>OX235262.1:108600484-109802146 GCA_944472135.2 Trichobilharzia regenti | reverse complement strand
CGTCAATCGGTGTTTTGGTTTTTGCGTCTGTTATTACTAAGCGTTTCCGAGAAACTTTAAGGAACAGCATGAGTCCCAGCGTAGCAAGAGCTGGGCATTGACGGTTTACGAGACATTGCTGACAGTTTCTGACGGTACGGCGTCAGTTTTTGACTGTTTCGAACAGTTGGTGAAAGTTTGGATAGTCGCCGTTCATTTTTCCTGGTGCCGGTCAAGTCCTACTTGAACAAGCAATATCTGGAACGCTTTTGGAATTGGTTCAAGTTCAACAATGCCTGGGTCAAAGAAGGGACAGAGTGTCTTGGATGCGAACAGGAAAGTAAGTCATGGTGACTTGTCTGTTAATTGTAACGATGTGTCTGATGTTAAGTATGACATGGTTGATGTTATTGTTTCGCCGTTCAGGGATAATAGGAACATCAAACTCCCTAAATTTGAACCACGATGTTTTGATGGAAACCCGGCTGATTATTTACAATTTGTAAAGGAGTTTGAGATCATGTTGAGTGGTTTTTTATTAAATGATGAATTGAAGTTAATGTATTTGATGAGATATTGCACTGGAGATGCTTCAAGAGCTATACAGTGCTGTAAGAGAGCTACTGCGAGGCTATGAGCATATTACGTCAAAGGTTTGGAAGACCTTCGATGATTGCAGGGAAATTATTCGAGGCTGTTAAGGGTAATGGTGGTCAATTACAGGATGACTCCCAGGCACTCACTGAGTTTTTAGATAATTTGCTAATTTACAAGAATGGAATGATTTCGATGAATCGCGTGAGTGACCTCAACTCGAGTTTTATACTAGAAGTAATAGCAAGACGCCTACCTACTCGACTGCAAAGGAAGTGGGTGAAGATAAGCTCCCGTATGGAGGATGAGGGTATCGAGCCAAAGTTTGATGATATCCTGAAACTAGTAAAAGATAGTGTCAATCAATCTATGAGCAAGTTCGCCAGTCTGTTAGATCTCACCCCTAGAATAGAGCAGTCTGAGGGTAAAACGCACTCATTGATGACGAATAAGCCTCAGAGAGGTGGATATCGAGAAGGCTCCATGATGTCTAGTAATGCATATAGACCTAGTGAGTGTAACAGGCTTCGTAGTACATCCTCAACAGATAAGTTACAAGATGCAAGACAAACACGGTTGTGTTTTACACGTGTGCAAGATGTGCATACAGAAGTGAACTGTGAACCAGTGAGCAAGTTCAGTGATAAGCTAAATGTAAACTCCAGGTCTGACTCCGAATTGTGTGACGATAACGGTGCGGTCAGGAAGTCTGTAGTTGCAACTGGTAAGCCATTGTTGAATAGAGTGTCACAGAATAGAGTTACTGCTTCAGAGTGCAGTTCTGACTCCAAAAGTTTACAAAGTATAACTAGTCAGAGTGAAGATATAAAACCTTTAATGATTTGTGAGGAGGAACCAAAATTGTCTACTTCTGTTATTAAAGAGTTTGAAAATGATGAACTTGACGGTAAATTGAATATTTGTGATAATGATCATGATAGTGCACATTTGTCTTTGGTTGATCATGATGAGATGAGGGATATGCCTACTACTGCTAAGTTAAATAAAGGTTCTGTACAACTACAACGTGAAGTAGAATTGAACGCAGATGCAGTTCCAGAAGATGTGCATACTTGTGAGACAGTCAGTGTAATTGATCAGCGTGTAGCCCACCTATCATCAGATGATAGTGCTAAACCAAAGCTAGTAGTGAAAGACAGCAGTGGTAATCTTGCAGTTGGACAACTATCTGAAAGCCGAACAAGAACAGCTTCTGATCCACCACTAAGTTCATCACCTTGTGTCACTCAGTCATCGTTGGTGTTTTCATCCACAATGAAACAGATGCCCATCAACTCAAGTATATTTTGCAATGACTATGATAGTATTGGTGCGTTTGAAAAGACGAAAGATATTGCTCAGTTTAGTGTGGATAAGCCAAGTGTAAAGGAGAGAGTTATTGTTAAATTGACTTGCACGAATAAAGGCATTTCTAGTTTCAAGTTACTAATTGAATGTTATTATCTTTGGTGTAAATTACTCTGTTTCTATACTTGGTTGATGAGATATGTCGTGTGTTTGTTGGTCATCTATATTCTACGATACAATGACATGGGCGTGTTGCCGTTCAGATTTGAGGATATAGCTGATAGAAGGAAGTTAGCAAATGAACTCTGCGACGATTTTCCAACCTAGGGCGTCAACCTGAGAAGGGTTGTAGGCGTACTGCTGTAAGTCCTACAATTCTTCAAAGGGTAGCGCATCAATGAGCAGTCCAATGTGCTTGGTGTATGATCTTGTACATATGTTCATATTGTATATACTGAATTGACGCCATCTGTCATCTAGCTGTTGGTAATTCTGTTTGTGTCCGGACATTCCACTTACATCGTCAACCTGAGAAGGAATGTAGGCGTACTGCTGTAAGTCCTACGGTTCTTCAAGGGTAGTTTGTCGTGTCAGAATCCACAACATTTGATGTTTTGATTGTACATATGTTTGTGTTAAATAGTTGTGTGAGTTCCAATTATTGTAATTGTTGGTTAATCTTGTTTGTGTCTGGACATTCCACAACTTACAATCGTCAACCTGTGAAGGTTTGTAGGCGTACTGGTGTAAGTCCTGCAATTCTTCAAAGGAATTCCACCAAGACATGATCGGCGAGGTTGTTTGTACTATTTTTATATACGTGTGGTGTGTCATATCAATTGGTGTATTTTGGATTCATTGTGTTTACTTGTTGTTTTCGTGTCTTGTTGTTATTGCGTAAATTTGTTAAAATTTTCGTCGTGATTATTTCTGAAGTTGTTTCTAGTCTTCTACATCCATGAATGAATTGATTGATGTTAAAGACAGCAGATGGGTCGTATACGCCGGGGAGGCTAGGCTATTGCTGAGAATGAAATGCACACGGAGATAATTGTTAGCTGCGGTCCGACACGCCGGGGAGAAAGAGTGTAAACGACTGAGGCTCGCATGCGTCACCGTCACTAGAACTGAGGCAGAATGAGTGACAAGCGATTTCAGTGGTAATTGATAGTGAATAGAAAAGAGGATGTGTGTAGAGTATCATGAGGTGGTGCTATGGTCACGTTGCATTCTGCAAGAGTCATTCTAGTAAGTGGCGATTGTGTTGCAAGATGTCAAGAGGAGGTCTCTGTCTGGAGGCGCAGGTCGTCAGCGATGTGTGAGATTGTGCTGTGGGTATGCTTGTGGTGTGTTGGCGTTTCTGTTTGTTTTCCATTTCAGCTCTGTCCGTGTGACCCAGGTTCTCGCAATGGCATCCAAGTCAACGTGTATTGGTCGTGAAGGAAAAAAGGGTTGGATCCCTTTTTTGCCGGGGAGTGTCAATGCAGTTGAAGATTGAACGATCAATTCATGGTTGTTTGCTCAAAATCAACTTCCCCGATTTTCGCGGAGGCATCAATACGACAGTCATCGTCTCATCGGTCGCTGTTCAGAAAGAAGAGTGAAACATCGTCAGAAACCTTAGTTGCTCAGTTCGTTTATTCCTTTTATATGTTGGTGTAACAATAAAGAAATAACAAGCAGCAGATCGGTGTTTTGGTTTTTGCGTCCGTTATTACTAAGCGTTTCTGAAACTCAAAGGAACAGCGTGGGCCCGAGCGTAGCGAGAGCTGGGCATTAACGGTTTATGAGACGGGACTGACACTAAGCTTAGCGTTTATTATTCCTAATTCACTTATTACAAAAGCACATAGTATAGCAAGGAATTGAAGAAGTCTACAGGAAGAAGTAATCAAGAGTATATTAAACATTTGATTAATTTCCAAAAGAAAGTTCTGATGAAGGGTATTAAAGTTAGTTTGACCGAATGATGTTTCCGCTGATTTCATATTCCACAACCTCCGTATACCTGAATAAAGTACATGTAAGATTTAGCATAACATGAAGTTAGAAGAGATAATTCTACATATTAGCATATACTATGAATACAATGATTCTGTTAATACTAAGTAATATCTCATGCAGATAAATGTATTTGTAGTCTACAGCTGATATTTATGTTGATGCCGTATACATAAATAGACATCATATGTTTTCCTGTATTTGAGGATTATACGCAAATTTCAAGACAATCTCCGGAACATCCATACTATTGAGGCGTCATTCTCTCATCAAGCTTACTTGCAGATCAACTTCACACTAAATACTTTTACATGAAATGAAGTATTGCAAATGTGTAACTTAGAAATTAATCCACAATCTCAGTAATGTCCAGTCCACAAGGTTTTGTGAATCCTACAGAAATCACATTTTTACATTTAGAAGACTATAGGCATCAGATATAAGCTGAACATGCCTCAACTCTAGACAGCTATGCACAGTGCTAACAACAGTGAAACACTTCAACTATTGTAAAGTACACAGACCTGTTGTGTTGATGAGGATAATAATATCATATAATGCAAACTAGAAAATTCAATCGTCATAGCGCATCCGTACTGCTTTGTCTAAATGGAAATCTCAGGAGAAATTTATCTCCACTATTGGTGGTCAAAAATATTGTAGCATTAAGTATACAGTCAGTGGAAATTGTAAAAGAGAATAAATTCATATTAATGATAATAAAGCTGAATAGATTCAGTTCTCGTAATCACCATGACTCATGCGTATAATCATACCGTGTAATGATATAGTGCATTAATTGGAACAACAAGGAAATTTACACGAGTAATTGCCTTCTCCACTGCATTGTACTTGCAATATTCGGGACAACCACCCATGTTTGTTATCCTATCAGTCAGCTAAGTAGACAGTGGCAAAATATTATTAAAGTTGAGATATTTTTGTACATATAATTCACATAACCCATAGTACACTGCACCAATCAGTGCCAATATATATGAAATCCACTTAGAGATAACCTTTCAGCTTACCATAATTCCTGTCCAACCACAGATAGAGTGGAAAGCACATCTAAATGACAACTTAGGTAGCCACATACGATTCTGATAGCATTTGCAGTTGATTTCCAAGCATTGAGAGAATTATTTTGTCAAAAAAGCTGTTCTTCACACGAAAATAGGCTGTATTGATATCCTGAGACATGAAGTCTTCATTGAATAATACTATCCCGAAAGGCGCAGCTTCTATATGGAGTAAACGATTTGTGTAAATAGCATTACTTTCTAACTATCCTATCTTCCTCATTATCGCGATACTTTGACACAGTCCACTTGAAACACTAATCATTGCAACCAAAATGCTAAGTGTGTCGCAGTTAGATCACATGAGGCGGACACCAACATAACCAGCCAAAAAATGGCAATTTCCCTCAATCTAGATAACATATAACACAATTTTATTAAAAATTATTGGCAAAAAAATTTCCAAGCGGAACTTCCAGAGTACGTGATAAATAAGTCCAGCCGTATTATTGTGGTTTATTGTAGTAACATTTATTCTTAGACCACGCAAAGTTTTCCGTCAAATCAGAAAATGATGCGTGCAATTTTAATTTTGGAAACATTTACGTGATTTACGAACAAGTAGAATAGTTAATTTCATTGACTAAACCTATGCATAAGTGTGTGTTTATGGCAATTCATTGGCATGATCACTGTCAGTGTTTTGTTATCAAAACATCATGGTTTTAGTGACATTTCATCTGTGATTTATATCAATTGAACTTATGCAAGATGTAATTATATGCTGCCACATTATCTTGATTCCAATGTTTAAATCTAGTAGAGTCGTGACCCAGGTTGGTGGATCACTTCACCATATTCCTGACACACTGTACGCCTCCACCACTTATGACTACGAAATAAGAAAACAGGATAGGTCCTGTTGCCATCTGCCGGAAGTACTATATTTTGTTCTCTTAGCAAATTAAATATAGTTAAATAAGAGCGACCTAGTGATCGTTACCCAAGGTTCATGATCAACCTGCAGCTCAAATAGTAGACCTGTAGGGGACTAATATTAGAGTTCACTAACATTCCAAGTATAAAAGTAATAATCCAAGTCAGTGGAGTGTTAAATCACAATATATTACCAAAAATACAGTGACGAGTTATAGCAACAAAAAGGATTACTTGGTTATAAAGTGTAAGTCCTCGGCTACAAATTAATTATATAATCCACAGGCACGTTAATTGTTTGGACTGCGTCTGCTGTAGCTGCTGTGTTCCGGTTGTAGAAATGTCTTCGGTTGAGAGTAGTAGGCTCCTACAATAAATCCGAAGTATACAACACGGTGTGAGTGGAGCAAGTAAGCAGAAGTGACCAGGGAGAAGACGAAGTCTCCAACAGCAGAGTGTATTTTTCAATTGTACACGGAAGTTATGTATATTTCAACAAGAAGCGTTTTAAACAAAAATTATGTACAATATCTCGAATTTATACAAGTAACCAAAAAGTGTACAATCACATTGTTACGTACTCAACACGGCTCCCCCCCTAGAGGTCCGGAGAGACAACCGGAAAATGATAAGTAAAACTATGAAGTAAATAATAATAGTAATAGCAACTTTTGGATAAAAATAGGGATATATTACAACATGCATAAACGCGAGAAGGTATGTGAATCATGTAAAGTCTGAAAGCATATACAATGAGTTCAGCAATAAAAATTGAAATAGAAAGTCATGTCACTTAAATTTGCACTAACCATGAACATAGATTTTTAATGTATAAAGAAAAATATGTAAATACACAGTAATTAAGGAGGGGAAAGAAACATTAAAAAAATATGGATTAAAGATCAATAGTTTTTGGAAAGGACAATACCTGTTTTTTAGGTGAGGTACATATAAATAAATAATAGTGATAGTAACATCAAAGTTTACGACGAAATACTAACGGTCATGATGATAATGTCTAAACGAAAAAGATAATAATAATTTTCAATTATTTTTCTTTTATTAGTCCTCAAAATGAACGTAGCGAGCCGGTTTACTGATTTGCCGACCACTACGTGTGTGATATGGAGGGAGGATAAGAATTGGTGCCGGTGGAGTGGAGTCGGATGTTTGATTATTTGATTGCGCAGCTGCCGATGTAGATTCGAAGTCGTTGTCGGTGTATGCGGGTTTGATTCGATCAATTGAAACAGTCTCTCGTCTTCCATTCTTGTTCACTGTAAAGTGTTTGTCTGAACGTTTAATAACTTGAAAGGGTCCTTCGTATGGAGGTTGCAATCCTTTTCTGATGGCGTCGACTCGAATGAAGACGAATTTGCAAGTTTGTAGATGTTTGTTGATCTGATCTCTTCGGGGAGATTGTCGAGGTGCTGTTGGTTGAAGTTGAAGCATTTGTCTAGTTAATCGGTTAGTGAAGTCGGCAATGTTCACGTCTGTGGAATCGGCTGAGGGGACTAGCTGTCCAGGCAAGGTTAGGTTGGTGCCATAGACAAGTTGAGCCGGTGTACATCCTAAATCTTCTTTGATAGTAGAACGGATACCAAGTAAAATCAAAGGTAAGTATTCACTCCACTTAGATGTATCATTCTGCGCCATCAGGGAGCTTTTCAGTTGTCTGTGGAATCTTTCCACTAGACCATTCGCTGCCGGATGATAGGCTGTTGTGGAGATATGTTTCACTCCCAGAAGTCTCGTCAGTTCGCGAAAGAGTGTCGATTGGAATTGAGGACCGCGGTCGGATGTAATAGTAGTCGGTACACCGTAGTTTGACACCCAACGGTCGAGAAAAACTAAAGCAACGTTTTCAGCAGATATGTCGTTTAAGGGGCATGCAATAGCCCAACGAGTAAATCTATCAATCGCTGTCAGGATATGTGTATATCCCCTTGATGTTGGCAATGGTCCCACGATATCTATATGGATATGCTGAAATCTCCTTTCGGGTAATTTAAACGTCTTCGGGGTTGTAATAGTGTGGCGGTGTACTTTGGAGCATTGGCATTGGATACATTCTCGTGCCCATCTCCGAATGTCAGAGTTCATTTTAGGCCACACGAAGCGTTCGCTGATCAGTCTGACCGTGGCGCGTACTCCAGGGTGGGAAAGCGAATGTAAATGTTCGAACAATGCTTTTCGGCAACTGAGAGGGACAAATGGACGATTAGTTCCGGTAGATACATCGCAGACTATGGTTGCATCTGATAAGGGGATAGGCACATCTTTGAGCTGTAAGGAAGAGTTTCTGCGGCAGGTTTGGAGTTCAACGTCATCTCTTTGTAATTGAGCCATACGATCAAGACTGATGTCTACCGACGTTTGAAGCTGGTTAATGTCACTTCTTGAAAGAGAATCGGCTACCACGTTCGCATCTCCTTTGATGTACTGGATGTCGGTTGAGAATTGGGAGATATAATCCAACTGTCTGGCTTCTCTAGGGGAGTGTTTATCGAGTGAAGTAGTGAAAGCATGACACAGGGGCTTGTGGTCAGTAAAAATAGTGAAATGCCGGCCCTGTAGTAAGTAACTGAAATGTTTAACTGCTAGGTAGATGGCTAACAGTTCTCTGCCAAAGGTACTGTAACGAGTTTGCGCAGGTTCCAATTTCTTGGAGAAGAAAGCAAGTGGAGTGATGTCATTATTGAACTTTTGTTGTAAAACTGCTCCCACTGCTACCTGCGATGCATCTGTACATAAAATAAGTGAAGCTTCTGGGTTGATATGAGATAACATTACAACGTTGGATAAGGCATCTTTTGCATTATTAAATGCTGCTTTTGCTTCTTCAGACCACTGAAATTTCTTCGAATTGCATCTAAGTAGGTCGGTCAGTGGCTGAACTATGGAGGCACATGATGGAATAAAACGTCGGTAGAAGTTGAACATCCCGAGAAAACGTCTAAGTTTCTTTAAGGAATCAGGTTCGGGAAAGTTCTTAATAGTTTCTATCTTATCTTCGGTAGGTCTGATGCCTTCGGCAGTTATTCGATGTCCTAAGAATTCAATGGAAGGGGAACCAAAAATACATTTCTTTGGATTGATAACAACTCCAAATTGTTCAAACCTTTGAAATAACAGGCTTAAGTGTTGCATATGTTCTTCCATCGATGAGCTGGCGATTAAGACATCGTCGATATATACAAAGACGAAATCAAGACCTTGGGTAACTTGGTCCATAAAACGCTGAAATGTTTGAGCAGCATTCTTTAGTCCGAAAGGCATTCTCAAGAATTCGAATAATCCAAAAGGCGTGATAATTGCTGTTTTTGCAATGTCTTCTGGAGCGACTGGTATTTGATGATATGCCCTGACCAAGTCAACTTTAGTAAAAATGGTCTTTCCATGTAAGTTCAAGGAGAAATCGTGGAGATGAGGTATAGGATAACGATCTGGGACCGTAGCGTTATTCAAAGCGCGATAATCTCCACATGGCCGCCAGTCATGATTAGTTTTAGGTACCATGTGCAGAGGTGAAGACCATGGGCTGTTAGATGGTCGTATGATACCTAGCTGCATCATATGTTCAAATTCCGACTTAGCTGCTGCTAGTTTATCGGGTGGTAACCGTCGTGGACGTGCCTTCACAGGTTGTCCTGTTGTGATGATCTTATGCGTAACTGTATGAGATATATCTTCAACATTGTATGATGGTTTAAGGATTTTAGGAAATCGTTGCAATAAAGCAGAGAACATTTCACTCTCCGGCTTTTCTATACAGATGCTATGAACAGAGTAGTCACATGTAATACCGTGGATCTTGAGTTGGGTGCAATTGTCAACCAGTTTTTTCTTGCTGATATCAACCAACAGATTGAAGTGACTTAGGAAGTCTGCACCTAGTATAGCGTGACGTACGTCAGCTACTATGAAGATCCATGTGAAACGTCGGCGTAGTCCTAGGTTTAAAATCATTGACTGTTCGCCATACGTCGGTATGTCGGTTTGGTTGGCAGCACGAAGTGAAAGTTTACCAGGTATTTTGGCTGATCGCCTGGATAGTGAGGGGGGAATAACACTGACTTCGGCGCCTGTATCTACCAGGAATAATGTGCCGGTAGTCAAATCCCTCACATAGAAAAGGCGACTGGGGTGATTGCCAGTAACAGCTGTCGCCATCACTGTCTGGCTGAGGCGTTTCCCTGAGCCTGGTTGGCTTCGCTAAAGCTGCACGGTTTTACACATTTCAGGGCATGACGTCCAAACTTCCAGTGATACCAGCATATATTGCTATCCCGAGAAGACGTGTAAGAACGCTGTCGTGAGAAGGATCGTCGTCGTGATGGTGACCTTCTCTGTGAGCTCCGCCTCCGGACTTGTCGATCCGACCTATTAGTCTCCAACTTGTCAATCCTTGCCGCTAAGTCTGCAATGGCGGCGAGTATCGGTGTGTCTGCCGTGGGTGTGGAATGACACGGTGTGGCACTATCAGATGCTACGTGACTTATGGTGTTATCAGATAAAACATCCATAATACTATCTGCCATGTCACTTAGTTGGTCTAAGTCATACGACTTTCCTGAGATGATTAAAATTTGCTGGACATTTCTAGGTAAACGTTGCAACCACATCTGTTTCAGCACTACCTCGTCTACTTTATGATGTCCGATTAACTGGCGCATGTGCCTGAGCAGCTGGGATGGTTTACGTGGGCCTAGATCACAGCCTGTGAGCAATTGTTGGATTCTTTTCTCATCCGACAAACTGGTACGTTGTATGAGGAGGGCTTTAAGTTTATCAAATTGATGTTCCGTCGGAGGATCTTCGATGAAATCGCTGATTTCTGTCAATACTGACGGAGGGAGTTCTGCCAGCACCATACCATATTTGGCTATTTGGGACTTAATGCCCCGTGCTTCTAGCAACGGTTCAATTACCGCAAACCAAATCCTTGGTTCCGCGAAACCGTATTGGGGTAAACGAAAATCAGTGATGGCATTTATTGTGGCATTTGTCTCGCTATTAGTTGTCTGCTCGTTTGATGTACCGGACCGAGGTGATGACATTATGAATATGGGGTTATTGGTACAAATTAGGATACAAATATAAACCACACACAAAATCACAATGAATATACAAAATAGCAAAAATAAGAATATGAATATGCCAAAATAATCCGTGTTCTTATCGGGCTCACCAATTAATTTGTAGGGGACTAATATTAGAGTTCACTAACATTCCAAGTATAAAAGTAATAATCCAAGTCAGTGGAGTGTTAAATCACAATATATTACCAAAAATACAGTGACGAGTTATAGCAACAAAAAGGATTACTTGGTTATAAAGTGTAAGTCCTCGGCTACAAATTAATTATATAATCCACAGGCACGTTAATTGTTTGGACTGCGTCTGCTGTAGCTGCTGTGTTCCGGTTGTAGAAATGTCTTCGGTTGAGAGTAGTAGGCTCCTACAATAAATCCGAAGTATACAACACGGTGTGAGTGGAGCAAGTAAGCAGAAGTGACCAGGGAGAAGACGAAGTCTCCAACAGCAGAGTGTATTTTTCAATTGTACACGGAAGTTATGTATATTTCAACAAGAAGCGATTTAAACAAAAATTATGTACAATATCTCGAATTTATACAAGTAACCAAAAAGTGTACAATCACATTGTTACGTACTCAACAGACCTGCCGTCAGCCATCTTTAAGGTGTCCTGGTTGCACGGAGAGTTACGATGTGACTATAATAATTTATTAGTAACATGCATCTGCATGGGGGATCTAAGTAAAGTCCTTCGAACTAAGGGTTCACTTCTGACCCCTGAGTAAAGGTATTGGAAGCAACACTGACGGAACCTATTATAATATATTTGGAAGACCATGACTTGCTATCTGATTAAGAGATTTAGGGGAGACCTCTCGTGTTTGACGAATCGTTTCTCAGCCGTGAAAGCTAGACGACGCCTGGGGATGATGGAAAACTCTACAGTACTTTTTTCATTTGAAATCAGTTGCAGCTGTCGATGAGGGGCTTCAAACAACAGTGCTCTTGAAAGTGCAGGGTTTACGAGTAAATACAGACTGCTTAATCGGAAAAATGACTAGTAGTAGATGGAAGAAAAGGAAATGAGTATTAGCAAATGAATATTTCGATGCAGTAGGAAATACGTCAAGATACAATAGACAAGAGTTCAAAACTCTAGGAGGAATAATACCGCTATAGACTACTGGTTCTCCTCCGGTGTGTTTACCTCCTAACACTTACCTCTAGAGTATATCTGCATCATCAGTCGACTTACTGAATAAGCGATTCAATAAACATAGCTTAATAACAAAAAATGATTAATGAAGGACTGAGGCATTCTATCATCAACTGAAAATCCGAAGTCTTCGTAGGCGGGGCCTTGTAAGTAGCGTTACGTGACTTTAATATTGTGCTAATTTACAATCTTGTCAATTGCTATTCGAAATGTCATAACTTAATGTGTGTGAAATACTAGCAACAGTTAAGAGTAGACAATACCAGGATGTTTGCCACCAAAATTCAAGTCTTGAGTATCTGGAGTTTCAGATGAGCTCTGCAGCTATCACTACTTCAGATAAATTTGGCTTACATGCTATTAAGCCAACCAAGGTTATTTTAATATGTGGCATTCCGAAATGTTTCCACGCCTCGGACTTAAGGATGTTTTTCTCTCAGTTTGTGGAGTCGTCTAAATTTGCATGTTTTCATTATCGTCACAGGCCAGATGTGAAGACAGAGGCTGGAACTGAACTTGATGGCCATGAACTCCTTAAATGTATCAAGCAGAAATCCAGAAGTACAGTAACGTGTTGTGCACATCTCTTGGTTTTCGAAGAGCACGTCGATGAATTTTTTCGTCTATATCACGGTGCAAACTGGTTGGATCCAAATGACATACCTCTGGATTCAAAATGCCACATGTATCTCTTGAAATGTGGAAAGACGGATGGTATGTGTTATTCTGTACCTAATTAGTAACAATTTTAGGCTTTGAAAACTTGCTTGAGTTCAAACCTTTGTCGTGGATGCCTTGGGGGAACGTTGGAACACCTACCCTACATTTCTTCAACTTAATAAAGGAATGCAAACTGGAGAGCTCTCTCATTTCGAAACTTGGTTTGAACTTCTCTGTCTGTGCCAGAAACCGGAAATACGGTGCCGTACCTTTTGATTATGGCAATTCAGTTGTCAGCAATGTAGAAACACACTATTCTCCAGAGGGTTTAGAGTGTGGTTCGACTTACAACTCGACCGTTCACACTCAGGTATGTTTGTTTATCTCAAAGGATAGCGTAAACTTATTCTGGGCTTGTTGGGTTTTTGTTTTTCATTAAGTAAAGTTTGTAGGTTGAAGATACGATCAACTCGCTTCAGTGCTTATTCGTTATTCTAACTGTTGTCATGTTGAGAATCCAAAGATAAGATAATAGCTTTATTCCAAATCAGTACTTGTGATACAGAATGGAATTCTCAGCATTTTACTACAATATTGCATCCAGTTAGTACATTAACAATAAGTAAAGCTCTACATAGATTAAAATTATCTCAGTCAGTTTTGACAACAACATATTAGCATGTCGGTAGCAAAGCCAAAATTTTAAACAGTTTGTTTGAAGGTGTTAGTAAAGTAGATACTACTAGCATATTTACTGGCGTAAACGATAGCAAAATGGTCGAGATATACAGAGTGTGAAAGAACGAACAAGAATGTTTTAAGTAGAGTTTGCAAGGAAGAGAGAAACAAAACAGCACATAACAAAAATAAATACAGAAAAAAAAAGTAGAGGGAAAATTTGTTGTACCTGTAAATGGTGTGAGTTGGAAAGACGAGATCCATTGTTCCACTGACTATTTAATAAGTTAAAGGTTTCACGCCTAATGCTTTCTTTATCGCACAGAACACGAGCTAGGTAGGGTATGGATGAGTTTTTGTACTTACTATATAGGCTTCTGGTTTTCCCTGAAGAGATACATGGGGAGAGTTGTGAATGTAGAGAGTGTTGTGAGTCAGATAAAATGGATTTTGCCCATTTTTCACATGAGTCCATGTGCCTGTGAACCAGAATATTGACAAGCTGGCTAAGTGGCAAACTGCTTACCCTGCTGACAACCTTTAACATCCTACGTAATAAGGTATAGTCTTTCTTCAATAGCCCAGGAAAGACTAACGGGGAACAATAGAGAATAATAGGCAGAATACGGAGGTTAACAAATTGTAGTTGTAAGGGTTGGGTTACACCAGAATGTCTTAACTTCTTGATGTAGAAGGTAAGACGGAATATTTTCTTGGAAATCGTCAAGATATGAGACGACCAGGAAAAATCAGAAGATAGAGTGACGCCTAGGTATTTAATTTCCGACTTGGTTTCAATTTCAGTGCCATCTATGTTGCACACCTCATGGGTGCTAACCAGTTTGTTTAGGTCAGATTTGTGCCTAAAGGTGAAATTAAGTGTTTGGCATTTGGAGAGGTTTAAGGCTAGACCGTTTTCCTTGGACCATTGGCTGAATTCTGATAAGAAGCCATTTAGTTTAGAGCAGTCACTTTGACATTTGACAGGTAAAGATACAGTTAGGTCATCAGCATATTTGACAAAGTTAATGTCATTTGAAGATGGTAGGTCATGTAGAAAGAATGAAAAGAGAAGTGGGGAGAGTACAGCACCTTGGGGGACACCAGCTTCAGTGAGCACAACAGGGGAGGATTCGCCTTTGTATACGGTGTACTGCATTCTGTTTGAAAAGTAGGAATGCAACCAGTTAGTGACCCAGGACTCGGTTTGTGTCTGTCTGTTTTCGACATAGATCTTTGCACAAATGTGCGGAAGTTCAAGTCGCCACACTCCAAGTAGCACGCGAAGCAAGAGAAAAAAGTACAAGAAAAGCATAATAGAGACAGTAAGCAGAGGTGTGAGACAAAGGAGTAATAAAGAAAAACAAAACAGTTTCATTGGAGATCATAAGTCACAAGGAGTGGATGCATCTGCGCCACTGAGAACGATTTTGAGCCATGTCACCAATTGTTTCCAACCATAAATTATGTCATGGAGAGCTTATTTAGCAAGAGACATCTAGGTACAGAGTCGAAAGCAGAAGTGAAGTCAAGAAATGTGCAGCGGACATATTTGGCACCTTTATCTAATGATGAGACAATACTGTTGTGTAAGACGGCTGCAGCGTCTAAAGTACTCCTACCCTGTCTGTAGGCAAATTGTTTGGGGTCTTCGAAGCTTTTAAGGGAGGGTTCGAGTTTAAGAAGTACTAGTTTTTCCATGAGCTTTAGAAACGGGGAAGTGATGGCAATGGGTCTGAACTTTACGTTCTTGCTGTTTCCAGGTTTAGGGACAGGGACTATTTTAATGTCTTTCCATGGAACAGGTACAACGTTTACGGAGAAAGAAGCATTTAGGATATTAGTTAGAGGCGAACATAAAGCATCTGCACATTGTTTTAGAACATATGCAGGTATGCCATCAGGGCCAAGACTACATGAGGGCTTAAGAGTTTTAAGACATTTTAAAACATCAAGATTGTTAAAGTCCTGGAAGTTATCAGCTACAAGATTAGTAACGTTAGAAGTGGTTATAGTAGAAGGAGAGCGTATAAAAGACTGATTAAGAGCATTAACATCACAAGAGGGAAAAACATTACATCGCTTACTATTGCCAGTAATTTCATTGAAAAATTTCCACATTCTGATGGGAGATTTGCATGATAAAAGTGTTTGGTTGTAGATAGCATTAAGATTTTTGATTTCAGATTTGATTTGAGCATTAATCTTTTTAAGTCCTAACTTGTCTTTGCATTTATATAACATTTCTTTTTGCCTGCGAAGTTGTTTGAGATGGGGAGACGAGAAGCGGTCGAGGCGTTTGAACAGTGTTTGTCTGGGACAGCATATGTCGAGGCAGAACTTAAGATAATCCGTTATATTGGTGATTGAGTCATCTAATGCACTTTCATAGAATAAATCCCAGTTAGTATTTTTTAACATGCATCTTAGATTGAGTAGGTTGTCAGATGTGTAGCATCTTTGTTGTGCTTTCATAGACAGGTGTGAGAAGACTTTAATATGTGTTTTGCTGCATATTTTTGGTAAAACACGGACAATGCAGTGATCTGAGTTTAGTATCGGTGAACGTCTACGTGTTTCATATACTCCTTCGTCATTAGTCTGTCTGGATTCAACATAGAACTTCGCACCGAAGTGCAGCAGTTCGAGTTGCCACGTTCCAAATAGCACACAGAGGTAGACAAGAAGATGAGTGGAGAGAATTAATAGAGTTTGACAAATATAGGAGTGAAACAGAATGGGTAATGGTAGAAAGGAATATGAAAGATTACAGAGATTGAATACATCTGCGCCATTGACAACGATTTTGAGCCATGTCACCTATTGTCTCCAGCCATTGATTCCTAGAGTCCCGAGGGCCCCAACCCGGGAGTCTGCATCTCCCTACCTGACTCAGTTTAACTGTCAAGGATTTCATGGATTGATGCCATGTTTTTGTTTGGCCACCACTGGCTCTTTTCCAACCTGAACCTATATCAGCTAACAATGCCCGTCGGGGGAGGCGGTGGTTAGGCATGCGCACCACGTGACCTAGCCATCTTAGTCTATGTAACTTTATAACCTCGTCGATTGATTTTCCCTCTTTGCCCAACACTCTACGCCTAACGTCAACATTACTTATCTTGTGAAACCACCTAACGTGAGACAGAGATCGCAGACATCTATGATCGAAAGCAGTCAACCTTTTCATGTCTTCAACGCGTATTGGCCATGTTTCAGAGCCATAGAGAAGGACGGAGCGAACTGATGAGCAGTACACACGTCCCTTGGTTGATAACCGGATGTCACGCCTACGCCAGAGATGGTGTAAGTCAGCGAAAGCAGCTCGAGCTTTTCGGATCCGTGCTGAGATTTCATCGCCAATCAGTCCGTTGGTGCTAATACAACTTCCCAAGTAGGTGAAGTGGTCAACATGTTCTATCACTTCACTCCCTATCACTAAGTTAGGGGTTGACGGCGTCCAGTCCTGTAGCAGCATCTTACATTTTGCAGGGGCGAATCGCATGCCAAACATACGAAGATTGCTGCTCAAGGTGTTCAGAAGACTCTGCATTTTGTCAGCATCCTCCCCTAACAGGACTATGTCATCTGCATATTCTAAGTCCATTAGATTATTCCCTGGTAACAAGTCGATTCCTAAGTCACTACGTTCAGTTAAGGATACTTCCATTAGCATATCTATGATGAAGTTAAACAGAAATGGGGAAAGTGGACATCCCTGTCGGACACCACTGGTTGTTACTAATTCAGATGACAATTCCCCATAAGCCCTTACACGACTACGTGAGTTTGAATAGAGTGCCTTGATTAGTGCGATGTACTTTCTTGGCACTCCCTTCACAGTCAGACATTGCCATAGTACTTTTCGGTCCACGGAGTCGAAGGCCGCCTTCAAGTCAAGAAATATGGCAATTGTTGGACGCCGAAAGGTGTGTCTATGTTCTAGAATCTGTCGAAGAGTGAAGATATGATCTATGAACCCTCTACCTGGTCTAAAGCCTGCTTGATTTTCCTTCGTCATTAGTAAAAACTAGATCGAGTGTTTTGTCAAGTCGAGTGGGAAATTTGACTATGTTTGTGTGACCAAGAGCTTTCCTCCTTGATTTCTTTGGAATATGAAAGTCATTTGGTCGTAAATGATTAATAAAGTTACGAGAGTAAATGATTCTGTTAGAATTCATATTTAGGTGATAAATAAATTTTGGTAAACAGTAGAATGGATGCAAAATGTAGATGTTATAGTAGCTGGCCCAAAAATTCGAACAGGCCGCCAAGGTGATCGTCAAACTGTATGTTTGGATTATGCAGTTCCGATATCAAATGACTGCTGAGAAAAAAATAATGGCTTCCATTATCCAAAGCTGGAGTTTTGTATTGATTAACTAATTGTTCAGAAGTAAAAAGACACTTTAATTATTCGTACTACGTTACTAGACACTGGATCTGTCAGTGGTGACTGACTTTCAAATACTGTTTGCTATAGACGAGTCTTTAAGCCTATCTTGTTTCAATAAATTTTCACTACAAGTGAATCGGATTGGTGGAACACAAGACATGTTCCTGACTGTTATGAGAAGTTGAAGACCAACCACGTCGTCCAATACTTTTTGCAAACACATACAAATTGATCTAAATACGTAACTACTCTTTCACTCTTTTGAGACGGAGCTAGTCAGTGGTTTTTGGTGTTATCCTCACTGAGGCTAATGATTTCGTTGCAAAGTTCTTCTTGTCCTAGTGAAGTTAAGTGGATTAAGATAACTGGGACGTTTTTGGTGTAGCTGTGAATTCGTATTGAAGTTATCGCTGAAAATTTGTCCAGAAGGACGTTGAAACCTTTGTAGCTAATGCACCCATCTCAGAAAACATAATGACATCAAAAGTATCTAACTGAGCTACAAAATTACCATTTCTCCAGCTAACTGATTAGAGTCAGTTGAGAACACTGGAGTTCTGGCTACCTACTTAAGCGATCGAGTAGTAAATTTTGTTATTAGTAGATAACTGCATTTGAGGTGAACATTCATCAAAGTTTCTTTTGGAAATCAAAAAATGTTCAAATTAAAGTGTATGTTCAGTGAAGAAAGATAATAAAACAATGCACAGAAGGATGCATGTTGCTCATTGATTTTAGGATGTCATTAAATATGCTTATTACAGTATGCCTATATCTTCTTTATTGCTGCTCAACCAAAGGATGAATAATCAGGTTGTTAAAGTGGCTAGGAAACATGAATGCCCTTTTTATGTGCACTTACTTTTTCATGTGACGAATGATTTAACTTATCGCTAAATATTTCTAGGAGTCACTATAATCTCCGTTTGGAAAAAAATATGATTGGATATTTTGAGGTAATCCAGTGTTACAGCACTTATCACAGTAATTAAATATCCCTCTGTCTTCAACCAGTCCTTCATCTTAAATGTCTTATTTCATGTAGTATGTTTCTTTTTGCATCACTGAAGTCTCATAAAACTATTTTTAATTTTCTGCTGCAGTCAGATCCAACTTCCAATGACAATTTTGCTAATGTGGTGGATATTGATAGTGATGATGATGTTCCTGAAGAATGGGATCGTTTTGAGGCGCTACATGATGATCCATACAATTTAGACAGAGGAAACAAGGCACAACTAAAGTATGAAAGTAAAGTTGAACTCGTCTGGGAAAAGGGTGGTTCAGGTCTGGTTTTCCATACGGATCAACGTACATGGGAAAAATTGGATCCACTGAGAAAGGAAGAGATTTTCGACGAACCTTCCTCTTTTGACTGGGATATTGACATGCAACCTTATGAAGTTCCAACTGATTTGGGGACTGGTCCAACCCCAAGTGGATTTATTGGCGGAGAGAGAGATACAACCGAACTTATTGACATAAATCGTGAAAGAGAATCCATGGATGTTAGAGATCTTGCCTACGATCCATGTGCTGCTTTTAAGAATGAAGTAATCAGCAAAGTTAGTCCCTTCTAATTATTGTAGTATTTTCTGTTTTGTTGTCTGGACTTAGGTTTCCTTAACTTTTTACTCATTGAAGTTAAAGTGCCTAAATCTGATTTATATGACAAGTTTTACCCTTGTTTAGTTATTAGGAACCGGATGTGGGCAACATCTCTTATCCCGAATGCTGCTTTATTTTATTTTTTAAAAATTAATAATAAATACAGTGCAGATACAATTCCCAAGGTAACAGAGGTGTAGGGGAATTAAGAATGAGTTCGATAAATGTACGAAATATCGGAATAAAAATCCAAGTTAATGAAAGAATATTGGAACAGTATATTATAAAAATACAGTCCACTGCTACAAATTAATATAATCCACAGATCTGTTTCACTGCTAGGGTCTTACCCACTGATAGAAATTGTCTGCCGGTTGTAGAATAGTTTTCGAACGAGGATGAGATGTTCCTGCAATTTCCAGAAAATATGACACGAGTATTAGTGGAGCAGGTAAACAGTTTGAAGCAGTGAGAAGACGGCAGACAGCACGACTATATTTCCATTCGAACGCCGAAGTTATTATCATTTTACGAGGAAGTCGACTGAACAAAAGTTATGGACAGTGTGTCCATTTTTGACACTTACCAAAAACTGTACAAATTTATTTTCTAGGACTCTACAAGGTTTTTGATAATATACTCAGCTTTATCTCGTGAGTTTGTTTTAAGAAAGGATTTGATACCCATTCATCTTTATTTGAGTGTTCACCTGTTGACGTGCTTGACTATTCTGATTTGCACGTGATACATTTGCAAACAACATCCGAATTAATTTGTCTTTTTTCTACTGTAACCGACTCGTATATTATCCCAGAGTATCCGTTTCGGACTTGTGGTAATATGTTTTGCAATCTGTTCATACTTCATTTGATCTTCACACCTAAAAATATTTTGTATTACATGATTTTATCGAGAATAACTGATTCCTCGTGGTCAGTGTATTCAACATATCAGAAATCATCACTACTTAGATTGTCGAGGCTTTTGTTTCACATCTGATTAGAAATGAGAATGTGCGCCTAATACTTCGGATATACCTGAAATGTCATTCTGCGGTGACACAAAATTATTTGATGAAGTTATAAACATTATATTTAATTAGCGGAGGTGTTTTCCTCACACAGAAGAGCGTAAGCCTAAGTACATTAATAAACACGTAACTCAGCGCTAGAAGAATAAAGTAGTTTTGATTTTCTGCTGAAAATGCATATAAACTTCATGATTAACAAGTACTGATCACGGATGTCTGTAGAAACACCACTTTCAATACTACTTTACCACTTTATGGGTTGCGTTTCGGACTGAAGTTATGAGAATGTGTTGTGTTCTCAGTGTGAAGAAACTATCAGTCTTCACACAGAAGGAGGCAAATATATTAAAGCCGACGTTTATTGATACAGATGTTTGTCTTACTGAAATTTAAGAAGTCACATAGGGGCCTCTTTCTATCAGTAAACATACCCATACCCAACACTACGCTTGATAAAACATACACTTTTCAGAACATCCTACATTCTTCACTTTCCCACCTATTTGTCTATTACCTTGCGTTGCTACATCAGACATATACCGTTTCCTTCTTTAAACTTTCAAACAGATGGAAATAGTGTATTATGATTTTTTTCTGTCTGACCAATTTTTTCACAGGGCTATGGCGGGAAAATTCTGGAACGCATGGGTTGGATTCCTGGTACTGCGCTTGGAGTCAAAAAGGATGGTTCGAAATTTATTTCAGGACTGATAGATCCCATCACTTGTGAAGGTAGTTTACCTCCTAATGTTCGCACAGGTCTTGGTTTCTATGGCCCACCTATTCGCAGGCAGTCGTTGAATGCGAGGATACTCAACGCGGATACTCAAAAACAGGAAACCAGGTCTGTATATATCCGGTCTGTGTTTGATTCACCACAGACTGTTGCTCGTCGTAGTGGACTTGGTTTATTTCCTAGTCTTTTAAGACGTGATGATCCTGGTTTGGTTGTAAAGTGGCTGCGTGATCGGAAGGCTTCATCTAATCCCTTACTAAATGCTACATCTACAGTTTTAGACGGACCTATTCCTGTTAAAAACCGTACAATTATTTTAAACAGCTATAACAATGTATCAAAAGAAGGTATTTCTTTTATATCTGGTGGTTACTTGAATCCACCATGATCATTTTATCTTTGTAAATAAAGCCCTTGTATATAGATAGGTTTGTCTTGATTATTTAACATTTTACGTCAGACGTGTATTAACCAGATACTTTTTTCGTTCTAAAAACATTGTGATAAATATGTGTAGTATTTTCGCACATTAAATGTTTCTTTTACTTAAAAGTAGTAAATTACCTAGTTCATACTGAACCAAACATGAATTCTTCAGGGTAATTAAATCTACTAACAGTGTTTTGAATTGAACGCTTTTTATCTTTCAGTTTATTTTCTCGGCGTTGTGTACATCAATATAACTAAAAGTTAACGAACTCTATCATCTGGATGTATGTTGTGTCTCTGAGTTAATGTTATGTACTCGTCGCCAAATTATTATTATGTACTGGTCGAGAATCTAATAGTCCTGACGCAAGAAGGCGGAAATCAGAAGACCACTAGGTTTGCGATGATACTTCTATTCTCCAAACACAAGGAGAAGCAATAAGTGGTATCACACCAAAGTGTCACAAAAGATTGTGTGAGCGAAATATATATGAATGTCCAGACAAGTGTGTGAACAAATCAATAGACAGTCTTAACATGAATGGCTAATTATAATGGAGTGTCGATCCATATATACATAGCAAAATATAGCAGACATGTCAACAACCACACATATAATATGGATATATGTCACCAAGCAACGGACTGTCAACAAACACTCATATTATATATAATATAAGGGGAATATACATTGTTAAAGGAGACAGGTTCATCAAAGTGAAATGGTCACAGACTAAGAGAACAATAGAAAGAGAGACCACCATATACACACATATATATATGGATACTTATCAGTTAAGGATACAAGCTGAAAGTCGACTTAGCGTCACATGGTCGAAATATAGAATCTGCCCTTAAGATGTCAGGAAATTCTCTGACTGGTTTTAGTGGACTTGTCGTTACAGTAAAATCAAGGGTGGACAACTCACTGCTTGATTGTATCCTGGTGTACAGTTAACCGGGTAATGTACGGCTTAATGGGACCTTAGCGCCAAAAATAGTAGCAACATTCATCGATGCTTTTTCTCAGTCTCCTTTTATGCACCTGTAAATGCAGTTCGGAAAATGGGTCTCTTTTTTAGATGTCCAATTCACTGCCTAAAACAAAATACTCAAACTTGGACATATTTTCAACCATTCTTGATGTTGGTTTAGGAAAACTGGACGAGTCAGAAAAGGACAGTGAGGTTATATAGTGCTGACTAATCAACAACGGTGACAGTCTCTTACAAGTTTGTTCAGGTTACCACATGTTCCTGATCAACACTAATTTCAAATATGAAGTCACCTTACTAGGTGACAGCCAATTTCAAGACATGAATTGATTGCTTAGCCATGCTTTATCAATAGAAAGAGTCAGTAAAACACTGTCTATTTTTCTGAAACATCTGCACAGATTCCAGCCATGCGTTGGTATGTGTATGCCTGTAACTGGATAGATGTAGATAATTTTCAGATGCCAAACCTTATGTCCAGATTTTCGGTGTGAATATGAAATCTGTATTTAGGGTGGAGATAACTAAATGCAAGTCATGATACCAACAGCTATCATGAGAAAATAGAAATATTCACATTCTACTGTGATAACAGTAGTGAAGACTACTAATATGCAACCAGGAGTTAGTAAGCGGCACGGAATTTCGCGGCTTCATCCGAAGCGACTGATACTGAAAAACTGCTCCCGACTAGCTTTGAACATACTAAGTAGAGAAGGCTGGTCAAACGTAAGCGGACTAAAAGTCTTCACAACCAACGCGGAGAGTGGTAGGCGGCAAAAGAGATGGAAATGACACCAACAGTAGGTTATGTTAGTCTGATATCTGTATTCTTCATAATTGTCAGTTATTAAGATTCATGAAAGAAGCGGGTTCTAAAAAAGCTATATCAGGTGAAATTTTTTCCGAGAAGGATGCAACTTCAATAAAATCTTAACAGGAGAAACGGAATCTTTGGGTCGAACACTATGAAGTAGTTCAACTGGCCTACAATTGCCAGTCATTTGGACGGCGCAGACCTACATCTTCTAACTTTTGCCAGGTTTGTACAGGCTGTCTCTAATTGAAAGCTTGACGAAACAGTAGGTTAAGGCGGTCTAACTCCAGAGGTGTTTAGGGTGTTGACTAGACCAACAAATTTATCAGCCAGTTTGTAGAGATACAAAATATTTTCATTCGACTGGTGTATGTCGGTAATCATGTCCGCTTATAAGAAAGGAAGCAAATCTCCATTTGCTGAAGAGTCTCATAGATTTAAAGTGTGCAGATGATATAGTCCTAGGTAAAGACACTGATAAAATGTAGTCTTCTGAACATCTCAGCCTGAGACTTGATCCTGTCAAATGTAAAATACTGCTGTGGGACTGGTCTGCACCGACTACTAGCCTAAGGATAGGGAGTGAAATGGTTAAGTGTACTAACCGCCTCATTTTTTTGGGAAGCTTAACAGACTATTTGCATAAGAAATCTCAGTGCATATAGGGACTCTCGTTCTGTATTTATCAACTTACTCCATGAGATATGACGATTCACTTGTTTAGACCAAAATATTACCACTTTAAAATCTTTTTCATCCATTTGGATTTACTCAGTCAGCTAGTACCGTTGGCCTGTATCGCCATAGTCTACTACTTGATTGTATTCATTCAATCATAACTGTTAAACGCAACAGATAAATAGCCTGACAGACAACCAATTAGATGTAGTCTTCTATCATGCCAATTATGCCTGTCAGGTGGCGATTAGTTAACCATGTAACGACAGAAGACAAGGGCCAGGCAACAGATCGTTTATTAAGACAATCAAGAAGTATTTACAGATTTTTATGTACATTATTGTTAGCGGAGAAGCAACCTCTTCTGATTGGCTGTTTTCTTGCTGTTATCTCTTTGTGACCGTTTCTCAGAAAATCAAGCCATATATCTGCGAATCATATTTCCACACGTCGACTCCCCTGCGATTGGCTGGTGATTTTTTCAAGGTTAAGCTCTGTTATTGTTTTTCTCATGGTACTGATTCGGGACGTGAGCACTGACGTTAATTTGTTGTCTATAATTTTAGCTTGCAGCCAGCTCTCACCACAACCATACGTGAACTCTCACTATTTAAGGCTGTATATCTTATTTTTGTTTCCCTATGTTCATGTAAATGTGGCTCATTAAGAATTTGTTTCACATGTGAGAATGCTTTTTGATGTGTTTCTGTCTTCGCTCGAAGGACAACTGTTTGTATTTATCGCTATTATATAACTCCTGCTTTTGTATTTCAAAGAGATACAGTTTGAGATATGTTACCTGCATTTTGATTATGATAGAGGCCAAACTATATGTCGTATGTATTAATTGCCAGGATTAAGACTTCTGTAGGCAAATTATGTCGTACAATAATTGCGGAATGGAATGAATTCGATTCTGAAAAGTGCTTATGTATTAGACTGATGTTGGGGATAATTATTCTTCTGGTCTGTCTGTTTTCTCTAAATATCGTGATTATTCTTCAGAAATATATTAAGGAAATGAGTAGAATTTTGCTTAGTAATCATGGCATTTAAATGGAATTTGTGTAATCACTTGTTGATTTCTTCCTAATTGATGTTTATGAGCCTTCTAAATCATTAATTTAACTGAAAGAAAATGAATATACTGATCAAAGAAAAGGTGATTTGAGTTAAGGTCATCCGGTTAGCAGACGTGCTCACTTACCTAGTCTTTCTATAGATAAACATAAGTGTAAAGTTTAAAAAATCTCACTAATGCTATTTAAATTTCATCGCATCCGCAGACTTTCATCAACAGCTGCCTTCGCTGGCTCCATACTGAAGATCAAATAGTCGGAAAGAATTAATAACAAGAAACTCTGTGAACAAACCAACCAAGGGCCGATTGCTCAACAAATATGTAGGGGAAAATAGAGATGGATCGGTCATACATTGATGAAATCGTAGAATGACATTGCGTGCCATGCCCTCAAGTGGAGTCCAAATGAGAAGCGACGAGCGGGTCGTCAGTGGGAGGGTGACATGGAGGAGATTGTATGAGGAAGAGACGAGAAATTATGGATAATCAAGGACGCAGCTCAAGAGAATGGCAGAAGATGTGTTGTTGAAGCCCTATGTTCCACTCGGAACCGAAGGGAATAATAGTAATACATTCCTAGTCACTTACGATGGTGCGTTTCACAGAGTCGATGGGAAAAATAAAACAATACGTGCAGAAGTAACCTTCGATACGAATAAGGGGATCAGCGTCGAAATGGGATAAATTAGGGGCAAATAAATGAATATTTAATAGTAACACAATAGGCAACTCGGAAACCTTCTTCACAAAACAGTAGCAGCTGAACAACCAATAAAAAGTAGGTAGTTTTGGCATTAATTATCCAGTATCACAAGATTAAGATCCAGTTGTGCATGATTCCTAAGCACTGTCAGTCCGCCAGACAGCTTCACCTGCATTCAACTTCACTAAATATGACATTGGCTAGCGGTTGCGCTATGTTGTGAATTGGCAGAAGTTAGAATTCATGGGCCGTTGGATCGGGTCCCAGTGGCTTAATGGTATACGAGCTCGCCTTGTAACCAGAAGGTCCTGGGTCTGAACTCCGGTGGGTGCGTACTGATGAAGAGTCCCAAACTAGGACGAAACAGCTGTCCAGTACTCCCAGGTTTTCCAATGTTTCTCTAATCAATGTCAGCTCAAGATGAAATCCTGTAACCAATCAACCAAATCCCTACAAACCAATACTTGAGCGCCGTTAATTATTCAGGGTGTCTTTAGTAGACTCTCACCATCCTAATCTATCTAGTGGTTGTGTAACGACAAAAGGCAAGACATGGAAACCAAGATATATTTCCAAGTAATCAAACAGCTATTTGTATCTATACAGTTTATATCCTCCAACCAATCATTGAACGTGTGATTGTGGCTTACACTAAACAACATGAAACAGAATGTGCAAACAGATATATCGTATTCTGTGGCTAATGTTGTATTGAACTGTGGGAATATGCGAGAATAGCATTCCATTGGAACACATTATCTGTATAACACCACCTTAGTTGAGCTATTTGACCGGAATGCATGCTGTTAAAAGGATTTAAAGAACTTGACAAATAGGTACTGACTAAGCGGTATCTCAGCCGAACTAATAATAATCCGGAAGCCAGGTTTTCCTATCACTAACGGTCATTCATCACTTAATTCTTTACCCACATAATCCATAAATGTCTTATTATCAAACTTTTGTTTCTGTGAAGAATCTTTTAAAATCAGTGTTCAGTTGTATTCATGAAGAGACCTATCTTTCTAATCTAGGATTACGCTTAATTTCAGTATTTCTCCTTCATCTTTTGATTAGAATATGAGGTAAACTGACCGACAGTACTTTACGTATTCTGTATGTTTTATCTGCCCGAATAGTCCAGTAGCTGGCAAAATACTAGCACGGGTACAAAAGGTTCAATTTATGTTTGCTAACTAGTTCTAAATCTGGAAATCTCATGATATTTGACTACCTGTGTAACAATCAGTGTATCGAGCAGCAATTAATTATTGCTATGTTTTATAGCTCTTTGAAGTGAGAAATCCATGGAGGTCACAGTTTTGATCACAAGTGCCTTCGTAGAACTGCCTAAATACACAAGGAAAAATAGTAATTTGCCCGTCATATGAATCCCTAAAGGTAATGGAAGGTATACAACGTCGGCTACCCTAAACTTATAATCATACAGAAAAGGATGTAGAAATGTCTGTTTGATTTTAGGCGACATAAATATGCATTAATCCCGGGGCAAGTTCAACTTAGTGCTTTTGAAGTATTCATTTTATAAATCTAGAATAGCTGACTATAGGACTGATCACTACACCATAATATTGTTTATCCGATTTTATTGTTAGGCTAAGATTTCAAAAAGTTATGACACTTCATATGTTGTGCCTAGATGGTTAAATAATTTAGAAAAATTGAGCAACAACGTACAAATATATGCTATATTTACCATAAATTTGTTATCAGTGTATTGAAATTAATATATATGTCCAAATAGAATTCACAGCAAACAAATATAAATTTAATGGACTATTTCTCATTTTACTATTAAATATTATTTCTTAACAGCCGACTCCTGTTGCAGCATCACAATGATATTCTGAGGATGTCAGCTTATTTCTTTTTGCCTTCTAATTATTCTATTTTATGTTTCATATCATTCAGCGGATAAATTAGCTGAATCCACATCGATATATACTATCTTTGGTGAATTAGTTGTAACTTCACCAAATGCTTTTGGCTGTTCACAGTTTCCCTTTGTAATTTCGTTATAATCCAAGTGCTCACTGTTTTTGGGCTTTTGTTGTTTGTGTCCTAACAGTGACTCTGAACATTTCTTAGTTGTAACAGATGATTTCATATTAATTACTTTTGAACTGTCATGAATTAATTCATTGTATAACTATAAATTAAGGAATATTTAAGTAGTAAATTTATTATTAATTGTGACGATTTTGTTTTTCATTTACTGGGAAATATAAACTTCATCTAGTGACTGGTTTATTACGTTAACTAACTAATATGACTGCGGGTGTTGTGGTGGGGCACAAATCAATGTACAGTTTAACAATAGATAACTCTCATCACAAAAAACAGAAGCTAAATGACCAGTGAAAATCAGGGAAAACTGGTATTAATCGTCCATAATCCTGAGAGGAAGTTAACCTACAACAATCACACTCTATATCACAGGGATGGAATCCAATTGTGTATGACCCCTTACTACAGTCAACTGGTGAGAAAGCTTTACCTGTATTCAGTTTCATTACTGAGTAACTGTATTCGCAACTTGCATTATCTTGGGTAGAGTAGGTGTCATATCCTGCTACCATCAAAGACCGAGTATTCCATGCACCTACCCGTTTTGTTTTATAGTTGAATACTACTGACAAAGAACCAACCAACTGGGATAGTTGCCTCTCATTTCTGTCTTCAAGGGCTCTCATTTCGTCAGCGATTCTTTACGCTCTCTGTTCTCAAATCAGCTGCATTCTCACAAGCTAAACACACTGACAGGATTTTTTTAGTAAATTTATTGACTCTTTGAAATCAAGTCGTCTAGGATAATAGCTCACAAAATGATAGTTTTCGTCAGGATTTCTTACTAGAATTCTTTTTTAGACGGCAGGAAGCATTGAACCTAGGTTTCATGCCTGTTGACACTCGTCATCAAAGTGTATCTTGAAGAAATTCATATCTCTTATAAGATTTGAACTCGCGTCACTCACATTGCAAACTTCACTGATGGAATTCACTCTGCACCACCCAAAGGACTAGACTACTTAGTGTTCAATCAAAGAATGTCTTTTTGTTTGTAAACGAGATAGCTTAATTCAAAGCTTTTTGTTAAGCTTCCAACCACAGTTAAAAGCATCTGTAAGACGGATTTTGATATTCTTACTTGTGATCATCCATTTTTTCTTCTCTAAATACAGTCACAGTGATATATATATATATATATATATATATATATATATATATATATATATATATATATATATATATATATATATATATATATATATATATATAGTGGTAACTTTTTATGCTACAACCGTTTTATTCTTGTGAACAAGCCATGTTTATGGTCTACTTACTTTCCCAGTATCTAGGGTACTCTCAATATTCTAGTCTATGTAAAGGTTTAAACCAAAGCAGTCCTTTTAGACATTCTGAAAATGAACTTATTTATATATATTCGACTACTAATGACAAGATGTTAGCCTTCTATTGATTTGATTAATTTCAAGACAGATTTGATCCCTGCCCAACACTGTCTGGAGAAACAATAAAAACTGATTAACACTCTATGTGTCATGCTAGTTCGAGTCTCTTTAATAATGTTCACATGATTTTTCAAGCAGTCTAGGCTGTGACCAAGCAATACGCATTAGGATCATATAATCAAAGAAAAGGAATGAAAACAACTCGTTAATATTAACTTACCGGAGTTTCTTTTTCAATTCCATATGTTCTTATGTCACTATGGTAATCTGAAGTTTGAGACACTTCTCCATCTTTCCTATTTGTGTCTTTTTGTTTTGATGTTCTAAGTGCTGTTAATCGTTTTCTTGCGTCATCACTATAACTATCATCATTAAAATGTTGATAATTATAACTGTTACTTCTGTTAGTTTTATTGCTAGTAGTATCACTCATCAGGACAGAAGTGGTTTGTATGGTGTTATCGAAACTATGACTAAAGCAAACAGACTGTACACTTTCATCCCTGGTTATTTCAGTAGCTGATATACTTCGAGATATACTAGTTGAGAATTCAACAGATAAATTTAAACTTCTTGATCTTTTCCTTTCACTTGAGAGTAGAACAGTTTTATCAGATAATTCGTTTTTATCTCCGAAATTATTATAATTATCAGTGGAACAATGCGGGGATGCATTCTGACTTGTGACATTATAGTGATTGTTTTTACTCATTGTCTGCGTACTTTTATTGAACAACACTGGATATTCGGTTACATTTAACATTTTTATTGACTTTCCCTTTGTTGTGAATGTTTTGACCTTTTCTTTCATTGTATTTGATTCAATATCAAAATACACAGATGTCGTTGATGAACTTTGTTCTAGTAAAACTTCAACACAGTCCAAATTATTCACTTTTACATTACTGTTCACTTCATTGGTGTACAAATGATAGCATACAGAATTTGTACAATATCTTTCGATATACATTCCATGAAATTCTGAAAGTAAATTTGACCATTTGTTGAAATATGAAGGAACAGCATTTCTATGGTTGTATTCCATCTCGTTGTGCTCATTCTTGTTGCTTTTCAATATATCCTCTTTAACTTCTCTACTTTTCTGATGATATAGTTTATACTTATGTACTTTTTGATTGGTAATGCATACGTTAAGTTCAATTGAAGTGATTATCAGCTGATAAAGACAACAATGCATTTCTGAACAGTATTCTGAACTGCAGATCATATCCATTTCAAAGATAATTACTTCTTCTATTGCATAATAATAGTGGTTTAGAGCAAATGAGAAAGCTTGTAAATTCTTTGTCCCACAACTAACATGATGTTTTGTTTTTGTTCTGAAATTCATCATATTTTTAAACAATATTTTAACGCCTTGAAGTTTGTTACCGTTCTTTCTACAACCTTTCGTTGCTGGCTTCGAAGTTGTTGCTTTAATGATGGTAACATTTGATTTGCTAAATGTAATTTCATTTAAAATAATAAAATGAGTGTCAGACAGATATTTGTCTTGTGAACACTTGATAATATTTGCTTTAGCAGTCATATCCATTAATGAAAAGTTATTCGCATGAATAATACCCTTCATTTTCATGTTATCATTGAAGCATATAATTTGTTGACTAATGTAAATGATTGGCTTTAGAAGTGTAATTAAACATTTCGTTAAATTATTCACTTGATTCATTCCAGTTGATGCATTTTTACCAGTTACGGTGCTACTAATCCATGTTTCATTCACTTCAAAATGAAACAGTATGCAGGTGAATATTTCTTCTGGAATGTTTACGGTATAACCTGTATTAATTGTAACAAAACCTTTCAACATTTTCAAATGTTTACATACTTTTAGACACCATATACCCAATTCTATTTCCCCACTGTACGACTGGGCTGTTTCTGTAGTCTGATACTGGTCAGAGATGATGTTCATTTTTTGATCAGTATTAAGGCGATTATTCAAGTAATATGTTTCAGGTTGAATCATTTTTACTGGATAGTTATAAACATACTGACTGGCATCTGTTGATTCATCTTTCTTGAATGTTACATAACTGATACATGAATGTATTTTAGTTGTCTGAGGTATAATTGTATGGTTATTATTATGCTCCATACAGTTGAATTTCTCCAAACGATTTTCTACCATTGTCTCTTCAGTATGAAAGTTGTTTAAATTACTTCCTTGCAAGTAATTCGTCTTAGGAATAACTGATTTCTTACGAATGTTTTTATCTCTCAGTTTGCCTAAATTCATAGCAGGCTGAATATGCTGTTGTGCATAGAAATAATCTTCTGGTAGACAAAAGTTTTTTGATTGATCGCATTTCAAGTTATTTTCCGATCGAAATACCACTTTCGATAATCCCAGTATTCAGTAAATTTGACAATTATAAATGCAGTGAATAGAAAAGGCATAAGAAAAAAACATAAGATTAAGACAATCTTTTTTTCCGAATTAAATTTCTGTCAAAGTTTAGTTAATTTTGTAATACTGTTAAAAGTCAGTCACAATTCTCTCACCATTTCATCAGCGTATAACAATTTTTGAAGCATTTGTCAAGGTTTAATCGTGAATTCTTTGTCGGATTTTCTTTTTGTCCCTGGAGTCAGAGTCTACTGATCAGTGATTAGATTACACCTTTCTTTCGCTTTTAAATTAGCCTGGAAATGTTATTAGAGTTCTTCACACAAGTGAAGAGCATCAAATCATATCATTTTATTCCTCAGGTTTTCATTAGCTTCAGACTACAAGAAATTTCAGCGGTTGTAAGAGAATAAAACCTAAATACTTTAGTATTAGGATGATTCCAGAGAAAATGGTGTAAATCAGGAGATCAAGAATGTAAACACTATTATATGTATAACTTGGTTGGTGCTAGCTAGTTGTAGAATTCAATACACGCGTTTCATCCCACTCGGCACTCACCAGCTGGATGTTCTTACTCCCCAGCGACTGCTGGTATCCCCATGTAGACTGAAATCCAACAACCATTATTTAAAACTTCTACTAGAACACTGAGCCTTTCTGTCTAACATAGTGGGATATTCAAAAAAGGTTCTATGAATCACGATTCATAGTTCTACTTTGTGCTCTGCGTAAACTGCTGACGACATGGACTGTAAATTGTTATGTTTTGGCACTTCAGCCACTCAATTTATAAAATTTTCTGTGCAACCATTCCAACACGGAACTATGCTATTTTCATTCGTTTATAACCATTGAAATTTCTTGTAGTCTGAAGCTGATAAGGACCTGTGAAATAGAATGATATGCATTTATGTCACAGATTCGTTCGCTTTCGCCTTATCGAAAATTGCACGAAATGTTGCCATCACGAGCAGTAATTTTAACTAGAAAGTTAAAACTTCACATTCTTTGTAAATATCCATCACAGTAATAATTCTCACACATCATAAACTGATCTGTAAATTCCTTTTGATATCTTCTCATGTCTTCACTGCTCTGAAATAATTATCCTTATTCAAATGTTTCTCATTAGTCATATATTTCTTTCCTGTCCTGATTGCAAATACTCCCACTTAAAGAGTTGGAGATATCTAAAAGAGCTTTGTACTTGTCGAATACATGATCCAGTAGTAACGTTCCTTTCGATAGTTATTGCATAAATAGAATGAAAATATAATTTAGTATAACTTACCACATTTTCTGTATCACAAGTTCTGTCCATGGCTGCGACGTCTAGTAAGTTGACAATATTCAAGTTACTGTTTGTTCGTTTTGCACTTCTTTTCCTGTTTCCTAAATACAGTAATGTTTTTTGAAGATTACACTGTGTATGAACATAAATTAAACTTACCTAATTTCATTTTTGAATTCAATCCTGCCATTTTCACTTTGTTTAGTAGACTTTTTGCCTGACTGTTATTAATTTTACCATCGATTGATGTAATATAATTGGCTTTTCTGCTACCAGACATTTCACTGCTTTTTAGATTTTGGCAATTTTTCTTATTAACACCTTGACTGCACTGTCCGTATTTTTCCAATTCAAAGATTGTTAATTCACCAGGACGAATTTTTCGTTTAGATTTATGAAATTTGTTTTCATGGTTAGATTTAAATTTTCTAGTTGACCTTGTGCTATTAATCAACTTTTTACCGGATAAATTGGCAGTATCAGCGATAATGTCTGATGTGTCATGAACTAATGGTTGCTTCTGTGACACCTGTTTAACTTTACTATTAATACCTTTATAGTCAGCGTCAGATAGGTCTGTTTGTTGAGTATATTGTTGAAAATTACTGTAACGCCAAATTAAAGACGGTGATAAGTGAGTTGCTGGTAATTTTTGTGTTTGTTTTAATACTTCATTTGTAGGGTTCAGCGTCTTTGGTGTTTCAGCCAGTAGCTGCTGTTTCAGTGTTAATTTAATATCATTTTCATCGCATTGTACTTTAACTGACATTTTGATTAGTTTATTAGTATTTTTACAGCTAACTGAATGAATTGGTTTAGCTTTTGTCGACTGATGTGGTACAAGCTTTTTTACATGAGTATTTTTCTTAACCTCCGGTACATATAATATGGGTTTTGTGGTTAATAATAATCTATTGTCTGAAAAACAATTCCCTTTGGAATTAATGATAATATTCACTGGGAATCGATAAGAATGTTCAGTATTAGTAGGATTATGCTTGTTTTTACTTTTTATCTGTGTACTTGGTATTGTCGCATTAGTAAATAATACACAATCGTCTATTTCAGGTACATACTGTTGATAATTATACGGGTATTGTTTATTTACGCCTAGAGTTTCACCTCTTGAGTCAACTTTATGTGTTGATGGATCTACTAGGGTTTTATTATTGAATGTAATACAACAGTAGTAATGTTTTGGATCTAGAAATCTATTCACTCTCATTTGTGAATCTGTAATGTTAAAGCCTTGAAGGTTTAGCATAGGTAACTGATTTGTTTGACTTTGTGATACTGAATACTTTAAATTTCTTGAATGATAATGACGATGTTGATGATGACAGTCAGAGTAAGGAAAAGGTGGAGATACATACATATTATTGATTGATGCTTTTTCTTCACCAAGACTTATTTCTATGGGGTTGAAGAATTTTGTGTGTGTTTGAGATACGCTGTCGTCTGTTAATGGTGCATTTTGTTTTTCATTGTCAATATCTGTAAAGTCTGTTTTAGCTATTGGTGTTGTCTGTATCCTGTTTTCATACTCATCAGAGTCATACAAGTCGTAATGATGCAACGGGTCATTGTCTGAATTATTCGACTGAATCTCAACTGTTTGTTTATAGGCAAGTAATCGTTCACATGGTTCTGGTGAATAACAATTTGTCAGACTTTTATTTGATGAATCAATTTCACTTATTGGAATAGACAGAGAGGATAGACTTGTTATTAAACACTCAGCTATACCGTTAATCATACCTCTTTCGTCTAAATATAAACTCGGCGTTTTATCAACTGTACGCATATAATTTACTGGCATCCATGCAGTAACTTTTCTACGTTCCAATGTTTCTGTTTTTAATTGTTGTGTATCATTACTATTGGTACTGATCCATTTCGATCCACCACTATCTCTCTCTATCTCTTCGTTTACATCATTATCTGTTTGACCGGTTATCCAGTTATTGTCTATTTCATCTACATGATCACTCAATGACGGTGAACTTTGACTTTTTGGAAGTAAAACAGACTGACTGTCGGTTATCGGGCGGATAGAATGTCTTACAGTTAAACTTGGTGTTTCAATTTCATACGGGAAAAAACAATCTTGTTTTGTCATCCGTATGCGTTTACGACACTGTAATTTATGTTTTAATGGTTCAGATGATGACAATGTACTCGATTTTCTACGCTTATCAAAAGTAATTTGTTTAACACTTCCTGATATTGCAGCGTTGTTACAGTGGTATTCACTTTTATCGTAACACGCTGGTTCCTCGAAGTGTTGATTAGTATTAGCATCTTCAACTAAGGGTGTCGGGATTTTTGAATAAACTCTACTGATGTAATTATCATATTTACAGTTGCTTGTTTTATCTTTAAGATGTCTACTGACTGCGCATAATGTTTTCTTATTCATACAAACCAAATATGCGGATACCACGGGATATATCACATTTGAAACTTGGGTGAAGTGAATTGGCTTAGGATATTTAATAGGGTAACAAAGACTGTCGGTTTCCTGGTTCACAGACAAGTTTGTATGCTGAATACAATAAATTGTTTTATTTAAAGAATCTCTACTACTCAAGATTGCTGTGTTTATTTGTTTTGGCATGTTAGACACACAGTCAATCACCTCATCGAAGAAGATATCATTACCTGTTTGACTGCAACTCTCATCGCCATATTTATTACTAAAAGAACCGTTGTTATTTAGTCTACTATGCTCAACAAGTTCTATAGGCTTTTCTTTATTCACCACTTTCTCACGCTCATCAATATTAGCTTTGCCTTTTTTAAATTTTCCTGAATAGAGAAGATTTCGAAAAAAGTTAAGTCTTTTTGAATTTTTACCACTTATTTCTTCTCTCGCATTATGTTTCTCTTTATATTTCCATGACTTATATCTTAGATTTTCAGTTTTCCATTTCGAGATTTCATTTATTCTTCTTGCACTTATTTTATTGATTTCTGACTGCTTATTTTTAGTATCACCACTGTTAAATTCTCTACTGAAATTATTACTTGCATTTCGATTAGTTATTAGTAGAATATCTTGGTCACCATATTTGTTGTCAAAAGTGTCATTAGAATACTCTAATAAAGGTGATATGTCCGACTGATTAGAAGACAAGTTAAACAAGCTAAGTATTGACGATGATGATGATGATCTATGCAAAATGGTATTTGTGATACCACTGAGATTAGCCTGGTTGTCTAATTCTGATTCAGATATATGATGGTGAGCAATAACATTAAAACAGGCATAATCATTATTGTTACATGGGAAAATATTTGTACCGATAAAGCTCCTTTCAACTGACTGACATCTAGATGTTTCTGTGAACGAATTAGACTTATGACGATAGTCATGCTTATCAAAGGCACACCTCATTATAGGAACTTTGTCTTTTTTCTGTTTTCTCGTGATAACAGCCTGAGAACTCTTATCATAACTTTTATAAAAATCGTCATTTTCTTCCTCACCTTCATCATCACCATCGTAGACGTCTTGGATGTTGTATTTGTATTTCAGACAACTTCGAGGTTTTATTACGTATGCATTTGTATTAGACTGAAGTTGAATAGTTGTATAATCTATTTCATCTAGCTCATCATCACTGAATAAATTATCTCCTGAATGTCTCATATCATTTTTATCCTCACTTTTGTCATTTAATTTCTTTAAGACAGTAATAGTAGGTAATGAATTATCCTGATAAACAAAAACTTTATCTCCATATGACTTTTCTATTGGTAAAATACTTTTTCTTTGCAATGTCAACTGGGTTGTCTCTTCAGTTACCATCGAATGCATTATCCATAAATGTTGCGTTGATTATACTTATTTGGTTTCGCGCATAAATTATTTTAATAATATAGACAGTTAAAGTTAAATCTTATTAACTGATAAATTGGGATTTTCCATTGTCCATATTTAATAAATACAGCATCTGTAAGTTTTTGAAGGATACTCATAGAAATTTGAAGAAGTAAATAACTACAATAGTGACTAAAATCACCTTCGCAGAAAACATATACTTAAAGCATTCCGGTTGTTTGTATCACTAAAAGAAAAGTAATTTGAAATGTCATTTATATAGATATTGATTTTTATGGTAGGATAATTTGATTGGTCCTTGAATATATTTCTTTTTATTACTTCTTAAGTCTTCAATGATGAATGTTCAAATATATCTGTAGAAAAACAGATAAAATAATAAGGAATAATTTTTAAAATGATGATTATGATGGTGATGAGATATTTACGCATGTTCTGACTCAACCTAAAAAAATTTAACAAAAAACTGAATGCTTTTATAAGACTGTTCAGGCTCGATTACTGATTGGTCTATCAGTTCTATTGACTATTACGCAAAACTAATTATGATTTGGACTCCAAAAGACTTATGAAACAAATAGAATATATATATATATATATATATATATATATAAGCACAATTACAAAAGAACTCATTAATGTCAGAAAATCTTAATTTAAATGTCGACAGTTAAACTGAATTTAACTTTTTAAAGCCCAATAGAAATCTGAAAGAAATCCTTTTACCTACCTGGGAAGCATCGATGCAACTACAGGCGGGCGAAACTGATGAGGATATCAAAGCGAGGATCGGGAAACCAAGGCTAGCTTTCATTTCTCTCAAGTCTGTGTGGAGGTCAACAACACTCAGCTTGAAAAATAAGATCCGGATTTTCAATTGCAATATGAAGTCAGTACTACTATACGGACGAGAGGCTTGACTCACCACGATGGGCACTTCGAACAAACTACGGACGTTCATCAACAGATGTCTTCACTCAGTACTCAGAATCAGATGGCCGGCCATAAAAGATCAGCAGATTTGGGAACGAACCAACCCAGCACAAACCAGTTGTGCTACAAATCTGCAGGAGTGAATGGAGGTGGATTGGCCATACTCTGAGAAAACTAACCATCAAATGACATCACACTCCAGGCCACCCCTCGAGTGGAACCTGAATGGGAAGCGGCGAGTTGGTCGTCAGTGCGAGGGTGACATGAAGTGGAGATGAAAGCATGTGGGCAGACGTGGAGCCAGATGAAAACGTTGGTGGAGAACCGAATACAATGGAGACATGCGCCTGAAGCCTTATGTTCCTCTAGGAACTAAAGGAAACTAATAATATAGTAGCTCCAATGAATTATTTGAGATCTTTTACACTTCTGTATGCACTTGACATGCAACTCCAACTTTACTTAACAACAGGTGAACTCAAGCACTAACAGAACTTTTATTTAAAATAGTAGTTATGAAACAGACCAGTTTTTGGAAGAAATTAAAGAAATCCTCATCTACTTGTAATGATTCAATATCTCAAAATTTAGTAATTAAAAATATAGTACATCTGAAAAGTGTAAACGTTTTAGAAATAATCCTAAATTTCGTTTTGGATTTGACAAATAAACTTACGGGATTAAAGTATCAAATTCTTTCAATAAAACTAATAGCCTAGGTTATAGTAAAAATGAAAAATTGATGTTTTATTACTCTTGAGGTGACAGTCATGGTTAGAACTGAACTCATTTGAAGTGTTTCCTTTAGAAAGACTAGAAGCAGGTAGGAGCGGTAAATATGGTTAACTGTTAAATGTTTTAGGTATACGCCGAGGAGACCATTTGGCGAAATCACGCGCTAGTCCTTGGAGTTAGGCCCGAATGGGTGATGATGAGTTGGACGTCTGGGGTGACACCGAAGAGATCGTGTGAGGAGGAGATAACAGCTTATTGGTAATCGTGGAGATGTGCTGCTGAAACCCTGTGTTTTACCTGGGACCCGACGCAGTAGTCATTATAATATGGACTCGTGTTAACTTCGGATGAAGATATGAATGCCTTATACTGACGAATATATGAAATTCACAAAGTCACTAAGACTGCAATTTGTATTACCTTGATATTTTAGGAAAAGAATATTTTTTAAAATACTGTAGAAGTGTAGACATTTAGTTTTTTTCTTATTTGATAAGGATGAACATAAAGACTACCACCACTACTACAAAGAAATTAAAAATTACTTCAGACGAAAATCAATCACACTGTGAAATCACGCGGTTGGTGAAAGCCTTCCAGAAGCCAGTCAGTGGATTTTTCTTCTTTCGGTAAAAGTAAAAATACGTATATGGATCTGGGATGTTCAAACAACATACGAAGCTGGGAAGGCCGAAGAAATGAGAAAATATGCTGGGAATCTGTAAGAGCAGGTGGAATAGATGTGGACTATTCCAATTATCAACTGGTGAGTCAGTAATCGACTCCAGTCTGGTCACCCAGACGACAACCATGAGCGCACTGAGGGAGTGGCTATCATGATATCACCAAAACACTTAAATTTACTGTGCCTCGGGTAACAACCTCCTCCAAGATTATATTATTATTTTATCCTTTAGTTCCTAGAGGAACATAGGGCTTCAGGTGTGCCTCTCCATTGCGTTCGGTTCTCTGCCAACTTTTTCACCCCGCTCCAAGTCCGCCCACATGCTTTCATCTCCTCTTCACATCACCTCCTCCAAGTCACCCTTGCACTGAGGACCAACTCACCGCTTCCCTTTCGGCCTGGTTCCACTCGAGCGATGGCTTGTCTAGTGATGTCACTTGATGGTTAGTTTTCTCAGAGTATGACCAATCCATCTCCATTTCTTCTTGCCTATTTGTTTCACAATCGGTTCCTGCTGTGCTGGTTCGCTCATTGTGCGTCGGTGGCACAGTGGTTAGCATCCTCGCCAGCCATGCACATGGTCCGGGGTTCGAGCCCACGCCGACGCACACCCGATATCTATGGTCGGCCTGCGAATTTTGGGCTACCGATATCCACGCTGAAAATTCCATACTTGTACCAAAAATACGGTGTGGAATCAAGCTGTAAATCAAAAATAAATAAAAAATAATCTCTATTGCTGATGTTTTCTGGCCGGCCATCTGATCTTGAGTATTGAACGAAGGCAGCTGTTGATGAAGGTCTGAAGTTTGTTTGAGATGTTCTTTATGACGTGCTGGCCAAGTCTCTGATCCGTATAGTAGCACTGACTTCACATTTCCTCCAAAATTGTGACAGCAAAATTCAACTGAAAGGAAAAGAAAGTTTCAGTTATCCAATACTACCTGCGTCGGTGGCAAAACGATAGAATGCTTGCCAACCACGAAGGTGGTTCGGGGTTCGATGCCCGGTCGACGCACTCTCTAAGCTAGTAATGAGACTGGTAAAGAGAGAAGGTTAGGCATAAGGCTAGCAACACTATCCTGTAAAAATAAATACCACTGCTACCGAAAATTCAAAGTGCTAGCTTGAAGCCCTATTTTCCACTGGGAACGTAAAAGAATAAAACTACAAATAATTTCATCACTACAGCTGTCAGACTAAAGTCGGATACACTCCGTGGTATCACTGAGGGGACCTATGTGGAAGAACACTGGAATTCTGTGGAGGTGCTGTTCAAGGAAACTTGTACAACATTTCTAAGAAGAAGTGAGAAGAGGAACGGCTCTGAACGAGTGCCTAGAATTTCGTAGAGGAGACGTGGATGGTGAAAGAGAAGATGACTCAATGCAAAGGTGGACAACAAAAGGAGAAGAGTAGTTCAATATGCACCTCACTGAATAAAGAACTCAAGAAGACTGCTGTGAAAAAAAGCAATTCTATGAGACACTGACAACAGAAGCAGAACAGGCAGGCCATAGGTAAAAGAGACCTCAGAACATTATATCAGATAACTAGATCTCTATCCAAGAAAAGATGAACGCAGATGAAACCAATGAAAGATAGTTATGGGACAAATTGCCAAGGAGGAGAAATAAGTTAAACAATAGGCCACAACCTATAACCAGTTTGAAAATACCACCAACAGTAGGCACACAAATGCCATTGAACACCAATCCTCCAAAAAAGGCAGAAATCTTGACTGCGATCAGGCTACTGAAGTCCAGGGAGGCAACAGGACCAAGTGGAATTCCCCGAGGCACTGAAAATGGATATGCTCATGCCACTACTGCAAGATGTTTGGAAGGAAGAAAAGGTGCCTACTGACTGGAAGAAAAGCTACCTTGTGAAACTTCCAGAGAAGAGTGACTTAAGCCCCTGTAAAAATGACTTGGTCTCACGTTTCTGTCCACGCTAAGCAATATAATAAGTCACGTCTTCCTGGAGAGAATAAACAGAGCACGCGATGCAGAACTATTCCCAGAAAAAGCTGGTGAAATATGGCCTTGTTGTTCCAACTTTTCTGTAGACTCTGTTAACTGTCTCTCAGTCCTCTACGTTGTTTCTTTGTCAGTTGATAGTTTCTGAAATTTAGGTTAGTCACTTAATAAAGTCACTATTTTGCTAAAGTAATAAGACTTATTCATGATAACGAGTCTTGAGTTAAATTTTACTGGAGCCCGTACCTACTTGGAAGTAACAAAACTGTTTAAGGCTGTCTTATTGTTATTACCAAGAGGAGAAACTGGTTCAGCCAGAAGCACCGTAATGGAGTACTTCGTCAACACCCGTCACAGCATGTCAAGTGACCCAGCGTTCAGATTCATTTACAAAGTAAACAAAAACCTAACAAGGACAGTGTGTTTCCGACTTCATTGTACTGCAGAAGTCCTTTCCATATGCATCGAAAAGCTGGAGCTATGTGTTCAAAAGAAATTAGTTCGACCTCTACATTTAGTATGGATCTGGTTCGGTTAGACTCTTTAGTTTTCGCGTTGCGTTCTTTCATTCCCCTTGTGTCTTCGTTTCCAGTTATAAAAACTTTTATTTGAATTTGTTTCCATGCTCACCCCATTCATACTTGCCTTCGTTAAAAACTATTTTATACATTCCACAACTATTCTCCAATCCTGCGTAATGCTGTTCCTAAGCCCCCTGTAATCTATATTCACACCTTCCAACTTTCACATAAAGTTGAAAACTATCATCACATTTGACCCCTTCCTCTGTTATGTGGAGCTGAATAATAATTGAATCTATGTAAATGTATGTATATAAATGTGATTGTAACGTTTTTGAGGATGAAATCACCGAAAAGATATCACTGCCGAGCTTCTTGTTCCTTTCTCTCTAATGTCCTGATGGGCATTTTCCACGATTTTAAAAGTATGGTGACTTAAAAAAGCTTCTGATACAATATAAATCCCATGCACAACAGGGTATTTTAACTTGATATCTTTAGTTGCGTTACTTTGAATATATAGTGGTATTGTTCCGTATACTACTGACAAAGTTTATAAGTAATACATAGATGCCAAAGTAAATATGTATGTAAGCGTCAAGAATATCGTATAACGGAGAGATGGATTTAATGAACGATGCTTGAGAAACAAACTGCAAAACATGATAGGCAAACAAATAAGGTTTATAGGTGTGACTGGTTTTGTGGCTGAATTCTTCACAAACGGACATCATTTTAAGAAATCCTCTTCGTAACTATTTAATAATGAGCGGATGTAGAGGGTGATGGATGTATCATGTAATATTCGTAATCTTTTATAACTCAGTCAAAAGAAATACCACTCCAACAACTTTGGTGAATATAAGCCATATAAATAAAGTCTTTACAGCTGAAGAAATATTCTGTGACAATAGTTTGACCACATACTCGCCGATGACATTGGATGGTGGTGTTCCTAAATATCGCGAATTCATACGAATTAGAAATCATGAGCTATTGGACTTCAACCTAGTAGCTAGGTGGCCAGTGAGGTCAGTTTGCAATCTGAAGACTCGATTCCCAATAGGATCATGAGTGGGTACTGTGAAGAGCGCCAAATTGGGACGAAACAGATGCCCAGTACTCCCTGGTTTTCATTGATTCCCTAACTGATATCAATCTGTGATCAAAATTGAATGGTAATAGTCAAATGACACAACAGCGTTAAAATAAAGCTGATATATTAAAATCAAAACCAAATGTTCAGCACAAAACCTAGGGAAAATGTTCATTCATTATCCTGAACAATGGTTGCTCTTTGTGGTAAAGTAGTACAAGACGAAAATCCTGAACTCTCGGTTTCCGCCCAATCATTTGGATAGTAGCCTTCCCAATCTGCAAACTGATGGTCCAGCGTTCACTCATCCATATGGTTTTGTGATTACACTGTGGAAAAGTTTTAGTCTCAAACCCTCTAGTTTCAGTAGGTACTTTAGCCAATGTAGAATTAACGTATCAAAATATTGTATATCAACTATTGTGATAATTGAAAGAAAGTCGTCACATCTCGTTTAAAGTGCATTTTTACCATGAAGCATGACTTTTATTGTGCTTACGAATAAGTTTATCAGAAGAGTTAAATCAAATGCATAGTTTCTGTCTAAAGTTATCGGATAAAGACTGAGGTTTTCTTAAATCTCAAAATGAAATGTAACCACTCAAAACATTCGTTCCTCTATAAAGACCATATGAATGAGATATTTGAGTTAGTCGGTATCACCGGTTATAAGGCGTGGTCAGTTATTAAAAGTCACACGTTTATTGTCGGGCCAAGCTTCCAAGCATAATATAAAAAACTGACAACAAAGAGCAGAGTGGTCACACAACTCAGAACCAACATGGAAGACCAAAAATTATATTTGCAACCAATCAGTTTATAGGAAGATCATCATTGTTCCGACTAGTCCCTAATCCTTTCGTCTTGGGATACCAATCTGTCAACACCATACTCGTGACTGCGATCAGATATATAGTTTAAATATATTGTAAAACTTCTGTAACATTTCCTCTTGAATTACTCTATACTGTGGCAGTTTAATTCAATACTTGAGGGTATTTCTTTTGTCAAGTGATACAGTACAGTCAACTGAATTAGGTTTAGTACGCTGTTTTTTATCTTTCAGAGAGATCAGTGAAATAATTACTTGGACTGTATGAATCTTTCTAGCACGCTTTACGAAAATAATTTGATGGCAGTGATTTATACATAGTAGTGACTAATATTAGTATCTGGAAGTCAGTTACTAAAATCAATAATACTCAGTGGTCAAGGAATGCCCTTCTTTTTATCTCAGATTGCACTTATTAGAAATTCACTTGGACCTATTGAGTGCACTACTTACAAATCATATATTTGAATGAAATTATCGTTAGTTATTTGGACCATTATGATATGACTTACCATTACTGACTGGTGGAAGGATTAACGTCTTATCGGTATATATTATGCGATTCTCCCGTCTAAATGATTGCATAGAATGAGAACACTTAGCTTAAATAAAGCTGTTTATTGACAATGATTTCATGAAGTAATTATAAGACTTGATATTTTTTTGAATAACTGCAGTGTAAATCAGTCCTTCTTCATGAACATATTACTTGAAATATTGAGTGACTTCAAGGAAAAGGTTTCTTAATATATCAGCAAGGGATAAACAACACTTCAAAAATCACGTTTGAAAATTACACAGTCCGAACTAATACCTTTGCATTTTATACTTTTAGAAATCCCCATATTTTATCTATTACAAGCGTGTAGGTGTAAGAGTTGTGTGGTAAAACCAGTTAAATGAAATATTAATGCCTGCGAATACTGCTGGCTATGTTATTATTATCGTTCCCTTGGGTTTCAAGTGGGACACAGGACTCCAACACCTCATCTCTACTTTGTCTCATTCTCTGTGGTCCTCTTAAACTAGCCCAACGACTATCCATATTCTCTCATCTCCTCCCTCCCACTATATCCTCCATTTCATCCATGGATGCCCCATTCGTTGTTTCTTATTCGGATTCCACTCGAGCGATAGCATGGCGCACAATGTCACCCAGCTGTCTTATCAGCGTGTGCCAATCCATCTCCATTTTCTTCTACATATTTGTTGAGCAATAGGTTGGTTTATCTCAATAGTTTCTTATCGCTAATTCTTTCTGGCAGGACAACTGATCTTCAGGATGAACCCAGCGAAGGCAGTTGTTGATAAAATTCAACAACAAGCTGTTGGAAATGCTTTTAGTGACTCGCTCGTCCAGTTTCTGACCCATATAGAGGAAGTGATTGACTTAACATTGGTGTTGAAAATCCCAATCTGGCTCGTTATGCTGGCTGAGTGCAGAAGATTTTAAAGCTGATTTCCGAATGATGACGGAGTGCCTTACCCTTCTTATTCTGGCTTCAGCATCTTCATCCATTCCTCCTATAGTTGAAATGATGCTTTCTAGATAAGTGGAGAGAGTAACCTCTGTTAAATCTCTTCCGTTGATGGTGATTGGTGCTGATTTTTGTAGTTTTTGTTGTTGTTGGCTGGTTGTCTTCATCACCTCCGCCTTCTCTACGTTCATGTCTTCTCTACTTTTTCAGTCACTTTGTTGGTTTTCACCTGTAGGTCTTCTAGTTTGTGTGACATTAGATATAAATCATCCAAACGCGACATCCAGATCTTTGACAGTCCTCTTTTCGGTCCAACGTATTCCTGTTTTCTCACTCACCACTGTTCGACGCATAATCCAGTCCACCACAACTGGGAATATCATTAGTGATAATAGGTAACAGCCGTGACTTACTCCTGTACTCACTCATTTCGAAAGCTTCGTTGAGTTTCCTGTTGTGGACTACCTGATATATGACATCATCATATAACCATTGAATGAAGTTGATAAATATTTGGAGTATCGCACTTGATAGTGTTGGATTAGTTTCCAAATTACTTTTCGGTCGAAAGTCGATGAAAATGAGGCAGAGATTTGACTATCATTCCATGTTCTGTTCGATGATGATGCTGATACATAGAGCTGCTATTTTATCCTCCTTTAATTTGCTTTTCCTGAGTCAACCTCGCTGGGTAGATCTCCATTATTAATTTGAGTATTTTAAAATATAAGTGTATACTGGAATCCACTGGGTGTGAATAAAGTCATGTGAATGTACAAAATTCAAGAGTCCTTTATCTGATAGTCGATTTATTCTCTACAACTGTTTGTCTGAATTTTGTTGTCATATTGTGTGGTTCTCAAATACACTTCACTGACAATTTCATAGGAACATAAAACTTTGATGACGCCCTTTCGATTATTCTTATCAAAGTCGTAACTTAATTGTGTCACATAAAAGTCAGTGAAGTATAGTTCCTTTTTCACTAATAAACTCATTAAATCTGGAAATAAATTAATGCTTAACCACTGATCTGTAGAAAAAAAAAAGGCGAAAGACAAATGCCACTGATACTCTTACTACTCCTATTGTAAGAACAAAAGGCAAGACACAGAAGCCAAGGTATATTTTCAATTGATCAAACCGCAGTTTATATATATTTATATAAATTATTTTTCAAGTACTGGTTTTGTAGAGATTTTGTTTGATTTGATAGGGAATTTCATCATGAGCTGATATCAGTTAGAGAACCACTGGAAAACCTGGGAGTACTAGACAGCTGTTTCGTCCTAGTTTGGGACTCTTTAACAGTGTGCACCCACCGTCAGGTTTCGAACACGGGACCTACTCGTTAAAAGGTGAGCTCGTAGACCATTTAGCCCCTGGGACCCGATCCAATAGTCTACGAGCTCGACTTGTAACAAGAAGGTCCTGGGTTCGACCCCTCTCGGTGAGTGCGTACCACTGAAGAGTCCCAAACTAGGACGAAACAGCTGTCTAGTATTTCCAGTGGTTCTCTAATGGATGTCAGCACATGATGAAATCCTCCATTCAATATATAGTTTATATTTAAGCAATCATTGAGTGTGAGATTTCGGTTTACATTAAAAGACATGAGAATGAATGTTCAAATCTACATAGTATTCTGTTGCTAATGCTGTATATTGGGAAATATATTCTATCCGTAATATCAAATAGAATGTTCTGTTGCTAATGCCGAATTGAACTGTGGGAATATGTGAGAATAAATTTCCGTTGGCAGACACTGTCTGTACCACACCACCACACTATTACTTCTAATATGAGAAATAATTTTAAAAGTACTGCATTTTCTGTTGGTGTTAATAAAAAATTAATGCAACCTCAATTATCGTATACTTAGTTGGATATTTTCTTAAATCATAAGAAACTTAGTTACTCTATTAATATTCTTAAAAAATAATATTACTAATCCATATACAAAATTAAAGTTAACTCGTGATACTAGCCTATTAATCTACACATTAAGTGGTGAAAACGAAATAAATTCCACTAATTTTAGTTAAAATCAATACAAAATATAGCAAACTATGTTAGAGGGTTATTGGGATACCAGTGCGTACAATTCCTTATAAAACGGTTGTTTATCCAGTGTTTATTTTTAGTTTGAAATGAAGGCTGAATTAAAGTCACCTGGCAGTTTCTTTCAAATCTACAATGAAGTGGGAAACAGGCTTCACAGTGCTGACTTACATCATCTTTGACCTGATGAATGAATACAAACTGAGGCCATCAATTGTACGCGAACACGCGCTCTAATTGATTACAATTAAAAGATACTCTGAGGCATAATAAGTGAAAGCTAGCCCCAAAAATGCTGCAAATACATTTTGTTATGCATAATTTCTATCTATAAACACCGAGCACTTTTAGTTTCAACTTTACGCCTATTCCACACGTCTCACGATAGTAGAGAAAACGGAATAAAGATTCACCAGGTCTTTCCTGTGGTATATGTGGTATTTTGTATAAATTATGATATGTACAGTGATCAACATTCCATGTAAGTTCTTAATGTTTTAAAATATGATAAATAAATTTTGTATCTTATTACGTCGCAAATATGTCTGTCTACTTAACATGTGTTGTTGACCTTCAATTAGGTTTTGTCATTTAACATTTTGATTATCACGTGATTAACTACCCAGTAGGTGGTACTAATTAGTTACACTGTCATTAGCACACAGTGACCTTTATGGGTATTTATGATTCAACAATATGAAGCTTCTGTTTATTTAAATAAAATCTCAGAGAACGATGCATTCTGAATATGCATATTTGGAACTACAGCTAGATGTTACAGTAAACAAATTCCGTCTGAATTCTAGCAGTATTCAAGCGCATCAAAATTCCTACACTTCTGAGTTTATAAGTGCATATTTTCTTTATTAAAATAGCACTAAACATTTGGAAAACCCAAACATATATATATATATATATATATATATAATTCACTAGTCTGTATGGTAAGCCAAATGATGCATTTGCATTTCTTGTAATTTCACACTTATAAGCATATCACTTATTAAAAGTGCACTGCCGTCATAGCTTAAGTATCATGTGATACGTTGAAGAAATATTTTACATATCAACTGACAGTAGTAAAAATAACTGTTAATGCTGCATATATCAGTCAAATTTATAAGACCAGCTAACAATTTTATATTTTTATTTTTGATTACAGCTTGATTCCACATCGTATTTTTGGTACAAGTATGGAATTTTCAGCATGGATATCGGTAGCCCGAATTTCGCAGGCCGACCATAGATATCAGGTGTGCGTCGGTGTGGGCTCGAACCCCGGACCATGTGCATGGTCGGCGAGAGTCTTAACCACTGTGCCACCGACTCACATTACTATTGTTATGCATTAAGCCTAAATCAGCTGGTTCCCTTCATCATGTTACTTGGGCGCAGCCGTAATTTGACAGCAGAACAATCGACTGAAGCTCTCTATGAACGCTTATATTATTCTAACAAAGAGACTGCTCGAACTCATGTAGCCAATTTACAGTTATCAAATAGTTTACATCTGAACCAGTGACAACTAGGAGATGTTTGTCGGTGGCACAGCGGTTAGGACTCTCGCTGACCACGCATATGGTCCGGGATTTGAGACCCGCCGACGCACACCTGATATCTGTGGTCGGCCTGCAAAATTTGGGCTACCGATGTCACATGCTGAAAATTCCATACTTGTACCAAAAATATGGTGTAGAATCAAGCTATAATCAAAAAACAAAATAAAGATGTCAACCTTCCTCGTTTGGCTTTATTCTTTTAAAAACTCTGTATACCTTACACTTGGTAGGAAAAGACCTAATATACTGATGGAAAGTATTGTTATTCAAGACTATAAGACTTTAGAGGGCTTCATAAAAAGACGAGTAAAAGCAATTGGATAAATACTGTTGATATTAAATTTAAAGGGAAAACAAATGGACTTTTCACAAAAATTTATTATTTTTTGAGTTTGACCACGGATTGATATCAGTTAGAGAACCATTGAAAACCAGGGAGAACACGACAGCTGTTTTGTCAGCTGTGAGATTCGCCTAATCTCAGATCTATATCTCATAGATTCAAGCTAGATAATTTCGCCAACAGAATGATTTCTACTAGCATTCAGGTTATGTTGAACATACACTTAAAGCCAAAGTAACTTAATTCCTTATAGGTTTATCGCCTAGAATTATAATTCCTTACAAAGTAACCAAGCTCTGTCGAAAAGAAAACACCTCATGTCTCAGCTAATGATGTAAAATTATGCCATCCACCTAAGAGGAATCAAAAAGAAAAGTGTATGTTGTAGGGGAGTAAATGATACTTATTGAAAGTCTTCGTTCAAACTAAAGTCAGTTAGTGATTAAATTAAATTTCCCCCCATTTAAGTTGTACAATCTTCTTTCATTTTATTCTGTATTAATTATTTTGGTTTACACTCACCAAGAAATAATAAATTTCTTATCACGAGGAATTTATTTTGCAATTCCGAAATTGAATCATGTTTTAAATGGTATGCTGTTTAGTTATTAAATACTAATTGGCTTCTTATTTTGAATTCGGTTGCCATGTCATATATATCACTTGCTTTACTCATACATACAGGTGACTAATCAGCACAATATAATTCTCATTCTATTGCATTGGTTTGAATGTTATCTCACGTTGAAACATTGATAATCAAACATTTTGTTTAAATGTTTGTTAAAACTTATGAAGACAGAATAATTTAACGCATTAATAGCATCCTTCTTTTCCTCTAAGTACTGCATGAATATGATAAAATTATCAAAAAAAAGCCAATGAATAATTACTGATTGAAAATGAATGTCTTTTTTCACAGATGTCACTAAATACTACCATACAGAAAGATAATTTCAAAGTGAACAGTAAAATAAAATCAACAGAAGAAGGAGAAATACAAAACAAAACAAACTCAACAATGACATTTGACAAGTTAGACGAAAAACACTTTTCCGCCGTTTCAATCACCTGCTGAGTTAATCACTTCAGGCGAAATTAAATTTTGCTACTTTGAATCAAACTATTCCACTGGTACATTTATGCATAGTGTAATGTTGGGTTCATTTGTATTCAGAACTTGCTACAGTCAAACTCCTGTGGATTGATAAACACTCTACTTCCTTCTTTGATGTTTTCTTTATGTAATAATTCATTTTCCGACAATCTGCACTGAAAGAATAAAGAAAATATCAAATGACGAACGCTTCACAGGAAATATTGTACCAAATGGAGGCATAATTTCTTATTCCGAATTGGTTAGATTTGAAAATTATTTTGTTTTGCATTAAGAGTAAACAATTTAGTCATATGTGTTTTTTTATTTGAAGTAAAATAAGCCACATTTCAATACGTTTTTGATGTGATTGTGAGTGCTTGCGAGCTCCTACAATAACCCTGAGATCTCATTCCACTCGTTGTACGGTTTCCGGAAGGCGAAAAGTTCTGCGTTCGAACCCTAGTGGGTGCGTACTGATGGTGAGTCCCAGACTAGGTTGAAACAGCTGTCCAGTACTCCCTGGTTTTCAAAGGTTCTCTAACTGATATTAATGACTCCGGGGTGAAACTCGAAAAACAAATCATCTGTTGGAAATTTATTATTTTCTGAATAACACGATGCCTAAGGCATAAATTGTGATTGTACAAATGGATTAATGGCAATTCGCTCTTTCTCTTTGTTTAAAATGAACTTTACGGACTCACCTCCATCAAAATATTCAAATGATCTATATCAATCAATTATTTAGAATTTCAGACAATGTGAATATATAACTTTAAAAGCATACGAGTAATCAAGAGAAAAAGAATGCCATATAGAATGGTGGATAGAGGAGCGATTGCACTAAAGAATTTGAATTTTACCAAGTAAATTTAACATATGAAAAAATTAGTATTAGAACTGGACACTCTTAAACGTTTAACTCAATTTAGACTTCCCCATCGATTGATTGGACCGAACTGCTCGGTCTCAGGTTGGCATTTCGGCTCCTTGTGCAGATTCTTTGACGATGTCTGGTCATGTAATTTGAAGTCACTTGGTTGATGGTGACTAGCAGCGGAATCCAGAATGCGCATTTCGTCCCATTTGGGACCCATCAATTGGATTTAACTGCATTCCTCAACGAGTGATGTTGTTCCCATCGAGGCTCGAACCCAGTGTCCACAGTCTTAAACGTCAAAGAATTATCCAATAGACCAATTGGGCCACGAGAGCCACCTCTTGTGCAACATGTCTTATTGATTATTTAATTCAATTCAGAGTTTCCTGTCGATGCAGGTACATCCAGATGACGAGTCCTAAATAGGACGAAACGCGCACCTTGGATTCCACTGCCAGGCATCATCAACCAAATGACTCATAGACGTTTGTTAACAATTCATTTATTGGGGTGAACCTTTTGTATCAAAATTTTTTCCCACACCTAAAAATCGAAGTAACTTGGCAAACAATAAAGCTGGATTATGTTGATTACAATCCTCTGTAAAATATCCATATTTTTAGGAATAATTAGCCGGGTGACCCTGTAGTTTTTATCTCAATAAACAAAGATTTATCCACCCATATTACTCTCCAAAACTGTAGTCTAGTTTACTATACCATATCATTATAACAGAATACATAGGTGGCTACTATCATTTTTTTCTAATTGTAGTTTTATGAAGTCTCATTTGAAATATCATGAACTGCATTACTTTAGAGAGGGACATTTCTTTAAATCAATTTTATTATTATTTTCTTCTTTAGTTCCTAGAGGGACATAGGGCTTCAGCCAAACGTCTCCATTGCATTCGGTTCTCTATCAACGTTTTCATCTGGCTCCACGTCTGTCCAGATGCTTTCATCTCCTTTATGCATGACCTCCTTCATGCCATCCTCGAATGACCAACTCATCGCTTCCCATTCGGGTTCCACTGGAGAGATGACCTGGAGTGTGATGTCACTTGGTGATTAGTTTTCTCAGAGTATGGCCAGTCCACCTCCATTTCTTCCTGCATATTTGTTACACAGTTAATTTCTGCTGGGTTGGTTCATTCCCAGAGATCCCTGTTGCTGTCTAAAATCTTTCCGAAGTACATCGGTGGTGTATGCAACTGAATATTTCCAGTAGAAATTGAGATTTCAATGTTCCAATGTACTTCGAAGTGATATAGTCCTCCAGCCAACAGTTGGCTACAGTACACATATAATAGCTGTGTCAAGCGTGGTGATTTCTTCTTCAATGAATTGTGAAAATATCAGAAGACAAAGGTTAGTTTATAATCACAACAAAGATTATTATCTTATTCACATTCACCATATATATATATATATATATATATATATAAAGTTTTAATTTGTATTCTCTGTGGCTGAGAATCATGACGGGTTCACTTTGTTATCACCTAGATTACTTTGTTTGAGTCTTACTACTTCTGCTGATGTTCTGTGATGTGATGATTTCACCAACTTACCGAACCAACCTACAAATTAAATAGCTGGTATCTGGCAGACTCATCATGAAGTAAAATAGTAAATATTTCATGTGAATGAATAACTTTCTTTGCAGTTCGCCCGATGTCAGACATCAACTTAATTTCAGGATTTCACCATGAGCTGACATCAGTTAGAGGACCATTGGAAAACCTGGGAGTACTAGACAGCTGTTTCGTCCTAGTTTGGGAATCTTCAGCAGTACGCACCCACCGGGATTCGAACCCAGGACCTTCCGGTTACAAGGCGAGCTCGTATACCATTAAGCCACTGGGACCCGATCCAATGGTCCTTGAATTCTAACTTCTGCCAATTCACGACATAGCGCGACCGCTAGCCAATGTCTTCGGCGAGTATTTGTCCTCACACCCGACCGGCTGTACCCTACTGGTCATGACTTCTCACTAGAACCCCAGGTGCGTACTGTGAAGAGTCCCAAACTAGGACGAAATAGCTGTCCAGTACTCCCAGGTTTTCGGATGCTTCTCTAATTGATGTCAGCTCATGATGAAATCCTGAAACTAATCAAATCCCTACAAACCCACACTTGAATATCAACTTAATTGTTCTTATCATGCGTGCATCTAATGCCTTATTTTCACTTGACGGTAAGTCTTTTTTTACAAACTTCTCCAACCATAAAATGTGTCTTTTTCAACTCGTGCACAAATGTTACTGAGATAGGTGTATTTTAAACGAGAAAAGTACGTGGAAATTTTCCCAGAGTATTTCAGTCGTATGATAATTCACATATTGACATTATGTCATATGTTTAAAGAGTAATTCTGTTAACTGTTTTTCAGTTGAGGGGTGAAAATATAGCAAAATTCATCAAATATTCCCCTCCTAATAAAAGCACACTAACTGACAACACTTATGATTGCTTATTATGATAGGACATTATTTTAAGTTCTCTAAACATGGTTTTTTCATTACTTGTTCAAGAGAAAAGTGTTAAGACTAGTACAATACAGTTTAGTGCATAATGCAGGCTAAGTGGATCACTTTACTAACTAGCCATTCATTTCTAACCTCAGATATTTGACAGTATTAAGTGCTAGATAGCCAATATTCATGTGATAATTTACTATACACCATATAAGATTTCATTAAAAATTACCACTATTTATGTTGAAGTAGTTTGCGTATAACTTTTAAGATATACATAAGGGCACTATATTACTATTGATTCACATGCTTAAGGTTTATTTCAAGCAATATATGAACACATGGTTATTGAACATATTTGTCTATATTTATTAAAACAATTTCACTATATAATCTTGATTTTAAAAATGATAGTAATGATTGAAGGTCATTTAGTTTTAACATGTATACATGCTAAAAAATTTCTTTTATTGATTACTAAATAACTGAGTACACTTTTAGTTATAGTTTTTTTTCCATATAATATTGACTTGGTAAAATGCACTCCAAATAAAAATGATGACATATGAAATACTGAAGTTTTGATAGCTTCTAAGTGTCTAAACAGCTTTGTTGCCTGTCATTTATCTGTGAGTAATGGTATATAATAAATGTTGTTATTAATTTACAAACATGATAACTATCTTTCCAAATAAGCCTGAATTTAACTGAACAATCGATCAGGCATAACATTCAATTTCTAGCTTTAAGTTTAAAGTTAGTCCGTATACCTGCTGTATGAATGTACTCCAAAGTGTATTGGAAGGTGATCAAGATAACCAGACAACAGCAACAACAACAACCAGCACCAATCACCATCAACAGGAGAGATTTAAAGGAGGAGGTTGCCTCCTTCACTTATCTTGGAAGCATCGTTTCAAACACATGCGTAACGGACGAAGATATCAAAGTCAGTCAGAATTGGAAAAGCAAGATACGCCTTCATCAACCTGAAACTAGTATGGAAATCTTCCGCACTCAAGATAAGAAACAAGATTAGGATTTTCAACACCAATATGAAGTCATTCAGTACTTCTTTACGGGTCAGAAACTTGCACTGCATGTCACAAAAAGGATTTCCAACACGTTGCAGACTTTCATCAACAGCTGCCTTCGCTTCATACTGAAGATTAAATCGCCAGCCAGAATCAATTAGCAACAAGAAACTCTGGCTAGAACCAAACCAACCAAGAGGTAATAGCTCAACAAATATGCAGGAGAAAATGGAGACGGAGCGGGCATACATTGAGGAAACTTTCGAATGACATCATGCGCAATTCAGAGCCATCGCTCGAGTGGAATGCAAATGGGAAACGGTGAGTGGGTCGTCCTAGGGTGACATGGAGGAGATCTTGTGAGGAGAAGGTAAGAGATTGTGGGCCATCGTGGTCCAAGCTGAAGAAGACGGCAGAATATAGGATAAAATGGAGATGTGTTGTTGAAGCCCTATGTTCCACTCGGAATGCAAGGGAATTATAATAATAATAATAACATTATGAATATTTTCTCTGATTAAATAACAAAGCCAGGATTGGATTGTGGAGAAAATTTTAAGAAATATTTGTTAAAATTTACAAAGTGTTACCACGTCAATGAGTTTACGTACTATCTACTTTCTGGCTACGATAGGGAACAGCAAGACATCTTGAACGGCAAATTTTTTGTGAGATAAATAGTTGTGACTGGTCCTATCAGTCTTACAGATCAGTTCATAGTGGAATTACAGGAATATGTTGTGCTTCAAGCGGCAAGTCGCATATAAGATATACACACAAACTGGGTAATATCAGAATCAAAGTTCAGATTAGAACTAAGGTAAGAATTACGACTGCAGTTAGAAGTTGTGTTAAGATATAAAGCCTGTGAATCAGTCGAGTATATCTCATTTGATGGTTTTTCTCTTCGCAATTAGAATATTGCGAAACAACATTGCCTGTTTTCAAGAAATACTTGTGACCGATTCATCAGAATCGCTAAACAGCACAACTAATCAGGTAAAGTGATCTAAAACTTTCTAGATATCCTTAAAAGGCCACGCTATTCTCAAGTTTCTGATTCTTTCTAATAAAGTTGTGTGAAAGATTGTCTTCATATTGGCATATTAAATGTCACATAAAAATTTATCAAGGACGTTGATATGCTAATTGCCTTAACCGTTCTATCGCGATTCGTTTCTGGTACCATAAAGACGTTAAACGCCTTGAGTTTTATTTGCCGAATTGAGCTAAACTCAAGACTATCTAGCAACCCTCTCCCCACCCCCCTGATAAAACATTAACTGCACCTGTAAGATGTTATGAAAATGGAGAACAAAGCTGCTTATGGCTTAAAAACTGCCAAGCTGAAAACAACTGGATTTCTGAGGGTTCTTTACAACTCTTGGACTCCTGACAATCCATTCCGGCGGATAGAGGGTTTAGGGACATTCGCAAAGCTCTCGAGTGTAAGATTAAGTTGTGTTCACATAAGGGCCATAAAGCTTCATCTGACACTAGTCCGAAGCTCTTCAAGCTCATCTGAGTCATCGGTATCGAAAACCACGATCTGTAAGCCAGATGGTGAGCTGATTAAAAACCTGAAAAGTCACATGCATCACTGAATAGATTACTTTGAGGAGCAGTTTAGCTAGCCAACACATACAGCATAATACACCATCGACTATAGTGTTGCATGTTCGGTTGATAGTGACTCACCAAACTAAGTGGAAATCCGACGAGAACTCCAAGTACTGAAAAGCTACAAGGCAGTCAGTCTAGATAGTCTGTCCCCGCCTCTTCTAAGAGATGGCAGCAGGAATCTCATTAGGGGACTGACTAAATTATTTAGGATAATATAGGGAACTGATAATGTCCCATTAGTATGGAATGAAGCCATCATCGTCCCAGTCTTCAAACAGATCATACATAATACATGTGACAGTCATAGGCGTATTAGTTTGTTACCATTCACCCACAAACACCGGCTACTGTCTTACTTCGCAGGCTGTGAGAAACACGTGAGAATTAAATTCGCGAACAGCAGGTTGTATTTCAGTTCATGGATGCTTTGAGCACGTGTTCATCCTTCATCAGCTGCCAGAACACCGTCACTCATATTGCAGGCCAACAATCATTGTTTTTTTATCACTAGGCTGCCTCGATTCGTTGAATAGAATTGATGTCCGGAACTATCTATTAGATAGAAGTGGGAGCCCTATATGGAAATACCAGAGGTAGCGTGAGAGAATATAACTATCCCCATGTCTCTTTACCTTTGCCATCAATGACATTCTGGAGTCAGCTGTGAAGCATAATGCGTGGTAGTGGCGGTGTAGATCTGATTCCTGGAGAAAGACTTTTCGACCTCGAGTATGCAGACGATATCGTCTTACTATGCGATAGCGTTCGGGCTGTTCCAACCGCATTTGATCAGTGTTAACAAGTATGGTAGGAGCCTGTACTTCCACCCAACCTCACAGGTGAACCACCTGAAGGTGTCCACAAGCTCGCGTATGTGGGTACCTGGGTGTGCTGGCGGAGGTGTGACGGACAAGATTTCTAGCCGTACAGTGAAATCTTCGGTGGCACACACCAATTTGTGTGCCGGCCTGGCTGTAAAGGTTACGCTTACAATGCGTCCGTAAGGGCACACTTGCTCTACTTCTGTGAAACTTGGCCCCCCGAGGTGAGAATATGCGATGACTTTGCGTATTCGATCATCGCTGTCTTCGTAAAACTACTTGTATCCAATGGCATCGTCACGTAAGTAATTCTGAGGTCCGGTGGCATGTGTTTGGACACAATGGACGCCGACCTTCATTGAGTGTTTTCATCATGAAACAGTATTATTTACTGTTCCAATGTGTGATATTTCTGATAAATAAATAAATATGGAATTACATACGACCATAGCGCCTAAGTTTTACACATATATTAACAATTGTGCTAGGTTAGCATTCGTTGATGCATCACGACTGTAAATCGGTGCTTCAAGACGTCATTAAATATGGCCAAGAATCGTAATCAGTAATGAAAATGCTGTAATTTCCTTCTTTTTGCCTTTTCTGAAAGTAACATGAAGTAATGAATCATCCTTGGGTGATATTTACAAGTATGAGTGCCTGCTTTATAGATGTCTCTCATTTATTCTGTCCCTACCTTACTTGTATATCGTTTTATTTTTGTGTAGCGCACTTCTCGGTGCCTATAATGTACCAAGTATGTGTTTCAACAATGATAATGATAATAATCGCGCAAAATCGAAGTTATACAAGTGAGAACCAAGAAGTTGGCAGAAAAGGAAGCGAGGACTGAACTTCAGGTGAATGCATAGTAGACAGAAGTGATGATTGTACCCAACTAACAACAACAAGCACAAATTAACATCCACGGAAATAATCTAAAGCAAGTCGTCTCTTTCACTTGTACGAGTAGCATCATTCCAACTAAAGGCATCACAGATGAGAATGTCGAAGCCAGACTGGATAGGATACAGAAAGCAAAATAGTAGTTCATTAATCTGAAATAGGTGTGAGGAACTAGTGCATATGACACAAGGACAAAGATCCCAATCCGCGACAACTAATTTCAAGTCAGTTAGTGTTTCTATATAAATTCTACAATTAGTGCGTGCGTCACCTAAAGCATTTCCAGTAGGCTGTTGCAGACTTTCAGCCACAGCTGGCTTTGCTCAATACTGAGGACCAAATGGCTGGTTGAAAAGAATAAGCTCAACAAATATGCAGGAGGAAATTGAGATGTATTCGACATATACCCAGAGGATAACTGGGTGACATCACAAGCCAGACCATCGAGTGGGAGCTGAATGAGCAACAACGACTTGAGCATCAGAGGGTAGAATGAAGAAGATCATGAGAGGAGGAAATAAGTTTTGTGGAGCCAGCTAAAAAAGACTGCAGAGATACGAGTGCAATGGAGATGTACTACTGTGGCCCTATGTCCCTCTTGAAACCGAAGGGACAAATAATTAAAATTGTACATCCTTATTGTTTACTTCATCATTTATTTTTCATAGTCTCTGGAATCGCATAAAATATGCTCTACTGCAGAAAATAAGTCACTGAATGGATAAATTAGAAGTAATAGCACACACACCCCACAGTATCCATTTAATGTCAAGAACACCTGCACAATAATTAGTATGGATGCTTAATAATGAACTGTGTTCGCGCACAGTATTTAACTTAACACTATCAATTTGTCATTAGCAGTCACAAATTCATGTCAGTAAAAACGTCACGTGCTCACCAAAAAAATGCCGGTGTAAGGCATATATTTGCGTAATAATACTCCATAAAATAATTAAATCTGTGAATCTGAGGAACAACACTTAGTTCTTAACGAATCAGCATCTTTAGTGGACAGACATCTCATTTATTCCAGGAATTATAAGTAAGCGATGACTACGTAAAACAGAGTAGATTACATATTGGCTGAAATAATACAACACTGTGATAGATACACTTCCATCTGTCTTCTGATGTATCCCTACGAATTTATTAAACTATATTTAATTATTAACTTTATTTGCAAATCCTCCTAATTTTTATCTTCTATGTATCCCACTATTTACGTTTACTTCCTTTTTTATGTATAAATTGTGCAAAATTCGGCGAAGTTAAACTTTCGACACCACTAACTACCAATCAGCGAATTATCCAATGAGATTCACGAACGATGTCGAATTATCCAATGAGGTTCACGAACGCAGTTCAATGTTGTATAGCGCTTGATTCATTTCTAATGCGTGACCTTACAAGGCTGTTGTTGCAATTCGAGGAGGTTAGTGTTTCCCAATATTTCCTAGATTTCAGTTGCTCCGGAAAGAACGAATTTGATTGTGTGGTGGTATCATGACTTTAAAAAGCTAAACCAAATCAACTGATGGGTTTGTTCATCGTTGTGCTATATATTTGAAGCCCACTAACACTAGAGAGGGTATTCTGATAATTTTATTATTTCGTAGGAACTTTTTTCGCTAGGTCACTTCTCTCCCTAAGGATAGCAGATAGAAAAGCAACTACTCTTATACCTATTGTTACCAGAATTGTTAAGCGGGGGTCAATTATACACACGCAAAGGCTACAATTCGCTGTCATCTCTGGGATATATTCATCGTAGAGACAACCATTCAAGTGATCTTGTGGATTCCGTTACGAGGACACATACAAATTCTAATGAAGGATTTTGGGGCAGGTTGGGAAATGGGATAAGGGCTATAAATGTATCTCAAAAGGATCTCATTTATAGTCATTTGGATGAATATATGTACAGGATATGGTGTAACTTCTCCATTGACAGTCCCATGCTAAACTGGGAGATTTTTCTCTCACATGTTTGAGAAAGATATCCCATGTAACCTTTTTTATTATCTATTTTATGCTTTTTTCTATAAATATACATTTCCATTCATCATATATGCCTCTTTAATGTGATTGGTCCGTTCGAGGTCGTTTGCTGATTGGTTGTTAGTGGTGTCGAAAGTTTAACTTTGCCCAAAATTCTGTGTTGAGTAGTATTTTGACGTGTACTACTGATAAAATTTATCAGTAGTATATAGAGAGACACTCATCGGCATAAGAAACATCAATTAGCAGAGAGATGAATTTGATGTCAGAGAAAGCAAGTAATACAGCGTTGCGGAAATGCATGGGAAACGTGAAAGGAACACAAAGAAACACAATATGAAGGCCAAAATTAGTACAACACCGAAAATCTGCGCAAATGGTGATTTGAAGATAAGGCGTATATAATTTCGCTATAAATAGAGAATCCAAATTCCAAATAAACATTCCTTTACTGAGTCTCTCGTCTTCTAACGTCACTTTTTTGAAATTAATCTTGAGGTGATTTTCACACCTTTAAATCCCATGCAAATCGCTCTTATTCAATCTAATCATTCACACACAAAAAAAAAACTAAAGACATATTCATTTTAAATTGTGTAAGATTTTTGTATATATTATAGGATCAATCAATTACAGGATAGAAATGAAAGATAGTTTATCAAATAATTAATAATAATAATATTAACAAATAACAATCATTCCTGTAAGTAACAGAGAATAAAGGTAAAAGGTGAGTTAGCTAGGGTTTTGCATGCAAATAAATAAATAAATAATAAATAAACTATTTCATTACAATAAACAAGACTAATGGCAAGGATTATTTCTTCTCTTTCGGATGAATGAAATCCACTGTGAACTAAGTATTTGTTTTATCTCTTCTTCTAAGTATGATGAATTAAAAGATGAATAATAATAATAATAATAATAATAGAAACAATTATTCAGTGGGAGAAATTTGGAGTCATTTCATACGAAGATACGAAGTTATACAACGGTAGATAAGCGCTCATTTACATACGCAGGACTATAATACTTGATATCTGATACTCGTGTCTCTAGGTAGTATATATAACACAGCAGTGAGAATACAACAAGCAGTATATTAGAAATGAATTGTTGATAAATCCCTAATAGGATAAAATACAAGAATATGATAAATGATGCCTAGGAATAACACACCAATATATATCTGAAAGCTCATTGGTAATATGACCCAATTGACAAAAAATTAGTTTCACAGTTGAAACTGTTACACGATCACAGTAAAATTATTTTTAATACTACATGCAGTTAGTTGCTCAGTGATAATATGTACTATTCTACTACCTGACTAGTTGGCTGAAATAATTTCCCCAGAAGGAAAAAAATAGAACATCCTATATACTGATTAATTAATCAACTAAAGATGGTGAATATACAAATGAATTTTGATTGCTTTTAAGTAGTCTTATTATTATTATTGTTATTACTCGAAGCTGAACGTGAAGAATGAACTGTGTTTGAATTCCCATTCCGTTGTGATACTCCTTCCTTACTATTATTATGGGATAGAGCAACAGCAACAATCATAATTGCTATACATGTTGGACGTGTAGACTGCCTGTATAAAATATGATCCTGTTTAAATTCGATTAAAACTTCATGCTCTCGTGGTTTCGATGATTTCCAGTCAAGTGGATATAATGTAGTTACAAAAAGCATACGATTTAATGGTCTCTGTGTGTACATTTGATCGAGACAAACACGTTCTATAACACAAGGACCATCATCATCCATCCAAACATCATAACAAGCCGGAGGTGTTATCCGACCATGAACTAAAATCAAAATTGGCGCCACTAAACGAGATGATTCTGACTTTGGTTTAGTGAATTTGTTTGGCCATGAAAATTTTATTGTAGCAGAACATTCACGTATATTTATCCACTGACATGGTGAAACTAATCCAACTTGAACAAGATCAGCTCGAGTAAGCCAATTTCGAACTAGATTAGTGACACCTAACGACAGACGGGCATGATGAGCGACAACAAGTTCATGAAGTCTACGTAAACTATCTACGGAGGGTAAAATATTCCCTGATTTAGAATTATTGAAATCTGTATTGCTTGATTGATCAGAACTATAATGATTTCCAAAACTCGAGTTTATGAGAGCATTGAAAATATACGGTTTAGGTAAACTGTAAACGTCAAGTCCGTTAGGAGGACAAGGCGGAGGAACAGGAGGATGGTGATTATCTGGACTTTGTAGTTTATCTTGAAGTTCTGTCAGAGCAAGGTAAGATTTATTTAGTTGTCCATAGTTTGTTTTGGTATTTGATTGTGCAGACACATGAGCATTTAACAACCGCATGATAAGAGCGAGAGCAGTTGACCCTGGTTCCACCTGTAAAATACCAATATCAACAATGCGTTAATTATGGTAATATAATACATATGACAGGTTTCAAATAAAATAACAATAAATGAATTATGCTGCGAAAGAGGAAAACTGTTCCGTCCTAAAAAGATAAAGTCAGAAACTTATCATACGGTAATTCGGATTTTTCATTTCTTTTACTCAACATACACACTACACCATCATTTGTAAAGTGATATGCACCGGCATATTTCAAAACAAAAAATTGTACTGACTAAGGCTAGAAAGCCCAACTATTCAATGTGATTAAATCTACGTATCACCTCTATGATACTCAATGATATGAAAACGATATGCAATTAAAAATGGAATCGTACTCTATTTGATGATCAAGTCTTACTCAAAAGATGACTTTTAAATCCGACTGCCAGTCCCGTAATCTTTTAAATTCAATCATCGACATACTAATTGAAGGTAATAGGGCAGACAATGCATCAATTAACAACAAATGTTATGCTAAAAATTTACATCCACTTCAGTCTTTCCTTCTCTTAGAGTTTTCGTAACGCTAGAGATTATTACACACCTTTTTTTCGCACTTAAATTCAGTATTTATTTCATTCTTCAAGACAGTTTTACTCACGTGTACAAGTCAGTTTATTAATCAAAAATAAACTGGTGTATGTTTGCAACGGTGACGTTGGAAAAACTGGTGTGTCACGTGGAAATAAAATATTTTTCTCCTAAAGTATTTTCAACTTTTGGTGAAAAATTTTGTGATCCTAAAACGCCTTAAATACGGGACATTCCACGTATTATAAGTAGGTTAAAGGACAATCAGAAGTAATTACAATAAGACATCATTCCACTTGATGAAATTCCTGACTGTCAACTAACGTGGCTCAGTAGAGATGTAGGTTTGAAATAATGGTGAATATCTGTAGATAAAGTAGTAAATGATTTGTTTCACTTCGATTTTTTCAGCAGAATTTTCTATATAAATTTATGTTAGTGAATTGTTTGGGTCCTTTGGAATAGACCAAATAAATTGCAATTGTATTTCAATAGTTTATACACAACGATAAGTTTTTTTGTTTTGGTAATATTCCTACATAAAAACAGAAAATGACACCTGGACTGAGGTTAGGAGTTTTTTTCTTCACGTTCCCAGGGGAATATATGGCTTCAAGCTAGTGGCTTGAAGTTTCTGTAGCAGTATTTATTTTTTACACGATGGGGTTGCTAGCCTCATGCTCAACCTTTCCTCTTTACCAGCATTATTTCTGGCTTAGCGAGGTAAAGGAGTGCGTCAGCCGGAGATCGAGCCCCAGACTATGTGCATGGTCGACGAGCGTCCTAACCGCTGTGCCACCAAAGCACTTAGGAGTTTTGGTACTAGCAAAACTAACGAAAAATGTATGTTTATTTGGCGATGTCCAACACAACATACTGGTTAATCAGATGTCTTTATCATTATTATTATTATTATTAAAGACTACTATTATTCCCGAGTGGAACATAAGGTTTTAAGAGTACATCTCCACTTTGTCCTGTCCTCCACAATTCTCTTTAGCTGACCATAGATCCTCATTTCCCCCTCACACGATCTCCTTTATGTCACCCTTCGACGCCCTACTTATCGTTTCCCACTTGGATTCCAATTCAAGGCCTAGAGCACGGTATCACTCGACGGTCTCAGTATGTGTCCGATCCAGACGCCTTAATTATTATCACTGAAAATCTATTCTTATACAGAAATGCTACAAAATGTTAGGTAGTCCTTTGTTTTAGTATTACTTGTTTCCAACTTGTTTACTACAACCAATAATGATTATCCTCTGTACTATTGTTAAGAAATGCATTAAACAATGGACTGATATTTTTGTCAGCTAAACCTTTTAACACTGAATTTTGGAAATAAATGCGGTGAATGTTAGATAAATCGGCTATAAAACCTTTCACCTCGTGTATACAAACCCACCTCATAGAAATTTGCACCAGACAATATAAGCATGTTAGCCATATCGACATCTCCTGCTGCTATTGCCAAACCAAGAGCTGACCGTTGCCGACAATTAGGTTCAACGCAATTAGGATTAGCACCTGCATCAAGAAGAGCTTGAGCAGCGTGTAAGCGACCCAAAGAAACTGCTAGAGCTAGCAACGGCCACTTTGAATTGGGCTCAGTCACTTTATTTGGATCCAATCCTGAAGTAAGCAGTCTGTCCAGAACTAATGGTCTACCTGCGCCACCGGTAATACAAGCCAATAAAATGTCTTCATTGAAACAAAGATCTTTAAAATCAGATCTATCATCATGGGTTCTAAGTGAACTTTCTGGTGACAAAACATTTTTCTGTCTATGATCGGGAACTGAAAACAACTTTTCGGAGGGTGTAGTAGCAATAAGACTCCATCTCTGATTATTGATGGCCTCGAGAAGTTCTTCTGATGTGCTGATACTAGTTTGTGGATTATAAACGCAGATATATGGCAAAGACTCGAGCTCATTTTGGAAGTCATTCAATTGTTCTCCTTGAACCACTTGATCTTGATTTGAAATATGTGACAGGATTAAGTTAAAGTAAATATTTACAAGTGTGCGCAACGACGGGACGCTTCGCCCTTGAGAGTGATTATTAGTGTTATGGAGCTGCTCTATTTGTTCTTTGATAGCAGATGTAGGAGTGACTTCTTGCTCCGACTTTTGAAGAGCTTCATCATCCAGAGGCTAGTAAGTGCAGAAAATAAAATAATTTTAAAGCAGTATTACTACCTTTAATTAATCTCGTTAAAGAAAATAAACTAAACGACACACAATTACACACAAAGAAATTTTATGGATAAAACAACGCTCACCAACTACACTTCAAACAACCAAACTTAAATTCGCAAGAATGGATACCAGTTAGAGAAATTTTTAAGGTCGGCAGGTATTGGACAGCCGTTTCATCCTAGTTCGGGACTCCTTAGCACTGTTCAACCACAACCCTGGCGTTAAGAGGTAAGTGCATCACCATTCAGATAAGGAGTAGGAATCCGAAGATCCACTAAGTATAACCCCTATCAACTTGCCATGTGGTGCCACTGCCACCAATTGATTCTCAATAAGCATAACATTCTCAAACTTCAACGTTCTCGATTAGAACAAATGTTTATGAAGCTAGAGAAATCTATTTACTACTTTACGTACATGAAGACGGTAACTCTGTGCATTATTTAATATAGCCCTACCATCTGCATAAGCTAATCTGGTTTTCTAGGTATCTAAACAAATGCATAGAATGAAGTAAATGTTTAATACTCCAGCTCTTCCTAACAACTTTTACCATCATGCTGAATTGAATGTTACTAGGTTTCTGACTGCTATTACAACCTTCGTGAATTTAGAACTTGAGCAAAATGACCAGTGAATCTCCAAAAATTTAGATCCCAGAAAGAATATATATGTATATAATTGAAATCTACAACTCAACCGCCTACCTCAGAGAATATAACAACACTTAACATAATAAATATTTATGGCGAATTCGGGTATGCACCAACAAAAGGCACCAGCATTCGCTAAACATAATCGTTAGCAACCAATTTCCCTACTGGAGCTCAGATGAAACAATAACAATCACCGGTACAGGTTATTGGTCCAACAGCTTTTCTACAATGTATACACTGTACAGCATTCTAGGTATCAAATAGGCTATTTTTTATACAACTTTACTGTTCTAATATTTTGCTTCGAATGGCCTTACTCTCCTCCAAAAAAGACAATACTCGAGAAATCAAACATAGAACTCACACTTACAGATATTGGAGATAACCCCACATCTACTTTATTCAAAGAATTGTAAAAGCCGAGATCACATGATATGCTTTTTGATTCTGAATTCAAAATGTCCGACTGAACGGCTTTATTGTCTGTGTTGGAAGTTCTGTCTATGTCGTGCAATCTTTCATCGAATGAACCAACCATATTGTTATTAATACCAGAAAGATGATCAGAATTATCTGCAGCATAGACACTTGTGTGTTCTTGTTCATTAGTTTCAAGTGTGCAATTAGAGTCTGGGAAGCATTCACTATTACCAAAACATGAAAATGATGGCGACACCGGTTCGCGTTTTGGAAAGCATGATGCAAACGTTTCCATAGAAGCATCGCATTCCGATTCATTTTCCCCATGAAGACTACCACCTCGACTCTGAGCAGATTCATTGCTGACAGAATTGCTAGTGGACTCAGCAGCACACCGCTTTCGGGTTTTAACGCGAGAATAAAGATCATTTGAGCACAAGTCAATTTTTCCATCTCTAATGTCATCAAAGTATTTTGTCTTCAAGGCAACCAACTGGTGTTTTGGCACATATTCATATCTCCCACTAGTTCGAGATTTCGTGCAGTGTTTGCGTTTTATGGAGTTATTTACTTGTCGTTCTTCACTAGCACCTCTCAAGCGACCATGTAAATGGTGGACTGCCGTGCTTGGGGTAGAGGGAGGAGTCGGAAGTGAAGCTGGGGAGTTCTCATAACCAGGCTGATACTCTTTTTGCACATCTAAATTTTTGGGAGTCTTCGCCTTTGATCGATGAAAACTTGCAATTATATCCAAAAGGTTAGTAAGATTTTGTTCCGGTTCCCAACTGTCCGCCTCTGGAGGGAAGCCATGCCAACGTACCTTGTAGTACTTCTGTCCCTTAATAATCCTCTCATCACGGATACTTTCAACAACATACACTTCCTCCGAATCAGCTATGCTGTTAAATGAATTGTTTCTGTTAGAAGAAAGCCGGGAACCTCTTTTCAACTTTAGATGGCGTTTCTGACGGCGCCTGCAAACACGAAGTTGCTTCCGCATCTGTGTATCGCCAACAGACGCCATTCATCACATAGGGGCATAACCTGAAGACAAAATATCCTATTCACTCCATCAAACGATGTAAAGCATAAGTTCTTTCATGCCAATATTCTTAAGTTGTGCTGACTGAGAATTTTGAGACAGGAATAGCTGTCCACCTACAGAAGAAACAAATAAAGTAATATGATATGTGTGGACTTTTCTCATCATACAATGAGTTCAGTTCGCATTTAGAATCCAATTTATTCTGGAAAATTTAACTCAATAAGTCGGTAATTGTTAACGTTTCAGGCAGTAAATCGTATTTGGTAAAGGAGAGTCATTTGGCTGTTGCAACCAAGTGAGTTCATCGAAACCCATAGTTGTCACTTACCATGTGGAAGTCGAGTAATTACTCTAATAGACGACATCACTACCAATTACTATTCCAAGTGAACGAGTATTAACCATTAGCAATAGCTATCGGGAAATAAAAGATAAAATCACACACTTCAACAAAATATTATTCCACTCAACCAATTACTGTGTACATATAGGCAGGTGAAAACCTAGTAAATGAAATGTATATAAATAAGAAATGAAAGCAACTCCAACCACATATTATGCTTGAATTCGATGGATTACTAAAGAGGGGTACGGTGTGTTACTTCCTTTATGCTACTTACGTTAGGGCTATTTCAATGTCAGTCAGTGTAAGAACTTCAAGTAGCAATGAGCTGAATCAGTAATGAATTAAGTGTATGTTTCACTACAATGAGGCATGTAAGACAATAAATATCTAATTTCGCAACCCCTTCACTATGAAAGAATCATTTCACTATTCTTGTAAGCTTATTAGCATACTATGATGAAAGCACTGCACACCAACAATGCGCTTAACTTTGACCATATGGATGAAACCATCTCATGAATATAGAGCTGTCAAGTTTTGCAACATAGAGCTAACCTTAGAGGAAAAATATAAAACAAAGAATGAAATATGATGGAACAAACAGTGCTAGACCATCGTTTGCACGGCTCAATACAATACAATGACCGTTACGTCACAGATTAAGTATCATACTATGTGAATTAGAGAGTGAGAAAAGGAGATAGATGCAGAGACACTAATAACTGCACGCGAACGATAGAATAGTAACACCGGCAAACTTTACCACATACTATCAGTTGTTGTCTTTCGAACCGACAACTCTATTCATAGGGTTAAGAAATATACACAATGTTCCAACTCTTCAACACCTGACCGAAGGTTTTGAACAGCAAATCAGAGGTGAAGAACCGCGCGTTTAGAGCAGGCAGAGACGTGGCCATTTCTTTATCATCTTTATTCCAACTGTAACGAAGGAGGGTTTCACTCGGTCTGCCAATCATTAGACCACTGGTACCACTGCATTCAAAATCTAAATCCCATCACGTTTACCTCAGTTTGGGCACCAAATTGCTATTAACAACCGATAAATTATGACTTTGTGAACGACAATTTCTGTTATTCTACAGTTTCAATGTTCGTTTTTGATTGTCTATTTATTGTAAATACAAAATACAAAAAATGCTGCCTACCACAACTTTATGACTTTAATCTTACCCGTGTTGTCATATGATTTACTGGTATTCTGCCTTTAAGGATCACAATTACAAACGAATACCGCAGATTTCCTCCAAATGAAAAATTATGCACATTATTCCCTAAGGTTATGTTCAGTAACCCAGTGAGTAACAACTAAAAACAAAGGCAAGTTCAAAAACCTCAGGTAGATGACGTGAACTGAAAAGCTACACAGTATGTTGTATACTCATCTGGTCGTTCGGAGTTTCTATTGTAAGAACACTATTACCATCTGTTTTTAGAGAAGTAGCTGGTTTATGGTGCACTAAATGAATCAACTAACTCACTTAATTTACTTTTTTTTCTTAAAATTGAGCATTTTAGAACAGGCTAAATAAAATAATGTCAAAGGTCATAAAATTATGATGGACCTTCGCAGAAATCAAAATACCCTAATTTTTGACTTTTAGAAATGAGATTCACCATAAGCTGAGTGGCTAGAGAAAACTGGAAGTTACAAAAAGATATAGTTTCAGTCTCGAGGCCCTTGAAAGCGGACGAGTTTAAATGAGTGGTAGGTTGTGTAGGCAGTGATGAACTTACAATTGATAAATAAGGTCTACTAATAATAACAAAAGCTATGCGAGATTTTTAAGTGGAGAACCTGATAACACTTTTTCCAAGAATATAATGTCTATTTCACTTTTATGTCTGGTCAACTATGATTGACTAATTTACATTCGTCATATCTGTCCACTAGCTGGAAAACTATCTCTACACTTTAAATGAAAGAAAACTCTTCACGAAATGCGCACCATATGAAAATACCAATTGTCAGTCTTCATATGAAGACAAGAAACATATGTTTCTTGTTTCCATCTAAATGACTCGAGTGAACACTTATCAAAATAACTTATTAACACCGGGGTGGTAACCTTGATAAACGGCGCAAACCCAATGACATTTTAATCCTAATGGTAACGGAATCTAGGAGACCACCGTAGTAACCTAATTTTTCTGCCCTTTACGAGTTGAAATATCAATTCTGCGACCCTGAAACATCGTAAATACTTTAAAAACTGTTTTTTGCGAGAAATTTTGATTTGATGCAGATATTTTAATGTGATGAAGAGTACTTACAAACAAAATTTACGCGGACAAATAACAAACTCCTCAGAGTTTGAAGACGCCGCTAATGACATTGCTAATTAAAAGCAATAGACATGGCAACTTCTGAGACCTTAGCCAGAATGAATGGGTTTAACGTTTTATACATGAATTATTGTTTATTGAATTGATTTTATGAACCTCTATAGCTAACAGTCAGAAACAGTTACTAATCTCAACCAGAGTCCGGAGTAGACAATGCCGCCATTCCAATATCCACTATCGTTTTTACGAGCTAGTATAAACCAATTTGATTTCTTTGTGCTCGCTTCTTGATTGTAAGGTATAGGTTCCCGATCTTTGGTAAACTTCTGAGTAGCTTGTCCCGCCACTCGACTGTCGTTGCTTTGGTTGACTCCAAATGGAGTAGTGCTGGGATTAATTATATATGGTTTGTAGTATGAGGTGTGTTAAGACTGTTACTACTGTGATTGGAGTTGATCCTTTCGCCAGTTAGTCCTCCGGTATCGTCGACAAGAGAAAAGAGATAGTAAAATAATAATGCTAATAATAGATATAATTAGTGAAGTTACTCAGACTAAGAGACAGAAACGGAAATAGGAAAGCGTAGCAACAGTCAGCTGATTAAGTTTGAAGAATAATAAACATATATCTGTAATAATAATAATAATCATTTAACTATAATATTAATAAGTTGTCAGGAGAGTAAGACGGAAGAGAATGTAAAGAAGTAAAACGACGAGTTTAATTGTCTACCCCTGAATGGTGTATGCGATTTTAAGGGTATGGGCCATTTGGATGCAGTCCTTGTGTCTCTGCATGGTTGTCCGGCCTTCGCTTGAAGGCGTCCAAAGACGGTGCCATAACTACATCTGCCGGTAAGGAATTCTAGGGACGGCAGACTCGCAGTGAAAAGAAGTGGGAGCGCACTCGGGTCCTTGCCCTCTGATGAGCTATCCTTCTGGGATTTCCACGTGGGAGCCTACACCTACTCAAAGGCAGAACACCTTTGTTTGGGTGATTCTGTTCATTTTTTATTTTGTGGACAGTAATCAAATCCCCCCTAAGCCGACGGTAGCCAAGTGTGAACAAGCCTACTTTCTTCAGCCTTTCATCATATTGTTTATTTCGGAGACCAACCACTCCTTTCGTTGCCCGTCGTTGGACTCTTTCCGATAGGTTGGCGTCTCTTCTCAGCATTCGGGGTGCAATAATATTATGCACCTCAGGGTGTGGCCTGACGTATGTTTTGTACAACCTTAGAAAGAGCTCAGAAGTGAGTGCACCTATCGACCCATCTATCATCTTACTGCACTATAACGGCAGTTTGAAGTAATCTGTCTTTGAAGAAAGATACGATCATTTGGAGTACAGTATTGCTACGAGGGATTCCCTTAGATATTGTATGTTATTCGTTGCAGTAAACAATGTTGTATGATTGCATGGAGGATTGAATGAAGAGCTGACATCAGTTAGGGAACCACTGGAAAACCTGGGAGTACTAGGCAGCTGTTCCATCCAAATTTCGGACTCTTCGTCGGTGCGCGCCCAGATGAGCTGGTAACTCATCGAAAAAGACATTGAGAAATGGTCGCGCAATGTCGTGAATTGACAGAAGTTAGAATTCAAGGCCCATTGGATCGGGTCCCAGAGCCTCAGTGGTCTTCGAGCTCGCTTTGTAACCAGAAGGTCCTGGGTTCAAACCCCGGAAGTAGGCGCATACTGTTGAAGAGTCCCAAACTAGGACGAAACAGCTGTCGAGTACTCCCAGGATTTCCAGTGGTTCTCTAATGGTCTCTCTAATGGTCAGCTCATGATGAAATCCTGTAACCAATCAAATTCCTACAAACCAACACTTGAACATGAATGAGCTGCTCACTAGCGACTTGCCTTACTCAGGTAGTTACCCAGGTCACTAGTGAGAAGTCGTGACCAGTGGGGTGCAGCAGGTCGGGTGTGAGGACAAACACTTGCCGAAGACATTGGCTAGGGGTCGCGGTATGTCGTGAATTGGCAAAAGTTAGAATTCATGGACTGACCATCGGATCGGCTGGCAGATTGTTGTGGGCCAAGCCATAGAGTCAGCAGGCTTAGTCAAAAGAACACAGATCCAGCAGGATAGATAACCACACATGACTCATGCGTGTTATTTTTAGTCGAAGCCAAGCGGATAACAGTTCAGGGTCATTCAGGTAGCGTAACAAATTGGCTCCCTGAAGTAGAAGTTCAGGTGAGCTCTTCTTAGATATGACATATACATCGTGGATGATCAAATTTAATCTGAATGGCGTAATCCACCCGAATGAGTAGCCGTCTGCACAATTGTGAAGTACATACGATAGGGAATTCGTATTCCAGGAGTTTCATGGCATCCCGTCTTTTAGCAAAATGTCAAAAATGTATTGTATGCTATGACTACCATGATATTTCGCGATGCTTAAGAGTTATGTTTTCAGGTTTCATATTTATTTTAGGGAGACGATCGGTACATTTAAAATGTGAACTTAATGACATAAAAAACGACAATAAGAACTAACTATCACTAGGGATACTGGAGGGGATATGGGTGCTATTGGGACCATCGTGTCCGCGAAACATCAATGGAACATGGTTATGGGTCCAGTGGGCACGAATGTCGTTCATCCTTAGGTGGGGTGGAATTAGCTTCCGCAACGGTATCAACAAAATAGCGTATCTCAGACCGTCGATCTGCAACATGAATGAAACAGCGGAAAAGTTGTTGGACAACGGCATTAGCTGCTGTTATTTGCCGAATTCTGCATTTCCCCACCACTTGCCATCGAAAATGCAAGGCCGAGTGCAGTATTTGATAAGTCGCATTCACTGGTTTTATAGCTACTTAAAACGGACTTCATTTGATGTGTATTATTAATGACGTTCAATCCCGGAGTTCTGAATGGAATATGGCTTCGACATCTAGTTTTTTCAACTAGTTTCACAGCCTATCTCCAAGCTTCTGGTGCCTTTTCTTAAAACGTTCTGAGTGTTATCCTCGAAAGTCGAAATCTTTGCTTCTCACTGAGGCTCTCTTTTAAGTCCTGATGTACAGTCCCACTTAAAAGCAACTTTAGTGGCTTCTCAATCTCTCCATTTGTTTTGCATGCATCCTGAACGGTAGATTCCTGGCTGCTTCACCACCAGAATTCTACCTTGCTAACTAACAAAGTCAAAGGATAAAAAACAATGGAGCCATATAAAAGAGGTCTGAGAGTTGTATGAGTGTACTAGGATGATTATGGGCCATAAAGTTTACTTTGAACGTCATCAGTAAACAAAACCGTATTACTGTATGCTTTACTAAACCAATGTAGTCCATCAAAGAGTTTCAAGAAGGCTACAATTCAAAATCATCAACGAAAAACTAGAAGAAGGAGCTGTAAGTAACAGCACGTTGGTCATCAGAGTAAAGTCGGTGAGCGCCACAAAATGCAAAGGATACCGTCATGCCACCAGCAATTTGAGCGAAATAATCTCAAGTTAAGTTAGACCCTATATCAAAAATTCATGTCACTAACCGAAAAGCAATCAACGCAGATGAAACCAGTGAAAAATAGTGAAGCAGACGTGATTACCACACAGAAGTGGAAGCGAAGAAACGCCGGTCTGATAAATTTAAAGGAATCTTAAATCGACCGCAAAACGAAACTCACCACAAAACACTACCTGCAGGCACAGGACTGTCCGTGAATAACCTTCAGACAGGCAGCCCAAGCCGAAACTACTTAGAGAACGGGTAAATGGCCTTGAGCGACCAACCAATCAACTCTGCATTATTCAGGCGTACTTGTGGATGCTCTGCACCTTTTGCTTCACAAATTCGCTCCAGATCTTGTTTTTGACTACTGTTTGAAGAACAGAATGATAGGAAGGTCGAAAAAGTGTTAATGTGGAGGTGTCATGTATATATAAAAATGTACCAGATGCATTGATAGATTTGTTTGCACATGTGATGTGTGCCGAACCAGAAAGTCAACTCGAGAAGGTATGCCGTTCCTTTTTAGTTTACAGATTCCGTAGGTACTTTTTCACCAAGTCTAAATTGCCTCTAGCGAAAATTTTATCGACGTGTCATAAATGGGTGCTTAAAAGGCCAGTAAAAACAACAGCGCATGAATCAAAAAAAGCAGAAATGTTTTACTGGAATGGTGCCAGTACTGCAGAGACATGACACCATGGAAAATTAACAGGCTTGCTCAAGTACTTGGCAGATTTGGCGTCATTGTTCACGTGGATGAGATAGTACTGATAAAAATAAAATATAATCGATGGAAACTTAGTGTGAATCAAGAGTAGGTGTTGGAGACATACAACACCACCCTCCACAAATGGTACATCCAGGCGATCCTTAATGGCAGTGCAGATATCTTATTGCTTATTATCCAACACCTAGTGCTGCCCGAAACTGCTATTCATACAGATGAATGGAGTAGTTGTGGTCATCTGTAAACCCTGACTTATATTCATCACGTCGTCGAGCATGCAAATGAGTTCATCAATCCTTTTGATGGAACACACACTAATTCCATCGAAAAATTTCGGAGTCACCTCAAAAAACAGATCAGATCTGTGAATGGATCAAGAAGTTCAATGAAATGCAGTTATCTCAATGGGTTCATGTACAGGGCTCGGTTTAACATAACTATGAAGAACCCTATGGGAAACTGGGAGGTTTTTTGGAACATATGCCAGAACATTACCCTTTGTGACTATTTTTCGACATTGCATCAATTCTATATAAACGTTTATTGAAATTATGCGCCGTTTCTACAGAGGCTTCTGATTGGTCGAAGCTGTCGTTGTCAAGGTCATTTGTCCGTTTTATAGGTAGTTTCGTTTTGGGCTGCTACAGTTTAGAGTCACTCGAATAAGTTGGACATTATCACACCATCTGAAATGACCGATCTACCACCTGAAAGTTCAAGGGATTCCCAAATGCCTGAATCTGGTTAAGGGCTTGATGAGCAGGAGTTTCCTAGTTCTAACTGTGCAGACGGCCCTGGTTCTCCATTTGTATAAACTGATTGCGGAAGTCAGAGCTGTGTCCAGATTATCTCCTTGATCAGCTAAGAAATCCCTTTCTGCGCAGCCTTGAAGACTCGAGCCCCACAGTACCTTCTTGCAGTCATCATATTTCATTTTGTGTTGGATGTGGTGCGTGAAGTGCATTAGATCCTGAGTAGTACCCTAGGTGTCAAAATAACTTGGTTTGTTTACTTCCAAAGCAACACATTAACCACGTGAATGAAGTTTGGTTTCATAAACCACCTCTCTGTCGGTACGCTGTATATCCATCTATAGAATAAACCGGATGGTATGGAGAGCTACAGAGGGAGATCCTGTCCACTTGAATTTATCAGTGGTCACTGGAGAAACCTTCATTTCTCTATGAAGCATTCTACAGCTAATCAACTGCAGTTTGAGTGCAGCTGCATTTCAAAAATTCCAAAAGTCTGTTGAAGGTTGTAATCTTGAATTTTTTCCTTCAGGTGAACTGTTAACTGAGTGGATCAGAAACCGTCAGTAATCCCATAGAGAAATAAATGCTTTCATCAGAAGATAACTGCGGAACTTAGAACATAAATTAGGTACTTTGTGACCAACTGAACTTCAGTGTCATTAATGATAAAAGTCAAACCGGGGTATAGATGTATTATTGCTCAGACAACAACAAACCAACACAGTATTTAGACCATTAAATTTGCAGTTGGTTAATATTAATACACTGGATTCAGGTCTACAAATAAATGCACACACGGATACGTCTGATCGTATTAATCTGGTCTGTTGCCAACCAGCAAATATTTAAACCGCGGCAGCGATTCTCACCCTCCGTGGAAATGAAACCAGTTCGTATAGGCAGGGCCATTGAAAAGTTTCCTTCGAGTTTCTTCATCGTTGACAAAAATGCCACCACAGAAGGATTTCAGAACCCATCTCTTCGTGTGAACTCCACTAGTGGTTACTTTCTGGTATTTTGCTGCTCCTATTCATCTTCTGGTCGAGGTCGAACAACCCTGCATCTAAACTGAAATGAGGATTAATTCCAAACCGTCTATCTCATAACCACTCAAATTCCATGAACGATCCAATTCTACCATTTGAAGACGCTGGCGAACATGCTGTAAATGAGTATTCATGATCTGAAATGAAGAAGCAACTGGTCTTCAAATAGTTTTCCAACATTTTACTCAACTTACGAATACAGTCCGCCATGCAGACACAAATGGCACAAATGGAGAATTCTGGAATCGACCTCGGCACCACTTGATGCAGTAAAACAACCCAACATGACCTTATCTAGTTTTCGTATCCACGATCAAATTTCTTTCCTGTTATAAAACTACGATAAGACTACTGAAAAAATGGAATAAATATATCACTAATCTCAACATAATACATCAATAATCTTTAAGCCAAGGGTGCTGTTCACAACAAAGTTATATAGGAGAATTGACTTCAAGCTTTATTTTTCCCAGATATTTGTATTACATTCATCTGATGTCTGGGTTTTTTGTTAATGCGAAGACAATATTTCCATATCTCTTTATGTGCTACACAAACGAACTTTATAGCAGACTGTTACGACTGACTTTGATGTCAGAAAGAACAACCAAACTGTAAATCCATTATACATCAAATTTTGTGTAATTTATATAATAACTTATCCATGCCTGTACAATTGGTATATTCCTGCATAAACGGGAAGAAATATATATTATTATTATCTGGAATACTGATAGGTTCCGACCTACTAGTTACTTGGCCCAGGCATGTGAGTATGTACCAGTCATGTCAGAAGCAGGTAGTGAACCACTGACGCCCAAATGAACGAGGCTGAAACTGGTTCCAGTTGTGGTGAGTGATCCATTTCCGAGTGTTGGGATTGCATACAAGAACGCGTCCAGTTTTGCACACCAACGTTAATTCCAGTATAGTAAAGCCCGATTGATGTAAGTTTGAAAGCCGAGTGTGACAGGTCATAAAGATAGTTAAGTACTCCTGAGCGTAAGGGTAGGGGACCACGGGTCTTGGGGCTCCTGTAGACATGTTGCAGATTACAGTACTCTGACTATCAAAAATGTACCCGCCTTATCTTTAAACAAGCGCTGTGATAAAGTTTATTCGCGACCAAGAGTAAAGACCAGAGTCTTATCATCTATCTCATATCAATAGTTGGAGGTACTGCAGTTGTGCGAAGTCGTGAGTAAATATCTCCCAAAGGATTATTCATACCAGAAACAAAAAGGATGTGAATGCTGGAATTTAGTCAAAATGGCGTACTTCATTCAGTACATATCTATCCTCAGCGGTCTGTAGGATGTAAGTTAAGGGTCTATAACCAGTTAAGAGAGTGAGAGGACGACCTTCAAGGAAGTGACAAGATTTTTCGGTGTAAGCGAAGAGAGCAAGTAGTTTGCAATGGAAAACGCCATACCGCACTCCAAGCCTATGAAAACAACAGGTATCAAAGCATCGCTAAAAAGTTGATTTGGGACAGCTTCGACAGCCGTGTAACATGCATCAGCAGAAAAACTGAAAGTTTTCACATCCAGAAGCACTAAATTGTGTGTATCTGAACTGGATACCTTGGTTATTGCTTCACCTGCAATGCTTTAGCGTCAAAAATTAACGTTTAATACTAACTGTAAGATTGGCTCTGGATGCTGCTAAAATTCGTAGACAGCAAGGAATAAAGAGATGGTGAAAACTCAACATATCTACAGAAAGGTGTTACGGATTTTGACACGGAAAAGTCTTAAATGACCCGCATTTTTCAGATAAAGGGTGGATGCTATGTTCATGGACCACATATCTTAGGAAAGTCACTTAGTGGACACCGAATTGGCACTTGGCTAGATTAAATACTTTTTAGTGTTTCGATAGTTTGTGAATAACCGTCGCAGGTGATAGGGAGTTTCCCCATTTGGATTAACCATGAAAATGTCACCCAAGTGTACGTAAACGGACTTTGTTCTGCACAAGACATCACGAATGAAGAGCTTAAATATCTGTGCGGCTTCCCGTACACCCAAAATGCATGCGAAGATATTCGAAAAGACCTGAACCTGTGGTGACTGCAATCCTTGAAACATCGTCAGTTTTAAATAGGGTCTGAAGATAGACATGCATCGGATCAAATGCACCGAGTGCACATGCGCCTTTCAAGGGTGTACGGGATAACCATTTGAGACCGTTTCGGTATTGTGCCTCCAGTAATCACCATGAGGCCACCATTCAACGCAACTGCCTCTAATCTTCTCATACTGTAGTGAAAAGCATGTCCCATTGAAAGGTTTTACCATTTCAATGTCAAGCATATTTTCGAACCCAGAATTGACGGCCTGAAGTTCCTCCGCAGATAGCTGTCGTGGTGTGGCGAATATGCGGAGGCTGTAGAAGTGAGGTGGTGCGAGACATTAAAGGTCGCACGGGGGACAACAAAAATCGGCTCGAAATTATCTAGAAAAGACACGATGATTGAAGCACAGGAAACTGATGTGTCGGGGCTAAATACACTCGTTTAGGTAAAATCATCTGTGTGGCAGGACCAGAGATGGAGAGCAGTGTGGGTAAAACCGACTTATGGTAGGTGGTTGAGAGGCTGAGGGCGATGACATTAACGGAGAGTACGATTTATACTAATTCAAGCTCTAAAACACAAAACTTCTATAGTATTCGTTCCGCGTAGACCAGTAAAGCAAAACACTAGAATGGATCGTCCAAATTACGAAGTATATTTCGGGACCAAATCCGAGTGCGAGATGATTGCTGAACTAACTAGGAATTGTGCACGAAGGAACGCAACACGACGGCATGACAAATGGCGTGTATGCTTGACCTTAAGCCCCTTAAACAAATTGACTTCATCAGTGAGGGTTAGCATCCAAAGTTCAGTGATGAGTGCTGTGGCGAATAATTCTGGGGAATTACCGACCGCTACAGCTCACTCTTCCCTTCCCATAGTGCTGTTGTGGGGAAACTAGGACGAAACCAGCCGGAAGTAAAAATCCAATGGTGTTACCATCGAATAAAATTCTTACGACCGGCTTCATGTATTGCCTAATGATCATCCACTCACCCTAATCGGATGCATCTACGTCGCTTCATTTATGTTCATCTGTTAGATCTCAAACTTAGTTTGCTTCTTGTTTCGTCGCACCTGGAAAGAAATCAAGAACGCCGAGAACCTTGCCGAGAAAACTGTACTGAAAAATACGTTTGAATAATAGTATGCATCTACCACACCGGAGAATAATGCGAAAATTAGAACATCAAAAATATATATAATTTTTTCAGCGGATGTAACATGTACGGTAATAAACGAAATTTGACTTAAATTGAGGGATACAATAAGAAAAGATTTATGTTCCCGAGGAAAAAATGTACCACAAGCGGGATAAATTGGTTGAGTCGCATCATCTTCTTAGGTGAGATAAGTGTGAAGATGTTCTGGAAATCTCACGGTTCATCCAAAACTTGTTTACTTTGGGGTGTCCATAGAAGGTCCGATTGTCTTCACCGCACTAATGATTTCTTCGAGGACTAACGGGTATTCAGTCACTTGTGTATCATTGGAAATGATTAGTTCGAGACTCATGGGATCAACACGAACTTTTGTAAACGTTGTACCTACCTTAATATTGGTTGGTTATCGTATGCCGACAACCACGGGATGAAAACGAAACGAAGTCGATTTTCCCGCTCAATCTGGAGGACAATTGTACAGTTCAATGACTATACAGCCTGGTTCAGACAATGTGTATTCATATATATATCAAATATTTAACTGCTGAAACATTATTAACTTGTAGACAATCTACGATTTGATATTATATCATACTTGATCGTGCCTGTAAAAATGGCATGCATTTTCATGTAAATTTATGTTTATATGAGAATATACATTATTATTATTACAGGCCAAATAATTTTTTCATGTGTTTAATGACTTTATATGGTCCATCGAATGGGGGTTCTTGAGGTCAACGCACAAAGGCAAGATGGACGAATATATGTGAAGAAGTTTTCAAAAATGGGTGAATAAAGATGTCTACAGACTGTGGTCAGAACAGGGCAGGTTTAACTGAACGCATTGAGTTTGCGAGCCTACTGACGTACGAGATGTGACCTACAGCTAGTGCGAAGCTAGATGGAGAAACAAACTCACCTACCAGTCACAGTGTTGTGCCATATACTAGCCCTGCAGCAGCGCAGCTACCTTCAGTTTTCAAGGCATTTCGCATGCCTAGGAGAACTAATGTTAGTGATTCAGGTCAGTGTTTATTGTTCGCGTCTGATAACCCAGCCTTCAAAGGTCAGTGTAAACGTTCTACCATGCCATTTGCTTGAGGATGGTGGACTGTGGTTCTGAAACGCATAAAACCTAGGATTTTCGTCAAGGCTAAGAATGAGCCACTTTCGAACTACCTCCCGCAATCAGTTGTTATGGAAAACATGTGCAGCCATTTCAGCAGATATATCTTTAAGGGTTACTGCTTCAAGTCACCATGTAAAACGGTCAATGCAGGTCAGAATACAGGTATATCCATGGATTCTGGGAGAGGTCCAGCCAAATCTACATGAGCGTGTTCGAAACGAGCATCAGGGATAAGAAGGGTGCCAAGGAGGCTTCTGTTGTGTCTTACAAACTTGCGCTTATGGCAAGTTAAACACGTGTGGGTCCGCTCCGTTACTACCTTATTAATACCAGGCCAACAATATAGACTAATTGCAAAGTTGTTTTCAACAACCTATGTTAAAGCTCGGTATCTTATTTTTGAAGACGAGACAATTTTACAATATCTATGCCATCTATTGGGACGAGGGAACAATGAGTGACGAGGTTTCCGCGACAGTGTTGTTCACTCCGAAAACATGGAGAATATCCGATGTAAACTGTGAAACATAGTCCAGTTTTTGTGATTCTCCAGGTAGGCACTCTTCTGAAGTCGAGTTCTGGGAGTACATTAGAGGTCGGTGAAGATTATAAATTCACCGCCCTCCAATTAATGTCGAAAATGACGTGTAGCACCGTACATAACCGGCAGTTCTCTGCTGAATGTGGTGTATTTGGCCTCTGCTAGTTGTAAACGCCTCAAGTAAAATGCGAGTGGTCGCTACTCTTCGCTGATGACGTTGCGGAACAGCACCGGTCGCAGTGTCTGATGCATCAATGGAGGTACTTAGCGGTGCCGCTGGATCTTGATACACAAGAAGGGTGCATCCGTGATAGCATATTTAGCGGACACATTAAGTTCAATGAACTCGTCATGTCCTCGGCGAAGGTCTGTTAGTGGCTGAATCAGGGGCCTAGTTGGAAATAAAAAGTCCGAAATAACTTACCAAGCCATTGAGATTGATATGATTTTTCACCGTATTTGGCTCCGGAAGGTTTAGAATAGGCTCAGCTCTATTAGCCAGTGTGCGGATACTCTAGAAGTCAGCAATGCGGCGGAAAATGTCTAGTGATTCCACTCCTATCTGACTCTTGAATATTAATGGTAATACCATATCGGCGTAACCTTTCGAATGCCAAGTCCAAGTGTCTAAGGTGACTTTCCTCGTCTGAACTCGCAATGACTCAGTCGTGTAAGTATGAGGATACAAAAACAATACGGCGAAATACTTCGTCAATGAAGCATTATAATTTTTGTGCTGCGTTCCAGAGACCGAATGGAATACCTGGAAATTCGAAAAATTCGAAAGGCGTTATGATAGCCGTTTTCGGAATGTCATCTGATGCCGTCCCGATTTGGTAATGTGCCTTCGCCAAGTCCATTTTCGAGAACATAGTTGCCCCATATAATATTGCCATCAAGTCGTGTATGTGAGGAAATGGATAGCAACCAGAGGGTGTTTTGGCGTTCACTCGCCGGTAATCACCAGTGGGTTGCCAATTGTTGCTATCTTTATTCCATAGCACATGAAGTGAGGATCCCCAAGGGCTATTCGATGGCCGGATGATGCCAAGAGTGGGCATGTGGTTGAACTCATTTCTCGCCAATCGTAGTTCGTCAGGAGCAAGTTGTCGTGCTTTATTTCTCACGGGTTGTCCTGAGGCTGTGATGTTATACACAGCATTGCTGGTTATGCACAGTAGATCGTTAGACTGTTAATCAAGTTCCGGGTACTTGTCAACAATCAGCTGGGAAGCTGGATCAAAGACCGCCTTCTTCTTAACCAGTGACAAGCTGCGACATACGTAGGTGATGCCTTTAATAGTAAGTCTGATATAACCATCTATCAATCGTTTTCGGCGGGCGTCTACGAGTGATTCATGATGCTTGAGTAGGTCTATGTTAATGATAGGCATTGTGACGTCTGCAAGTATGAAAACATACTGAGACTCTGTTATTGTTGATCCTATGAGTCTCGAACTAATCATTTCCAATGATACACAAGTGACTGAATACCCGTTAGTCCTCGAAGAAATCATTAGTGCGGTGAAGACAATCGGACCTTCTATGGACACCCCAAAGTAAACAAGTTTTGGATGAACCGTGAGATTTCCAGAACATCTTCACACTTATCTCACCTAAGAAGATGATGCGACTCAACCAATTTATCCCGCTTGTGGTACATTTTTTCCTCGGGAACATAAATCTTTTCTTATTGTATCCCTCAAATTAAGTCAAACTGAACAGACAGACTATTTCCTACCAACGGTTGCAATAGGTTTTCTATTCACAACCTGTAAGTTGAAAGTAGGTAACTTCTTTTGATCTGCACCTGTATCAGGAAGGATGCTGACTTCAGCACCTGTGTCAACCAAATACCGGCTGTGGTTGACTGCATCACATACTTATAGTATGTGGCCACTGCCACAGGTGAGATAGTTTGCCGCAGTCTCCGAGTAACTGCCAAACAAGTCAACTTAAACAGTGAAGACCAGTATCCAATATTGACTGGTGAATGCTGTAGGTTAGTAATTTTGGAGAATTATCTATCGATACAACGTTAACAACAGAGCTCTTTCACGAGCTTATATATTCCGCAGTAGCTTTTGAATAGGAAATATAGTATCCTGTGCAGACGTAATGTAGCGTCGATGGGACTCTCGTGACCACACGATGTGGGTAACTACAGTCCCAAGAACCAATATTCCTACACAATATAGAGAAGAAACCATGCAGAATATAAGCAGCCAGATAGGTGATATCCCCTTATCTTGACGGTTGAATCAACGCAGAAACAAACACGTTCATTATTATTCCACTGCTCATTATATCTGTCTGTGACCGACGAAGCATGTTATCGTAATGCTCAAACGTTCGATAAAGTTCAAATTAAAGGAATACCACGGATTTCCTACATGCACATGATTCACATCAGTCAGTGTGAAGCATTTTATTTCCCTGTCAAAACGTCACCCATTGTTTCATATCGTCAGTTACATTATTTAGAGGTTTTGATTTCAGTGTACATAACAACAAGACTCATAATTGTTAATATGCAGAAAACCATTTTGGAAGTGACACTCCAATGACAAGAAATACTTGATTAAGCGATTCAAAACAACAATTTGACAGTCTAAAATATTATGTGTGTTTCGGGATCGATATTGTCGTATCTAGACGCGTGCTAAAATAATTATGGATCAAGTGTCCACAACCGAAAGTAACACGATAGGATGAGAAATAGCGAGGATGACCGACCAACTGCCTTCAGTTTAACCAGTTCACTAAAACAGTGGTCAGTAATCAATATAAAGTGGTGACGCGTCTACATACTGTTGATTCTACAAAAAGGTTAACGGTCTCACCATGTAATAGTCTCTAATGTATCACACGTTGATTCTATGAATAGATTAACTGACTCACCATGTAAGAGTTTCTAATAAGTCACGCATATTTACACTGAAACGTTCACTCAGTATCATCTACAAGGAATAGAATCTGTGAAAACAGTTTCTATATATCGAAAAAGTGATACTTTTCAGTGCTGGTCGAAGGAAAGTATAGAATTAATTATTTATCGTGAAGTAAAGTTTAGGCAAATAAACCGCAGATTTTTTTATGGTCTAAGTATTTAAAACGCTACGATAATCCGCTTAAGAGTTGATAGTTGTAGATTTGGAATTTTTGAATTTTAGAGTCTTTGAATGTTTAGCTTACATGACTGAGACAGTGAAAGCACAATTTAGTTTTTCACAAATACTTTACCAACAGGCGCATTAATAAGAAGTCACGTGCTATATGTAAGCTAGACTTTCCATAAACAAGTCGGAACAACAGCTACATTCTACAAGGTATATATAATCAGTATTTTTGTGCAGTAATGAGTGCTTAGCTAATCGTGACTAAGTAATACAAGTTAGCTGGAGGCACATTGCTTAATATTCCTACAGACTTTAGGCAAGTAACTGCTCAGAATATGACTATAAGCCATTGTATGAGATGAATGTTTGCAATACGAATCCAAGTGTTTCTGTTTAATTCTTAAAGGCAGGATTCATCAATGATACAGCTGTAAATGACACAGAAGAAACCGTAAGGTACAGAAATGGAAGTTAACTGTGTGTTAAAAACTAGAATCAATGCACCTGTAGTAATTTATTGTACTTGAAATATTAGTATACCGGGATGACGGAATTATAGGAATCTAATCAAAACCCAGAGAGGGCAGCAATCAGTAATTTGTATTTAGCGGAATTAGAATGCAATTCATATAAGAAACATATCAACAGTCAACAGTAAGTATTTAAACAATACAGAGATAGAAATTGTCAATCACCACATCCGCCACACCTCGAATATCTCCTCGCGTATTTATAACGATGTCTCGGTTTGCTTGCAAGTAGCTTCGACCTAACTGATTCTGTGATATTATTTTCATCAGTATTATCTGGACTTATTTCTGAATTATCTACAAAATCAGGATTATTAGCGGAATCAATAATATTATAATTGGAACGACCTACTTCATTTATTGTCACTTTGTCCAGGTGTCCGTTATGAACTGAGTGATCTTTGATGTCTAATATCTTCACCACTCGATTTCCCATTTTTTGTAGTATAATTCCAACAGAAGGTCTATAGTTATTATCTTTGTAATAATGTACATTAGAAGTAGTGGACATCAGATGCTTTTTGAGAATTCGAGATTTGAAAAGTTTTGCAGGACTTTCACAAGAACTTGTATGCTCTGGATTCACCAGACGTAGTCTATGCATATGCAGTAATTCCTCAATTTTATTCAGTTGCTCTCTCATCTCATTCAGGTCTTTTCGTGCTTTCGACAGTTCACATTGCAACTTGGCTACCTCATTTTTGAATACAGTTGATACTTGCGTTGCTGAACTTGCAGTGGAGGTTTTCGTTGGATTAGCTTGAGTATTTTGAAAAGTTGAAAGACACATAGACTCCATTTTACTAGACAGCTTGGGAGAATTATAAGAATGTTGAGCAACATAAGTATTCGAACTCCTGCAAACCGTCTTGATGTGTCCAACTTTACCACATTTATAGCACTTAGCACCCCGAAAACGGCAAGTGCTTCGTAGATGTAACTTTCCACAGGATAAACACGGTTTAATGTTTTTGATCTCTCGCTGCATTCTATTACCTGTGGACGGCAGTTTGGATTTCTTTCCATGAACACTTGTATTTTCGACTTTAGACAGCATGACATCAGATACTGACGTAGTGGGAGCAGAGTATTCATTATGGACATCTTCATATGTAATACATACCTCTTTAGCAGTTTGAAACGTACAAGAAGGAATCTGAATTAACTCTTTCTCTAATTTAGGAATGTTGATTCCAGCAATTAGACGATCACGTAGTTGTGTATGCAGCTGATCTCCAAAATTACACTTTGAGGCTTGAATTTGGAGTTGTAGTATAAAGTCTCTTATCTTCTGATTGGGAGAACGTACCAGTTTGTTGAACTGAGCCCTCTCTCTGGTCTCAAAAGTAGTTACATGGAAGTGATCTATAAGAAGTTCACGGAGCTTAGCATATGGCATAGAAATGGGTTTATCTGGAAACGCCAGATTCTTCACCAGGCTATATGCATCAAGACCAATAGCGGTGATGAAATGAGCAGGTATTTTATCATCCCGAACATTCTTGGAAATGCACCACGCATCAAAGCATTCCAAATAATCAGCAATCTCCCGCGGAGAACCATTAAGAGGAAATTTTCCCAGGTTACTTAGCTCCATCGCGACGCCAATTTGTAGTAATTTATTGTACTTGAAATATTAGTATACCGGGATGACGGAATTATAGGAATCTAATCAAAACCCAGAGAGGGCAGCAATCAGTAATTTGTATTTAGCGGAATTAGAATGCAATTCATATAAGAAACATATCAACAGTCAACAGTAAGTATTTAAACAATACAGAGATAGAAATTGTCAATCACCACAGCACCTCTCCCAGGCTTCTTCATCATTAGTTAGCTGGTCTGATCAAGCAGTTTTATTTACTGTTTTGACTATCTATCTAGTAGTGGACTGAACACAGGATAAGGTGACTTTTGTTAATTATTCTGAGAATAGTCACTGGGAATGCAGTTTTACGTATGAATGACGTCCAGTGTGGTTCATCCTCCAAAATTTATTAGAAACATGCTAAGCACTAGGTTGATGTTACATGTTTCCTAAATTTACCTATCATTGTTTTACATTTGGGTCCATTACTCAAGGTCTTATGACTAAACTTATTGATCTCATCACTAGATCATATTCTGACCTATCTAGTTGTTGATGGAGTTTTGCTTATTTGCCGTTTGCTCTTCCGTGCTCACGTATAAAGTTTTCGTCAAATCTTTTCTGTGTGAACTAACCGCCTGATAATCTAAAATATGCCGTTAAGGATGAATGACTGATAGTTCCACGTCGTAAGCTCAAGATCCTGGAGTTGTGAGTGCTCACTATTGAAAAACCTCAGTCTAGAACGGAATAGCTGTCCAGTACTCCCTGGTTTTTAATAGTTCCCAAACTGATTTCAGTTCAAGATTAAACTGATTAAATACTGCAAACAAAATGTTTTCGATTAAATTATCTGCTACTTAAGACTGGTAAGTAGCTTGAATCTGATCACAAAAGAAACAGAGGCAAAAGAAGGTTACGAAAGGAATTAACAATTAGGTTTTATTAATATCAGTAAAAAGTTTGAGCATTGTGGATTAGATCAAATAAAGTATAATTATATTTTAATAGTTTACACACAATGATAAGTTTTGTTATTGGTAATATTTCGAGCAAAATTACCAATAACAAAACTTATCATTGTGTGTAAACTATTAAAATATAATTATACTTTATTCAACTAGGTTTTAGGTTAAATCAAGACAGTTCACCCTATTATTTTTCACTTGTCAAACTATTGCACGAATGATTCATATAATTATCAGGTTTTTGTGTCATTATCTTATGAACATATGGTGGCAAAACAGAAACTCCCTTACGTTCAAACTAACGTAGCCAAAAAAAGACAAGTACTGTAAGTAGAATACAAGCAATTTAACTGTTCAGCTAATTTATGAACTACATTTAGTCCAGAAACAGTCAAACCTGGTGTAACCAGGAGATTAGGACAAGATACAAAATGCAGTCACTAAAAAATTAAATCACTCGACACACCTATGTAAAAAAAGTAGTATACTAATAACCGGAACTGCTCCCTCTAAACAACCAGTCTACCAATGAAATAGTTTGACAAAAATATATGTTAAGAAGCAGGTTCTTTATTTAATCAGAGGCTGGCTAGTATGACTTGTTACTTCAAAAAAGACGAATTTCGTATCTGCTGCTTTTGAAAGAATGCATGGTATTATCTGTTGCTGCATGTGAGAAATCTCAGAAAGGTGAGCATAAGAATGTTAAGTGTAGCATTATATCTCTCATGAACGCCGATATAAAACTCATAACAATTTTAGCTTAAGATCTAAACAGGGGAAGATGTCGTCGTAGACTGAGTAGCCTGGCTGTTCCCAAATAGTTCAGTTATAGACTTTATTATTGAATCGCTAAACCATGTCTTTCTGAAACTCATTTCTGTCTTAATTGTAGATACACCATACTAGCAGATATTAGTTAATCAGAAACATAGTACTTAACGGTAGCTTTCAGTTACCGAACATCACAGATGATTCAAAATATTGCCAGAACAGATTACCCAGTAAGTCCTCAATAACACACACGAACCTTATAATAATTTCTGCAATTCAAACTAAACTGTTGATTAATGTTTTGTGTTTAGAAGTGACTTTTGTATTTCTTTTCGGTAACTGATGTTGATATACGTCTACTCAATGATATTTATGTATGAGGATGGGTAATACTCTAAAAGTTCTCAGAATATATCCAGTTATTTGCACGGTGAAGTAATTTTCTGAAAAGGGTCAAATAGTTTACAGCTGGGTGGAGACAAAGCATCTATGCAGCAGTAATCATTGTCTTTCAAAAGGCGCAAATAATTTAAATACCAAAAATTAAAGAATATCAAAATGTGATTCGGTGATTGTCATATATAATTTTAACTGGAAATCACCTAATTAACATATCAATATTCGCAATGTAGATAGGGTCACGCTTACAGTTCTCCTGATCCACCTTGTTATTGAAGTATTAAACTATGCATAAAATTAACTAATAGACTTTTACATTGAATACAGAATTTGCTTTGTATTCAGAAGACTAGTCAATTTACTTTGATCTACGGGAAGTACCCATCTAGACAATCCTAATTTACACACACACACACACACACAAAATAATCATATATACACGCGACTGTACAGCTAAGTGAGTGAATTCGCCGAAAACAGACTCCTCCATGAACTTTTTTGTTCTTAAATTTGCTTTAAATGCATTCTAGTGACTGACCAGAAAGATTATTACAAGTGTCTGGTCAGCGCACCAGTTTTTATTGTTATACTATGAATTCACAGTCGAAAATCTTATTTCATATTTGTACTACATACAGTAATACTAAAAGCGAGAACTGCGTTAAGCGACTACCCAACAACTGCATTATGACATGTGCTGCTGACAAGATTTATAAGTAGTATATAGATTCAAATATAAATATGTATGCTAGCGTCAAGAATATTGAATCGTGGAGAGATGGATTTAATGAACAGTGCTTGAAAAACGACATGGAAAACATGATAGGGAGACAAAGTGACACAGTGCTGAAGATATATGCTTATTGTGATTTTGCTCTATGGTAGACGTATTCTGCCTAAATTTGTGCATCGAGTTGTAAATAAATAATTCCGTTACCAATTCTCTTACCTTCCACTGTTACAGTATAAGTAAAATATGATTGGATTTAACCATATAACAGAACACCTGACTAACACATAATTTCCAATCCTTCAACGTCAGCTATTTCTAAAATCAACTATTCGTATCCGTCTTGACTTCAAATGCTCATGCACTATTTAAAAATTAACAATGAATAGTTCAGTGTATTTTCAATGTAACTTGGGTATACATTCATTAGCACGTCAGAATTCATCCTTAAACTTCATGCATTTTAGGAAAATCTGCCTCAGTATCTGAGAGACTGTTATGAGCTCTGTAGGAAAAAAACCGCCACTAGGAAAATTGATTCAGTCAGTTATGCTTTTAAAAAGTTGTAATTCGATTCAAAACCACGGATAGACATGTATACATTCCAACAAGAGTCAATCCTTGACGCATCATACATGTTGTCTAGTTATTGAATTTTAAATCGATTGAAAATCTAAGTGATTTGGAATAAACTATTATGATTAGCTTTAGACATGCAATCCTAAACACTTTTCTTAATACATCTTTGCTGAACCATATAGATTATTTGATTCGTCAGTGAACATATAATTTCTCATCTGATCTAGTTAAACTCTCATCTAGTGAGGAAGGATACACTGAAGCATAGGTGGATCATTAATAAATGCCAGTATTATCAGCGGCAGAAATGGCTGACTTACTTACTCTGATAAAGAAAAACTTTAAGTTTCAATAAAATTATGATCAATAACTGAAGTTATTCTTTGTAAGAGAAAACATTTCATTGTTCTTGTTCAAAAAGGAATGTATAATAAGCTAGACATATACTGGAATTATACACTTGTGTTTAAAAACAAATCATGCATACTGTTTGAATTGTCATCCAACTTTAATGATAAAGTATATCATTGGCTAACTCTCTGTCTAACTAAACATTGACATTTTCCACACCACCTGTTTATACACTCAACAGGATGAAAAAGAAATTGAATAAACCAAACTTACTGGTCTTATATTAATAATATTTGTTTTATTTATTACTGTTTTTCCCCTATACAAAACTTATGTTGATTCAGTTCAAAAAAGCAAACCAAGTCAATATATCATTTCGTATTCTATTCACCGTCTTTAAACTCATTTTCCTTGTAAATATATTACTAGTGGAAGTTCTCTTCTTCACGGCAATTTTATGAATTGAGCTTATCGAAGAAAGTGAAAACAAAATGGGAAATAACACAACAAAACCCATCTGTGTTATCGTTTATGATTTACTCGTTTTAATTTGTTTAAATTTGAGTGTATTTTTTTTGGCTCCCTACTGTGTACAGAATATCATGGAAAGATTGTTTTTAATGTTCAAAGTGTGGGGAATCTTGAATGGATAATTGAACATTTAATGTAGTTAAGAAAGAAATACTGTTTCCACTTAATTTTTGATAAAGCCAGTAAGAAATGGAAAGTTGATCAGTTTGAAGACAGAAATGGTAAGAGGTTGATTGAACTGTCAATTCTGAATCTGTGACGCATATACAATACGGGATCCTAGTTATTATTTTGTTTGTATTTTGAAGCAGATTAAACGCTACTGCACTAACCTTATGTTAAACACTTATATATATATATATAAGCATGTTTGCACAAAACTGGAAAAAATAAACGAATTGCTTTATCATCATATTACGGTACATGTTCACTGTCAATTTTATAGTATTCAATTAAAAGGCAACCCCCCTGAATATTTTGATCCATCTCATGTAGCTCCCCTTGATCTACATCAACAGTAGGCGTATGCTGATGTAATTACTGAACTTCAGCACATCAGGATTTTCTTCGTTTTCCTCTCTAATGGGCTTCGTTTATCTACCAGGAGGTCGTATCCCAGATAGTTGATCAAATTTCAATCAACTCTCTTAGAAATATCCTTATATGTAAAGGTTAGATCACTTATTCCTCAGATGATAGTGACTTCTAAAATTAAAAAATGTTATCTAACTATGAAGACCAGTGAATTAAGTATGATAGGTTTACTATGTGGAAAATTAATCTTCATGCTATTAAGCAAAGCTAGTTAATCACAAAGTGACTTTGTCTTAGGAATAATCGAGAAGATTCATAGTTCAGGATTTATTATTTCTTTTTCATAAATTATAAATTTAGGTGACACAGATCAGTAAAAATATCATTTAGGTTATACTACAGAAGCTGTTCAAACAAGTAAAATGACTTTGATTACTTTACAACACTATGTAGTGGTATACATTGCAATATAATTGCACTCAGTTGGTTTCGGCTTAGACCCCGGATTGATATCAGTGATGGGACGATTGAAAACCAAGGAGTACTGGGCAGCTGCTTCATCCCAGTCTGGGGTTCATCTGTAGTACTCACCCACTGGGTTGTGAACCCAGGATCTTAAAGTCACAGCCACTGGGACCCGACTTAATGACCAGCCCATGAATTCTAACTTCTACCAATTCTTGATTTTAGCACGACCACCAACAAATATCATCGGTGGGACATCCATCCTCACACTTGATTGGATGGATCTCACTGGCCACAACTTCTCACTAGAACTCCAGGGAACCAATTCTTGAAAATCATTTAGTTGTTTAATTCTTTTGATAAAAACTTACAACTAAATTAAAGTGGTGAGGTGCAAAACGGTCAATAATTTCTTTAGTAGTATATACCAAATAATAAATCCATTCATCTTATATTTTATTAGCACACTAGAATAAAGAAAATGCATGATTCTCTAAACTTTACTACGTATTGATTCAAAAATAAAATTATAAAGAAATTTTAAAAAAAAAGCTGACTTTTAATGGCTTGGTACTGTTTTAATGTTTGAAATTTTCAAATTTGTAAAAAGGTTAATAATAATAATAAATCAGAATCCTTTCATCAAATATCTATCTACATTGAGAAGTACACTTCCGTCTCACTATGCACATTCTGAACTACAATTGTTTTCAGTCATTTCAGATTCATACAGTATGCAGAAAAATGATACTGAAAAAATGAAATTGTAGATTTCTCCGTACTTTAAGGCCTTCGAAATCCATTTAGAAATAGTTTTAAAACCGTTACATGTTTATTATTGAAAAGTATAATTATGAAGCAGGACTATTTTTCCAACATTATTAACAATTTTATTTGTATAAAAGATATTTTATTACTTCAATTTAACGTTGAATTAAAAGAATCGACAGTGTTGTGTTGTCCGTATGAGGCAGAATTAACTGGAAACGTTTAGTGAACTTCAAAAAATTGAACGGTAAATCATTTAGTATATACTCTTACTTTTCATTCTGCAAAAGAGGAATATCACCGAGGTGCCTGGAAAAAACTAACTGCATACGGTATGTTTAAAGACGAAGAAGTAATAAGAATTTGAGCTTATCGTGTAATGTCTTCTTGCAGAGTAGCTTTGTATATAAATGCAAACTCACTGGTGTTAATTACATGTGAGAGTATTTTTTTTAGTTATTAGAAGTCATTACTTAATTCAAATTAGATTTTAGCCGTCGATTTATTCTACCGACGTGGCTCTTGTGAAGCAAGTGGTCTGGTGGATAACGCTTTGGTGTTTGAAGCTACGAGCTCTGGGTTCAAGCCCTGGTGGGAATACGATCACTAAAGGGGGAATACAGGTACACCCAGTGACGAGTCCCAAATAGGACAAAATGCGCATCTTGGATTTCACTGCTATTCACCATCCACCAATTGGCTATTAGTAGTCATATCAAAAGTGTGTGGCATCTTACTGAAGACTCTTTTGTGTGTTATATATTTTCATTTATCCTTATTTGTTTTCTCATGCTCTAATTCTTTGTTTTAAACTCCAGACCTAGTTTCAAGCAGTTATGTAGAGATTTATTCAGCTAACAAGCCAGAATAGCTTTTTACTCTATCCTTATAATTTAGGGTGAGTGTTCACATACCGAATAATTTAACTGTAATAATTCCCAAGACAAAATGAACTAAATTCCGGCTTATGTTAAACGGATAAACAGTCATATATATATATGAAAGATTTCGTTTCACATCCGGCTTGCTCAATGCTACTTTATTTCTTTCAGTGTACAAATTCATTTCAGTAGAATCTCATTTATCTACGGGAACCTGAGTTAATCTATTCCTCACTATGTATTGTAATTGTATGTGTGGCTTTGGATTGAGAGGTATAATAACTTATTCACAGTCTATATATATTATCCTAAAATCAAATCAAATATTGCATTTAACAGTAAGATAACTTTGTTAAAAAAAGGTTGAAATAAGACCAACTGAAGATGAAGAATGGAATAGTTTTATTGAACAATTAAATATTAATGTTAAGATTCCTCTGTACACTGATCCTATACGCGTAGCGTTACACATTCAGTCACAAGCACACACACACACACGCACACAGAGGGAGAGACATTACGTAACAACAGAGGAAATGATATTGATAAGAATAATAATAACTTAGGGACAGAGTCAGTGGATGAGCATACAAAGAAAACTGAAGGAATGTAAAACAAGAAACAGCAAAAAACAAGGCGAAGAACAAAAAGTGAAGTGTAAAAAAAAAAGAGGAGGAAAAAGCAATGAAAAGGGGAAAACGAATTTTAATTTCCGTTTAAGTAACAGAAGTAAAAGCGTGATGATAATAATACATCTGTCTGTGTATGTCAGAGTATTTCCTACTTACAGAATTTAGGTTATTTGCTCTCTGCTATTTTATTTTATTTTTTTGTTTCTGTTAAAAACAAGTAAGAGAAACTTAATCATTTTAGCTGTTTAAACAGAAATAAGATTGTGAGACAACAGAAATAGTAACGAGGTGTTGTAATGAAGCAGATATTTCAGAAGAAATTATCATTCATACCTTAGTTGATAAAAAAGTATCTCAATAATAATGATGATAATACTGATTTGTCCTTTGTATTTCTGGTCCACTACAGACTACAAAAAAAGTGACACGAACAGCTACACAATTTCAACAGCAGATAACACAACATTATTTTTGCTTTAATTACAATGAGAACGATTATGAAGTGATATAAGTCCATTTTAACTGTGATGATTCAACAAGTGAATTAATAAATCAAAATGTACTGTTAGTTTCTTGTAAGTTTGAGAAGAATTAAACCTTTTATAAACAGCGTATTCATGATGAAATATGCAGTAGTACAAGTTTACGTCGCGAAAAGTCTCATTCATACATATATCCTAATCATATCAGTCATGTAACCCTTTTTTTCCTTCACATTCCCCAGTAGAACATAGGGCCTCAAGCTAATGGCTTGAAGTTTCTGTAGCAGTGTTTTTATTTTACAGGATGGGGTTGCTAGCCTCATGCCCAACCTTTCCTTTTTACCATTCTCACTACTGGCTTAGCGAGGTTTGGGAGTGTGTCGGTGGCCGGGGATCGAAGGCCGAACCATGTGCATGATTGGCGAGCGTCCTAACCGCTATACCACCGACGCACCCATGTAACATTATAAATTACTAATCTTAAGTAGATATTCCAACAAAATTTTCTTTGTTAACCACTTGTTGTGCAATGATATAACTAGATAGTGTAACTGCCAATGAAGTTATCCAAAATGACGCTGATCGGTAAAACTGATATAAGAATAGAACTTGGGGTACGGTACAGTTCCACCATAGAATAGATTTATTTGATCAAACCCCACGATAATACAGTACTAATTAAGGATGACGTTTTGAGCACAACTTATTGCATATAATCACATCAAGGCACTTACTCAAACACATGAATCTAATTGAGTGTGGAATGAGTGACCAAACGAAGATGAATAGTTTGGAGAAAAACTCAGCAATCTCAATGCATCCATTAACACACAGTCACAATATAGGGTAGAAAGAGTTAAAATTCTAAAAACTAATATATACATACATGCGTAAAACTTAGGCACTGTGGTAGTACGTAATTTCATATTAGTTTGTTTATTGGATATATCGCACAGTGAAACAGTATTATTTACTGAATAACGTTTCGAACACAACTTATTGTTCATAATCATATCAATTATGACCACACGACTTTGAAACTTGTGTTTTATGGTTTTCTTTGTTCTCTCCTATTTCTCGTAATGGTAGTAGAATTTTCCAGATGTCCGGGTGGACAGGTGTTAAATCATTCCTGTTACAAGTGTTTGCAGTTGTTTCGATAAATAAAGCTTCCGTTATCAATCTCTCCCTGCACTATGCTGTTACATTAGATTTTAAAACTGTCATCTTACGGTCGTGTGTAATTGCACGTAGTGCTGTATTGGAACCATTCTCCAGATTTCTTATCTTATTCTGGTCAACTGATCTAGATTTCGCTAGGTTTTTATGCTCCGCTAGTCTGACTAACCCTGTTCTCCTACTTTGACTGATGTATTTGACCTGACAGCCAGTGCAGGGTACTAGATAAACTAAACTGTTTTGTTCAATTGGCTCCACAGGATCCTTTAACCAACAAAGCTTGTTTCTAATTCGGTTTGTGGGTTTGAATACCAGCCACTTTTATTCCTGCCTTGTTAAGAATTCTGCGTAAGGTTTCGGAGGTTCCTTCTCTCCATGGAAGTACTACTGATGATTTATGTTCCCCATTTTTGGTGTAGTCATTATTCTGTGCATGTTTGACACACATGTCGTCATTCATATTATTATTATTATCACTATAACTGCTATTATTATTTATTTTATTTTTACATTTTCCTATGTACTTCCCGACTAATTTATCAGGGTAATTATTAGCTTTCAAAGCTTCTCTTATGTGTCTCACTTCCTGTCTAAGATTTTCTTTGGTACTACTTAATTTTTATGCCTTATTACTTAAACATTTTACCAATCCAACTTTTACTGACACAGGGTGGGATGATTGGAAAACTAAATATCAGTTTGAATGTGTGGGTTTTGCTGTAAACACGAGTGTTTAACTTCCCACTCTCTTTCCTTTTTACGCTACAATCTAACATTGGAAGCTCCCCTTCCTGACTTTCCAATTCATTAGTGAATTGAACTGCCTCCACCTTCGAGTTGATGTGATTATAATTGATATGATTGTGAACACTAAACTGTGTTCGAAACTTCATCATCCAGTAAATAATACTGTTTCACTGAGTGATATATCTAACAAACAAATTAATATGGAACTAATATATGCAACTGAAGGGAGTGGTTGATTAGTAAATCTTTATTCCTCCTATTTACACCTAACACGTGCAATAGGAATGATGCATCACCAATACCAGAAATACAGAGACTATTCAAAGGATAAGAAATAATAGAATTATACAAATGAATTTTGAAAGTTATATAAGTACATTCATATAATTATGAGGACTAAATTGTATTCGAAATATCACCAGCAAATAATACTGTATCATTGTGTACTCTTATTAGATAAATTTATTTTCTGATGGAACTAACCGATAAACTCGTGTAGACTAGCAAACAAAAATACACGTTAGGAATTGATTCTAAATAGCGACATTCCACCTGCCGGCTTATTTTCCAGCTAACTGATTGCAGCTCAGCTGACAGTTGAAGTAATACTCAAACGTGATTATTACTTGTGTGTTGTAACTCAAGTCTTAAGCAGCTTGATCACTAAGGAATATTATTTGAGTCCTAATTTATAACGTACGTAAAATTATTATTATTATTATTAGGAAGACATGTCGGTAGAAATGAAAGTCTTAAAACCAAGAAATGAGACATATTGGTTTAGTTTGAGGTTTCTTTGTGTAATTTGTTTTAAAAAGAATGGATACTGAACAAAGAGGACCCTTTTCGATAAATTCATCATCAGGCTCTACATTTATACATACATTATAGTGAATGAATGAATTAGTGTTATGAATGACATTAATGTTTAGATAGCATCAAATCAATAATATTGATAGATTACAGCTCAGTAGCATCAACATAAAATAAGCTGAATGTCAGAAAAAAATAGGAAAGATAATATTACAAATTCATGAGTTTATAGTTTCTACTGAAGGACAGGGCAATAGTAGGGGCTGGACTTGCTTCTTTTGGATACAGAGTGCTGGTTGTTTGAGGCAAATCGCAAAAGCCTCTGATGTTTGGAGCCTGCGGTGCTTCGATGTTTTTGGCAATTTATTTGGCACTCGGTATAATATAGAGAAGGATTCATCTACGCTGGCTTTGTGGCCGGTTTGCACCAGATGTTCTAATATCGAGCTGTTAACAGTTTTCACTACACCTTTACTTAGCCATGCTGGGAGATGTTCTCGAGCACGAAAAATCAAGTTCCTAGAGCAACGACCAATATAACTGGCTTCACAAGCGCAGTTGAATTGATAGATACAATTAGAAGTGGCTAGTCTAGGTACTTCATCTTTCAGTCGAGGAATCACCATCGGTTGTGTTTTAAATGCCTTATATGAGCAGGCATTTACCAACAGATAAAAGAGCTGGAAGAGTCCCAACCAATCTGTTTTAATTCTATGCTGCTTATACATATACTGCAACAACGCAACTATGAATGTAAACTAAAAGATTCAACAATGGGCAGCTTAACCAGTAATTAGTCTACACTTATTTCATCTTAGTTCATAAAGTAGATCGTTTTCTTGAAAATACCACTGTTATTACAAAATGATATCGGAGGAAAAGGTTAAGTTTTTTTTCAACGAAAACTGGAAATCGTAAAAGTTTAATGACAGTTCACAAATTTACTATCCATTTTATTACAATATGACATTTACATTCACATTTACAATCAGAAATATCCCATAAACTTATCCATTCCATGAAATTGTAAACAACGGTTTTCCTATTCAAATATATATATATATATATATTTGTGAATGTGGTAAGTTAATTAGATTCATATAACAATAAATAAATAATCATGCAGTACAAAAAGATGTGTGTCACATCGTACACATCAGTGATTGTGAATTACACAAGTACAGATCCCTATTCATGTTCATTTCTGATTTACAAGTTATATGTATTAGTCAACTTAATGTTATTTCAAAGACATCTCGTTCAATTACTTACTCTTTACGGTTTTCAGGACGTAAAACTTTAATCTAACACGTACTAAAATAATAATAATAATGATAAAAATATTCACTCTTGGATCTGGTCAGATAATCAACAATGAATTTTACAGGTGTAAATTATTATTTTTTTAAACTTCCACCTTTAGTAATAATAATAATAATGCTGTTTGTTTGTTTGACTTGGGGACAAATAATCATCATTCATTGTTTTATCATTAATTTTGGTACGTGTATGAGGATTTAAAAATTGTCGTGTGTAAAGATTTAAATATTTTCTTTTGTCTTTATTGTATAAATAACTGATTTTTTATTTGAATTACTCTAACTATTTTTATTATCGTTTTGTCTGCAATACAGTATGTCGTTTTTAAAATTATATCGAAAGACCACACAATTTAACTTTTATTGGAAATAACTTTTGCATTATTAGGGTTAGATTTTATGACAAACCGAGGTCAGTCAGAGAAGCATTTACAAGTAGAGAGCAATGTACCACTGTTTCATCCTAGTTGGGAACTCTTCATCGGTAAGCTCCTATGACTGCAAAAGGTGACCAAACCACAGAACCTCAGATCACAGATCTGTATATAAATTACATCACTTGAACTACAATTCTCAATTAACGTCTCACATAATTGATATTTCAAGTACAGTTAAGCATATTTATGCTGGTAGATTACAGTACACGACCAACTTAAGGGAAAAAGTTTAGTTTCAAGAATCTTAAATTTATGTGAGAAAACCTTGACAGCAGGGTGTGGTTTGGCCCAGTGGGACACTACGACATGTAGTCAATTTCTTTCTATAGAAATATGTCTTCTATGCTGTATTTAATTCCCCTCATCTTGAAACTCGGTGCTACTCACAGTTGACATTATTTATGTGCATCTGGGTAGGTAATAACTGTGATTTCCAAAAAGGATCCCAGCTTATATAAAGTTCTGCTGTTCCTAAGTATACACATGTAGTGAGTGATACGGTTAGCACACTTTCGTGTTGTGATTCCGATCAAATCTATCTTAGCTAAGATTTCACTCGAAGATAAGTTAAAGTCTTGAAAAAAGGTGTATCTTATTACATAAAAAGCGAACAACCTAGGTAGTCCTTTTGTCGATGTTACAGCAAATCAAGGTATTATCTGCACAGTACAATATATGCTTCAGTAATACGCTTGCCTGCATTGCTTCTGTCTTCATTCAACTAGTGAATGATGACGCCTCGACAGGTATGTAACAGGAATTTATTTAGCATAAATAAAATAATTCAGTGTTCACGGACACTAGAATGCCCTTAGTCCTCAAAACAGAAATATTATGCACTTCAGAAGAGTTGGTTTACAGAAAAAGGTTGCTTTTTTACGGAGAATTAACTGCTTTGGCGTGTTACAAGCCAAGTGCTCCTTACATCTATGGCTATTAGAAAGGTCTTACATGATGTATATATTATTGATATAAGTATAAAACTTGGGCATTGTGGTAGAGCATAATTCCATTATAGATAAGATTTTATTTTGATAAATCGCACAGTGTTTACAGTTATATGAACTGATGACGTTTCGAGCACAAACTATTGCTCATAATCATATCAAGTTACTCACACAACTTTGATCTCTCATTTATATACATGTGTGGAATGGATTAGATATTGGATTAAAAATCAATGTGAGATAATGTACATTCAGAAATAATCGTACGAGTGTTGTTGATCAATTGCAATTAGATGGGAAAATTGGACGAGTGTTTTTACAGTCATAATAAGCTGCTTGTTAGAATGTGTTTGAATTGAAATAGAATTTTAAGATTATTTATTATCTTCTTCTGGTTTGACTGATGGCATTAATACGAGTGTTATTGATCTACTATAATCAGATGGAAGATACGACGAGTGTTTTAATAGTCATAATAAGTTTTTTGTTAGGATGTTGTGATGTGTTTGAATTGAAATAGAATTTTAATATTATTTATTACCCTCTTCTGATTTGACCTGCGGTAATAATATCTTCCATATCTCTGGTATTTGCATTGAGTCATTTTTGTTGCATGTGTTGGGTGTGGACTCGATAAATAAGGATTCCGTAATCAACCTCTCTCTCCACTTAGCTATATTACTTTTTAGAATTTTAACCCTATCCCACCCTATTGTGTGGTTGTTTGTTATTGCATGAAGTGCAATAGCTGAGCTTTTTTCTAAATTACTTATCTTTTCAGGGTCAACCATTCTTACCTTAGCTAAATTCTTATGTTCTGTTAATCTGACTATCCCTGACCTACTAGTTTGACCTATGTAGTTGACCTCACAGTTATTGCAGGGTATTTTGTAAATTATATTATTTTGTTTAATTGGATCCACCGGGTCTTTTAGCCTACAGAGCTTGTCTCTGAGTGAGTTTGTAGGTTTGAATGCCACCCTAATTCCTGCTTTATTAAGAATCCTACGTAGGGCCTCAGATGTGCTTTCCTTATATGGTATAACAGTGGATGACTTATATTCTTTCTTATTTGTGTTATCATTAATAGTTTCACCATTATTTTTATTTTGCTTTTGGTTTTTGGTGATCTTCCTAATGAATTTTATAGGATAGTTATTCAACACCAACGCTTCTTCTATCTGTTTTATTTCATCATTTAGGTCTTTTTTTGTGCTACTTAGTGCTATGGCTCGATTTGTTAGACACTTTACTAAGCCTGCCTTAACAGTTAACGGATGAGACGAATTAAAGTCTAAATATCTATTAGAATGCGTTGGTTTTCTATAAACACTAGTGTGTAGTTTGCCTTCTTCTATTCGTTTTATTTTACAATCTAACATAGCTAATTCTCCTAGTTCATTTTCTGATTCAAATGTGAATTTAATTCCCTCTACTTGTGAGTTTATATGTGTCAGGAAGCTAGAGATATGTTCTGTTTTTAACACCGTGAAAGTGTCATCCACATATCTCCACCATATTTTTGGAGTGGGGTTAAACGTATTAAGAGCACTACTTTCCCAGCTGTCCATAAATATGTCTGCTACAATAGGGGATATTGGTGATCCCATTGCTACACCTTCTGTTTGTTTATATATTTTGCCTTGGAACTTAAAGATGGTAGATGTGAGACATAACTGAATCCCTAACATAATTTGTTCAATGGGCAGCTTTGTCCTATGATTCAGTTCAGGATCCGCAGTTAGTTCTTTTTTAACTGCTTCTAAGGCCATAATGACTGGTATATTAGTGTAAAGACTAGTTATATCAAAACTAACCATTTTTTCATCATTCTCTAGTTGAATGTCATTTAGCTTACTTTTCATCTCATATGAATTAGTTAGTCTAGAGTTTGAGCGATTTCTAATGGGACAAAGTATTAGAGCTAAGTGTTTTGATAATTCATAAGTGGGAGTATTTCTAAAATCTACTATTGGTCTTATGGGGTAACCTGGTTTATGTATTTTAATAGTACCATATATTCTACTAGTATTATTAGTTTTAGGCATTAAAGTAAACCATTTAGACTCACCCAGTGACGGCTTCATTCTCCGTATTAATTCCGCTGTAGATTTCTTTACCTTATTCATTATTGTATCTACAGGCTTCTTAATTTCCTCATATGGACCCGTTTCAATATGTTCACTGACTTTCTTGATATAGTCAGATTTATTCAGAACTACGGTGGCGTTTCCTTTGTCCGCTTTTGCGATGACAATATTTTTATCCTGTTTTAGTTTTTTTTTTTTTTTTTTTTTTTTTTTTTTTTTTTTCGATCTTGCCTTCTTTTGATTTTTCAGGGTTAACGCACATTGTGCTCTAACCTCTTCTGCTGTTGTCTTGTCTATTGAACCTAGTGCTGCTTCTATGTTAGGAATAACGTCCTCTGGTTTTAATTTATTAACTGTTACGTTAAAATTTAGTCCTTTCTCAAGTACTTTTATCTCACTAGAGCTTAGTTCTCTTGATGAGATGTTGATCACCCATTTTGTTCTGTCGATAGAGGATGAAGTGTTGACATCAATTTCATTTGTTGTGTTCTTTTCTTCTATTAGTTTGTTGAATTTTTTGATTTGTGTGGTTTTTGATTTTCTTAAGGCTGATTCTCTAGCTTTTTCGGATGTTTCAACAACGATTACATAATCTTTGTCATTGACCATACATTTGAGTTTCTGTTTGAGTTTTCCGATTTCATTTCGTATATTATTTAGTTTCACAGTAACTCGATGTAGTTCTTCTCTTAGACATAATCTACTGAGATGTTCAGCTGCTGATGATATTTTCCTTGAAGCAATTGGAGTGCGTATGCGTAAATATTTTGGAATTAAATGATTTTTTAAACGTCTACTATTAAAATGATGTATATATATATATATATATATATATATATATATATATATATATATATATATTGGTAAATAAACAAAGACCTGTTTTGCAACGCTAGGTTTTGCTGCGAGAATATTCTATAACTGTAATTAAAGTCACTAAGAAACAAACAAACCATCTTAGCTGATAACTGAGCCAAACTTCGTTTGCCAAAAGGTAACAGTTAGCTTTCCTTCAGTGACAGAATGTGTAATGATATTAACTAGGGATATCATGACTCCTTACAAGTCTTCTGAGAAGCATAGATCAGTTTACATTCACTGATAGCAGAGCTAATTGGCTGCAGACTTAAACGGAGTTCTTTTAGTAGAGTGACTGTATTACACTTGAGGAAATTCACCAGGATAATAGAAGTCATTCCAATAAAATGATAGAACTCACAACCACGTCACCATTTAACCACTAGGTGAACCAGTGTTTTTCACCTTTCTTCAGTTCACTAAATAGTGTGGTCGTTATCCATCAATAAGTATCCTTATGTTAGACCTGGTAGACGCCATAGAACAAGTGAATATTCATCTCTGCCTCATTTAAAATAAGATTATGCAACCAACTTAGGTAAGTGAATACCACTAAACTTTATCAAAACACTTGAGCATATGTATATACATTTATGTAACTGAAAAGATCACTTATCTTGAAGTCTTATGATAAACAATATATGGAAAAAATGTTCAGATTTAATTTCGGTTATACAAGATTGTTACGAGAGCTCTTTGTTTACTCATTCACATAATTTTTCACCTTGATTTTTTCCCCGATGCACAAATACAAAAATCCCTGTGTATCAGCAGACAATTATAATATTTTTAAGTAGAGTCCGCATAATAATTTTGTTTGACGATATTAAGGAAATAAATTCCTTCAATGCTACTGCTACTAATATTATTACAGCTAGTGATGGTAATCATAATAATCATGAGTATATATGTTGAGCACTGATAACTAATATTGAGAATAAAAATGAAAAAAAAAACAGGAGGGAATAATTTATTTCCGTATATTTATCATAAAAAAAAATAAAAAAAAATAACAACCATTAGATATCCAGCTGCTCCTTTATGAAAAAACACAGCAGGGGAGTTAAAGATCGTATAAACGAACGAATAAATTTTAAAAAAAACGTTGACGAAGGAATAATTATACATGAGTAAATCAATTAATTTAATACTTTTTCATTACTTCAAAGTAGCAGATAGGTGTCTTTTTATTTTCATCAAGTTGTGTTTGTTTCAAAGCAAAGTAATGTTGAAAACAATCAATACAAGGTTAACCGGAACGATGAAAAGCTGTAGGTTTAATTTTAAAAGAAGCTGTGAGAAACTGAGCATTCATAGGAAATTAAAAATGTCGTTAGAAAACTAGCTTAAATCTTTCCTGATGCTACCTGTTAGTTAGAAAAATTATCTTAATATTGTGGTGAGTGCTACTGACAAGATTTATCAGTAGTATGTAAAGAGCATCGTTTCAACTACAGGCGGAACGGACGAAGATGTCAAAGTCAGTCAGAATTCGAAAAGCAAGATACGCCTTCATCAACATGAAACCGGTTTGTAAATCTTCTGCACTGACTCAGCATAAGGAACAAGATTCGCGTTTTCAACACCAATGTGAAGTCGGTTCTTCTATACGGATCAGAAACTTGGCCAGCATATCACGAAAGGGATTACCGACAAGTTACAGACTTTTATCAATAGCTGCCTTCTCTGGCTGCATACTGAAGATCAAATGACCAGAAATAATAAGAAGCAAGAAACTCTGGCTGGAACCAAACCAACCAAGAGCCGATCGCTCAACAAATATGTAGGAGAAAGTGGAGATCTATCGGGCATACATTGAGGAGGCTCCCGAATGAAATCGCACGCCAGGGCCTCGAGTGGAATCCAAATGGAAAGCTACGAGTGGGTCATCCTAGGGTAACATGGAGGAGATCTTGTGAGGAGGAGATGAGAGATTGTGGACAATCGTGGTCCAAGCTGAAGAAGACGGCAGAATATAGGACAAGATGGAGATGTGTTGTTGAAGCCCTGTGTTCCACTCGGAGCCCAAGAGAGTATTAATATTGTAAAGAGATATTCATCTTCACTAAAACAATAAATAACAGGGAGATACACTTGATTTTAGAGAAGGCAAATGATACAACGTTGTAGAGATACATGGGAGAAGTGAAAAGAACACAAAGAAAAAGAATATGAAAGCCAGAAGTACTACAGCACGAAGATCTATGCAGAAGATGCGTTGAAGATAAGGTGTACATAATCTGGCTATATAGAAATAGCAGTTTCAGAACAAACATCTGTAAAATGGCAGAAGTTGGGACTCATGGGTCATTGGATCGAGTCCCGGTGGCTTAATGGTCTACGAACTCGCTAGCCTTGTAACCAGAAGGTTCAAACCCTGGCATTGGGTGCGTACTGATGAAGAGTCCCAAACTAGGACTTACGAAATAGTTGTCCAGTACCCCCTGCAGGTTTCCCAATGGTTCCCTAACCGATTTCAGCTCATGATGAAATCACGAAACCAAACATTCTTTTTTCGTCTTCTACCGTTTCAATATGAAGCAATAAATAGTGTTCCCTTAACTTTAGTGCTGAAGTTCTTAACCTGGTGATGATATTTACACAGTGAAATATAAAGTATAAGGAAACATTGCGTGATTACTGATTCTCTGACATATTCTGAGACGTATTACTAAATTTTGTATTACACTTATTTGGATAAAAACAATCAATTTAGGCCTTTTGATGTTGTTTTCCTATACATTTATTAATCTACCCAACTGTTCCAAACAGAATTGAACTGACTTTGCGCTGAATTCCATCTGTCAGCTGTAAGAAAGATCGGAATTACAGAATTATTCAGTCTTTTCACTGGTAATTGGGTTTTTGAATGAATATATGGAGATGATAGATAAAAAGCTCTTCGCTTAAATTTATCGCATCTTCTGCTAAATAGAAAGGAGTTATTGAAACTTAGGTTTGAGACTTCCTGTATTATGCAGTAGGAAAGCTCATTGAAAATATATGCGAAAAAAAGAATTACCATCTTTAAAATCCTCAAAATACTATTCTCCATATTCCCAAATGGAATATTTTCTTTTTTCTATAGTTTGGTTTGCAAAGGGTTAGTTATTTTTTTCCGAGTTGATCACGGATTGGTGTCAGTTACAGAACCATTCAAAACCAGGGAGTACTGGACAGCTGCGTACTGCCGATGATTCCCAAACTAGGATGAAACAGCAACTGTCCAGTACCCCCTGGTTTTCAATGGTTCTCTAACTGATATCGATCCGTGATCAACTCGGAAAAATATTTTCTTTTAATACTTCTAAACGCTTTGTCAACCGTTCGTGATACATCCTCCTCCCCATAAAATGATCAGCTATTGTCGCATACTTTTGACCCATTTCATTAAAAAGCAGTTGACGTGTCTTTTCAAAAATTAATAAAAATACGGTCACTCAACTTTGCTTTAGTGATCCGTAAGTATTTTTCAAATGGTTTTCATCTGAAATAAATACAAAACAATGTTATTGTACTCTTTCAGTTCAACTTTTTCAGTCAACTTAGATCACAGTCTTCCTGTCGATTGTCTAGAATCATCTAAGTATGACAATCTTGCATTTTGTGGTAGTCTCTAAGTGGTAGCACCAAAGACTTGGTAAAACCGTCTATTCTGTCAAATCAAATCACCAAGTGATGAAAGCATATCCAGTTATCAACATTCAGTTTTGTAAGTTTTCTTGAATTTACTTACGTGTAAAAACCAATAATAGCTTTTAATGCAAAGGAGTAGCTACAAGATAACCTATAATTAAAGATATTTAGTGAGAATTGCAGAGTTTTTTGTTGAAATTGAACAAGAAATTTCAAATAAAATTTCACAGTGTGTTCACATGAACTCACAGTTCATGTAAAATACTTTTGGATTATCTATAATCTTGACTTGCATCATTAAGTCCGTGTAAGTTACGTAGAAGTCATGTGACTACGTCTTTTACTACATATGAGAAAGTAACATACCCTATTTCATTTAACTTCGTCAAAAGTAAGCAGTAGCATCTTTGTCTGGAATATTGGTTGACCCGGCTTTCTGTCATTCAGTTCTTTGTTTTTTCTCTCTAATTACTATACACTTAGTTCTGAGGTGAAATATGATATACCTATACATTTGTATATGTGAGTAACTTACCATCACTAACAATAATCAAAACATTTGCGTCTACTTACTGCAGCGTCTTTTGCTTATTCACACGATGAAATGACCCTTTCCACAACTTTTATTTGCATCATGCATAATTAGGTCATATCCTTTCTCAAAGCATTTAACTTCTCAACAATAAAATATTCCAAAGCATCATATACTCTCAAATTTAACCACTAACTTGAAAATTAACAATATTACCGCATTACTTTAGAGCACATGATGAGAATGCGGTTGGAAGAGGCAGAATTTAAGTGTTGGAAATATTCTCTTCCCCATTATTGATACAGTATTACACCTGCTTTTTTAAATTATTTTTTTAACTTTCAGGAAACCATATGTGAACTGTACAATTAAAATTCCCATACTCATTTGTGTGATGTAACCTGAGCTCTAATCTGGCTAATGCTGTCATCATATTATTGTCAATTAAACGGTGTCCTTAAACTATGCCTAATTATATAATTACTGTTGCCTCAGACAACTAAAGACAGCAGTTTAAGAATTTCAGTTTTATTTGCCACTAAAACATCAGTGTTAACCTATAGGAAGTCAAAATTTTTAAAAAGAAACTTAGGTGGGTTTAGTGGAAAGTTTCTGTCGTTTCAAAGGAGTATTTTCTCTCTTACTTATGTCGGGTAATTCCAGTTATTCAGTGAAATTCATGAAGGGACCAGCAAATTTCTTATTTCAATAAAAGCCATTCAGTCTTTAATTAAATACTTTGATTTAGTCTTTGAATTATAAAATACCTCAAACTTCATTCAGCGCCGCTTCTGTGGACAATTACATTGCTTTGGATTATTGAAAAAGTGCTAGTAAATTTAGTATCAGTAATAGTGTAGTGACTTTTATTCTTAGGTATACAGTACAATAAAATATAAAAAGGAATTCAACTAAAGCTCGTAGCATCATCTCCTTTGCAATAAATACAGCACTGAAGTAGTAGTTAGTAGTTAGTCCAGTTCTTTAGAGGATTAATAAAAACTGAAACATGTTACCAATAATACTTTGGGCAGAAGTGATGTTTTAAAGATAATGAATAATTTGTTTTTACGAGTTTGACCATGGATTGATATCAGTTAGAGAACCATTGAAAACCAGGGAGTACTGGACAGCTGCTGTTTCATCCTAGTTTGGAAATCATTGGCAGTTCTGGGTTTGAACCCCAGTTGGTGAATACTGCCGACGATTCCCAAACTAGGACAGCGGAAACACCTGTTTAGTACTCCATGGTTTTCAATGGTTCTCTAAATGATATCAATCTGTGGGCAAACTCGTAAAAACAAATTGAATCCTTACAATCCAACTCTTGATAATAAGTAATTATCACAACATATTGGGAGACCAAAATAACTAAATTTACAGCTATCCACTTTTTAAAAATATATCTGAAGTCTTTCATAGTAGTTTGTGCTGCCGAAATGCCATAGATCTGAGATTTTTACCTGTACAACTGAAGTCGATGCTGTTTTAAGACCTTAGCTTTTAACTTTTCAGGTTAAGATGCTCCACTGAGTAAACACTTCTAATTTTCAACAAACTAGTAACAATAGTACCAAATTTATGTAAGAGTAGAATCTAGGCACAGTTGAAGAATATAATTCCATGTGACATAATAATAGCAATAAAGGTTTTTGTATTTTCCAATGAATGAAAAACAAAACGATATTGTTTTTACTGACGTTTCGCTATTTAATGCTCATAGCTTTCTCAAAGTATTATTAAACGGGAATTTACAAAATCTCAGCATATATATAACAAAGAGTTGAGAGGTGAGAAAATATACTTATTTCAAGTTAAAAGGACATATTGGAAGTCAAAATAATAATGAAGATCACTAAACCAAATATCGTAGGTAATAGCATTTCTGTTATGATATCGAAATAAAGTTTACTAACTTGGTCATCGTTCGTTAGTCTGGAGTCATTTTTCGTTGTCAAGTTGGTCAATTGGTAAAGATAACAAAATCAAGTGTAGATTGTTGGATTTTATCAGTGTGTAGAATTATGAAAGTAGTGTGTGTTTACATAGCGAACTTGCTTATCACATTCGTGTTAATTTTGTCACTTCATGTGGGGGGAGGTGTTGTAACCAGGTCAAATTCTGTTTCAGTCCATCATTCATACTCAGGCAATTTGGATTCCACTTGATATGAAGTGCTTCTGATATTAGACGTTCTTTGTGATTTCTGAAGTTTTTCTGGATTATTTCAGTATTGTCAAAATAAATTTTGTGGCCTGATTCTATAGCGTTTAGACGTATGGCTGATGATTTTTGAAGTTTTTCTAGTTTAGTTGGATTTCTTGGTGGTCGAGGAGATGCTCTACGGTGTTCATTTCTTCTGATTTTGACTTCTCGAGATGTTTGTCCGATGTAGATCGCATCACATTCCAAGCAAGCATTTTATTTTATAGACACAATTAGATAGAGAATCTTTCGGGATTTGGTCTTTTATATGGACAAGGTTGTTTTGAAGTGTGTCTGATGTTTTGAAGAAAACTCTCATGTCGAGCTGATTGAGTACTCTTCTGATATCGTCTGGTGTCTCTGCCCTATATGAAATGACGACTATTGATGTCCATTTTTTCGGAATGCGTTTTCGACCATACTAAATGTCTGTGTTGATTTTGTTGATGAAGTTCTTTGGGTAGTTGTTTTTTTACTTGAGAGTTTCAGTAATGTTTGATATTTCTCCTTCTTTTTCTTTCTCATCTGTTATCAGAGAGTGTGCTCGTCTGAGAAGACTTGAAACATCTGAAATCTTTGCGCTGATGGGGTGTGATGATTTGAAGTTTAAATATTTATTGGAGTGGGTTTTCTTACTGAATATGGATGTGTTAAAATGTCCGTTTTCCCTTCTCTTAACTAGGCAGTCTAGAAATGGTAGTTCACCGACGTCTGATTCTGCTTCCGAAGTGAACTGGATTCTGGGAGATACACAGTTTACTTTCTCCAGGAATGAATTGTGTAGATCTCGTTTTAGTACTACAAAAGTATCATCTACATATCATAACCATATTTTAGGAGTGAGTATGTTTGAAAAGATGTTATTTTCGAATTTATTCATGAAAAAGTAGGCGACTACTGGAGAGACTGGTGAACATAAGTTTATTTGACATAATACACCTTCCTAATCATATCAACGCTTATAACGAATAAACTGTGCTCGAATCGACACAAAGTTAATGCTACTGTATCACTATGAGCTGTATGAAAAAAACCTATCTGATGTGAAGTATGAAATTTATTTCTCAACCAACCTGAATACATGAAATAAACTTTAACAAGCCGTTATCATGTGAAAAGAAGAGTAATACATGTGCAAATAAGCCGCTGTGTGTAGACAGCACAGCTTCCATTTGTTTGTCGTGGTGAATGAAAGGCATTAATACACGTCATATAAAATATAAATTATGCTTGAACCATAGCTTATTTCTCATCAATTACTGATTTCCTCTTCAGACTGCTAACAGAGTTAAACAGCAGGTCATAACGTTAAGGTAGTCCCGTGAATTAAATTGTGGCGACTAATTTTTCTTTAATGATGTACTCAACAATTACTTTTTTCAGCATGTATAAAGTGGTCAAAAGATGAGGGATAATTTGGTTCGAACTAAGGGTGCCATCATAATCACTAAAGTTTTAAACCCACAACGACAATTATTGGGCTTTAATGACTCAACCTTCAGTTTAACTGTTATTTATAAACATCACTGAATTTTTCACTGACCATTATGTAAGTAAGTGGCATTCATATATTTGTACCTATTCACACAATTCACTTTATTAAAACTTGTTTCTTTTGTAAATAGGTGTCCATTCATCTTAAATAATTATCACAAACACACATCACTGTGTCATACATTGTACGATTGTGTGATTAAAATTTATTTGTTCATTTCAGTAAGTGCATTTTTGTGATAATTCATAAACACCTTATGGTGACATTCACATTATGTCGAAACGTTCAGTTATGTAGAATGTCTGTGACACAAATGCTAGAGATTTTCTCATTATAACAGAGGTAATGCAAGGATAAACACAGATGGCACCTTTCAAAGACAACATATCATAACTAAAACCGGTAAGCCAAGTTCCCGAGGAGAATAAATACGGTTAATGAGACACTATTTATAAATAAAAAACTATTACTGTGGAAACAGACGCACAAGACATCAGTTTTCATCAGTACACAGGTGTAAGTTACATTTCACCGTTTCACATAATGCATAATCATGCTAATTATATACAGTCTGTTACTTTCAATTCTTGCATACATCACTACCTTATTACTGATTATATCTTATACATATCCATCAGAATATTATTCAAACTACGATGAAGATAAACAGCTAAACTCATTTGGTTGCTGGTAACTACCAGTGGAATCCAGAATGCACATTTAGTCCCACTTGGGACCCGTCATCTGGATGTACCTGCATTCTCCAGTGAATGATGGTGTTCCCATCGATGCTCGTACTCAGTGCTTTAGTCTCAAACGCCAAAGCGTTATCCACTAGACCACTTGGTGGGAACACCATCACTCACTGGGGAATGTAGGTACATCCAGATAACCGGTCCTAAGTGGGACGAAATGAGCATTCTGGATTCAGCTGCTAGTCACCATCTACCAATTGACTTCAAGTTACATGACCAGACACCGTCGAAGCATCTGAGCACTTCGTGTCAATCAATCGACTGGAAAATCTAAACTGACTTAAACAGCAACAAAACTGCTTAAAAAATGGCTCAAACAATGTCTCTTGGAAAAATTTTCCCTTCATAAAGTTCATATCCAGCTCCATATGGTTTCTTTCGGTCGGTCCATAATACCTTGATGTTTTGATGCTAAAATATTCCACAACAATAGATAAAATCTTTAGACGTATGACGAACCACTCTCGTCTCCCAACGCTACATCGTTTTCATCTATACGACAAACTGGTGCCTGTGTTTGTTTATCTTACTTAACAATGAGATGAACAGAATCTGCTATGGAAAGTACTTTACTAAAAATATTCTTCACATCAAACAACAAAGAATAGCACGTGTCACTAAAATGGCAGGAAAGCTAGAAAAGAAGGCGATGCATCAGATTGATTACTTTAAGAAAGCATGAAAAGGAGAAACAGGTTAATAACAATACATCTCATACAAAACGAGAGTTTGTAATATTTTTCCCTACATTCAGATAACATCTACCTAATTAGACCTTGTAAAAATGATATGATCAGGTGATTGTTAGTCTGCCTTATAAATGTAGAAAGAAGCATTTAACATGCTCATTAAATTATATACTTCTTTTAATGAGTGTATATCTAACTGAATCTGTGATTGTTCTCTCTGCTGATGTCTTTCTGCATGTTTTTATTCATCACAAAACACCAGAGGAAAACAGAAAATGTATGTATGTTTCAGTCAATATGTTTGAATCTGTTATGCGTTGATGACGATGGAAAACTGTCTATAAAAAATATATTTTCAAATCTAAAATAGTTTAAGTTTTGTTTGAATGAACATACTTTTTTATATTCTATTGAAACAATGAATCACAACAGATGAGAAAACGGGGAAATTTTTGTGAAGTGTTGTGAAATCAAATAGGAATAATCCTCCTCAGGGTTCGTTTTCTCTGAAACAAGGAAACAGCCGAACAATTTCGATAAACTTGGCTTACTGTTGGCCCATGTGTATGTGTCCACGTGCTTGAAAGGAGTACAGACAAAGACAATTTATATAATTCATAAGAAAATTCTCATATTATCATCAAATTTGACCACGGATTGATCAATATCAGTTAGAGAACCGTTGAAAACCAGGAAGTACTGGACAGCTGTTTCAAACTAGTCTGGAACTCATCACCAGTACGTACCCACTAGGGTTCAAACACAGAACCTTTCACCTTCCAGAACCCCTGCAATGAATGGAACGAGATCTCAAGGTTATCGTAGGAGATTAAAGATATTTAAAATTGCATCAAAAACGTGTTTAAATGTGGAACTTAATGTAACTTATTTTACTTCAAATAAAAAAAGACACATGACTAAATTATTTACTCTTAATGCAAACCAAATTAATTATCAAATTCGGAATAAGAAATTATGCCTCCATTTGGTACAATATTTCATGTGAAGCGTTCGTCATTTGATATTTTCTTTATTCTTTCAGTGTAAATCGTCGGAAAATGAATTATTACATAAAGAAAACATCAAAGAAGGAAGTAGAGTGTTTATCAATCCACAGGAGTTTGACTGTAGCAAGTTCTGAATACAAATGAACCCAACATTACACTATGCATAAATGTACCAGTGGAATAGTCTGATTCAAAGTAGCAAAATTTAATTTCGCCTGAAGTGATTAACTCAGCAGGTGATTGAAGCGGCGGAAAAGTGTTTTTCGTCTAACTTGTCAAATGTCATTGTTGTGTTTTGTTTTGTATTTCTCCTTCTTCTGTTGATTTTATTTTACTGTTCACTTTGAAATTATCATTCTGTATGGTAGTATTTAGTGACATCTGTGAAAAAAGACATTCATTTTCAATCAGTAATTGTCCATCGGTTTTTTCTTTGATAATTTTGTCATATTCATGCAGTACTTAGAGGAAAAGAAGGATGCTATTAATGCGTTAAATTATTCTATCTTCATAAGTTTTAATAAACATTTAAACAAAATGTTTGATTATCAATGTTTCAACGTGGGATAACATTCAAACCAATGGAAGAGAATGAGAATTATATTGTGCTGATTAGTCACCTGTATGTATGTGTAAACCAAGTGATACAGATAGGAGATGGCAATCGAATTCAAAATATGAAGCCAATGAGCATTTAATAATCTTAAGCAATTTTCTTATCGTAGCACTTCTCCTAAACATGATTCAGATTCGGAATTGCAGAATAAGGTCCTCATGACAAGAAATGCATTATTTTTTGATAGGTTTAAACGAGAATAATTAATACAAACTAAAATTGAAAAAGATTGTACAACTTAAGTAGAGGGAATTTAATTTAATCGCTGACTGACTTAAGTTTGAACGGAGACCTTCAACAAGTATCATTTACTCCTCTACAACATGCACTTTTCATTTGAATTCTTTTTAGGGGAATCGCGTAATTTTCGTTTTGACAAGCTTGGCTACTTTGTAAGCAATTATAAATCTAGGAAACAAACCTAAATGGAATTAGTTTTCTTTGGTTTTAAATCTATGTCCAACATAACCTGAATGCTAGTAGAAATAATTCTGTTGGCGAAATTACCTAGCTTGCTTCAATGAGATATGGTTCTGAGATTAGATTATCTCACTGCTGAGTACTAATATATATGAAACAAAAGAACTAAATTTCGTCTGATCTGATACCTGATGTCTTAAATCAAGCCTAATCCTACCAAGAGAAATCAGTTGTCTTGTAGAAGGATGAAAAAGTCATTTAAATCTTTTGATGAATAATAGATAGATAAAATATCCTAATAAACGCAGACTACTGATCAGTGTTGCGGTAGAACTGGGGCTGTTAGTTTGCTACATATGATTTCCAGTACCATTCCATCTTTCAAAGTTGGAAGAACGCACACTCAGAACAAGTGTGGATCATTATCAAGCGCATAAGGATTTACTTTGTTACGCTTTTTTTGCTAAATTTTACGCAGATACGAAATTTCCATAGTCATGGTAAAACAGTGTTTCTATGTTGTTCAAAGACTTGGCATATGTGCGTCACCAAGAGCATTTTAAACAGTTTGCTTCAGGCTTTCATCATTAGATGCCTTCATCAGGTGTTACGACCACTACTACTAATAATCATAACAATATTAATAGCTTTATTCTGAACAAAATGTTGACACAGCGTAAAGAGTTGTCAGTGTAATTTATTGCACAATATATTTTTCTCCTCATCCATCTTCAAATAAAATAATAATTTATGGTATATCATGTGACAAAGTGCTATTTGATTTGAAGTACAGACATACAATCACTTAAGGTATATTTCCTTCACTTCCGAGATACGCGCACTAGTATTTTAAAAGCAAATTACAAATATACATGAGTACACTTTTCGACTAAAGGAGATAACTGAATAGTTAAAAGAACAAGACTTAACGAAAATATGATGTATTTTGTTGGATGGAAATTTAGGTAGTTCAACGATTTAAGCAGTCAGGTTGAGGTGGTCTGCCTGGAAGGATAAACAACAAGGAACTCTAACAGGCCACATACCAGACATTAACTTATTACCTAATAAATATGAAGAAAGAAATGGAGATGAATTCGACACAGACTGAGGAGACCGTTGCGAGAAATCACACACCAGGCCGTTCAGTCGAACCCGAACGGGAAATGGTGGGTCGGGCACCCAAGATTCTAGGGAGGATGTTGCATGAAAGGGAAATGACTGCTTAGGACAGTCGTGGAGCCACCTGAAAGTGAGTGTAGAGATCCGAATGCAATGGGAAAGCGCCAATGAAGCACTCCTTATGTTCCACTCTGGCTTAAAGGAATGAATATCAACAATAATAGTATGCAAACGCATAAAAATAATGTGATACTACTGAGTGTTACAGGTGGAGTGAAAAGAAAATGGAAATTCTGTTCCACGTATACATTCGTTAAGTACAGAATGAAGACGTGCATGACACAAACAAACTAATGCAGCAAATAGCTTCAAAAGAATAATTTTTTTATTTCCTTCTAGTTCCCAAGTGGAATATAGGGCTTCAAGCTAGTGGCTTGAAGTTTCTGTAGCAGTGGTGTTTGTTTTTACAGGATGGGATTGCTAGCCTCATGCCCAACCTTCCCTCTTCACCAGAATTATTTCTGGCTTAGCGAGGTAAATGAGTGCGTCGGTGGCCGGGGATCGAACCGCGGACCATATGCATGGTCGGCGAGCGTCCTAACTGCTGTGCCACCGACGCACCAAAAGAATAATACTGTCAGCTAATAAAAATCTGAAAGAGATTTTAACGACAAGTTTTAAACAAACTCGTACTATTCCAACAGTATGCGTTGATATGACGTCCATCACACTAAGCGATAAATCTATCTCAATATTAAAAGCATTTTATCAAATTTTTATTTTAAATTCTTACTATTATTTAGCCGCATAATTTATGGGAGTTGATTTATTACAAAATAAAGTATGGATACCAAAAGCCACTAAATAATATCACTTAATGCCTTCATATTTGCATATAGATGTTAGTTTTGTATATATTTTATTGACTTCAAGATGAAATTCTTAGCAAACTGATATTAATTCTAGAACAGAAGAAAATTAAAAAGTAATACGTTGCTTACGAGGGAATGAATCTAAAACTACCACAGAATTTCAACATCCTGAACCATTTCATTTTGATACAACAGCCGAGTTGAAAATTCCTTCTCACAATCTCTGATAGATTTGAATTCAAATACCAAAGCGGAACAAGAATACTATACACAGTCACCTTAGACTTTAATGATTCTCTAACCGGCTTTAGTTCTCAACAAATTTCACCTTGGAATCAATCGGTTCATCCCAAAAACTAAGATCCAAATAATTATACTACAAATAATCTGATTAGCATTAGTCATACACATATATATTGGTGTACTTAAAGCTAATGTAACTACTTTCTTCACCGTCACTATGGTTTCATCGTTATTATATCCTTGTGGTGCACTGTTGTTGAGTATGCTACTGGGTGGGAGTTCTGCTTGCAGGTGTTTCAAGAATCACTTTCTCCAATCTCAGTCATTTTTCAAAAAACTTTTCAGGCGTTAATCTCTATCTGTCTGTCTGTTTTCGTCATAGAACTTTGCACATATGTGCGACAGTTCGAGTCGCCACACTCCATGTAGCACACAAAGCAAGAGAAGAAAGTAGAAGAAATGCATAATAGAGACAATAAACAGAGATGTGAGACAAAGGAATAGTATTAACGAAGAACAATATAGTTTCATTTGAAATCACAAGTCACAGAGAGTGGATGCATCTGCGCCAGCCATTGAGAACGATTTTGAGCCATATCACCAATTGTTTCCAACCATTGGTTTTTACCGCCCCGAGGACCCCAACTAGTCAGGAAGTCTACATCTTCCTACGTGGCTTAAACTAACTGTTGTGGATTTCATTAACTGATGCCATGTTTCGGTTTGACCGCCGCTAGCTCTTTTCCAGCCTGACCCTATGTCAGCTAACGTTGCCCATCGAGGAAGGTGATGGCTAGACTAGACATGCGTGTTACACATGTCCTAACCATCTCAGTCGATGTAGCTTCACAGCCTTGTCGATTGATTTCTCCTCCTTACCTAGAACTCGACGCCTAACCTCACTATTGCTCACCTTATTATGCCACTTCACACGGGAGATAGAGTGCAGGCACCTATGATCAAAAACAGCTAATCTTTTCATGTCTTCCACTCTCACAGACATAAAAGGAGGACGGAGGGGGCTATCTCTATCATAGAGATCATTTACAATTTTTAGCCTACTGCATAATTGGACAGTTTCGGTCAAAAACCAACAGTCACTACATAATTCAAGTGATGTCATTACATAAGCTTCATATTGTAATCAAACTGATAAATATTTCCAGGTTGATTATTCACAGGACAACAAAATGGTAATTAAATAAGTACTTGTTGAATAACTACAGTTCAAAGCTATTCAAATTTTCCTATGTTTTCACTTAGGTAGAAATCAGGGCTAAGTATTTGTGATTATTCTAAAGAGTACACCATGACTTGAAACTTCATTCATCTAATTCACTGTTAATAAAATCTTCATGGGTGTATGTATGGTAAATAATTTAAATAAATCACAATTTTCAACACCCGCATTTCTTTTCAGATAACACTAGCTAGCTACGGGGCCTTAAAAATATGACCAATCTTATTTGAAAAAAAAGAAGAGAAGAAAACAGAAATTCCTCTTTGTATACTACTTTCGCCTCTAGGCTTATTTTATTAATTATCCCACATACAACTGACTACAATTCAATATATTTGCACCGGTTTACCACCTATGAATCTTTTTATACTTTTTATTTTTTTAAAAGCCTTAACTACTTTATCAACTGATTCTGTCCATCTATATATATATATATATATACTTTAACATTTAATTGGGAGTAATGTGAACAAGAAAGAGAAGAAAGGATAAAAAGAAAATAAGGCATAGTGTCGCCTTTTTATAAATTACCCATCTATTTTAAAAAGTAGAAAGCAAAATCTTCTTCTTTATACTTTCTGGGTTTATTTTTATCGCTTTGTCTGTCTACGCTATATACTACTATTATTGTACGCAGTATTTTCTTTCGTTCGTTTACTTTTTTTTCGTCTTCCCCTTCTTGTTCTTCTTCAATTCTCACCACCAGAGGAAAACTACTCTATCTAACATTTCTAACATAAAACTGTACGATTTTTATCCCACTCACGGTAATCGCTTTTGACAACAACAACAACAACGATAAATATATAGATTAGAATAACATCAGTGGAAATAGTTTAAAGACGTTCATCTTACATACATATATGTATAATCGTTTTTCTTTATTTGATTGACATCTGTGGTTAAATGCTACCAGTCGGTTTGTAGTCGGCGCCGATATGTTTCATGTACGATTTTTAAACGACATCATATCGCATCATTTATAACTACGTATTCTTTTCAGTTTGTATGACACATTTATTTTAACTACAGTTAGATGACTTTATAGAAGTCAGTATAGATTGGTTACAATGAATCCTAGGGAATAATAAATTAGAAATTCTTTATGGAAGTTTTTTTTTTAAAAAAATAATAAGACTGTACTTTAAAATATTATTGTAAATGTAAGTGTAGTTTTGAACTTGTCAGTATTTTTCTCTCCGATTTCATGGATTATACTGGTAATGAAGTAAACTAAGGTTACCAAAATTAGTACCAGTAGGTACTCAGAAGAAGTACAATTAAATCAGTTGAATAGTTTGCTAACAGTCAACTAATTATGATAAACAGCTAGGTATGAATTATTATTATTGTATCCTTTAGTTCCTAGAGGAACATAGGGCTTCAGCTGCGCACCTCCATTGACTTCGGTTTTCTGACAACTTTTTCACCCTGCTCCAGGTCTGTCCACATGCTTTCATCTCCTCCTCGCATGACCTCCTCCAAGTCACCCTTGCACTGACGACCAACTCGCCGCCTCCCTTTCGGGTTCCACTCGAGCAATGGCTAGTTTAGTGATGTCACTTGATGGTTTCCTCAGCGTATGGCCAATCCATCTCCATTTCTTTCTGCCTATTTGTTTCACAATCGGTTCCTGATTGGTTCGCTCCCAGAGATCCCTGTTGCTGATCTTTTCTGGCCATCTGATCTTGAGTATTGAGCGGAGACAGCTGTTAATGAAGGTTTGAAGTTTGTTTGAGATGCTCTTTATGACTCGCCAAGTCTCTGATCCGTATAGTAGCACTGACTTCACATTCGAGTTGAAAATCCGGATCTTATTTTTGATGCTGAGTGCTGTTGACCTCCACACAGATTTGAGAGTAATGAAAGCTTGTCTTGCTTTTCCGATTCTGGCTTTGATGTCCTCGTCAGTTCCGCCTGTAGTTGAGACGATGCTTCCCAGGTAGGTGAAGGAGGTTGTTTCTTTCAGGTTCTTCCCATTTATGCTGATTGTGGTCTGTTGGTGTTGTTGATGTTGGCTAGGAATCTTCATCATCTCTGTTTTATCTATGTTCACGTGAAGTCCTATCTTTGATGCTTCTTCTGCCAACTTGTTACTTTTCACTTGCATATCTTCCAGTTTATGGGAAATCAGACATATATCATCGGCGAAATCCAGATCCTCCAAGTCTTTTGTGTCAGTCCATTTTATGCCTGTTCCCTCGTTGGTTGCCGTTGTCTGTCGCATTATCCAATCCATTGCAATCAGGAAGATCATTGGTGATAGTAGACAGCCTTGCCTCACTCCCGTCCTCACTTCGAAGGCCTCCGTAAGTTTCCCGTTGTGGATTACTTGGCATGCAGCATTGTCGTATAACTGTTGGATGAGATGTATAATTGTCGATGGGACCCCGTAGTAGCGAAGTAGTTTCCAAATCACCTCTCGGTCGACGCTGTCGAAGGCCTTTTCAAAGTCGATGAAGTTGAGATAGAGAGGTGACTGCCATTCCAAGCTTTGTTCAATCGATCCCGGATTCTCAACAGGAGTGGACAATTGTGGACCATCTGAGATAAGTGACCTTTTACGGAAGACTGGCAGATGATGAGAAATTTGGCTCTTTAATCTAAACCAATACCTGATCTAAAACCTAAATACCGTGATCATGAAACTGAATATGATCATAGAAAGGCACTGGTAAGAGTTTACAACTCAACAAGAAATGTCGAACAAGAGCCGATATCACTAAATAATATAAAATTGTTTCCTAAACGTACAGTATTTAACAACCAATGAGATTTTAAGCACTTTTTGCGCAATCACTTAGTCGAAAACTATTTTTATTGACTGTTAGAGCTATAGTCTATTGTTTGCCATTAAACAATCAGGAAAAGAAGTTTCTTCTGATAATTGGTGTCAAATGCCATTACTGATTTCACCTTTCTGTCTGTTGGCCGTAAAGAACGTCTACAAAATTCAGCTGAAGCATAGTAACAATTGAATAGTGCTCACCATTTAAAATCCAGCAATTTTAGTGACAATGTTAGGGATTCTTCATAAACTGAAGACCTTTTAAGTTACGTATGCAACATTGCTGTTCTTGCTGAAAACCTGAGTTTTCATTTCTAAACAGTTGTTGAGAACTGAAATTAGTGTTCACTAGTGAAGTGAAAACAAACAAACAAATAATTTCTTCAGTGTTACTCAAAATTAATACTTTGTAGCTAAGGCGATTCAGAACAGAATCTATCTTTAGTCAGTACTGTACAGATTAACAGTCACAGTTTCATCATGTCTTTAACTTGTCTCGTCAGCCAACTCTCAGAAACCTTCAATGTCCAGCTCTTACTACGCTGGACCTCACGCTGTCCCTCGAAGACTTTCAGAAACACTTTGTATTAACCAACGCGAAAACCAGAACACTGATTGGTGACTCGAGAATCCTTTGTTCTTACGCCAGCATGTAACCAACAATAAGGTTATTACACACAAGGTCTAAGAATAAATGTTATAACAATGAATCACGATAATACTTCTGATAGTTTTTTATCTTCCACTGGACAGAGAACGATGAGACGATGACTCCCACGAAAAATATGGAGGAGTTGATTTTGAGCAAACAACTATGAATTGATCGTTCAATCTTCAGCTGCATTGACAGTCTACTAACTCTGGCTACAAGATAATATAATTTTATTACTGAAATTATTCCACATATTTCTTAATCTATTAAGTTGGAAGAGTCAAGCATTAGGGCTTTCCACCGAAAGATTAATAAAATATAACATAGAATTTAGTGTACCTCCAAAAGCTCAGCAACTAAACCAGCCAGCTGAAATGCAAATGTAGTGTACCTCAATATTGGGTTGCTTAGTCTAATGACCAGAAGTCAAGCATGAATAAAACTCTAAACTTATCATCTACATCAGTGAACAGACAACAGTCAGTTTATGTAGAAAAAGCCATATCCTGAAATTGTGACGCTGTCTGGAGAATGACGTATTGCTTCATCCTTATTACGCTTTGAGTAAAGGAGTCCATTCACAATGAAATCCTTAGAACGTCACATATTTGGACGAAACAGCTGTCCAGTACTCCCAGGTTTTCCAATGGCTCTCTAACTGATGTCAGTTCATGATGAAATCGTCCAACCAACCAAACAAAATCCCTACAAAAACCAATATAGAAAAAATCCCCATTTAGACATTTAGAAAACAGAAAGATTGAGCGAAGAAATATTTACTTTTCAATAAGATCCTCATCTTTGGCTCTACTCTAATATATATAGCATTTTAATTACAATACAACAGTTTGCGAATCAAGTGGCGATAAGTTTGTTAACAATAATTAAACAATGTCAATGGGTTGATAGTTAACGAAGAAAATCAATACAGATTTAAAATGCTATATATATTAGAGTAGAGCCAAAGATGAGGATCTAATCGAAAAGTAAATATTTCTTCGCTCAATCTTTCTGTTTTCTAAAAACCAATATTTCAAAATATATCTGATGCTCACTAGTGACTGGCCATATTCAGATAGTGACCTGGGGTTCTAGTGAGAACTCGTGACCAATAGGGTTCAGCAGGTCGAAGGTGAGGACGGTTACTCATCGAAGACATTGCTAAGTGGTCACGCTATGTCATGAATTGGCAGAAGTTAGAATTCATGGATTGGCCATTGGATTGGGTCCCAGTGGCTTAATGGTCTACGAGCTCTCTAGCCTTGTAGCCAGGAGGTCCTGGGTACGAACTTTGGCGATGGGTACATAGCGTGAAGAATCCAAAACTAGACTGAGGAAACAGCTATCCAGTACACCCTGTAGGTTTTCCAATGGTTCTTTAACTGATATCAATCCGTGACCAACTCCTAAAAACAAAACTAACCCTTACAAACCAACTATAGAAAATAAATCTATTTTTAATGAATCCGCTGAAGTGACATCGAGGTTCAAGTAAGAAGCTTTAATCAAAAAAAACCATCATACTGGAATTATTTACCAACAGTCACAAAGAAACAGTTATATAGTATTAAGTAAGTTCACTGTAAGGTATTCATTTTTTGTTCACTTATGATGATATTTTGTTTCTTCGAGATAGATGACCTTTGATCAGATATGACTTTATGAGTAATCCACACTACCCAAAGCTTTATTTATTAGATTTACATCGGAGAAAAGGTTGGAGTACAAAGAAACTGTATACTTTTGCTCACTGAATCAAACAAAGTAGTCAGATATGCCATTTATTACACTCCAGTCATTTATCTGATAGTGAATTGTTTATTGTAAATTGTTCAAAGGTTATGTACAATATTCTGGCATCATCATCATATTAGTCTTCTACCTCCCTTTCAATAGTTGTTATTACTACCTCATCATGATTCACTACTACTTAAGGTATCTATCCAAAAAAACACTAGTTCAAAGTTGGTAGTGATTACCAGGGTAGTAATATTGGTTACTAAGTGAACATTGAATTTCCTATATCCAATAGCGAAGTTAATCCTTATACACATTCATGTACTAATTTTATAAATTCAAAATTTCACTTCAAAATTTATTTATACTTCACTTCTTTGATTTTGTTTTCTACTTAAGTATATTTACTACCCTAGTCTAACTAATTTTTAAGTTCACAACCATAAAGTTGGCTATATTATAAAGAAAATTCCATCTAAAACGCAAGGTTCAAGGGGGTAGGGATAAACTGATGAAGAAGTCTAATTTTGTATGTGTATGACCAAGACTAAAAATGGATCAAAATTTTTCAAGCATGTCAAATCTTTTAATTACTTAATAGTTTATTATTTTTTTTAAAATTTTTCTTTTGTCTCTTGGATTAGCTTTTGTTTTATTTTGTTTTAACTAATACTAATTCAATATCATGTGTGCATGGTTGTATGTGTGCTCGTGTATGCTAAACACAAAAAAGGAAGGAGGAAAGAAGTGATAAAACAGGTACTATGAGAGAACGTGTTCTTGTCACCATGTTAAGAGAACTCCATTGCTCTACCGTTGCTGTTGTTGTTGCTGCTGCTACTGCTTTGTTTGTTCATGTTGTTGATTGGAAAACACATTTATTGTCTGTGTGTATGTGTGTGTTTGTTGAAGGTGTTGCTATTTCAGTCGGAAATCAGTCAACCATCATAATCATAAAGTATAATGTATATACATACATATTGCTTATATAATCCATCTTGTAATTATAACTGAGGATATGAAGACATGAATATCCACTTAGAGAAAATAGGCTTACTTTGAAGAAACTTTCGTGATTAAAATTTGAGCACTTCTGTTCAATGCATAAGTATGAACATGTGCTCATGTATGTGTTTGGTCATCTTATGTTTCTATCCTAGTCATGTTGGTCAACATTTCTATTTTGTCATTAAGGTTTATAAATAAACAGCAATTACATCGCATGTGACTTTCATAATGCGCCTAAAAATCATCATATCTAATGGAAGAACAGGTTATATTTATTTACAAAAAACAAACAGAACTACTATAATGAAAAGACTTTAATGGTGTCACGAATCTAAACTAGCTTGAAGTGAGAATATTAAAATTTGTCTTCAAGAAGTTTATGAAGGCAACTTATACAGTGGCTTATACGTGGCTAGAGAAGTCTTTCATCTGAGATTATCGAGAGCGATAAAACGGACTTATACTGCCGCCACCCTTTGTTTGTCATTTTCCAGCCGGCCAATTATGATTGCTCAAGTGAAAGACAAGCTACCTAGCTGTGCCACTTCTATGTGTATCTATAAATTTAGCTTCTCCTGTGGAGAGAGCTATATAGGGTGAACAACTAGACAGCTTGACAAACGCATTAATGAGCATCTTCCTTCATGGTTCGGAAAAGGTCAAATAAAATCTAAAAGAAGTTCTATTTTGGCTCATTTGATTGATAGCGGTCACAAAGTGGACAAAAAGAGTGCCTTCAAAGTTATCTATCGCATTCCATTGAGCCTTTTGAACGAAATTCGAATCCGTCTTTTACACATAGCTGAAGCTATGGGAATTCGAGAGAACAATCCTAGTAAAGTATAATTATATTTTAATAGTTTACACACAATGATAAGTTTTGTTATTGGTAATATTTCGAGCAAAATTACTGCCCGTGTTCACACCACTGTTGGAATTGTTTACCAATAACAAAACTTATCATTGTGTTTGTTCTACCTTTGTCTCTCCCTTGGCCTGGGTGAATTCTATTCAAAACCCTCCCACCCTTTCTTATCTTTCATCTCCTTCGTACTTTTATGATATTTATTTAAAGTATGATTACCTGTCCACTTCACCTTTAGTATTACGTAACTCTTAAGATTTGACCTAATTTATTTATTGAATTGTCTACATATATTACTACCTTTGTTATTCTTATCGCCACCTGCATAAACCTTATTATCAATATTTTGTTATCATTATAATCATCATTATTAACTACGTTCAAAACTATTACCACATTAATATTATTTGATCCACAAAGTCACCGTCATTGGTTAAAATTTTTTATATATAAATCTATGTAAATTAGAGTAAAGCCTGATGAAGATCTAATTGAAAACAATATTGTTCGCTTATATGTCTTGTTCTAATACAGTCTTTTAACAAAATTCCTCTTTAATGATCAACCAAACCTTGATAAGTCTTTTGTTTGATCTACTGCTTGTTAATGATGAAACTTAAGATGAATATCCTGCAGCTTTAATATGTAGTTGTAACAGGTGGGAAGTTGAGTATGGGAATAGATATTGACCTATACGATTGAATAACTATGACATTATGTTGAGAGTAGTCAGAAGCTGGCAAAAATGGAGCCAATGAGTTCAGAATAAGTGGTTTAATGGCTGTGTGCTTACTTTGGAGTTCGGTAGTCCTGGGGTCAGTGGATTCATATTCCTAAGGTGTCATAAATTAGAACAAAACTGTTGCCCATTTCACTTTGCTTCACTGACAAACATCAACTCATTACCAAATCTATATTTATAGATGGTTTTACTATGATTTATATTAGCCTGAGGAGGGATATTTGAATATGAAACAGATTGGAGACTGAATTTAAGCTGTGAGGTTACTTCAAAGAGTTTTATCAGATAATCGATGAAGGTTATTCAATGTCTCAGTGATAGGATTTATGAACTGGACAACTTGATTTCAGTCCGGTAAATGTGCTATAAATTTGTATTACACTGCTAAATTTCAAAATGGGATTAAAACACACTTTAATATGTCACGTTTTCAAAAGGTTAGATGGCTGGATTTTGTTCAGCAGGATGTATAAAGATACCATATATTCTCCACGATATAAGCTTATCACATCACAACATTTAAGGAGTAATATTCACAACATTATGTAATAGACGAAAAATTCAACAACAAAAAATTAATTCTTCAAATTCTAACTTTTTCAGGATTATAAAAGAAAAGGCGTTCAGCGAAGAGTCACTCTTTTCGGCGATATCATTCTCAGGCTGTACAATGGTTTAAACACATCAGTCACACGTTTCTTTGAAGTGTTGTGAAATTTCCTATACAGAACACTCGTTAACTTTTGGGTTGTCGAATAACCAGTCTTTCAGTATGTAGAAAGCTATCATGGAGACGGTAATTAGTCAATGACAAATCAGTTTACGCAGATTTCTCAGCCAATCCAGTGATAGACAGTACAAAGATAAAGACTTGATATTAGATTTCATGACAAACTAACTAGAGGAAATCATGGAGTATTCGACAAGTAGAAATGGAAATCACTAACTGAAGAATTCAGTTCAGTGAAAACGTACTCACTTAGTGATTATAGCATCTTAGACTCCATCCTCTATGATGTGGTATGTGAACACTTTTACAGAGCATCTATCCACAATTCTTTAGTTTTCAATGACCTAACGGTTTATATCATTTAGTAACGAAACCTATCGTGAAGTTAACCAAGTCTTAATAAACGTAACTTTTATAAGTGCCTTAAATAGTATTGACTAAGTTTCAATGTATAACTTAGCACAAAAGTGCAGGAATTCTGTTTACCACCTTCCAAATAGCACACAAAGGTAGAGAAGAAAAAAAGGAATACTAACGAAAGGAAATCTACGAGAGAACGAACAAATAAACGGAGACTAATGGTTATTTAATGGATTCAGGAGTTCATAAACACAGAATTCATCTGCGCCGTCAAGAACAATTTTGAGCCATATCACCAACAGTCTCAAGCCACCGGTACTTAGAATCTCGAGGACTCCAGTCAGACAGACTACATCTTCTTAAATAGCTCAAATCAACAGTCAAAGGTCTCATGGACTGATGTCAGCTTTTGATCTGACCACCCCTAACCCTTTTCCAACCTGCTCGACTAGGAAGACCTAACAGCTGTCCTAACCATCTCAGTCAGTGCAGCTTCACAACGTCATCAACCGACTTTTACACAGAATACGCGTCGAGAAACAGGGTTACATTGATCAGTACATCCGTAATGAGATTAAATAAGAAGTGGAGACATCCTGGACAGACACCACTGGGTGTCATCATTGCATTGAAAACTTTCTGTACGCTCTTGAAGGACTGCATAAGTTAGAGAAAAGTGCCTCAACTATCGAGATATATTTTCTAAACACACCCTTCGCTATCAGATATTGCAGCAGCACCTCTTGGTTGGTGGAATCAAACGCTCCATTTAGGCTAAGAAATATGGCAAGGATTGCACACCCGTAAGTATGCCTATGTTCCAGGATCTGTCTGTGGACAAAGATATGAACAATACACCCGTCTTCGGACAAAAAGACTGTCTGGTTTTCTCGCGTTTTTTCTCCAAGGCACCATTTAGTCTACGCATGATTATTCAACCTAGAATTTCAGATGCTTTTTTAGTCAAGCTTAACCCTCTACTGTTATCACAAGAATATTTATCTCCCCATTTATAAACTGGGATAATCAATGATTTCTGCTATTGCAATGGAAATATCTCAGATTCCTAATGTCATAATTCGTCTAGTCAGCAATGCATCACTGTTATTCTTAAACACCTCTGAAGTCATCCCATCAGATCCTGCTACCTTTTTTGTTTACAGCTTGATTCCACACAGTACTTTTTGTACAAGTATGGAACTTTCAGCATAGATATCGGTAGCCCAAATTTTGCAGGCCGACCATAGATATCAGGTGTGCGCCGGCAGGGGATCGAACCTCGGACCATGTGCATGGTCGACGAGAGTCCTAACCACTGCGCCACCGACGCACAGCTTCTGCAGCCCCAGTTACATTTAAGGGACCGGTGTCTACACCCCATCCAAATAGGTGGTATATGCTGGGTAAATGTTTTGAAGCTGTAGACTAGTTGGCCAGTTCCTCAAAGTGTTCCCATCAGTCATGTAGTTAATCATTTCTTTTTTATATCCTGTTACTTGGTACGCTGTGATCCTTTGGTATTAGTCTCCTTGCTCCCGCTGGTTCGGCTGAAGTGACAGAAACCGCACTGACATTTACTAGCCCTTAGTTGCAGCTTATTAACACCCTTTACCACTAAAATGAAAGTGATATCAGGTTTCCTCGAGATGGGTGTTACACGTTTAGTTATTTCTCTACTCATTACCAACAGAGTGTTTTCGTCATGTTGGGACGTAGTGACTTCGTAGCTGCCTGTTTTCTCTGTTTGTTCGCAAGCACAGACCACAGCATAACTGGTATCTACGTAGGTGTTCGAAAAGAAGTGATGATCTTTGGTCAATACTCTCCATCGATAACTTATAGTCACGTGATCTATTTGTATCCATCAGTGATTGATGATGAGGGTTATCAGGTTAGACACTGTCTCTCCTTATGTATGCAATTAATGCTCACCAGGAACAGATGATTGAAAAAAATTGTAAAATATGATCATTGTTAGAATTTAACTGGTGGATGGTGACTAGCAGTGGAATTCAGAATGGGCATTTCGTCCTGTTTGGGACTCGTCACTGGGTGTTCCTGCACCGATGTTCCCAACCTGAGGCCGAGCCACTTCGGTCCAATCAATAGACGGGAAAATCTCAAATTCAATTATATACGATCATTGTTTTTGGTTCGTTGGTACGAAATTCCATTGATATCACCATCACACTTTACTGACTGGTACACCTTTCCTACTCGAGCATTGAAGTCACCTACTAGAACAACTATATCTGAGCATTTTGCTTTTAGCAGCAAACTAAAAAGCTTTTACTATAATTCGTCCTTTACTTCGTCTGAATTGAAGTCTTCTAGAAAGTAGGAGAAGATTATGAATGACACCAATTGCAGTCACAATGGTTTCACCTTCTTGAGGCTAAACAATAAAATAGACTTCAAGAATGTAATCATAATCTATGCCTAAATTTAAAATTTCATCTGTCACTATAAATATCAGCAATATATTCTATATTTAAAAAAAAAATAGCTGTCTCCAAAGTATATGCTATTTTTATCTGTTCTACCCCTAAAAAGTGAAAATAATCATTCTGGTAAGTTACTCACCTAAAAAAGTGAATCCACACTGATTATTGCACGGGACACCTTAGCAACTGGTATTATTTTCTTTAGGATTAATTTTTTTCCGGTCAATATGATCCATTTTCCCTATACACACTTAAAATGAATAATAGAACCCTATAATTAAGTTAGCCAGTGTAGCCACGATGTGTTTTCTATTGTATGCATGTGCGTGTCTTCATTTGTACGTTATTGTCTACACTAGGATAGTGTAAGAGATAGAAAGATAGATAGATAGACAGACAGACACACTACAGCATCAGAAGGATTGACATACAAAATGAGAAAATGAATGGAGATAGTCATGGATATAACTTGGAAATAATAATACTGATGAAAAACTCCATCAATCCTTTCACAGTAATGAGAATAATAATAATAAGGTGGTTAGAAAATGAACTGGATTTAATTACACTTGTTAAAGATACAGTGTGGACTATTGTTTTAATTCGAAAAGTTACCGGACAGTGTTATACATCCATTCACACCTAGAAATTCCAATGTATAATGACACTAGTAACTGACTAATTCCCTTGTGTAGGATTTTTAAAAAGACGAAAAGAAACGTATAATAGTTTACTAGTAAGAAAAATTAATTCCAGTCTCATTACAATATAATCTTAACACTTTATGCTGGATCATTTATAATCTAATATTCGAACTATTTCTGTAACTTTTAATTTCCTTTTTTCTTGGTGTAGAAATTAAGTTGCCAGGTGATGGATGACAAAATATGTGGTTGGTGAAGTTTTCTGTGCATATTTAACGAGAACATTACTATCAAAGGGGGAAAATTTAAATCGGATTTCAAGAAAATAAAGGTGAAACTTAGATGAAACTCTGTTGCAGACTGAAATATGGGCTTTATCGTGACAAATATCAAAGGGTATCTGAATCAGACCACTTTTCAGAACTTAGTTAATTTCGTGTGTTATCAAGTATTAGTTTGTAGGAACTGTGTTTGATTGGCTAGGGGATTTCATCATAAGCTGGCATGAGTTAGAAAAACATTGGAAAACCTGAAGGGAGTACTGGACAACTGTTTCCTCAGTCTGGTTTGGGACTCTTCACAGTACGCGTCCATCTCCAGGGTTCGAACCCAGGACCTCCTGGTTACAAAGTGAGCTCGTAGACCATTAAGCCACTGGGACCCATTCCAATGGCCAGTCCATGAATTTCAAATTCTGCCAATTCAGGACATAGCGCAAGCACTTTGCATTGTCTTCTTCGATGAGTAACTGTCTTCACCTTCGACCTACTGTACCCTACTTGTTATGGCTTTCCACAAGCACCCCAAGTTAACTGCCTGAATATGGCCAGTCACTAGTGAATTGGCTGAAGTTAATATTCAAGGGCCATTAGATAGGGGCCCAGTGGCTTAGTGGTCTACGAGCTCGCGTTGTGACCAGGAGGCCCTGGGTTAGAACCCCGGTGGGCGCGTACTGCTGAAGAGTCCCAAACTAGGCTGGAGAAACAGCTGTTCAGTACTCGCTACAGGTTTTCCAATGTTTCTCTAACTGATGTCAGCTCATGATTAAATGCCACAACCAATTTCATGTTTACCATTCGACTTTTATAGTACTGCTTTTACGTTTGGTTAGGTTGCTTTGCAAACCTACCACCAACTCGTGAAATTGAAATACAAATGTTATTTATTATTAATTCAGTTTTGATTTGACTGTTACTTGGTTAGGCAGAGATATTCGGCTTTTGTTGACATATCAACTCCTAGTACGGCTGCATCTATGATGTCTGGTAATTAACCTTAAATCTGGTAAAATTTGACAACTAGCAGTGGAATCCAGGATGTACATTTCGTCCTATTTGGGATGAATGTTTATTTAGCGCACTTTGATTACCTCACCTAAGAAATTAAATTTGATTTGCAATATGCACCTTACTTTCGAATTCAAATATATGATACTGCAGATACAAATGATAAGTTCTGATTCTAATGAAGACCATCTGTACTAGAAGACCTTCAACGTCGGAATGTTCTTCCGTCTTCACTTTCTTTAGAATCACAGCTACTAATACGACTCATATAGCCTGAAAATCCAACATCCTAACACACACAAAAATAAGCACATTGCTGAATATCATCACAGAAGTTATAAATCACTGTCAACTGCTTCATAAGTTTATTGGCTCAGTGTTTCCTGCTACCCATCATGTATTAAGTAATGACTAACTCAGAAATGAAAATCAGTCTTCAAAACACAAGTTGTATAGAAGTAGAATTTATGTCAATAGAGCTACTCAGTATAACATCTTTACCGTCTTAAAACTAGACAAATACTTAAATGTTGTGAATATATAGAGAACATTTTATCGTGTCAAGTAGTTATTAGTCAAAATGTGAAAGTGAAAGCATATACAGTGGAATGGTGGATGCAAAAGTTACTTCATGTCTTACTGTGAATAGCTCCCAATACACTAAATATAAGAGAACCAATTGAAATTAAATCGAAGCTGTAAGTTATTACCCCAGATTCTGAATTCGGCATGGGTAATGAAAAAACATGCGTCGGTGGCACAGCAGTTAGGATGCTCGCCGACCATACACATGGTCCCGGGTTCGATCCCCGGCCGACGCAATCCTTTACCTCGCTAAGCCAGTAGTGAGACTGGTAAAAAGGAAAGGTTGAGCATAAGGCTAGCAACCCCATTCTGTAAAAATAAATACTGCTACAGAAACTTCAAGGCACTAGCTTGAAGCCCTGTGTTCCACTGGGAAAGTGAAGGGGAAAAAATCAAAAAAAAAAACAGTGAGACTGTTCATGTTTCAGAAGACATCTCAATTCAAATACCAATATGGAAACTTTGTATTTAAAAGTATTCAGCTGTTCTCTCATCTAAGTGAAGTATGATGTTAATTCTCCTGACACGACGACCGCATTGCGAGTGTGACCGATAAAATTCTACCAGCACAATGCACTAGACATCATGAAATTCCTTACACCCTAATGATTAGTCGATGTAACATAAGTGACCACGTTCTTCTCATGTTTTCCCACTTTTCATTGTAATATTCTCTTCAATGTGTTGGCATTTTCACTTCACTGAATCCGACCTACACTTTATCTTCCTTCGTCAGTACCACTTCGTCCATACTCTTTTAGTGATAAAGCTGTTCATAAAAATTCCCAACGTGATACAATATTTGACCATTGATCTACAAACATTATTCGAATGATAACTAGTCTTAGTTGTATGGATCGAATTTGATCAACCAGATGTGTAATGTGATCAGTACGTTTCATAACATGATTCTTTTTGTGAACCGTAGTCTAATAGAATTCTATATCAGATATCCAGAAGACTGCGGAGATCGAATTTCATCTTTTCTGAACACGACTCACGACTGGTGTGAAGTGGATTAGATGGGATTTATGGTATTCTGTTCAGCCATTTCCTACAGGTAGAAATCTTCTGATGATTTTATATGTCCCTAAATTACCTTTGGATCTTAAAATGGTATCTTACTAGATCGATCCACTTTTATAACTGTAAAATTTATCACCTTTGCTCTAAAGTTTGTTTGTAGTCTTGGTATGAATCCTTAATTGTCAAGCCAGCTGTTTAGCAGATCACTGCATCAGTGACTTCAATATCAATCTATTATTTTTTTTACATACCAATTATATTTCAACAACGTTTTAGTCAATAGCTACTTGTGATGAACACCATCGTCAATAATTTTACCGGAAGTCATTGGTAGGTTAATTTGAAGAAACAAAAATCACATTGTCTTTCTTTAACTTTATCTCATTATTTATTTCACCTAAATTAGGGAATAATACGTCTCATAGGCGTTTTATGCAACAGAATTGTGACCTTAGTTTCTGCTAATTTTTCTGTAAATTAGGTCGCCAATTATTAAAGAGCAGTCTGTGAAGTGTTGTACCGGAAACTTACAGTGACCCTAGGTATTTTATAGTAAATTCTTCTAAAAATAGTTATACCTCTTCTAAAAAGGATTTACTGTATTGAATTCGAAGTATATTCGGTTATAAACGCCATCGTTATCACAATAAACATGTTCATTGGTAATTTTTGTTTCGATGAAAAACCAACGTAAATACATACTCAGTGTAATGATAATTTTTTAACTGATTCGTTGAGTGAGGCGTAATCCAGTGAATTGGACAGTTTTCAGAGTAATTTCCTGTGTTTCTTTTCACTTCCGGATATTTTTTTTAAGCCTATATGTGTAACCTTACAACATATAACATTGTTTTGTTCAGCGTTTCAATAAAGCCACAGAGAGTATATACTTTTATCGGGAAATTTCTTCTACCTCATTTCATCATTTATAATACACTTAGTTTTATTGGTCACATTAAATTCCTCCAAAAATTCTCTCATCTCTTTCGTTTTATTGGTAACTTATTTCAATACATACAAAATATAGGGGATGAAAGTAGAAATCTATGATTGGTCAATTTGAAAAATACAGCCTATTTCAGTCTCAATATGCCCATTTGTGGAGAGGAGGAAAAGCGGCCAATCGGACAACTATTTATTGATTTTAAATGGTATAGGACAAATCTTTGGCTATATTATTCTCGTGTTTATGTGAATAGAAGATGCCATTTATTTCTGTCTTACACTCTAACCCCCCACCCACCCTCATACACACAAACATGTGAGCCTGTAATCACAGGATGCACATCTACCCCCTGCCTTTTTATCTGAAAACTAAAAAGTCAAAAGGATGAAAATTTCCACGGCATTTTACGTACAATTGAATCTAAACGTAGTTGCTTTAGTGGAATTATAATTGATAGAACGTCAAAAAGAATTACCAAATTGAACTGGATTGGGGTCAGTTATTAACTTTAGTGTTGCTTATCGTGCAGTTTTCGTGTAAATACTCACCATCCTAATCTTTTTATCTAATCACTAAGGTGCTTTATATTACCTATTAAAAGTGAAAAAATGACTATATTATCATTCTCAACGAAATGGCTTAGGCATAACGAATATAAATGAATAATCTTCAAGTATTGGTTTTATAGGGATTTTTGTTTAAATGGTCGGAAGATTTTATCATGGGCTGACATCAGTTAGAATTCATGGGCCATTGGATCTGGGCCCGGTGGCTTAATGATCTACGAGTTCGATAGCCTTGTATCCAGAAAGTCCTGGGTTCGAACCCTGTCGGTGGGTGCGCACTGCTGAGGAGTCCCAAACTAGGACAGAGGGAACAGCTGTCCAGTACTCCTAGGTGGTTTTCCAATGGTTCTCTAACTGACGTCAGCTCATGATGAAATCGTCTAACCAATAAGCCATCAAACAGATCCCATTAGTGAAATCTTTGGCTGTGTAAATGTGTCATAGGGGAATTATATAGACTACAGGATTCACTTATGATATAAAAGAGGTCCACTTCTGAAAATGACATGAACATTCATTTAGTTTTACAGCCTATCACATGGCAGAAGAATATGCATATAATGTTTAAGAGATGTCTTTTGATTATTGAAAATAGACATTGACAAAATTTCTGAACATACATTTATTGAAACTAATCATTTTGCAGTCAGTAGCCTTGGATTTATACAGTCAACTTTTGGTTTATTAGTCAGTGTTGATGAAAGTAGTCATTTGTAGGGTATAGTGATAACACTTTAGTATCATTGACAAAAGTCACATCATATCTCTGTATTAAAAATGCTCTATGTTTAGCCTGTCGAATCCTTGAGAATTCTGAAGTCTATAAAAAGTAAAAAACAAGCAACAACTATGGAAAAAAAGCAATATTTAATGAATCCCTTCGACTGTTTGTTAGTTTTAAAAAGACTGTATAAATAAAAACGTTTGTAGAGGTTTCCTATGGGAATTTATGAATTCAGTAACTACAGTTTTTTTCTTCACAGTTGTTGCTTGTTGTTTTAAATTTACTACGACCTATTATAGAAAATAAACTTGTTGATATGTTGCATAAATGTGGAGCATAGGACTTCAAGCTAGAGGCTTGAAGTTTCGGTAGCAGTGGTGTTTTCATGCCCAACCTTTCCTGTTTACCAATCTTATTACTGGCTTAGTGAAGTAAAGGAGTACATCGCCCGGGGATCTAACCCCGAACCACAAATGGCGTTGTTGGCGAGCCTTCTACCGCTGTACCACCGACGTACAAAACAATTATGGATAGAGAAATTCTGTTAAGCATTCGTTTCCTGTTTATTCTAGCCTAAATACACGAGCTTTAAACCATTTATTCACTTCACCAGTATATCTTCTGTTTGATTGACATTTATCTAAATGATAACGTTGTGTATTGTATGCTTAACTCGAGCTATTTTTAAATCATGGTGAAACTTGTATAATTCAGTGTAGATGAATTAGTGACGAAAATATTAAGCACATCTTACATTCTATAGCAAATATCAATGAAAGGCATTCATTCACTTTCTGTCTATTCGTAAGGATTACTTTTCCAACAGATAGCGTAATGAAGTTATAATCCATATTAAGAATAAATAGTCGGTTGGTAAAAGGAAATCCATCATACTGTCGATAAAGTCCTCGAAATATGATGGTTTTTTAAGGTACTGATTAACGGTTAATAAGTGTAGTAAGTCTTTAGAAGAAGAAAAATAACATTAAAGGAATCATTGCAATAAATGATGTGATAATTGAAGGTCTAATAGCGTGAAATATTCTCATATCATGAATTAAGAGTTAATCTGAACGAAGAATGCTCTTTTCAATAATTCCTCCTCTTCAAGTTCTTAGTATTATAAAATATAATATTTGTTGCCGTTACAATAACTGAATTCAGTACATTTCATACTGAAGGTTTATCACAATAAATTCGCGTAGAGATTTCCTTTGTTATTTGATTTGCATGAGAATAAAAGTAGAGTTCCTGTGTTAGTACAAGAAGTAAACATTTACATTTAACTTTGAGACTTAATTCTCAGTCGTTTATAACACTGTAGAGAATTTATTCAAAAATCATTAAGACAGATTAATTCATTTTCATACTTGAACAAATTACAAACTGTCTTTTAAATATGACTGTGTTCTTTAATTTACTAAGTACTATTGCATATCAGGCTTTCGAGCACATTATGATTTCCTAATGTTAATGTTTACACAGAGTATACAACTCTTTAGAAGGAGGTGACCCAAAGAGGCCAGGTTTCATATAGGTTGATAAAAGTACTTTGATTCAGTAGCAGTCTGTTTGATGATGTGATACAATAAAATGAAATGAAAAGAAAGGGATAAAGCTATTTTTGTTGAAGAGATGCGTTCCTTTGATGAATATTAAATTTAACATACCCCTAAATTAAATTAAATGATTCAGAATTTATGCTGCTTACTTCCATCGGTTTACTTTAAGACACTCTGTGAAATTAAATAATCAGTGATCCTTATTGATTGTAGATACTGAAATCCCACTGCACCTAAATTATTTTACTAGATTTTGTTTAAAAATGGGGATAAGATTAGATTAAATAAATCCCGAGTTTATAAATCCTAATCTTTTCAATGGAATGCGTTTAGTAGTATTATACTTGATATGTGCCCCAGTGGTACAAAGTTAGAATGGTCGCCAACCACACATGTGGTCCAGGGTTCGATCCCCAGCCGATGCACTCCCTCACCTCACTAAGCCAGAATTAAGACTGGTAAAGAGGGAAAGTTGGACATGAAGCTAGCAACCCTATCTTGTAAAAATAAACACCACTGCTACAGAAACACTAAAGCTCTAGCTTGAAACCGTATGTTCCACCGTGAAAGTAAAGAAGTAAAAAAAGATTTCGTAAACAAGACGAACGAAAACTCTCCTACTACCTTCCTTTCAGTACATTACGATTTAACAAGGCTTAAGACAAATTGTTACACTAGCCAATTTCTCATCATTAAAAGCAGTTACACCTTTTGTGCGAATTCACCAGAACACAGTTTAAAACACAACATGCTCTGTTGTTTTCATTACTAGTTATGATGATCGTAGCAAGTAGTCAAACATACTGTTACTAACTGTCCATCCGTTTGAAAACAAAACAAAGAGCAGAGTTGTTCTGACTTCATGCATAGGAAATAATCCTACGTAAATTCTCACTCAAGTGACATAAGTTCCAGCAGCTAGAATTCTGTTTCCATGCGGTCATCTCTAAAAATATTTTTTAAATTTTAACAATGCTGCTTAACAAATTCTGTATATATTACAGGAGTGAAGCATAATTAGTCATACTGCTGCTTCATATTGATCATCACGATTCTGCATAGGAATGATTCTTGCCTCCAGAACTTTTCGTCTTGGTCAGAGGATATTCGGTCAACGTGAATTCGCTACGCTTAATTCTTTGAATCTGAATATCCATTTGGGAATAAATGATGAAAATAATTACTCAAAAAAATTTCTGATCCCCGTTTTTTTCCAATAGAAATCAGAATCGTTTTGAAGTGTTTCTGTCAGAGAAAGAGTACTTTGACACGACTATACACTATAAAACAGTCGTATATTTTGTGTTAAGTGCGTCGGTGGCACAGCGGTTAGGACGCTCGCCGACCATGCACATGGTCCGGGGTTCGATCCTCGGCCGACGCAATCCTTTACCTTGCTAAGCCAGTAGTGAGACTGGTAAAAAGGAAAGGTTGAGCATAAGGCTAGCAACCCCATCCTGTAAAAAAATTAACATTGCTACAGAAACTTCAATCCTCTAGCTTGGAGCCCTATATTCCATTGGGAGCGTGAAGGAAAAAATATTTTGTGTTATTCAGAATTCCCATTGTAACATAATTTTAAAAATTTATTTGTTTCATCTTCATTTTTCTCATTCTTTTACTCTTTAGGATTGTTCTACTGAGAAAAAAATTGATCAAAAATGACTACTTCACTAGGGAATTTCTCTATCGATCGGTTGATCGATCATTCACAATTAACTATCAGTAGTCACTCAAGACCACCAAGAAATTCCACTGGTCAGAATGAAATAAATTTAAATTCAATCTGTTCAAAAGATGATAATTTAACATTGAAAACAACATCACTTTTGATGCGCTCAGAACAATGTACTGATCAAAATTCTTTTTTGTCTGATCAAGTGCAGAATTCAACAATAAAGGTCGATGGAATGATCGATATCATTAATGAAGGAGACAACAATAGTGAAATTAATTTCATAGAAAGGCGACAAAATTGCCAGTCAGATAGAAAACAACAATTCCATGAACTACAATACTCAGATATCAATATTGTTCCTAATGATAACATGAAAGTAATGGATAAACATTCTACTAAAAGTATTGATAGTAGTATTACTAAAAACACAGAAAGTAGCAATGATGATGACAGTATGACAGTGGAAGTAACAGCAGAAGATACAAGCGAAGTGGGTGACGTCAAGATAAATTCAGAGAACAGTATGTCAGACAATGCAAATACAAATAAAACGTATACTTGCCCAGAATGCGGTAAAGTATTCACTGCTCATTACAATCTAACAAGACATATGCCAATCCATACTGGTGCAAGACCTTTCATTTGTAAGGTGAGTCATTTAGTAAGAGGAATAATTTAAGTGTGAATGTAAATAAGGTTTAACATGAAATTATCTGAAACAGTACAAAGGACCAAAATGAACTGCACAGCCGCCCAACCCTTCATGTACAGTACTTACTGAAATGAGCTGATTGGAGAAAATTATATGTATTCCCTGAAAATCAGAGGTATATATTGGGTTTAGAAGATAAGTGATGAATACGCATCTAAGGGGATACATAAGAAGTCATCCTGTACTTTGGCAAAATCAGTGTTGTCAAGTTACTCAAATTTATGATGTTTTTCTAATGATCAGACATTTGAATTATGATTTAAACAAAATGCGTAGAATTTAATACAACCGTCATGTGTCTATCAGGAATCTTCCGTTTCTTAAGAAAGTGTTTTTTAACTGTCTCCTAAATCGTTTCCATCCATTTCACAAAAGACTGCATATAGTAAAAGTTTAACAGTGCTGTGGAACATGTACTGGAACATAATAAAATGAAATATCACCAAACATAGAATTACTACAAAGTGAAGATGAAAATCCAAATTAGTAGGTGTCAGGACCTATGCTCGTTCTTCACCAGAACCTTTACAGTAACATGATACATTTCATATATATTAGATGGTTGGAGGCTATCGACAGGAGGCCTTGGACCTAGGTTACGTGCTAGCTGCCACTCGTCAGCAAGGCGTATCTGCAACCTTGAAGGGACTCATGTCGCTTTTGAAATTCAAACCCATGTCACCCAGTGCTGCAGTCAGAGACGCTGCCACTGAGCTATTCGGGCTGGTGACTGACCTCCTACAGAACAGTATTATATACTTTGATTGGATACTGGTAACTAACAATTAAAAGTGCATCATGATGGTGAGCTACCTAGAACGGTGGCCACATTGCCCACCTGACTGACAGAATTCAGTCTGCACTACATACATCACACTATTTAACAGTGTCTAATCACAGTATACGTGATATATTTTAACTATGATTCCTTTTCCCAAAACTCTTTAAGAAACTGTTTATTTGTTATACTGGTTGGTATAGCTGTGATTGACTGTTTGATCTCACCATACATGCAAGATGGCTAGAAACGAAGGGAAATCTGAGTTACCGTAGATTAAGGATTAAGAGTGTTAGAGTTACGACAGAATATCTGTGTTAGTTGAACTGCAAGGTCAGAAATGTTTTTAAAAATATGTTTAAGTTAATTTCATTTGTTAGATTTCGTCACAAACCAAGATCATTTAGATAGATCGTTGAAAACCAAGTGCCACCGAACAGCTGTTTAGTCCTATTCTGGAACTCTTTAACCATGTGCACCGATAACACCAACAAAGATGGAATCCACGACCGTCAGATTTTTCTCTTAATGTATATCTGGACCTTAATTATATGACAAATGTTTCTTCTAGTGCCTTCGGAAGACACACAGATATAGTTAACTAACAAATTTATTTAGTAATATGTAATGAGATATTAAATGTAACTTCGTAAACTTGTTATTTGCGTAAATTTCTTTCAATGAGTATCACTCATGATTTTCTTTCGTGTTTGTTCAACATAACAGGTGTGCAATAAAGGCTTTCGTCAAGCTAGTACTTTATGTCGTCATAAAATTATTCATACCTCAGAGAAACCACATATATGCTGGGTATGTGGTAAAGCCTTCAACAGAAGTTCAACTTTGAATACACACTCTCGAATACATCAAGGTAAGATTCTTGTAATGGTAATCAATCTTTTTATCATTTTTATTATGTCAAAATGTTTTCATAAATGTTCATTGAGCCTCATGTAATGAGAGTTGTTTAAGTCGTATCAGTTGGAAATGATGATCACCAAAGTGCTAAATAATGTCCTACTTAAAAGAACGGTAAACGTGAGATATCTGATAGGAAATCCATATTCTGAAAATTGAATATTCCCTGCCATGTTAACGACTTTTGGTTTGTAACCAAAGAATTTTGTGGTAATATTTCGGTAACTAAGATGGTTCTTTGAAGTAGTATAGTGGGAGTCCAAATTAATGATTTGATAAACAAACTGTTTTCTGTAGTAAATCCTCAAGCAAAGTGATCGGTTTATCAGACAGATTTCAGTTACGTGGTAAAGGCAAGATTCAATCAATTTTCCCGATAAACTTGAAGAATAAGGTTTCATTGAACCTACATTATTTGACTCTTCTGCCTCTTAACTAAGATGATTCAGTAAGCCAGACCTCTTCTTGAATTAATCTGAGTTATATTAGGTCAGTAACCAGATCCACTTAACCATTATAACATTGCCCACAAAATAAAATTAGTTAGCATTATCCCTGCAGTTAAAAGAAAAACTTCCAAATAGTTTGTAAACCACTTGTTAAATCTGTCGTAGAAGAGAAGCAACTTTGTTGGATAGAAGTGATTAGTGCCCGATGGCTTAATGATACACTTGTGCCTCTAAATTTACATGATTTTTGATTGTTCGATCCTTATTGGTACGGTAGAAACGCGAAAAGTGGGTTTTGTTCGACTTCAATCAATGCTCTGGTAAATCACGTACTGACTTCCATAGGGAACAGTATTCCTTTTAATTCCCATTCAAAACATTACCGTTTATTGTAATTCAGATAAATCCACTTAGTGAGCTTAAAGAAATACCAAAACGTTAGTTTCTAGTCCTACAACCAACAGACAAATTGTATCATAAGTGAAAATGGTTCTGCTGTTTTATGAAGAAGATAATCTCTTAAATTTTCCCTGTTTCCTTCGATAATATTTCGTCGATATCTACGGAAATGACTAACGTGTATTTGCACAATACTTGAAGTTGGGACTTGTTTCAACGGTTTAGACTTAAGTTAGGTCAGTGGTGTAGATAAAGTCTAACCATATTGGAACATCACAGCCTATCCTAACTAGTTAAATTCTGAAAATATTCGATTATTAAAAATGTCACCATTATTACAAAGAATCTTTGGAACTCTTTTATATGTCATTTCGTTTTCTTCACTTTATAGGTTATAAGCCATTCACATGTGAAATATGCGGTAAAGGATTTCATCAAAAAGGAAATTACAAAAATCATAAATTGACTCATAGCGCAGAGAAACAATATAAATGTCATATATGCCATAAAGCATTTCATCAAATTTACAATTTAAGCTTTCATATGCATACACATCAAGCACAAAAACCTTACATCTGCACTATTTGTGATAAAGGCTTTTGTCGAAATTTCGACTTAAAAAAACATATACGGAAACTACACCCTAATATTGATGGGCAATCCAAGTCTTCAGAGGAGGACACAGTTAATGCGTTTATAGACAAATATCCTAACAGCAACAATATGAATAGTAACTTTACTAGTATACCCATCAATAATTATTATCCTCAATACAATGAAGGTAAGAAAACTCAAAAGACTCGACATACTACCTATGTGAATGACAGTTACACTTGCGATACTCCTTCTGTGGAGTGTGGCACTATGAAATCTGTGACCAAATCACTATCATCAACAAAATCAACAGTACCACCAATAGTTCAGCCATCTCAACAACAAGAAACTACAGTAAATACTCGATCCACAGGAAGACGAAATGCTATGAATCACTTTAATCATTATGATGGGAAAACTAATCATTTGCTGGATAGTATGAAAAAGCATTTAAGTTCAAGTGCACTAAATTCAAACACCGTATCCATAAGAAATAAGGTAGATTCGTTAACTGGAAATGAGTTCAATATTCAACTCCTAAATGATTTATTCTATCAGTCAGTCAATCATAATAGTGAACAACCATCACCACCAACACCACAAGAACAGCATCAATTTACTGAAGCGAGAACTAGTTGTGAATTTTTAATGGAATATTTACGCAATTTGTATCCGGAACCTCAATTTAAAAATATCTTTGAAAAAACAATACAAAAACAACCATTTCCGTTAACAAATAAAATTCACCCATGCACAGACTTTCTAACCTCAATAACCCCATCTATGTCGTCGACATCCTGTTGTCCACCAGTGTTTCCTTCAGATCTTTCTCCATCATCTGGTAATTCATTTCCTTTTGCATCCAAAATAGGACAAATGAAAATGGAATTATCTGATCACTCGTATAATCAGTATTCAAATAGTTTACAATCAGATGATTATTCTAATCAAGTTACAACGAATTTATTATCACCACCGACCTCTTTTGTCAGCAGTAGAAATTTGAGAAATTCTCAAATTAATCCTGTCCAACAAAGTACAGATTTGAAAACTCTAAATCCTTCATCCAATATATCAGTCAGTTCAGATTTAATTTCACCTCAACATTTATCAAGTGTTAATCCAGAAATATTTCAAAAATTCATGCTTCAAGCTTATTTATCATTGAACAAGCAACAAATGTAAAATATTTTCATCTCTTCTACCGCTGTTTTGAGTACAATACTCTCTCGTCTATCTACTTTCCCAATTATTATTATTATTACTTTACACCTAATTCTTGTGGATTACGAGAGTATAAAAAACGTCTGATGCAATGCAGCATGTGATTGTACTTATTATGATTCTACACCTCTCGTTATTACTGTTATTACGACGAATAAATTAACTTCAACCCTCTGATCAATTTGTGCATAGTCTGCTTTATTTAACTCCATATTAGTCAACATATTAGATATACGCTACAATGAAACAGTATTATTTACTGGAGGGTGTTTCGACAACGATGTATTAATTATAGTGATAATCATTTGATATGATAATGAAGGATAAATTAGTTGAGAAATGACATTCAGTGAATTGTACTGTTTCATTGTTTAATCTATACACTAAAACAAACTGATATGGAGCTATGTATTACCACAGTGCCCATATTTCAAACATACATATATACTGCTTTTATTTCATTTATTTTCATGAGAGAATACAATTCATTATACCACTATTAATACAAGTCTTATATTTTCTTCTTAAAAGTCTGTATACGTTGAAAATGAACGTTGTTATTAGCATCATTTTAGCTATTCTACCGCGTATTAGATTCTTAGATGAAGCTATGAAACAATCTGTAGTCAAATTAGCATCTTACATAAAACTGACTACAGAGATAAGGTTAATGCTCACCAAATAAATTTAAATGTCTTAAGGTAATTAGGAAATTGGACTGCCGGTAGAAGGAAATATTCAATAAAATAATGATAGGCAATTGAGTAAAACAGATCATTCGGTCAGTGTATTGGCCAATCATCTTAAGTCTGGTTTTGTTTCAGTTTCAATTATCAAAAGTATGTACATCAGTAACTCTCGCGAATACACTTATTAGTGGAATGTTTGTTAAAAATCACTGGAAGAGATTTAATTCATATACGTAGCCTTGTGATTTTCCTGCAATGGTAAAACAGCTACAGACGTAGGATAATTTATTAAATTTGAATTAGCTACAAATCTAGAACTCTCTCTCTTTCTCTGTCGCATTAATTTATTAAACAACTTCACTGGTCTGTCTGTCTGGATTCAACATAGAACTTGGCACCGAAGTGCAGCAGTTCGAGTTGCCACGTTCCAAATAGCACACAGAGGTAGACAAGAAGATGAGTGGAGAGAATTAATAGAGTTTGACAAATATAGGAGTGAAACAGAATGGGTAATGGTAGAAAGGAATATGAAAGATTACAGAGACTGAATACATCTGCGCCATTGACAACGATTTTGAGCCATGTCACCTATTGTCTCCAGCCATTGATTCCTAGAGTCCCGAGGGCCCCAACCCGGGAGTCTGCATCTCCCTACCTGACTCAGTTTAACTGTCAAGGATTTCATGGATTGATGCCATGTTTTTGTTTGGCCACCACTGGCTCTTTTCCAACCTGAACCTATATCAGCTAACAATGCCCGTCGGGGGAGGCGGTGGTTAGGCATGCGCACCACGTGACCTAGCCATCTTAGTCTATGTAACTTTATAACCTCGTCGATTGATTTTCCCTCTTTGCCCAACACTCTACGCCTAACGTCAACATTACTTATCTTGTGAAACCACCTAACGTGAGACAGAGATCGCAGACATCTATGATCGAAAGCAGTCAACCTTTTCATGTCTTCAACGCGTATTGGCCATGTTTCAGAGCCATAGAGAAGGACGGAGCGAACTGATGAGCAGTACACACGTCCCTTGGTTGATAACCGGATGTCACGCCTACGCCAGAGATGGTGTAAGTCAGCGAAAGCAGCTCGAGCTTTTCGGATCCGTGCTGAGATTTCATCGCCAATCAGTCCGTTGGTGCTAATACAACTTCCCAAGTAGGTGAAGTGGTCAACATGTTCTATCACTTCACTCCCTATCACTAAGTTAGGGGTTGACGTCGTCCAGTCCTGTAGCAGCATCTTACATTTTGCAGGGGCGAATCGCATGCCAAACATACGAAGATTGCTGCTCAAGGTGTTCAGAAGACTCTGCATTTTGTCAGCATCCTCCCCTAACAGGACTATGTCATCTGCATATTCTAAGTCCATTAGATTATTCCCTGGTAACAAGTCGATTCCTAAGTCACTACGTTCAGTTAAGGATACTTCCATTAGCATATCTATGATGAAGTTAAACAGAAATGGGGAAAGTGGACATCCCTGTCGGACACCACTGGTTGTTACTAATTCAGATGACAATTCCCCATAAGCCCTTACACGACTACGTGAGTTTGAATAGAGTGCCTTGATTAGTGCAATGTACTTTCTTGGCACTCCCTTCACAGTCAGACATTGCCATAGTACTTTTCGGTCCACGGAGTCGAAGGCCGCCTTCAAGTCAAGAAATATGACAATTGTTGGACGCCGAAAAGTGTGTCTATGTTCTAGAATCTGTCGAAGAGTGAAGATATGATCTATGCACCCTCTACCTGGTCTAAAGCCTGCTTGATTTTCCCTTGTCTGTTCCTCCCGAGTTCTGCTTAGTCTATGCATGATTACTGAGCCTAGGATTTTAGAGACTATGTTCGTTAGGCTGATCCCCCTATGATTATCACACGAGGACTTGTTTCCCTTCTTGAATATCGGTATAATGAGTGACTTACCCCAGTCTGATGGTACTGTCTCTGATTCCCAGACTTTGCCTAGTACCTCAGTTAATCTACAAACTAGTATGTCACCCCCATATTTAAACACCTCCGGAATAATTCCGTCGGGTCCTGCCGCTTTGCCTCGTTTCAAATTACTGATAGCTTTTGTAACCTCACCTACAGACGGCGGACCAGTGTCTATATCCCATTCGGGTACGTGGTGGATGGCGGGGAGGTTCAGTGTGGCTGTAGGCAAGTTAAATTGTTCCTCAAAGTGTTCTTTCCAGCGTTCAAGGCGTCTATCCTGAGAGCTAATTAAGGAGCCATTTTTCTCAGAAATAGTCTCACTTATGAATTGCCTTTTCCCGCCCGATTCTGTGATGAGTCTAAAGAGTTGCCTAGTGTTGCCTATCGCCAATGCTTTTTCCATCTCTTTCGCCTTTGTCACCCACCACTGTTCACGGTCCTTGCGGAGACTTCACTGGTAATGACAGATCGGTATAGAATTCTGAACGGAAGAGAATTACTTCTGGTTTTGACAATTCGAAACAGAACATGTGGAAATATGAGAACAGAAACAGACTACAGTAAAGTGAAAAAGAAAGCATTTGCATAGAAGAAAGAACTGTTTAGCAGAGACTAAAGAATATTTCCAGAATTTCGAAGGAAATAAAGAGTAAGAACATACGCACCATTGTGGACAATTTTAAGCCAAATTACGAAAGGTTTTTAACCATCAGCTTTTAGCAGCTTTAGGACAGTAGCTAGACAATCTAGATGTCCTTACATGGCTCAAAACAAAGGTTAGAGACTTGGTGGATTAGCGGAATCCATACATTATATCCATTTCATTTTTCAACTTTCTGTTCACGCTCATTTAAGCGAAAGGATGGACATTCACAGTGATTTTAATTGCTTTCGTTAATCTGAGTTTAGAATTTAGCTGACGTGGTGAAATATAATTTCATATTGGATAACTCAATTTGTCATACCATACAATAAAACGACATTACTAAGTGTATGATGTCTTGAGAACCACTTATTTTACACAGCCTAACTATTTCTGAATGCGGCACTTTTGTTATAAAGAAATTAATTTATATCCACATCACTAATGAAAAACAAGCTTATTTAAGTATGCAAAGTCGTCATAAACCATGCTCAGACTAGTGTGGATTCTTCTAGTTACAATGTCTGTTTCCATTCACTACATAATGGACACCGAAGATAGCTTATGTAAATACAGTTTGATGGTGTATAATTCCAGATCGACAAAGTCCTACTGTAATGGTAGAAGATAAGAGACTTGGTAATTAAGGTGTTTCTTTGGAATTTGATATCTCTATGTAGCCACATTATGTTCACCCTATTCTTGAAATCGTCATCTGCACAGATCTTCCGTGTTGTGCTACTTCTTCCGTTCCTTCGTATTGTGTTTCTTTGTCTTCTTTTTGTGTCGCTCATGTTTCTCTGCAACGCTGAATCATTTTTTGTCTTTGATGTCATATCTCTGCCTCTGCTATTTGATATTTTTATGCCGATGAACGCCACTTATCATACTACTGATAAATCTTATTAGTAGTATACACCACACTATTGCTAAAATGTATATCTGTACATTGCGCGTCGGTGGTATAGCGGTTAGGACGCTCGCCGACCATGCACATGGTCCGGGGTTCGATCTCCGGCCGATGCACTCCTTTACCTCTCTAAGCCAGTAGTGAAACTGGTAAAAAGGAAAGGTTGGGCATGAGGCTAGCAACCCCATCCTGTAAAATAAACACTGCTAGAGAAACTTCAAGCCACTAGCTTGAAGCCCTATATTCCACTGGGAACGTGAAGGAAAACAATATCTGTACATTAAAGTATACATACTTGTTAGTTAAACTACCTAAAACAGTCTTGGTTATAAGAATATATGATTCACCCAAGTTGTATGTTTTGAAGTTACGTGAAACTAAATTCAAAAGGTTTTTCTCAGAATTCAGGTATTTGTGGAATTGGATTTACTCAATGCAGTTTTACTTTAATGTATATTCTGAAATATTTGGCATTGTTTCAGAATAAATAGTAGTTATTTAAAGAACAATGAAATGTTTAGTTGAAACCGAAATCATATCAAAAGTAAAATGATAACAGTGACCAATCAACAAACTTCTTCCATTCGATTAAGTGAATTATATTAGGCGGTAGATAATTCTAATTCGTTAAAAAACTATTGACATTCAAACAACTCTAGACATTTGAATTATTATAGTTTCATATCTTTCAGTAGTGTACATCCTCTACCCCGCCTGCGACCATCAGTCTGCTAGAGAGACGCATTAAATTTCTGCTACTAAGTTACAAACGTAACCCTGAAAACAATCGAATCTCTACGAGGCCGAAATCTGGAAAGGAATAAATTTTTTATTTCGCTTACTACACCGAACATGTTTTACTCGTCCGGAAATAAAAGACAAGTGAAGAACATTTTCTTTGTAAACGACGTTATCTTAAAAGGATGTACAATCGTATTTCGATTTACAGCCTTTGAAGGTCACTTCACTGATAAAGGACATTTTCTTCTCTAAATTGTCTCGTTTTTATGAAAGTGAGTATTCTCGACCTTTATACTCAATCGTTGAGTGAATGGAAATGATATACATATCGCTCTGTTCACACATTCTTAGATGGGATTCCTTTTATCGATGAAAAATGTAACAGAAAATAAAAGACAGAATGATTAATTTTTAACTAAAGTTTTTTCAGTGAACATATAACAGACCATGGAATATGTGATCCTGTGCACCGGTGTTTGTAACTACACCAAGTTACTTGATTCTTAACTTTGTTTCACAAGATTAACTTTGATTCTTATGCGATAAATAGAAGGTAGCTAGTCTTGCTGAAAAGTCCATGGCTAGGAAGAGACAATTATCCAGAGTTCCTTGGTTCTTAAATGTTCTCAGATTCTGATGACATCTACATAGAAACTTATCAAATCTCTATAAATCCAACATCTGGTCGAAAAACATAAAATGCATTTTTTCACACTTAGATATTCAAAAATTGTATGAAGTCAAAAATTCCTGACAACATTATCTTTGAGCATACTTATGATTGTCCGTAGTTTTTAAAATTAAATGCGTTGATGTTATACGCATAAACTTTCAATGGAAGCTGCTCAAAAATAATGTGCATAGCTCATACAAAGAATGAGGTTCAGTTTCCTCTATTTCGAACTTTATTATATAGTAGTAGTGAGACAATGAAATGGTTTTACGAAATTTCAATTTATATTGTCATTTTCTTAGTGAAATTAAGGTTATTATCTGATACAACCAACAATCTTCACATAGTATAAATCGGATATATTGCATCACAATGTTAAAGTATCTGAATTATTTATTGGTCTATTTCGTTTAACCAATAGCTTAAGACTACACGATATATGAAAGAAATACTGTGAATCTTTTATGATAGATATTATCGGAATTATCAGTGTTATAATCACTCGCGTGTTGAAAAAAGTATGACATTTCATGAGAATGCTGTCAACAGCTAATGACTTTAAGAAACTTTATTTTGTTGGGAAATGAACAGCCGAGTGAGAATAAGACACAAGAATACAAGTAACAATAATTTACTCAGTGTTACCAATATGTCATTGCATATTTTCGACAGCCATAAGTAATCAAGTGTTGATTTGTAGGGATTTCATTAGTTACAGCGCTTCATCATGAACTGACATCAGTTACAGAAGCATTAGAAAACCACTTGCGAGTACTGGGAAACTATTTCGTCCTAGTATGGGTCTCTTCAGTGTTACGCACCCACCAATGGTCCATGATGAAATCCTGCAGTCAGTCAAATCCCTGCAAACCAACACTTGAATTCTAATCTTACGTTTACTAGCTGCTGACCCTGGGTTCTATTGAGAAGACGTGACCAATGGGACACAGTAGGTCGGGTGTGAGGACAAATACTCGCCTATGACATTGGCTAGTGTCCGCACTATATCGCGTGTGAATTGGCAGAAGTTGGAATTCAGGTACTGGCCACTGGATCGGGTCCCGATGGCTTAGTGACCTGCAGGCTCACCTCGTAACCACAAGGTCCTGGGTTCGAAACCAATTGGTGGGTGCTTCCCGACGAGGGGATCCAAACTGAGACAAAACATTTGTGCAGTACTCCCAAGTGGTTTTCTAATGGATCTCTAATCGATACCAGCTCATGATGAAATCCTGTAACCAATCATAAATAGGTTTATTTCGCTTAGTATCATTTACACTCAGAAGGACGAAGTGAATAACTCTAATTAATCTTTTTCTTTAAAAAAAAATGCGAAAATGAAATAAACTGTTAACCCTTAACATTTTCCCTTCCGTTGTTTCAATTAGACAATAAGTTAATTAACTGACCAGCTAAGTCGTATTTAAATTTTGTTTTCTTTACAAATTATTCATATGCGTGAATATGAAATTATTGGGAAGGTGAAACGGACATTAATTTTGTATAAATGAACCACAGTAAAGGTGCCACTTTAAAAATAAATAAATAAAACTTAATAAATAAAATGCACGCAAACCCGCATATGTTGATAAAAAGTAAGCTACTGTTATCTGTATTTTCAAGTAGTTAAAATGATAAAGTTGTGGATACGCCACCATTCATTCTGATGACCGATCAAATATTATTAATGTAAACGTGTATACATTAGTACTTTAAATTCTTAGTATTACTACAGTAATTACCAACATTACTATCACCAATGACCATTTCTTTACCCAATTATACATACATTTTAAAAAAAATTTCTGCTAGAAAAGTTCATTCTCACCAATATATTTCAAAAACGTAAAGTCTTCCTTACTTGATTACAAGTGTTATACGTTTTTCATTGTCGTTATTGGTGAATAAATGAGGTGAAGAGATTAAACTACTTGACCAAGAAGTAATTAACCTATCCACTTCAAATAAAAAAGAAGTGTCTATTTGACTTTACCACAAAACAGACATACACACGCAAGCATTTATTTACACGTAGATACTGATGTTTACCCATAAATATTTTCAAGTTGTCTCTCATTTGTTGGGTGGTAACTCGTATTCTGTTTTTTTTTCTGGTCGTAAAAGCACCATGTACACAATCCCTTCAAGTATGACTCTTCATTGGGTGTTCATGCATAATTTCTTTTATGCATATTATTGAGTTCTTCAGTAGACTCAGAAAAACAGTTGTGTGTAATTGTAGAGTGTCACAATAATAAGAAAAAACATCTCCGTGATGTGTGAATATTTAAACTAGGTGAACAAAACACAACTTATCTGTGTGCGTGTGTGTGTATGTATTCAGATTTATGTGTTTTGAAACACTCAGCTTGTCTTTCAATTAACTGTTACTTTAAGGAACCGAATTACCTCAGTGAATTCTCCCCATTTACGATCAATAATCATTTGGAAGTGACCAGTAGGGTGCAGCCGGTCGGGTGTGAGGACAAATACTCGCCGAAGACATTGGCTAGCGGTTGCGCTATATCGTGAATTGGCAGAGGTTAGAATTCATGTACTGGCGATTGATTCGGGTCCCAGTGGCTTCATGGTATACGAGCTTGCCTTGTAACCAGAAGGTCCTAGGTTCAAATCCCGGTGGGTGCGTACTGCTGAAGAGTCCCAAACTAGGCTGATGAAACAGCTGTCCAGTACTCTCAGGTTTTCCAATGTTTCTCTAACTAATGTCAGCTCATGATGGAAATCCTGTAATCAATCAAAATCCCTACAAACCAACACTTGGATAAAATATTCATAAAAAGCATTTCATTTAGAATCATTTGCATTATGAAGCAATGGTGAAAAGAATCATGAAGGTGAAAAGAAATCTCATCAGAATATACACAAACAAGTCCCTAACAGAATGATCCGGATGAATATTCAAATGTACTTTTTACCTCTTTAGTGACTTTCACAAGCTTATTTATTATTATTATAATTATATCCTTTGATGCCTAAAGGAACATAGGGATCAGCCACGCGTATCCACTGCGTTCTGTTCTCTGCAACGTTTTCACCCCGCTCCAAGTCACCCTTGAACGACTGACTCGCCGCTTCCCTTTCGGGTTCCGCTCGAGCGATGGCTTGTCTAGTGATGTCACTTGATGGTTTCCTCAGCGTATGGCCAATCCATCTCCATTTCTTCCTGCTTATTGGTTGCACAATTGGTTCCTGGTTGGTTCGCTCATTGCCAGAGATCCCTGTTTCTGATGTTTTCTGGCCAGCCATCTGATCTTGAGTATTGAGCGAAGACGGCTGTTAATGAAGGTCTGTAGTTTGTTTGAGATGCTCTTTATGACGCACACAATTGATTATAAAACAAGTAAAGACTCATTTTTGGTGAGTATGACTCATGATTCAGCTTTTTTCCGGCTTTAATCAGGCGTTGTACTTGAGACATTTAGGAGTCGTATTAATTACAGAAATAATTACAGGTGACATTGGAGGGGGTAGAGAGGAACAAATCATTAGAGGTTAATTGGTAGATGGTGACTAGGAGTGGAGTCCAGGGTGCGCGTTTCGTCCTATTTGGGGCTCGTAATCCGGATGTACCTGCACTCCCCAGTGAGTGATAATGTTCCCACCGAAGCTCGAACCCACTGCCCACAGTTTCAAACGCCAAAGCGTTATCCACTAGACTAATTGGACCACGAGAGCCACCTCTTTTGCAACGGGTCATATTGATTATTTAATTGAATTTTAGATCTGCACAAGAAGCCGACATGTCGACCTGAGACTGAGCAATTCAGTCCAATCAATTGACGGGAAAATCTAAAATTCAATTAAATAAGGAACAAATCATGGTTTTACACTTCTACTTATAGCTTTAAATATGTCTACCCAAATTTGAGTCAATGTAAAAAGTATGATTAAATACCACTGCACATTATGTATAAAAAACAAGTTGACTTTAACTTAGTGCTCCTTAAAGATTTCGTTCACTAATGAGCCGTGTGATACAGATTCATAGTCAACAGATCTGCTTTCACTGAATATAATGCTTTGAACTTCGTATCATGAATAGAAAGCTGTAATATATTTAAACATATTTCTTTGAATTAATAAAAGTATCGTTACATGTTACTACTTTCTCAGTAAGATTGAATGAATGATTAGCTACTAACAGAATTAATTTTATTAACTGATGGAATATCTTCACCCAATGATTTATCATACTTTCAAAAACTCAAACATAAAACTTCAGATACACGAGCCGTTAAATTTCGGGTGGTTATGTTTACCAAGAGAGATTATATTAACATAAATATTTTTCAAAGTAAGTCTTTCTTTCAATTCAATTTTGATCTTCCCGTTGGTTTACCGGACTGCAATGTTCCGTCCCTGTTGACATATCGGCGCCTAAGACGGATGCTTCAACAACGTCATAGGGTTAAAAAAATGACTTTAAGGTTTTCTTTACTTAGGATAATGCATTTATTCAACGAATTGCTTCGTCATTGAATTCCATTTGTTTCTTACTACTCTATGTCAGTGTATGAAATGAGTCCCAACAGTTAACAGTAGACACAAAAATCTGCTGAGAGTTATTTTCTGTGTCAGAGCTATAACAGTTAGACAAGAGAATGGAAATTTATACTAATAAAAATTGTGGAAGTAATAAAGATAATTGAAAAATCGAGTACTAAACACTTTTAATCCTGATTTTACTTATGTATCCATAGGAACGTAAAAGTAAGCCCCAATCACTGTAACTGTAGCTTCCAATAGTTATTTGTTAATAGTTTAAAGAAACAATTAGACTTAGCAATATACGGTGACTCAAATATCGTCTTGATTGAATGTTAAAGGAAATGCTACGGAATACAATTATTCCTAGAATATCTGCTGTCAGACGATTGTCCTCGTGGAGCAAGAAAATTAATTCAGAATTACCTAAATAATAGATAACTATCGCAGTGTCAGTTTTTGTTAGATAGGAGGTCGTATGTGAATTTACACTCTTGTATATATATATATATATGTACGTAAAATCCATATCACTGCTTGTGTTTCATGTCTGTTACATATACAATTAGGTAGAAATTTGCATAGCACGGCAGTTATTTTCCCCCCACAACAACTTTTAATGGCTTTCTTAGGTCATTACGCTACCTTAATTTTTTTCCACCTAACCTCATCGTGTTTACTCTATTTCATATTGTCTCAATGATGTAATTATGTCTGAGAATCGTAGTGTATACTTAGGCATATTTTCAAATAGGTTTTAACCTATCGTGGCCAATTTTCTGACGGAAATAGAGGAGAAACTTTGTGGATTATAACAGGATGCCTGGGAATAGACAATATGGCTTTAGTTGATATATATTCGTTTACTGCATTACTTGACGATTTTGCACAAGGTGTAATACCCTATAATAAGTAACTTACTGAAGATTCTGTATTGTGTATGAACGTATTTCTTAGAATAAAGCTATTATTATTTCTGTCACAGATGACCTACTACTCGCTGAATAACCATTTTGAATCACTCTGACGTCTAGTTCGACTTATTTCTTTATTTTAATTATTATAGTCCCAAATGGCGGTATCAAAATCCTGATGGGTGATGTGAATGCGAAGCTGAGAGGAGACAATACAGGAAGAAAACTCACCATGGGTCGAGAGGCCCTCGGTGAAATGAACGACAACGGTGAACTCTTCTCAGACTTCTGCGTCTTCAATGATTTGGTGATTGGTGGCAGTGTTTTCAAATATAGGGATATACAAAAGGCGACATGGATTTCACCAGATCGAAACACCAAAAACCAGATAGACTTCATTTCAATCTCAAGGAAGTGGAGACGGAGTCTACTGGACACAAGATTGATAGGAGAAGCAGATGTGGGTTCAGATCACTATCTAGTACAAGGAACTTTCAAGGTGAAGCTAAAACCTTGAGGGTAGCTGATGATAGGCCACAATGCAAGTTCAACACTCAAAAACTGAAGGACACAATCACAAAGGACACTTTCACTGAAACTGTCAGAACAAGGCAGGAAACACTACGCTACATCACTGAAGAATCATGCGTGGAAGAACATTGGAACTCACTGAAAGTGATTTTCAACGAAACGTGTTCAACGGTTTTAACGAAAAAGAAGAGACAAGAGAAGGAATGGCTCTAAACGGATACTTGGAAGCTAATAGAGGAGGGGAGAATGGTTAAGGAGAAGATGATTCAATGCAAAGACGGACAAGAGAAAGAGACACTTAGCTCAACGTACACAACACTGGACAAAGAAGTGAAAAAGAGTGCTAGGAAGGACAAAAGACAATTCTACGACAACCTGGCCACTGAAGCTGAGAACGCAGCAGGCAAAAGGGACCTGAGGACATTATATCAGATAACCAAGTCTCTATCCGGGAAGAGATCAACACAAGCAAAACCTATAAAAGACAACCAAGGGAATCCAAATACCAAGGAAGAAAAACAGATTAAACAATGGGCGGATCACTTCAAAGGACTCTTAAACAGACCACCACCTGCAACCCGTCCAGAAATACCAACAACAGCACGTAAACAACTGCAAGTTGACACCAATCCTCGAACGAGGGCTGAAGTCTTGAATGCAATCAAGCTTCTGAAAGCTGGAAAAGCAGCTGGACCAGATGGAATACCCCCTGAAGCACTGAAAGCGGACTCAGAGTTGACAGCAGATATGTTGACTGCATTATTGCCAAAGGTCTGGAAGGAGGGAAAGGTGCCTACTGACTGGAGGAAAGGTTACCTCGTGAAACTACCAAAGAAGGGAGACTTAGGACTCTTCAAGAACTGGCGAGGAATCATGCTCCTGTCGATGCCAAGTAAAATCCTGAGTCGCATCATCCTGGAGAGATTAAAGGACGCACTGGAGACAGAACTCCGACTAGAACAAGCTGGATTCAGGAAAGGCAAATCATGTGCTGATCAAATTGCAGCCCTACGCATCATCATCACAGAACAAAGCATGGAATGGCAATCAAACCTCTACCTCAACTTTATAGACTTCGAGAAGGCCTTTGACAGTGTTGACCGTGAAGTAATTTGGAAACTACTCGAGTACTATGGCGTATGGTGCCCAAATATTCATCAACCTTATTCAACAGCTGTAGGACAACGGCACATGTCAAGTGATCCACAACGGAAAACTCAGCGAGGCGTTTGGAGTATACACGGGAGTCAGACAAGGGTGCTTATTATCACCAATGATATTCTTAATTGTGGTGGACTGGATTATGCGTCAGACAGTGAGAAACCAGAAGATAGGGATATCCTGGACCGAAGTGAAGAACCTAGAAGACCTGGATATCGCCCGTGGATAATTTATGTTTGATGTCACACACACAGGCGGAAACCGACAAACTGGTCGAAGAAGCAGCAAAGACAGGACTCCAGGTAAACATAGACAAGACGGAGGTTATGAAAATAACCAACCAACAACAACAACAACAGCAACATCCAGCGTGAATCACCATCAACGAGAGGGATTTGAAAGAGGTTACTTCATTCACTCACTGATCTAGGGAGCATTGTCTCAACTACAGGAGGAACGGACGAGGATGTCAAATCGAGCGAGAATCGGGAAGGCGATGAACACATTCATCAACCTGAAATCAATCTGGAAATCTTCGTCACTCAGCATCAACAACAAAATTCGGAAACTTGGCAGGCAAGTCACAAAGAATATTTCCAACAGCCTGTTTCAGACCTTTATTAACCAACAACTATCTTCGCTCTATACTGAAGATCAGATGGCCGGAAATAATCACCAGCAAGAAACTGTGGACACAAACAAACAAGACAAGAACCAATCGCCAACCAACAGCAAATATGCAGGAGAAAAAGGAGATGGACTGGACACTCGCTGAGGATGCCGCTGGATGACATCGCGCGCGCGTCAGGTCATTGCTAGAGTGGAACACGAAAGGGAATCGGCGAGTGGGACGTTAGTGCGAGAGTGACATGGAGGAGATCGTGTAAAGAGGAGTTCAAACAGTGTGGACTAACATGGATGCAGGTGAAAAGTACAACAGAAGACAGAAGCAAGTGGAGACGTGAAGTTGAAGCCTTATGTTCCACTAGGAACCTAACGGAACAATAATAATAATAATCATAATCACATTCCGTTAACATTATTATCAAGAAATGTTTCATTTGTGTTCATTCACAGAGTTTATTTCATTGTTTGTTATCACTGAAGTATGATTTGTACTTGTTCATGATGCTGATTGGCTAAATCATTAGATTATTCCGTCTCAATATACTTTTAGGTGCGTAGCTGTAGAAAGACAGGGCAATCAGATTGTGCTAAACTATTCGTGACTGACATTTATAAAACTATATTTGTAAAATCTCAGCGAAATTGAAATGATTAATTCCAACGTTTCATTCGGCAATCTGGTCCGAACTTCTTCAGGGACTTGTCAACTGTAAATAAGTTTTCGATTTACTGTAAATGTAAAAGGTTTGGAGGACACAAAGTAAAAAAGAAAACAATTCACGATACAATTCTTATCACTTTTGTTTAACAAAAATCTGTCCCAACAAGTAATCGTGCAAAATAATATCAATCCTCAGAGTTATAAAATACAATCAAGTGAAATAAATGTGTAAATTACTCTAGCATTTTTCATTTGGAAGCTGATTAAAAAATGAATCTGTATTATTTTTATTACTACTCCCCTGGGTTCTGAGTGGAACACAGGGCTTCAACAACACATTACCATTTCGCCCTATTCTATGTGGTCCTCTTCAGCTGGCCAAATGAATGCCCATAGTCTGTTATCCCCTCAACACACGATCTCCTTCATGCCACCCTGGGGCAACCCATTCGTCACATCCCAATGGGAATTCACTCGAGGGCCTGGTACGTGATGCCATTCGAAGGCCTCCTCAGAGTATGCCCAATCCATTTTAATTCTCTCCTACATATTTGTTGATCGATCGTCTCTTGGTTGGTTTGTTCCCATGGTTTCTTGTTGCTAATTCTTTCTGGCCTATAGCTGCTGAATGAGGTTGATGAAGATTTGAGCACTGCAAGCCATAGTGTTGAAATAGTTTGCAAATTACTTCTCGGTCAACACTGCACTATTGAAGGCCTTATCGAAGTTGATAAAGTTAGGGTACAGGTTTGACTGACATTCTATGCTTTGTTCTGTGATGACGAAGCGTAGAGTTGCAGTTTGATCAGCACATGATTTGCGTTTCCTGAATCCAGCTTTTTCCGGTTCCCGGAGTTCTGTATCCAGTGCATCTTTTATTCTCGCCAGGATGGTGCAACTCAGTATTTTACTTGGTGTGGACAAGAGCATTATACCACTGCAGTTCTTGCAGAGGCGTAAGCAGCCCTTCTTTGGCAGCTTCACGAGGTAGCCTTTCTTCCAATCAGTAGGCACCTTTCTTTCCTTCCAAAACTTTTGCAATATCGGTGTGAGCACATCTGCAGCAGTCTCTGGCTCCATTTTCAGTGCTTCGGGAGGAGTTCCGTCTAGGCCTTCAGTAGCTTGATTGCATTCAAAATTACTGCTTATTTTGTTGTGTGGTGAGAGCCGGCTGCTAGCCAAAGTTGATAGACAGTAATTTACGCCAATGTTTATGTCCCCAATATTGGTCGTGAGAAAAATAGGAACAAAAACTTTGCGTAGGCGGATACAGTTAGCATATAGATGATCTGACATTCAAGAAACAGCCACAAAGAGATGAAAGATTAACTTTCTGTGAGAAACAACCAATCAGAAGACTGTGTTTTTCTGCTAACAATAATCTATAATAATGTACATGAAAATATATAAATATGTGTTGATTTCCTTAATAAAGGATCTGTTGCCTGGCCCTTGTCTTCTGTTGTTACAGGTGGACTGGTGTCTACCGGCATTTGTCTTCTTTTCATGTCTTTCATCTTTTACTACAAAGTTGGTTCATATTCTGTCTTCGATGTCGAATCTATCCCTCCGCTATCTGATATTTTTATGCCAATGAAGGTCTCTTCACATACTACTGATAAATCTTATGAGTAGAACAAGCCACAGCAGAATTAATTCAGCCGTTGCAAAAGTTAACGTGTTCATATTCGTGAAGAATGCCATTTGATGCAATAGAAGAGTATGATAATAAACAATTCATTGAAATGCTTAGCCTACGGCTATGTTATATTTCACAATGGGAAATAACTTTCACGGTGTGAACAAATTTGCCTAATTGGAGGTAATTCGTAAGATGGTTGGTTGTTCGTCAAAGGTCTCCACTGTTCAGTTATTTCAGATAACTAAGTTGACAAATATGCTTCCATTTGCCGATGTCTAGTTTCCTTCTTTAACTTTTTCAGGTTCACTCTTTCTGAATAAATGAAATAGACATACAGTGAGTTGATGAAAGATATTCACCCACAATAATGTAACTTCCTCTGGCATCTAGTAGCATCATTTCGTGCTTTCAGTATATGTATTTTAGTGAAATACATTTAATCTGTACACAGCTCAGTAAATCAGCACTATACTGGTGAAAATAATGCTCACTCTTCTCCTTTCAATGCAAAATGAATTGGATAAGAAGCATGGGCTAAAAAAATCTTTTTTCTAACACGGAACAAAGTTTAAAACTGGTTTATATTTCAAACGCCTACGGATTAAATCCAAAATGCAAAATACATTGTAGGCAAGTTCATTATCCTAATAACTGTCATTTTGTCTCGTATATTAAAGCTTCATTATGAACAGTAAACTTTATAACTTAGCCTGTTATTAATTCAATATTACCTTATTATTTCAGTTTACCTAAAGTAAACTATACCTATTCCTCTGAGAGCATATATGGGACTAAACAGTCTTTACGCAATACATACGTAAAACAAGTTAAAATACAAAGAGAACTTTGACTGCTGTATAATAAGAATAAACACCGGCGAATTTCGAATATGGTGTGAATATATATATATATATATATATATATATATATATATATATACATAAGTGGGGACTGAACTATTTGTTATTGGGATTTGGAAGAATTTCGGGACTAGCTTTCTGAAGACGAAATAAATAAATCACGAGCACCATTTCCACTTAGCATCTTAAAAATGCTTTTTCTGCAGCTCATAGTATGAGTAAGGTAAATTTTGTTTTGGTTATGTTGTTTCATATATAATAAGGAGTGAAATGAGTATTTGGAAATAAGAGTGGTATTAAAAAAGAGTGAAGGGGGAAATAAGAGTTGACGAAGAATTAGAAGATTGTTTTAAGATAAAATGTTGACACTTAACCACAGGACTATAAATTCGACTTTCTTTCTGTTGATACTTCAGTTATCATCATTGTATCTTCAAATTCATCAGAAAATGGTTAATTTAAAAAAAAAGTTGCAAGCAGATATTCTTTGTCACGTAGAAACATCTATTCGATATCAAATGAAACACAGGTCAATGAGGTTCTGAGGTTCCTAGAACTGCTTATTCACACCCTCGGGTTTCACGAAGAGCCCATCATTACTTCATGACGAGATAGAAATCCACTGTTCGCAGTCATAGTTGCTCTATATGTTTAACTGACAGTTGTTCTGTGCAATATCCTTCTCGTAATGACATTCCTTGTGTTTTCTTTCTTTACAGCCATTAGGCTGATTACAGGACCAATTTAAGTACCCGTTTTTAAGTAAACATGTTTTTAACGTTGAAAAATCAGACACTTTTTAAAAACCATAATTTTGACTTTTCAGATAACTATTCATTTATCAGATATTTGAATGGTATAACTTACAACTTCAAACCAAAACCTCTGTATCTACAGATTTGAAAACAAACAATATCGTATAAAAAGTATCAGCAACGAATGTTGAAGCCATGCATTTTTATTGTACAACATTTTTAGATAGAGTAAGATTTACAGAAAGAAGGTTGGAGTTTTTGCAGTGTCCCATATGGTGATCACTTCTGAAAAGAAATAATAAATAAAATAACTAATCACTAAGAACACCGCTGATAGAAAAACAAGATCTCATCCTAGAGTAAGACATTAAAACAGCTCAAAAATATCCAGTGTTTTTGTTGTTAGATGTTGGGACTGGACCTGAGTTGTTCTTTGATTAAAGACTTCGTTCACAAGAACAAAACTTTCAGAAAATCTGTGAGGGAATTGTAGATGCAAAACTTTATAGGACATCGTGCGGTTACTCATTAGTAGTTAAAATATTTTTCGCCCAATGTTTCGATAATATTACAAACGCTGGGGTCACACTCTAGTCTTCCTCCATAAAATGAAATCACTGTAGCGGTAAATAATTCCCCAAAATTATTGACCACAGCAATCACTCATTGGATGCTGACCACCACTGTTTAAGTCGACTTGTTTAGCTGAAGGCTTCCGGTCAAGCATCCCCGCCATTTGGTACCCCGTCGTGTCACGTGCACGATCACTAGCTAGCTAAGCGTTCGTCTAACGGCTTGTTTTGGTTCCGAAATATATTACGAAGTTTGGACGATCAATTATTGGCTTTTGCTTTGTCTTTGGTACGCGAGAATAAAATTAATTAGAAGTTGCTGAACGAGATATCCGTCAACCTCTAAATCACCTTAACATCAAATCATTTCCAATAAGGAGAAAATACCTAGGAATTACTCCAGATCACTAAATACTGTTTAGGCGCATCACTTGTCTGTACAATATAAAGCTTCGAAAACGTCCTTACAGGTTAAGAAATGCTATGGAGAACAAATAACTTATAGCGAAAATACCTTATACTCAGTTTGCTAAGTAAACTTTTATGCCCTAGAAGAAATGACTGTTACTCATATTGCAGAAATATATCATAAGACATTATACCACCTTATGATTCAGCTATATCACAGACAGTATCTTATTATTTACTCCCTAAGTTCTGAGTGAAAGATAGGACTTCAGTAGTACACCTTCACTGTATTCGGTTCTTTGTAATCGCTTTCAAAGGTTCCACGACTAACCAAAAACTCTTATTTCCTCTTCAAGTGGTGTCCTCCATGTCACAATCGGACGCTCAACCCATCAATTGCCATTCGGATCCCACTCGAGGGTTCGGCATGAGATGTCACTCAACTCGGAGTATGTCCAAACCATTTCTGTTGCCTAGTGCATGTTTGTTGTGTAGCAGGTTGTCGGCTGGTATGTAAATAGAGCTCCTTGTTCTGACCGATCGCGTGATCTTCACTATCAAGTAAGGGCAGTTGTAAGTACCAGTCTGTGGACGCAGGCACCAAGTCTCTGAACCATATAGAAGCAGTGACTTTAAAGTGAGTTAAAAATTCTGATCTTGTTTCTTATCAAAGAAAATAATTTGGACTTATTTAAGTTCCAGTTAATGCAATCATGAGACTGTTAATCAATTTTTGTGGATTCATTTTTCACCTGCTAGTTAAATCTTAACGCCTAGTGAATATTGCAACACATTAAGAATGTGCCATTCCATCTTATCACTGGATTAGCTGACCGGCTTAAAGGCCTGTTAGTCACATCACTTCTCCTTAGGCAACCAATTCATTTAAACCATGGTATATTTATAAAAAAAGCAACAAAACTTGAGGAAAGAAAGTTTAAGTGATGAACAGTTTTTAATATTGTGACCGTGGTTTTTATCACTACACAAAGTTTCACATACAGAATTGCTGTTGACCACGAAATACTGGAGAGCTACTGTTTTCTCGATTAGGTGTTTTCGACAGAACAAGTTACCTTATTTACCAAAGATTTGGACAGAGACCACCAGGTGCTTTATCATGCACTAAGTCACATTCCAATGACTCTCAAATGTTCCTTTGTCTAGTGTTCGTCCTTAATGAAAGTGTAATGAAATCAATTGATTTCCCACACAACCCTAACCCGGATATTTTTTTATCACATTGAGAATGATTGAGAACTATGCAACGTCGACTATCTGTTTTAGATGGTGCGAAATTGAGCAGTCGATCGGAATCTCACTTCAGCTCCATTACTGAGCACTGTAACCATGAGTCATTTAGCTTACTTACTGAACTGATTCAGCTCTCTGGGATGAGTCAAAACAGCTATACCGCCAATTTGCTTGCCTCAAGATGAGAGAAACGGCAGTCCATTGTTTAGATCACTTCGATCTGGCTTGCAAACACCATTGATTGATATAGGTAGCATCCAACTACTCATACCAATCAACCAGTAGTATATAGCATCATGGATTTGTCCCTTCTTATTCTGTTCCACTGACAACGTTACCAGTGATTTTATCAACTGAAAATACATCTTTGATTTTGTCAAACATTCCTCAGAAATTCTCATTTCATTGAATACAGAGAAACACATCTTGTGGTATGTGCTACTGAAAAGATTTACCAGTAGTATACAAAGTGACGTTCATCGGCATGAAAGCATCAAATATCAGGGAGATACATTTGATTTCAGAGAAAGTAAATGATAAAGCGTTGCGGAGATACATGGAAAACGTGAAAGAAACATAATATGAAGGCCAGACGTAGTGCGACACGAAGATCTGTGCAAATGGTGATTTGGAGAATAAGGTGTACATAATTTCTCCCACCGTTACAATATCTTATATATAGTTAGAACTATTTTCTCCTTATCTATATCCTTCTTGAGGATGACCCAATGTTGGTAATTCAGTAAAGCACCAAAAATAGTGCATTAATATACACGCTAAATAAATATACAAGTCAAAATAGTCAAAATAACACTTGATGAATTCTTTCCTAGTTTTATCTCCATTCAAACTTTATGAAGTTAGTATTTTATTGAGAAGAACATTTCCAATAGAATAATTGATATGGAAATCAAGTGGTATGTATATATACATATATATGTTTAGTTTGAATTGGACATTTTTATCATCCCTATCTCTTTACTTTAAAGTGGAATTTTATGAATTTAATTGAAAAGGACAAGAGGGTGATGGAACAGGGGTATGTGATACAGATTTACTCATTAAAAAGTATTGGACTAAAAACTAGTTGAATAACAGATATGCACTAATGGATGCACAGAAACCTACCTTCTACAACATACCTGCATACACTAACATCCAAGTTCATCGCGCACTTCATACACGCATGAAAGAATTCAAAATACCTGAGGCGACAACTAATTTAAGTGGATCATAAAATCAATCAGTCTATGTGAGAAGTGATCTAAGTGATTTCCAGTTAAACAACAAACAAACATTGTTCAACACATTCTTTTTTTTGTAAGTTGCGCCGACAAAAATTCCTCTGGTAATAATTTTTCAACAGAATCGGCTAATTTATGTTGTACGTGTGTATGTGTACTTGTGAGAACACTGTAAATGAGTGATTTTCTCTGTCTCTATGTTTGTGTATGAGCATGCACTTATATGCATAAAGCTCAGTAAGCATATAATGAACTGATATGACATGAATTAGGAACGATCAAATGAATTTAAAGTAGTGTTCTGGTGCTTAATTTTGAATTTATTCTCCCTTTATATTTACGGAAAAGCAATATAACGGAACTATCAGAATTATCTTTATAAAACTGTGTTGTTACTACAGTCTTTGCTGCAACTGATAGAGAGAAAAAAAATTATCAAGCTCAAATAAAGAACACTTCTACTATAGTCTGTGAGAAACACATCAAGTGGTTGTTGAAATTCTCAATGAATTTATTCATGCAAAGCATCAGAAAAATCTTTCTTTTATCAGGCAAAAAAGTAAGTGGAAAAAGATTTTTGTCACTTATATATACATTTAAACTATAAAAATGAAATGCTTTTAAAGACAACATATATAAACTATATCATGCTAACTTAATATTTCCCCTGGACAAATGAGTGTTTATTTATTTCGTATAAAACATACTTGGTGCATTAGTGGTACAAGAAGCACTGCCAAATAGCTCCAGTTATCATACGCCTGAAAATATCAACGTTATTTCATTCAGTAGGATGTGTACAATAGTAGTGCAAGCAACTACAGGGATACCTCCAGATTATTTTTTAGTATGCAGCTTTCGTGAATATAATGCAACACAGTGTGTTTGAATTTCCTCTTTCTCACACGAACCATTTATCTTGACCTATTAAAGGCTTTTAGACACAGATTTTCTTAGGTGTGACGAGTTGACCAGTAATACACTACTATAATTGATGAAAATAATGACAATACTGTTAATTGTAATAATGGCTTTATTTCAAGCAGTACATTTGATATATTGTGGAACATTGGGAATATAATGCAATTATGAATCTAATTTTCTTTCTATATTACATAGTAAGGGGGAAAATATTTATCATGACATTTACATTAATAATAATGTCAGTGAAAGTATAAAAGTAAGGATAAAAATAAATAAATACAGTGACAACAAAATATTAATGATAGGAAAAATAAGGATTACCACCGATTATTGAGAGTTTCTCATCAAGTCAGGAGTGTAGCGGTAGACAATTCTCCAGAATTATTAGCCACAGCATTCATCACTGTACACTGGATGTTAACCCTCACTGTTTAAGTCAATTTGTTTAGCTGGGGGCTTAAGGTCAAGCATACACGCCATTTTTCACGCCGTCGTGTTATGTTCGTCCGTTCATGCACGATTCCTAGCTAGTTAGGCAATCATCTCGCACTCCGATTTGGTCCCGAAATATACTTCGTAATTTGGACGATCAATTCTAGGGTTTTACTTTACTGCTGGTCTACGCGGAACGAATATTATAGAAGTTGTTGATATTATATTTTGCGGTGGTATACTTCGTGCTTTTTTCCACCTATAAGCCTCAGTAACTCACAGCCTTACGATTTCTCCCACAGAACCCTCAGCGTAATGATATCTGCCTTCTGTCCAGTGGCTCTCCAGACGAGCTTCCTTAAATGATAGGATATCCAGAAACATCTGTTCTAGTCAGCGTAGTTGGTTGGGTTATTACAATGTTCAAAGCTGGTTGCTACTTCGGGGCAGCGGCAGCTGACGTTAAATATTTACCGTGTGGTTATTTTTGAAATTCATTTTTGCAAAAACTGTAATTGTTATCTCTGAAGCGGCTTATCGAAGCGTCTTAAATACTGAAACCGTAAAAGATTTGCGGTTTATGTGATTAAACTTTACTTCCAGACATATAATTTATTCTACGCCTTTGTTCAATTAGCAGTGAAAAGTATCACTTTTCTGATTTTTACAAACTATTGGCATAGATTCTTTTCCTTGCAGATGACACTGAGTGAACGTTTTGTGGAGTCCTCAAAAATAAACTTATCCAATTTTTACTACTATGTAAGAAATGAACATATTGTACATTACTTTGTTTTAACCATAAACTCTGTACTTTGAACTTTACCTCGGGTTTTGAATGAAAATATAGTTCTGCCTTCGACTCTCCGTCTTCTCCACCATCTCAACTGCCGTCGATCAATTCTAACCACCTGCTTTCTATCTCAAATTTTTGCAGGAGCACCGTAGTTTCTTCCTACGTACTTTGGTCGACCTCCGGCAACGTCAACATTGGAGAATTAGTATTGGAGCAGTCTTCCCGCAGCACCTCTGGAGTTTATTACGTTTATTGTAGATTTTGGATCTTTGTAAACCTAAGTAACGAAACTTTAATATATTTTTCCCGTAACTAAACTGATTTACTATTTTTATTTTCTATTTGAATTTGGGATACTACGCTAACAGAGTAAAAGGTCCGCCACAGTTTCAGTGTTAAAATACGTGTGATACATTAGAGACTATTACATGGTGAGACAGTTAACCTTTTTGTAGAATCAACAGTATGTAGACGCGTCACCATTTTATATTGATTACTGACCATTGTTTTAGTGAACTGGTTAAACTGAAGGCAGTTGGTCAGTCATCCTCGCTATTTCTCATCCTATTGTGTTAAGTTCGGTTGTGGACACTTGATCCATAATTATTTTAGCACGCGTCTAGATACGGCAATATCGATCTTGAAACATACATCATATTTTGAACTGTCAGATTTTTATTTTGACTTGCCTTAGCAAGTATTTCTTGTCATTGGAGTGTCACAAACACACTTCAAAAATGGTTTTCTGTACATTAACAATTATTAGTCTTGTTGTTATGTACACTGAAATCAAAACCTCTAAATAATGTAACTGACGATATGGAACAATGGGTGACGTTTTGACAGGGAAATAAAGTGGTTCACACTGACTGATGTGAATGTAGTAATTTATTGTAATCGCAGTATTAGTATTTCAAGATGACCGAATTACAAGAATCCAAACAAAACACAGACAGGGCAGAATTCAGGAATTTGTATTTAGCGGAATTATTATGCCATTCATATAAGAAACATATTAACAATCAACAGTAAGTATTTAAACAATGCAGAGATAGAAATTGTCAATCACCACATCCGCCACACGTCGAATATCTCCTTGCGTATTTATAACGATGTCTCGGTTTGCTTACAAGTAGCTGCGACCTTCTAACTGATTCTGTGATATTATTTTCATCAGTATTATCTGGACTTATTTCTGAATTATCTACAGAATCAGGATTATTAGCGGAATCAATAATATTATAATTGGAACGACCTACTCCATTTATTGTCACTTTGTCCAGGTGTCCGTTATGAACTGAGTGATCTTTGATGTCTAATATCTTCACCACTCGATTTCCCATTTTTTGTAGTATAATTCCAACAGAAGGTCTATAGTTATTACCTTTGTAATAATGTACATTAGAAGTCGTGGACATCAGATGCTTTTTGAGAATTCGAGATTTGAAAAGTTTTGCAGGACTTTCACGGGTACTTGTATGCTCTGCATTCGACAGACGTAGCCTATGCATATGCAACAATTCCTCCATTTTAATCAGTTGCTCTCTCATCTCATTCAGTTTTTTTCGTGTTTTCGATAGTTCGCATTGCAACTCGGCTACCTCATTTTTGAAAACAGTTGACACTTGAGTTGCCGAACTTGTAGTGGAGGTTTCATTGGATTAGCTTGAGTATTTTGAAAGTTTGAAAGACACATTAACTCCATTTTACTAGACAGCTTGGGAGAATTATAAGAATGTTGAGCAGCATAAGTATTCGAACTTCTGCAAACAGTCTTGATGTGTCCAAATTTACCACATTTATGGCACTTAGCACTCTGAAAACGGCAAGTGCTTCGTAGATGTAACTTTCCACAGGATAAACACGGTTTAATGTTTTTGATCTCTCGCTGCATTCTATTACCTGTGGACGACAATTTGGATTGCTTTCCATGAACACTTGTATTTTCGACTTTGGACAACATGACATCAGATACTGACGTAGTGAGAGCAGAGTATTCACTATTGACATCTTCATATGTAATACATAAATCTTTAGCAGTTTGAAAGGTACAAGAAGGAATCTGAATTAACTCTTTCTCTAACTGAGGAATATTGATTCCAGCAATTAGACGATCACGTAGTTGAGTATGCAGCTGATCTCCAAAATTACACTTTGAAGCTTGTATTTGGAGTTGCAGAATAAAGTCTCTAATCCTCTGGTTGGGAGCACGAACCAGTTTATGGAATTGAGCCCTCTCTCTGGTCTCAAATGTAGTTACATGAAAGTGATTTATCAGAAGTTCACGAATCTTGACATATGACAGAGAAATAGGTTGATCTGGAAACGACAGAGTCTTTACTAGGCTATACGCATCTAGCCCAATAGCAGTGATGAAATGTGCTTGTATTTTGTCATCCCGAACATTCTTTGAAATGCACCACGCATCGAAGCATTCCAAATAATCAGCAATCTCCCGCGGAGTAGCATTTATAGGAAGTTTTCCCAGGTTATTTAGTTCCATCGCGACGCCAATTTGTAGTAATTTATTGTACTTGGAATATTAGTATGTCGAGATGACCGAATTACAAGAATCCAAACAAAACAGAGAGGGCAGAATTCAGGAATTTGTATTTAGCGGAATTATTATGCAATTCCAATATCCAATATATATCCAATATCCTGATTACGAGCTAGTATAAACCAGTGATTTCTTTGAGCTCGCTTCTTCATTGTGAGGTAGAGGTTCCAGATCTTCGGTGAGCTTCTGCGTAGTAAGTCCCGACACTCGACTGCTTTAGCTCTGGTAGACTCCAGGAGGAGTGGTGCGGGGATTGGTCGAGATGTGGTTTGTAGTATGCAGTATGTTAGGACTGTATTGCTGCCGTGAATGGAGTTTGACCTAACTCCCCTTGGTCATTCGGTGTAGTCATAAAAGCAGAATAGTAATAATAATAATAATAATAGGTTGTAGTGTAGATAATATAGGTTGAGATAAGTGGAATAATAAAGGTGACCTAAGGAAAAGATAGAGTGAGAGAAGGCAGAATAGGTCGTGGGGATTTAGTTTGTACGCTTATTCATTGACAGTTTGGTTTCAAATTTTATGAGGATAAGCCATTGAGACACAAACCTTGCATTTCTGCATGATTGTCTAGCTTCCGCTTAAAAATCTCCAGAGATGGCGCTGTAGTCACGGCCGCCGGTAAAGCGTTCCAGAGACGGCAAACACGAAGCGAAAAGAAATGTGATCGCACTCGAGTCTTTGGTCTCTGGTGTGCTATCCTTAGCGGGTTACCTCGTGGAAGCCTATAATCGCTTAATGGCAGGATGCTTTTATTTGGGTGGGCCTGGTCATTTAGGATCTTGTAGACGGTGATGAGGTCTCCCTTGTGCCTACGGTAACTAAGTGTGAAAAGTCCTAATTTCTTTAGTCTTTCCTCATATGATTTGTTGCGGAGGCCGATCACCCATTTTGTCGCTCGTCTCTGGACACTTTCTAGAATGTTAGCATCCCTTTTGAGTAGCGGAGGTGCAATGATATTATGCACCTCAAGGTGTGGCCTCACATATGCCTTGTATAGCCTTAAGAACAGTTCGGGAGTGAGAGCTCCCAGCTGCCTGTGCATAAAGTGTAATGTTGCGTAGGCTTTGGCGACGTCCCTCGAGTAATTTCCACTGGTGTCTAGCTTTTCTGTTAGAATAAGACCTAGATCACGCTCTGATGGAACACAACTCAAGTTCTGGCCACCAAGGGTGTAATTTACACTCTGTGACCTGCCGGAATGAAGCTGCACTACTTTGCACTTCTTTAGATTGAAAGGCATTCCGTTAGCCAAAGCCCAATTTCCCAGAGTTTGCAGGTCAGCCTGCAATCTATCTGAGTCTTCCGATGAGTTTATTGCTCTCCAAATCTTTACGTCGTCAGCGTAAAGAAGCGCAGAGCAGTTTAGTTGGGGGGGCAGGTCATTGATAAAAATCAAAAACATCAACGGCCCTAGGATAGAACCCTGAGGAACCCCTGATGCCGAGGTGTGCCAGGATGATCGGATGCGGTTGACTTTGGTGCAGAATTCTCTCTCGCCTAAGTAATCTGTCAGCCATGCGAGAAGTGCTCCAGAAACTCCCGCCTTGCTTATTTTGTGAAGGAGCAGACCATGGTGAACTGTGTCGAATGCTTTCGCAAAGTCGAGAAAGATCACGTGGGCTGGTACCTTTTCGTCCCAGGATAGTGTCCAATCGTTCCAAGCTAGTAGAAGATTCGTCACGCAGGATCTTCCCCTCCTGAAACCGTGCTGTGCTTCGTGAAGAAGGTTAGTCCCATCGAAGTATTTTCTCATGTGGTCGTCAATGAGACTTTCCAATATCTTCGATACCACTGGAAGTAGAGCAACTGGTCTGTAACTGGTCGCATTCTGCCGGTTACCACCCTTGAAGATAGGGGATAGGATTGCACGTTTCCATTCACATGGAAGTTTCCCTACATCAAGGGAGTGTTGAAACAGATCACTTAGGGGTTGACAGAGACTTTCTGAACACTGCTTCAGGACAGATGGTCTGATGCCATCACAACCTGGAGACTTTCCCGAAGCCAACCTTCCCAATTTTGCAAGTACCATAGCCGGGGTAATTTGAAATGTCCCCAGCAGGTTTTCGTGTGTTGGTTTTGCGATGTAATCTGGATGTTCTGTAGGGGTAATATCCTCGTTACTATTTAGTTGCCTGTGAAAGGCTAGGCTGAATGTCTCTGCCATTTCAAGACTAGTAAGAGATTTCCCATCAGAACCCACTAGATTGCATGCTCCCTGGTTGGTCGGTTTTCTTTCGGCCATAAACCTGTATAGGCTTTTGGGGTTCACGAGAAGCTTATTGGCGAGGTCTCCCTGAAATGTCCTTCTATCGCTCCGGACTCGTGTGTTACATCGATTCCTGAGTTCAAGGTACACTTCATATTCGGGTTGACTCTTCGATCGTCGCCACGCGAACCAGGCTTTTCGCTTTGCCTGCAGAAGGCGTTGTGTCCCTCTTTTCAGCCATGATCGTTGCTTCCTAGCTTTTGGTGAGACTAAAGGAACAGTGTCTGAGACCGCCTGGTGAATGATTTCCTTTACCACTCTCCAGTGTTCTTCCACTGTTAGCTCAGTCCATTTTTTAGGCCAGTTTGCTTCAGACAGAAGTCTTCGCATTTTGGTATAGTTGGCTTTGTTATAACACAGATAGGGCTGTGTATTGTCCCACTGTAAGCGCTCGCGGAGGACTATGTCGAATACTATGACCGCGTGGTCACTACTACCTATGGGAGTCGTGATCTGAACGTTTTCCACTAGTAGCTGGTCACTAGTGAGCACGTAATCCAGTCTAGAAGACTTCCCATCAGGGCCCCATCTAGTATCCATCTTGACATTTTCAGTGAATCCAGCCTTCCTGATGGTATGCAGCAGATTTCGATCAAATCTATCATGGGCTTTTCCCGACACCAAGTTAAGAGATGGGGCATTGAAGTCACCAGCTATGACAATTTGATCATAACCCATGTCTTGAGTTGCTGAGATTGTATTTAGCAGTACCCGGTTGTGGTTTACTCCACATGAAGGTGATCGATAAATGCTGCCCACTAGATATTTGCAGTACCCAACGGTGAAGTGGCACCATATGGAGTCAGGGAGCTCAGTGAGGGGAGGGTTCATCGCGTGACCACATCTGAGCTGTTTGTCGACGTATATGGCGACTCCACCTCCTTCTTTCAGGTCCCTATCTCACCTGACTAGGACCATATCATTTATACTGACTTCGCTGTCTGCCACCGTAGGGGTTAGCCAGGTTTCCGTCAGTATTATGATTTTGGAGTTTAGTTGTGATTGTAGGTGTCTAAGTTCAGCTATTTTGCCTCTTAGCCCTCTCACATTACTATACAGGCAACTGGTAGTCAGTCTCACCACTTCCCAGTATTGGGGGGTAGTTGACTTGATATTGGCTATCGGTTGAGGAGTTATCCTACGAACTAGTTGGCCGATTCCCCAGGAACCGGCCTGTTGGCGGTTTTTTCTTCTAGTTCAGTTAGAGCACTCGGATGACACTGGCTATCATCGTCCGTGCTGCACCGCTGTAGTGTGACTAGGGGTTGAGGATTTTCTTTTACTACGCTTTGTTCTCTCCTTTGAGTGCGAGGCCGGCTCTCGCAGCAGCGAATGTGTTTGCTGACCTTGCCCTTGGTCTCGTACCATCTATGGAGAGCGGTATTCAACTGGTCTTGGGAGCTGAACTTGACAGCTAACAGACGTGGCGAGTTAATTGACATAAGATGAGTGGGTCGAGGCAGTCTATAAATAGAGACAGCCCCTGAACTTCCCAGGACCATCTGGGATGCTAACCATCTCCATTGTTGTACATCATGACAATGCTTTTCGCAGGCGTTCCCAGTTCCCAGTTCGGGAATGCCATGCACAACCATGGAGGCAGAAGGAATGAGCTCTGGCGACTCCCTCGCCATTTGTCTTTCCTTCCACGGCCTGTCTGGCTTAACACGTATGTTACAGGCCCTCCCTATAGAAAGGACTTGAGAAGCCAGTAACACTTGTTCAACATCCTCGGTAGAGCCCAATGTTACCCTGAGTGGGGATGGTTTGCCTTCAGGTGCAGCAGTACCCCTATACAATCTGCATAGATTTACTGGTTGGATGTCCAAACCCAGTGTGCTACTCAAGATGGACCACTGTTCCTGATCAAATAGGGCCCTATCTTTCAGCAGACTACTGCTGTAACAACAGAAGACAAGGGCTGGCAACAGATCGTTTTATTACGAAAATCAACACGTATTTATATATATTTTATATGCATTAATAAGGCTTATGCAAGCAGAAAAAGGCAGTCTTCTGATTGGTTGTTTCTCGGAAGTTAAGCAGACAAACACAGTCTTATGATTGGTTGTGTTCGATATTTCTCGGAAAGTAGAGCCATCTATCTGCGAATCATATTTGTCCACATTTAGGTTTGCTGTGATTGGTTGTTGAAACAGCCTTGTTCACGGTCAATATTAGTGACCTAGACATTAACGTAGATTAGTGCCAACCAATCGGCTAGCAGCCTGCTCTCACCACACTCGTCCCCCCGTCAAATAGCTTTGTGCGCAGACGTTCCGACCTTCTGGGTGCTACATCCTCTAGTTGAGGATTGTTACTGACCGGCTTGTCCCACTGTACCCATCTTTGTAGCTGACTGGCGTTAACTCGTTTCTGTTTATCACCTCTTCGGATGGTATATACTTGACCCCGTCTTTTTGTGATTGTGTATGGTCCTTCCCACTTTGGAAGGAGTTTCCGTGAACCTAGCCCGCCTCCAACTGTATATCTCCTGTCTCTACACTTCACTTGGTCCCCGACTGCAAAAGTAATGCACTGCGTCCTTTCTTTCATCTGAGACTTCGTGACATCACTGCGCTGCTTCCGTATTACATTCTTGACTGCCTCTTTCCTCTCTGCTTTTAATTTCGTCGTACTCCACTTTTGGTGCATGGGCCAGGTCTCATTGTGTACCGGTAATCGTGGTTTTCTACCATACATCAGTTGGAAGGGTGACTTCTTCGTTGTTTCCTGAGTGGTAGCCCGATGTGTTAGTAAAATCAGTGGAAGCTCCGTTTCCCAGTTCCCGCCCTTCGAAGCCAGCCACTCTTTCAGTGTACGGTTGTTTCTCTCCGTTAGGCCATTCGTTTGTGGATGGTATGGGGTCGTTCTGATCCTCTTGATGCCCAGCTGTTGCAAACGGGAAGTAAACTCTTCACTCTCGAAACAGGGACCTTGGTCTGTCAGTATTGTCTTCGGTACGCCGTGGTCTGCAACAATGTGTCTAACTACTGCATCTGTCACGGTTCTTGCACGTTGGTCTGGGATTGCTACGGCGTCTACCCATCGTGTCGCGTGTTCCGTCATCACCAAGAGGTACTGATTACCATTGGATGTCTGAGGAAATGGACCCATGACATCTACGGACCACAAGTCACCTATCGCGGTAACTGGAATCGACTGAAGTGGTGGTCGTATATACCGGTCACCTTTCATCAGCTGGCACCGTGGACATCCAAGTACGTATCTTGCTACGTCTTCTCTCATACCTGGCCAGTACATACTTTGTCTTAGGAGGTCGGTCGTTCTGGCCACGCCTGTATGCGCTAGCTGGTGACATTCTTCTATCATGTCGTGGCGCGACGATTGAGGTATGACAGCCAGCCAGCTTCCGTCGTTCTCTCGCCAGGTCAGAGTCCCGTAGGCATTCACTCTGAGTCGATCCCTCTGTCTGAGTAGTGTGGTTAGCTCCTTACTCGCCGTAGTTTGATCCACTTCTATTCCGTTGGTGATCACCTGTATTACTGTATTCAGCGTATCGTCCAACCTCTGCCTACGTGCAAGTCTTAGTGGGTCTTGTTCTACTGCATGCACTCCGTAAGCGACCTCGGGCAACTCAGACTCATCTTCTGGTCTCGATAACAAATCTGCCAAGACATTTTCACTTCCAGGAACGTGTGAGATCGTAAAATCGTATTCCTGAAGACGCAACATCCACCGTGACAACTTCCCCCGTGGGTCTCTCGCTGTCTTCAAAAATTGTAGCGGCTTATGATCAGTTTCGATGTGGAACCGCCGGCCGAGTAAATAAGGTCTCCATTTGTCGACTGCCCATACCATTGCTAAACATTCTTTCTCTATCGTTGAATACTTTCTCTCTGTGAGGGTCAACACCCTACTGGCATACTCAACGATTCCCTCGTCCTGTCTTAGGACCGCACCTATAGCGTAGTCACTGGCATCTGTGCACACTGTGAACTGTCTTCCTGGCACAGGTAGTTTTAGCGTCATTTGTTGGTGGTCGAGCAGCTGTTTAATTCTGTCGAATGTCCTCTGCGATTCTTCCGACCAAACAAACTTTGGCTCACCTAGTAGCCTGTATAGAGGGGCTGCTATCTCATTGAAGTTCTTCACGAAGCGACTATAAAACGCTGCTCTACCCAAGAATTGTCTCAGTTTTCTCTTTGAATTCGGGGCTGGAATCGTTTTAATCGTCAAAATTTTCTCCGGCAGTGGTTTAATCTCACCATTTCCCACTTTATGTCCCAACAGAGTAACATTCTTTTTGGCTATCTGAGACTTGGTTTTGTTGACGCGTAGTCCAAACTCTTCGATGCGTCGCAGCACGGCTTCTACATGGTTGACGTGATCGTTTTCGTTTGACTGTATATGACGAGATCATCACCATAAACCTCCACGTTTTTCAAGTTCTTAAGTAATAGCTTCATCAGTCGCCTGAACGTAAACGGTGCACCTGCTAGTCCAAACGGCATGCGTTTAAATCGATATTGCGTCTGACCCACGATGAAAGCCGTCTTATCTCTGTCACTTTGTTTTATCGGTATCTGCCAGTATCCTGAGCGAAGATCGAGAACCGAAAACACATTCGCACCTTGTAGGCGATCTAAGGTTTCTACCACTGTTGGCATGGCACACGGTCTTAACTCTGTCATACTGTTTAACTGTCGAAAATCAACACAGAATCTATATTTCCCATTCGCTTTTTTTACTAACAGCACTGGAGAGTTGTATGGGCTATCAGCTTCCTCAATAATATCATCTTTTAACATCTCTTGCACTTGTCGCTCCACTTCGCCTTCCAGATGACATGGAACTCTTCGCGTTAAAAATGACCTTACTTTAGGATCACTTAACGGAATTTCATGATTCACCTTATCGCAATAACCGTATGGGTCCCATCTCCAGTGAACAGATGATCGTATTTATTAATTAACTCTGTCACATTGTGTACCGTCGACAGCTTAATCGCTGCTATCTCGCTGGTCTCATACATGTTGATATGCCCGTATTTCGTGATCACCACGTTCGCTTGCGTGTCGATTATGGCACCAATCTCACGCAGAAAATCCGCTCCTAATATCGTTCGCTGTAGTTCGGGTACAACAATGAAAGGAAACGTCACCTCGCAGCCACCAACAACGACCGTACAGTTCGATCTACCCGTGATACGCAACACATACCCGCCTACTGTTTGTACTGTCAATGAACACGGATTAACACTCTTACATAAATTCTTATCTATTAACGACACGGCCGCCCTGTATCTATCAAACATACTACTTCTCGATCATTCACTCGCAACTTCGAATACAGAGCGCCTTTCTCAATAGCCCCCACTAAACCTAGGTTCATACGAAAGAAAGAACAAGCATTATACCGTCTGAAATTTTTTCTTTTTCGCCTTTCTGGGCAGTATCTTCTCCAGTGTCCCGGCTTACCGCATTCAAAACACCGGTCTTTTCTATCAGCCAACTTTAACGCCGCCACTTCCCGCTGCAATGCTTCAATTTTTGCTCATATTCGTTTGGTTTTGGTTGGTCTATAGCGGCTACCGTTGTGCTCAGCAGCTGTCTGGTCACCTTCGCCAGCTCACTAATATCCATCGGCTGCGTTGCGTTAACCAGTTGTAATCGCTGAGAAATGTGGTCTGGGACACTCTCGATGAATTGGGAAGACAGTAACTGCGCTTCTGATTCTTCATCTAAAGTGGGAAGCGCGCGTCGAAGTAGATTAGTCAGTTTCACCGCCAACACTAGCGGGTCTCCATCAGGTCCAAGCTTCATTGACCGGAACTGCTGCATTGCTAGCTGTCTGTCTGTTTCGCTGTCAAACTCGGACACTAGTCGTTCAACCAATTTCTTCCAAGACGCTGTGCCATTTGACCTGTCTACGCTGTCATATGCAGCCTTCGCTCGGCCTCTCAACAGCGTCCCCAGGACAACTGCCTTCGCCGCCTGCTCCTTGACACCCACCAGCTCAGCAACGGCTTCGAAGTCACGTAAGAAGCTCCGTATGTCACCTTCTTCAAACGCAGCTGGCCACGGGATCTTCATCTTCTTGGAGGCAGCGACACCAAATGTAACAACAGAAGACAAGGGCTGGCAACAGATCGTTTTATTACGAAAATCAACACGTATTTATATATATTTTATATGCATTAATAAGGCTTATGCAAGCAGAAAAAGGCAGTCTTCTGATTGGTTGTTTCTCGGAAGTTAAGCAGACAAACACAGTCTTATGATTGGTTGTGTTCGATATTTCTCGGAAAGTAGAGCCATCTATCTGCGAATCATATTTGTCCACATTTAGGTTTGCTGTGATTGGTTGTTGAAACAGCCTTGTTCACGGTCAATATTAGTGACCTAGACATTAACGTAGATTAGTGCCAACCAATCGGCTAGCAGCCTGCTCTCACCACACTGCTACAGTCTGGTACATTAAAGAGGATCACACAATTTGATCTGCTAACCGTGGGCTTGGGCTCGGTCCTCGCACGTTTGTGATCACCTTTAAGACCGTTTTGGTTTGACTGGTGCGACTGGGTATTTTTATGTGTCTCAGTGCTATAGCCAGCATTACTGATAGACGGTTGGGGTCTTTTTCCAACGACGGAGACCCGTGGTTCTCCAGCCTCTGTGTCTGGAGCGGTTATGGCAAGAGTTACAAGTTTAACCGGTGAGGATTTTGGTATCCCGGTTTACGCGCGTTTGTACTAACTTCCGGATTGGTGGGGGTCGAGCTTTTCACCTTTTTCCCCGCTACTTCTGTGCCATCTTTAGTTTCCAAAGGACTACGCGAGGCTACATCAGGACGGCAACTCGGGCATATGTACCAGAACCATTGGCATGGGTTTTTACGCATAAAGTCATAATATGCTTTTGGTACCCCACTGTCGCATCTGCAATGCACCCATCGCTTGCAAAAGTTACATTCGAAAGCAGAGTCTGCTTGTTCGATAACAGAAGCACAGACCTTGCAGTCGTCTGTCTTCTTGGGGAGCGTTCTTGTCATCTTGCGACGTCGTGAACGTTTCTTTTTGGCCTTCCTATTTGTTTCATGGTCTACCATGGGGATGGGTGTTATGAAGTTCTCACTTAGTGCAATTTTCCCACTCGGATCTGTTAACCTAGTCGTGTTAACAGGGGTGGAGCCACATCCACTTGGCTGACTTTGCACAGCTTCACTGTAGGACTGTGGCGACATGGGTAATCTGTACGAGCTGGGAATATTAGCCCTGGTCTTCAGGACCGGCATGCGTGAGTCCATCACCTTCTCCTGTTTGCCTAGTTTGGCTGAAGCCCTGGTAACTACAGAGTATGATGTCCCATTACTTATTTTAGGTTGAGAATCTATTGTCATTTTACTCCTAAATTAATACTGGTGATTAAATAATAAGAGACTGTTATTTTGTCCAATAGACTTACGGCAAAAGACAATAGAGAGCACAGAAAAGAAGGATAAAGTATTTAAGTAAAAGCTTTAGACTTTACCTGTAACTTTCGGGTTATTCGGTTTCACAGCAATCACGTAACAGACCCACAAGTCCTGTATATTTGAAAGAGTGAGGAGGGTGTTGCTACAGAAGTAGCACCTGAAGCTTTGGTAGTAGTTCGAGACAGCGGGAAGTACCACACACAGGCTCGATGAGGAAGAAATGGTTGAATAAAAATTCGCCGGATAGGAAGATCAGGTTTCCCAAACGAATAATTCACAAAATTGGATATTTCCGGTTAGGGAGGAAAAGCACGTCTTATTCAAGGAGCGCGCGGCTATAAGAAACATATTAACAATCAACAGTAAGTAATTAAACAATACAGAGATAGAAATTGTCAATCACCACAGTGAATCATATGCATGCAGGGAATCCGTGGTATTTTTTCAATTTGAACTTTACCGAACGTTTGAGCATTACGATAACATGCTTTGTCAGTCACAGACAAATATAATGTCAGCCAAGTCTCATAAACCGTTAATGCCCAGCTCTCGCTACGCTCGGGCCCACGCTGTTCTTAGAAGATTTCTCAGAAACGCTTAGTTATAACGGACGCAAAAACCAAAACACCGATCTGCCGTTTGATATTTCTGTATTGTTACACCAACATATAAAAGGAATAAGCGAACTAAGCAAACTAAGGTCTGAAAACTAATATTATAATAAATCATTGTTACTTCTGACGATGTTTCAATCTTCTTTCTGAACAGCGACCGATGAGACGATGACTGTCGTATTGATGCCTCCGCGAAAATTAAGGAAGTTGATTTTGAGCAAACAACCAAGAATCGATCGTTCAATCTTCAACTCCATTGACACTCCCCGGGAAAAAAGGGATCCAACCCTTTTTTCCTTCACGACCAATGCACGTTGACTTGGATGCCATTGCGAGAACCTGGGTCACACGGACAGAGCTGAAATGGAAAACAAACAGAAAAGCCAACACACCACAAGCATACCCACAGCACAATCTCACACATCAATGACGACCTGCGCGTCCAGACAGAGACCTCCTCTTGACATCTTGCGACAGAATCTCCATTTGATAGAATGACTCTTGCAGAATGCAACGTGACCATTGCACCACCTCACGATACTCTACGCACATCCTCTTAATTACTCACTACCTATTAACATTGAAATCGCTTGTCACTCATTCTGCCTCAGTTCTAATAGCGGTGACGCATGTGAGCCTCAGTCGTTTACACTCTTTCTCCCCGGCGTCTCGGACCGCAGCTAACATTTATCTCCGTGTGCATTTCATTCTCAGCAATAGCCTCCCCGGCGTATACGACCTATCTGCTGTCTTCAACATCAATCAATTCATTCACGGATGTAGAAGAGTGGCCACAACTTCAGAAGTAATCACGACGAAAAATTTAACAAAATTATGCAATAACAACAAGGTACGAAAACAACGAGTAAACACAATGAATTCAAATAACACCAATTGATATGACACACCACACGTATATACAAACAGTACACACAAACTCGCATTTCATGTCTTGATGGAATACCCTTGAAGAATTGCAGGACTTACACCAGTACGCCTACAAACCTTCACAGGTTGACGATTGTAAGTTGTGGAATGTCCAGACACAAACAAGATTAACCAACAATTACATCAATTGGAACCCACACAACTATTTAACACAAACATATGTACAATCAACACATCAAATGTTGTGGAATCTGACACGACAAACTAGCCTTGAAGAACCGTAGGACTTACAGCAGTACGCCTACATTCCTTCTCAGGTTGACGATGTAAGTGGAATTCGTCCGGACACAAACAGAATTACCAACAGCTAGATGACAGATGGCGTCAATTCAGTATATACAATATGAACATATGTACAAAATCATACACCAAGCACATTGGACTGCTCATTGATGCGCTACCCTTTGAAGAATTGTAGGACTTACACCAGTACGCCTACAACCCTTCTCAGGTTGACGCCCTAGGTTGGAAAATCGTCGCAGAGTTCATTTGCTGACTTCCTTCTACCGTCTGTATCCTCAAATCTGAACGGTAACACGCTCATGTCATCGTATCGTAGAATATAGATGACCAACAAACACACGACATATCTCATCAACCAAGTATAGAAACAGAGTAATTTACACCAAAGATAATAACATTCAAACAGTAACTTGAAACTAGAAATGCCTTTATTCGTGCAAGTCAATTTAACAATAACTCTCTCGTTTACACTTGGCTTATCCACACTAAACTGACCATTGATATTCGTCCTTTCAAACGAACTGATACTACCATAGTCATTGCACAAGATACTTGAGTTCATGGGTGTCTGTTTCATTGTGGATGACAGCACCAACGATGAATGAGTGACACAAGGTGATGAACTTAGTGGTGGATCAGAAGCTGTTCTTGTTCGGCTTTCAGATAGTTGTCCAACTGCAAGATTACCACCACTGCTGTCTTTCACTACTATTTCGGGTTTAGCACTATCATCTGATGATAGGTGGGCTACACGCTGATCAATTACACTGACTGTCTCACAAGTATGCACACCTTTTGGAACTGCATCTGCGTTCAATTCTACTTCACGTTGTAGTTGTACAGAACCTTTATTTAACTTAGCAGTAGTAGGCATATCCCTCATCTCATGATGATCAACCAAAGACAAATGTGAAGTATCATGATCATTATCACGAATATTCACTTTACCGTCAACTTCATCATTTTCAAACTCTTTAATAACAGAAGTAGACAATTTTGGTTCCTCCTCGCAAATCCTAAAAGGTTTTATAACTTCACTCTGACTAGTAATACCTTGTAAACTTGTAGGGTCAGAACTGCACTCTGAAGCAGTAACTCTATTCTGTGACACTTTATTCAACAATGGCTTACCAGTTGCAACTACAGACTTCTTCACCGCACCGTTATCGTCACACAATTCGGAGTCAGGTCTGGAGTTTACATTTAGCTTATCACTGAACTTGCTCACCGGTTCACAGTTTACTTCTGTATGCACTTCTTGCACACGTGTAAAACACAACCGTGTTTGTCTTGCATCTTGTAACCTATCAGTTGAGGATGTACTACGAAACCTGTTACACTCACTAGGTCTATATGCATTACTAGACATCATGAAGCTTTCTCGATAACCACCTCTCTGAGGCCTACTCGTCATCAATGATTGCATTTTGATCTCAGACTGCTCTATTCTAGGGGTGAGGTGTAATAGACTGGCGAACTTGCTCATAGATTGATTGACACTAGCATTTACCAGTTTCAGGATATCATCAAACTTTGGTTCGATACCCTCATCCTCCATACGGGAGCTTATCTTCACCCACTTCCTTTGCAGTCGAGTAGGTAGACGTCTTGCTATTACTTCTAGTACAAAACTCGAGTTGAGGTCACTCATGCGATTCATCGAAATCATTGCATTCTTGTAAATTAGCAAATTATCCAAAAACTCAGTGAGTGCCTGGGAGTCATCCTGTAATTGACCACCATTACCCTTAACAGCCTCGAATAATTTCCCTGCAATCATCGAAGGTCTTCCAAACCTTTGACGTAATATGCTCTTAGCCTCATCGTAGCCCTCTCTTGGCTTCATAAACTTACAGCACTGTATAGCTCTTGAAGCATCTCCAGTGCAATATCTCATCAAATACATTAACTTCAATTCATCACTTAATAGAAAACTACTCAACATGATCTCAAACTCCTTTACAAATTGCAAATAATCAGCTGGGTTTCCATCAAAACACCGTGGTTCTAATTTAGGGAGTTTGATGTTCCTATTATCCCTGAACGGCGAAACAGTAACATCAACCATGTCATGCTTAACATCAGACACATCGTTACAATTAACAGACAAGTCACAATGACTTACTTTCCTGTTTGCATCCAAGACACTCTGTCCCTTCTTTGACCCAGGCATTGTTGAACTTGACCCAATTCCAAAAAAGTTCCAGATATTGCTTGTTCAAAGAGGACTTGACCGGCACCAGGTAAAATGAACGGCGACTATCCAAACTTTCACCAACTGTTTGAATCCGCCAGATCTGTTTCTATCGTCAGAAACTGTTAGCCAAGTCTCATAAACCGTTAATGCCCAGCTCTCGCTACGCTCGGGCCCACGCTGTTCTTAGAAGATTTCTCAGAAACGCTTAGTTATAACGGACGCAAAAACCAAAACACCGATCTGCCGTTTGATATTTCTGTATTGTTACACCAACATATAAAAGGAATAAGCGAACTAAGCAAACTAAGGTCTGAAAACTAATATTACAATAATAAATCATTGTTACTTCTGACGATGTTTCAATCTTCTTTCTGAACAGCGACCGATGAGACGATGACTGTCGTATTGATGCCTCCGCGAAAATTAAGGAAGTTGATTTTGAGCAAACAACCAAGAATCGATCGTTCAATCTTCATCTCCATTGACATATAATGAGCGGTGGAATAACAACAAACGTGTTTGTTTCTGCGTTGATTCAACCGTCAAGTTAATGGGATATCACCTATCTGGCTGCTTATATTCTGCATGGTTTCTTCCCTATATTCCGAAAGAATATTAGTCTTTCTGACTGTAGTTGCTTACATCATGTGGTCATGAGAATCCCATAAACACCGCCTTAAGTCTGGACAGGACACTATATTTCGTATTCACAAATAACTTTGGTATATATAAGCTCGTGAAGGAGCTGTTTTGTTAGCTTTGTAGCGGTAGATGATTCCCTGAAATTATTAGCCTACAGCAGTCATCACTCAATATTGGATACTGATCTTCACTGTTTAAGTTGACTTGTTTAGCTGAAGGTTCTTGATGAAGCACCTACGTCATTTGTCACGTTACCGTGTTATGTTCGGTTGTTCGCGCACGATCCCTAGCTAGCTAAACAACCTTCCTCGCATTACGACTTTGTTCTTGAAATATGCTTCGTATTTTGGACAATGAATTTACTGTTTTGATTTGTTTTTTTCGAAGCAGGATAGGCTTAATAGGAGTTTGAGGATGCAGACTCACCTTGTATACATCACTCCTTGCGTGAATATCACCTCCCTGTTAAGGCTTATTTTAGTTGCGAAGATAGGCTGGCATGAGATTTAGCTATAGATTTACTCTGATAGAAACTGGATGGTTTTTTCGGACACATATACTGTCTCTGCCCACATTTTCACATCCTAGAATTTTTTCAGTCTGCTGGGTTTCTGGGCAATAGTCACGTCGGCTAGTGTTGAATTTGATATGGAGGTCGACAACTAGTTCATCAGTCGATTATATCACTTTTAAAGCACCTGTTTCTGCCGTTTTTGTTATGTACTTGCAGCGTACCTTGAATCTTTTGAGTTTTTTTAACGCATATATGTACGATGGCACTACGCCATTCTTTTCCTTGCTTGGATGCTTTCATCTTTGTTTTGTTTGGCGCTTCTCCTTTGTGTTAGTAAGACATGAGTTTCTTGCAGTCTGTAGCTCAGCCATACTAGCCAGATAAGTTCTAAAATCTTCACCCTGAATAACCTTAATACTTATATTCTGCTTAAATATATTGCTCAGCAGAGCATCTTGCTAAATAACTGAGTCTTTTGATCTTTGTCTGGCTATCAGTGCCTAGAAGTCAGGTAGCTCACTGATTGAGTGATAGTTAGGCTCATTACGTTTAGTAAGGATGGTGTAGTGTGATATAGTAATCGCTGCAACTACCTACCTTTATCTACTAATAAAAACATTCTGGTTGATATACGTTTCTTTCTGCTGTGTGAATATATGGCCACCGTCCAAGGGTGTTCTTTCAGTAGAGTAGCAGCAATGAAATTAATCTGCTATTTGTGTAAAATTAACTAGAGTTAGACGATATCCGTGGTCACCATAACCATACTTTTTCGTACGATTCCTTACCAAGCAATAATTCAGAGGAAGATGAAACAAATGCATTAGGAAAAACGCTAAGGTAAGGAAAACTAGTACGCACCTTTGGCTTGCAGAGTTTAGAATTCTGACGACTTCCCTCCCCACAAGAAGAGAACGTTTTAGGGCGTTTCCTTCTGCATCTGGTGGTTATCTAACGTGTACTGGTTCATATTATTAATTGCGATGCGTAGGCTCCTATCAGGACATTTGAAAACTAATGGTTTTGTGTCATTTCTTTCAGTGAACTCTTCTCAAAGACGTTGTGTTGGATCATGCAGAATCGTAATAGCAATGGTTTTAGGTGGGATGATCCTTGAGATGTCAGAATTTATCGTGAATTAATTGGAAATCCATGTATTATTTGTCTCCCTGATGCTCAGCCGTCTGCTGGAATACCCTCCGAAGGCTTCACCAATCTCTTTTTTTCATGATTTACCTCTAGGACAGCATCTGAATAGTTGCGTCCCGCTGTTCTCGAATTGATACACAGGCTAAGTTAAACTTTAGGCACCACTAACTACAAACCAGTGAACTACGTCGAATTATCTAGTGAGATTCACGACCTTTAGTTTAATGTTGTATAGCGCGCCCTAACAAGGTTACGGTTGCAATTCGAGGAGGATGGTGTTTTCCCGTACTACGTGGATTTAGGGTCGCTCCGGAAGTAGAGAACTTGTTCGTGTGGTGGTGTCATGACTTTAAAAAGCTTTAGCAGGTCAACTGATGGATTTGTACATCGTTGTGCAATATGCTTGAAGCTAGTTAGCATTAGAGAGGGTAAGCTGGTAATTTTAATATTTAGTAAGAACGTTTTTGCAAGGTCACACCTCTCCTTGACGCGAATTTTGTATATCTGCAACTACTGGGTCTCGAGACAGCCAGTGAGAGCTGCAGGTACTGGAACGGAAAATAACCTAGTCTCAACAGTCCAATGGTATCAGCATTGCAGAGATATTGGTTCGTAGAAAATGGAGAAAATCACTTCTTTGTTGGGTGGAGAAGATGTTGTTGTGCACGTCGACAAAACTCTGTTGGTGAAAAAGAAATACAACCGTGATCGGCAGCGAGCGAACAATATTTGGGTAATTTGTTTTTATGACACCTCCCTCCGAAAGGGATTTGTTGAAAGGAAAGCAGACAGAAAAGCAACTACTTTAATGCCATCACCAGACTTGTAAAACGAGGATCTATAATACATACGGAGGAATGGAAAGGTTATAACTCTTTGTCATCTCTGGAATATAATCTTCACAGAGTCAACCATTCAAGTGATTTTGTCGATCCCGGTATGAGGTAGTATTTTGAGCAGGTTGAAAAATAGGATAAGGGCTATAAATGGATCTCAAAAGGATCTCATTTATAGTCATTTGGATAAATATATGTACAGAATGTGGTGTAATTTTTCTGCTGACAGTCCGATGCTTAACTGGGAAATGTTTGTGGCGAAGTATAAGAATAGCTTCCCAGGAGTGCGAACGCTCAAATGACCTTGAACGCATGCTAGTCGTTGGCTAACGGGATCTGTCATTATCATAGCTGAATTATCAACCCTATTCATCAAATAAGGAGCAAGTTTCACCCAGATCATGCTTTTAATTACTGTTTGGACAATGTGTTAACATCTCGTTAGGGTTAGGATTAGGGTTAAGGCTAGTATTGGGGTTAGGGTTAGGGTTACGGTCACAACTGGGATTAGGGTTAGGCTTACGGCAGGATAAGGACTGTCATTAGGATTAGGACTAAGGTTAGGGCTAGTGTGAAATCTAGGGTTAGGGTCAGGATTAAGGCTAGGGTTGCGATCAGGAATAGATTTCTCATTTATTTCAACTTCTTTTATCATCCTAAATTTTCCTTGTATGCAGTCGTCGATCCTCTTACTGAAACCATAGTAACTTAACCTAGGGCTTTGGAGAGGACTGCACGGTAAGAGAAGAGAGATGAACGATTCACAGAACAGTAAATCTTCAGTTTCTTTGATGAATACATCTACAGAAACTAGTCCAACTTAGCAACTGATAATCTTCATCATAACTGGGACGTATTTTTAAGTCATGTCAGAGAAAGATAATCTGTTTAATGTGTTTTCATGCATTTTCTTGTGAATATACGTCATCTTTGTGCATAAACTCCTAATTTTTATGATTGGTAGGCTGAAGGTCACTCGTGCTTTCGCATCACTTGGGACGCTATTGTTGAACTTTGCCAGGTTTGTCTCACGTGCCAGGGAAAGATGCCCACTGTAATAGTTTTGTGCTTTTTTATGCTTTTTTTTATAAATATACGTTTCCGTTTATCATAAATGCCTCTTAAGTGTGATTGGTCCTTTCAAGGTCGTTTGCTAATTGGTTGTTAGTGGTGTCGAAAGTTTAGCTTTGCCGGTACACATTAGGCTGCCCTTTATACTTTTTTATTGTACCACGTATTTAGAGCTATTTGTGTTTCAGTGTGATATCTCCTTATAGGTCCTGTCTCCTTCTTGGCTCTTCTTCATTTTCGAGTAGGAAAAATTGTCGATATGAATCATTTAGAGTCATAATAATGATATTTTATTTACATAAATTATTCATTTAAATGATTAACATATCGTTTGTACGGACATGATCATATTTGAAAAATACAATTTTAGATTGAACATTGTTTAGTGACATAAATATTAAAAAGAGGAAAAATCTAGAAACTATATAAATAGCTGGTAATCTCTACTTTTAATCGAATAAGTCATGAGATTTTTTTTGAAAAAAAACTTGTACACGATCGAACCATTCGCGCCTTCGAGTTGCCCACCAATGACTATCAGTTCCAAAAAAAGTTCAATGTTCACGTCCATCGACACCTGCTAGCCTGGGACCTGGCATGTTTTCACCGTTACACAATTTCAGGATGACTTCGTGAGCTCCGTCTGTGTTGCGTTGATGGCAAATACTATTCCGTAGCGATGGTCGATGTAAAAAGCCACTTCATTTCCATTCTCTTTCTGCATAGCATTGTGGAAATTTGATTTGAACGCTAGAATCAAAGTACCTATTACAGCCCTATACGAGGTCAAACGCGAGCCAAAATAGCTCAGTGGTAACGTCTCTTACTGCAGTGCTGGGTGACGCAGTTTCGAATTTCAGAGGAGACATGAGTCCCTTAAAGACTGCAGATACGCCTTGCTGACTGGTGAGTGCGAACTAGCACGAAATCTAGGTCCTAGGCCCCCTATCGGTAGCCTCCAACCATTTAATATAATTGTGGGGTTTTCATCTAGAGCACGGAAGACTTAGGTGATAGGAACAACATGATTTAGGTCTGTGGAGTACGTAATAATATGATTTTACACTTTTTGATAGATGTTGAAATTAGAGATATTGTACATGATTTTTGTTTAAAACGATTGTGTAAAAATATATATAACTTCCGAGTACAATTCGAAATACATTATACTGCTGGAAGCTTCGCCTTCTATCTGGGCATTACTGTCTACTTGCTCCACTAATACCGTGTTATACACTTTGGATCTATTGCTGCCTTGACCAAAGGATGTGAAAGGAGAACGAACCTTTTTCAGCATAGGTAAGCAAATATAGAGCGTTCAAATTTTATACCGCTTTTTTCTAACTTCAGAGGTTCAAAAGTACACTTTATTCACTTATTTGCAGAAGTCGAGTAATGTCAGTCAACCTGGTCACAGCTATTAGAAATCGCCGAAATAAATACAACAAACAACTGCGTGAAGACATATGCTTGTTATTATTTTTCATTGAATATATATCAAACATCCCGCTTACCATACTTTACATATTCTATCAAAGTGAAACAAAATAGGTCATCATGAAGAGACGAAAGCCTGACATATCAAAGAGACCTGAGAAAGAAATTGTTGCCATAATTCAACGGAAGCGAAATCTTCCATGAAAAACTGCAGCTCAGCCTATACAAATATCCATGTCAATCACGTCACAAAAAGCGTTAATGCCCGGCTCTTGCTACGCCGGGCCTCTCGCTCTCCCCCGAAGCCTTTCAGAAACGCTTAGTACTAACAGACGCAAAAACCAAAACACTGATTGGCGATTCGAGAATTCTTTATTCTAACACCAACATATAGCCAAATTTACAACTAAGGTCTATGAACAAATATTACAATAATAAATCACGATATTACTTCTGACGATTTTGTCCTGACTTCTTTCTGAACAGCGACCGTTGAGACGATGACTGGTGTATTGATGCCTCCGCGAAAAATGGGGAAGTTGGGTTTGACCAAACAACCGTGAACTGATCGCTGAATATTCAACTACATTTACGTTTCCTCTCATGTACATTTCACTTATCACTTTTATTAACACCCACATTATTATAGATTGACATCATGCTCAATTGAAATAATTTTAATGCACTTCTTTTGAATACGCTTAGGCTGATACGAAATCGAACTCATTTGCACCCCTTAGTTCTTTACTTATTTTTCTAATACTGAAGTTATGTATGTTTGTCCTTGGACCATGCAGACTTACCTTTGACTAGGAGACGTAATCGCATAACTTTATGCAGATATTTAGGCTTATATAGTGTTTCTACAGAATAACACTTATGTACAGTAACGAGGGAGTACCAGTCTAGCATGCCTTACTCCCAGTGCATGCAGAACAAACAGAACACAAGAATATTAGATAGGAAATTCTATTTCGCTGCAACGTAAATAAGTTTATTAACATGTATGGGCTGTGCACAGTCAAAGATGAAAGTCTTCGTTTGGGAAGTATCTCCCATTATTCGACGGAAACTTCCGAGTGTCCGAATTGCGTCATCTTTAAATTTTTCCGCAATTCAAGTAAACAGAACCCTATTCCTAAATCTGAAGTTATCCGGTATCACGAACCGGATGAAGGAATATTTGCAGGGTTATAAGTGAATGAGTAAACTTACCTTCACCTGCTGTTGTATGTAGAACAAATTCCTACAATTGATTATGCAAATGTATCTGATCACAAGTTGTAGAACACTTGTCAGTGTTTTCGGATGTTTTTGTCCGAATGCAGCTACATCTGCTCCCACTGGATATAATCAACTGTTAGACCTCATTGCGACCCACCATTCCTAAAAGTGATACAGACCAAATTCACTTACATAAATTAAGCATTCACATAATTAACATGCATAGTCATATATGAGTTAAGTATAAGTTAAGTTCAGTCTTCCTAATTTACACTCCTTTTGAAATGTGAAGCACGTTAATGGTGTAGAAAATACCATGAAAATTACGCATACATAATATCATTAACTGCCAGTAATTGTGCCATCGAATCATACTACAAGAATACATTCGACAATACTTTGTTAGTGGTCTGAGGGACGAAAATACCACAGTGAAACATACAGGCTAGATGAAAGTTCTACAAAGCTGTCTTACTAACATTCAATGTCTCATTCGTGGATTTTCTCTCCGCATGTGAACGTATCTACGCACTGGTATGTGGAAAAGTTCGCCACTGTTAGCAATATATAAGGTCCACGCCTTTTGAAAGTCTTCTAATGCGTTCACAGCTTCTTGTATATGTGCCGCTTTCGCTCGCACCGATTACCTGCGATGAAGTTCTAGAAAAAGGACTCGTTAACGAAGCACATTAATGCCACAGCTTGTCACAGTTAGTTCGAAAGAAACACAGGATACCAGACTATGTGAGTGAGAAACATTGAAGTAGGAAATACTGTACGTATAGCCACAACTCGAGAAATGCGTTGGGACCCACGGATCGTACTCACTGATAGCTATCATAATGCCTGACTAGTTTCAAGGGAGTTTATGACGAAGAGAGCACCGTATCTATATAAAAACGGTGAAACCATGTTAAAATAGTCAAATGTTGCATGTCTGTTCGTCAAAGTTGGTTGCGAACGACCAATAACACAACCACACAAAACCGCACACGATAGCGCCTACCAAATCAAATATCCAATCGACCGCCACCGTTCTAGCAAATGAAAGACGAGAAAACCTGGAGCGCATTAATATAACACTCAGTAACGTATACCCCCACCCATTCGAAATACACTATGCTGTTGGAAGCTTAGCCTTCTCTCTGGCCATTACCGTCTACTCGCTGCACTAATACCGTGTTGTATACTTTGAATCTGTTGCAGGAACCTATTATCCCTATCCTAAGACAACTCTACAACCGGAACACAGCTTCTACCAATAGACGCGATTCCAACAGTCAACGTTTCCGTGGATTACACAAATAATTTGCAACGGTGAACTCCAACAGTGTACTCAAGTAACCCTTTAAATAATATAACCCATTACTGCATTTTTGATAATATATTGCTGCACTATGATCTCGGCGACTTGGATTTTTATTTGTATATTTGTTATGTTAATGAGCTGTCTCTAGACAGTCCCCTACAGGTTCAATAAAGCTCCGTTGGCTGGTACAATACGAACAAGATAATCTAGTGGCCATACCTCAGATGCAGCAAGGATATTTCAGAGGCTGACCGTATTGACGCTCGCGGATTGTACGTAGTAAGCTAACGCAAGATCTACTATCAACAATTTCTGCAGTATTCGCTCCGCGTAGACCAAAGGCAATGCAAAACACCAGAGTTGATCGCCCAAATTACGAGATATATTTCGGGACCAAATCGGAGTGCGAGATGATTGTTTAGCTGCCTAGGGATCGTGCACGAGCGTGACACGACGGAATACCGAATGGCGTGGATGCTTGACCGGAAGCCCCCAGCTAAACGAGTCGACTTAAGCAATGATGGTCAGCATCTAATGTTCAGTGATGATTGTTGTGGTCAATAATTTCTGGGAATTATTTACCGCCAAATTATATGACATCTCTGCCCCCTATTACCTCTGAAGTTGACTTGACTGTCGTCCAATTTTAATCGAATTCTACTTAACCTCGTCAATGGTAATGCGCCAACTTACTGATTTTGTTTTGTTTCTATCCGGTCAAGCCTTACTACATCACGCAATTCGTTATCTAAAATTTACAGTTCTAATGACCCATCTTTAGAAAGTTTCCTTTTGCTGCTAAAAAAATTTACTGTATATACGCCATTGTACAGCTTGAGAATGATATCACGGAAATCAGGGACTCCTCACTGAACGCCTTCTCTTTTATAAAGATATTGATCACGATAATAAGGACACAATAAATTGCCGATTCCAACCTCACCTGGTGTGTTAGCCCACTGGTTTTGTAGCCGGTCACGGAACTGAGAAGAGAGGAAGGTATGCGCAACGGGTTTGTGACTCCACCCAGAGAAATCAGTTGAACTACTACAAAAGCTTCACAGCACCAAGCAAAAATTAAAAATTCAGGAAAAACTTATTTTTTGCTCTAAATGGTCCGACGGAATGAACTAGGCCGGGGAAAAACAGTCAGCCGGCGCGTCTTCTTTCGCTCGAAGCACATATAGGAATGTGGACGTGGAGTGGTGGTATAAAGTACGAAGTTAAGAAAGCCATCAACCTAGCCAAAGGAATGAGAAAATAGGACATGAATGTGCTAGGAATCTGCAACAGCAGGTGGTATATGTATGTGGACTGTCGAAATTAGCAAATCGTAACCTAGTAATCTACCCCTGTCATCCAGAAGGCAGCCGTAAGCAAAAAGAGGGCATAGCTGTCATGATGCCACCAACGGCAACTAAATTTTGTTGTGTAGTGGCAACCAGTCTCCTGCAGGGTTATGACGGAAAGGTTCATTTGAAAAGGAGGGAGGGTCACAATTATCAAATGCTACTCACAATGCTACAAACAACATGGAACAAGAGAAGGGAGACTATCGACAAGTGAAAACAGTAATGGACAACATCCCAGACAGTGACACCAGAATCTCAGTGGGCGAAATGAAAGCTAAACTGGGAACAGAAAAGGCAACATAGGAAGGGAACTCGTCAAGCGTCAAGAGGTTCTCGCTCGGGGAAATGAATGAGAACAGAGAAATCTTCTCAGACTTCTGAGCCTTCAGTGATTCGGCGATTGTATGCAGCGTGTACAAACACAAGGATATACAAAAGGCGATATGGATTTCACCTGGCGGACATACCAAAAAGCGAAATGCAGCCTACTGGGTGCAAAGTCGAAAAGGGGAGAAGATGTGAACTCAGACCATTATCTAGTTCAAGCAACTTTCAAAGTGAAGCTGGAATCCCTTAAGACAACTGGAGACAGGACACCGTAACACAGGTTCAACATTCAGAAAGTGAAGGACAAAACTACAAGGGATGCCTTCACTGCGGGTCAGATCTGAGCATAGTCGAACACACTACGTGGAATCCCTGGGGAAACCTGTGTGAACGGACATCGGAACTCATTTTCTGAAGGCGATATTCAAGGAAACGTGAGCAACTGTTCCAGGAAGAAGGAAGAGAAAAGAAAAGGTACGGCTCTCAACGGATGCCTACTTGAAAGCTAATAGAAGCGAGGAGAAGACAATAGTGAAAGAGAAGATGACTCAATGCGAAATTGGACAATAGAAGGGGAAGCTGAGTTCAGTGTACACTGTACTGAACAAAGAAGTGAGGAAGATTACTGTGAAAGACAAAAGACAATTTTACGGCACATTGGTTTCTGACTGAAGGAAAACTCGCAGGCCTCAGGTTGAAGAGATCCCAGGACATTATATCGGATAACCAGGTCCTTATCTGGGCAGAGATCAACTCGAATGATGAAACTAACGAAAGTTAAAGTAACCAAGGAGAAGAGATAAAAAGGATGGGGTGATCACTTAGAAAGGATTTCTGAGCCAACCACTGCATGCAACCTCTTCAAAATACCACCAACATTAGCCACAAAACTGCTAGTGGACACCAACGCAATTACGTAAGCAGAATTCTTGAAAAAGTCAGGTTATTTAAGTCTGGGATGGCAGCAGGACTAGATTGAGTTTCTCTTGAAACATTGAAAACAGATCTAGAGGCGCAAAGTATATGTCGATGGAATCATTTCTAAAGGTTTGGAAGTAAGAGAGGGTGCCTACTAGTTGGAAGTAAGGCTGGCTACCTTGGCAAGCTACCAAAGAATGGCGACCTAGGCTTCTGACGCAGAACCGTGCCCTTGTCTATACCAATGAAAAACTGAGTCACATCACACTGGAAAAAGTGAAATATGCACTGGATGCAGAACTCCGCCGACCGGAACAAGGTGAATTTCGGAAAGGCGAATCACATGCTGATCAATTCGCAACGTTACACATTAGCACCGAACAGAGTATAGAAAGGTTGAAGAATCTTTCTGCGTCTCAACTTCATCGAATTTTAAAAGGTTTCGACAGCCTTGATCGAGAAGTAATTTGGAAACTGCTCTAACCCTATGGAGTACAATACCCCACACATTTATCAAGCTCATTCGATAGCTATATAATGTCACGTATCAGGTGATCCACAATGGAAAACTCGGAGAGGCTTTTGAAGTGAATACAGGAGTCAGACATTCCGTCGCCCATGATATTCCCAATATAGTGGACTGGATTCTGCGCCCGACTGTGGAGAGCGAGAAGACAGGAACGCATTGGTCCCATAATACGACTCTCGAAGTTCTGGATTTCGCAGATGGTATACATATATAATGTCACAAACTGGAGTATTCCAAGTCGAAAACCAATAAACCGACATAAGAGGCAGGCAGCGAAGACAGGAGTTTGCTTCTTTTAAGTATCTAGGAAGCATCGTTTCAACTACAGTCGGAATGGATGAAGGTACCATAGCCGGAATCAGGAAGGTAAGGCATTCCCTCATCACCCTGAAATGAGCTTTAAAATCTTCTGCACTCATCCAGCGTAAACAAATTGATTGAGATTTTAAACACCAATGTTGAGTCAATCATTTCTTCTGTATATGTCAGAAACTTGGCTTTTACACCAACAGAAGTATTTCCACCAGCCTGTTGCAGAATTTAATCAACAGCTGCGTTTGCTGGCTTCATACTGAAGATCAGATGGCCTGTCAGATAGAATTAGCAACAAGAAACTGTGGAGACTAATTAACCAAGAACCAATCTATTCCCCAAAATACATGTAGAAGAAAATGGAGATGGATTGAATATACGCTGAGGAGACAGTTGGGTGGTATTACGCACCAGGCTATCGCTCGAGTGGAACCCGAGTGCGAAAAGATGAGTGGATCACTGGATGGTAGCATGTAGGAGGTCGTGTGGGGATGGGGTGACGGAATATGGGCATCCGTTGGAGGTCCGCACGGAATAGGACGAAATGGAGATGTGCTGTTAAAGTCTTAAGTTCCACTCAGAAACCAATGGAAGAGTAGTAATAATGATAAAGTGCACATCCTGGCAATCTTTATAAAATACAGTAAGACGGAAATAAACATCTGGATGTGCACTGACTTCATTTATTCCCAGCGAGTTCCGTATTTCCTCCGGCGCATTGCTGAGTGACGAATAACCTTCCATGTCTTTGACTAATATTTATTGCTTCCTTGTCCATCACTACCCTAGTGAAGTGGACTGCCAACGTAGTTGAAGATTGAACGATCAATTCATGGTTGTTTGCTCAGACCCAGCTTCCCCATAATTTTCGCGGGTCATCAATCCGGCAGTCATCGTCTCATCGTTCGTTGTTCGGAAGAAGACTAAAAACTATCAGAAGTATAATCGTGATTTATTGTAATAACATTCATTCTTAGACCTTGTGTAATAACCTTATTGTTGGTTATATGTTGGCGTAAGAATAAAGGATTATTGAGTCGGCAGTCAGTGTTATGGTTTTCGCGTTGGTTAATACAAAGTGTTTCTGAAAGTCTTCGAGCGACAGTTTGAGGTCCAGTGTAGCAAGAGCTGGACAGTTTGTGAGACTTGGCTGACATGGACAATAGACCAAAACTGCTAGTTTGTAAATAGTTCAGTATAATAAACCAGACACTGATATCCCATTGCATCTTTAACGGCCTCACTGTATGAAATGGCTATATGCATGACAGCCAGCTTTAAGAGTAACGGCAGAAACTCTCACCTCATTTGAGAAGTTCAGGTTTTCCTAGAGCCAATTAGAACTGTTTTAAAGTCGACATGAGAATGGCATTCAGCATATAACAGAAAGCATCTATTTGTTGCCCATCCGAAAGTTCACCATATGTCAGCCACGTCTCATAAACCGTCAATGCCCAGCTCTTGCTGCGCTGGGACTCACGCTGTTCCTCGAAGTTTCTCAGAAACGCTTGATAATAACGGACGCAAAAACCAAAGCACCGATTGGCGACTCGAGAATTCTTTATTGTAACACCAACATATAGCCAACTTTAAAATTAAGCTTTAAAACTAAGATTTCTGACGGTTTCGTCCTGACTTCTTTCTGAACAGCGACCGATGAGACGATGACTGGTGTATTGATGCCTCCGCGAAAATTTGGGAAGTTGGGTTTGAGCGAACAACCGTGAATTGATAGTTCAATTTTCAACTACATTGACACCGTATATTGGCAAACTTTATTAATGAAGGTGATAAGTGCTTTGCTGTAATGCTGTTGGTCAGATGATGGTGTCACTGGCCAAATGAAGTACTGTTTTTCTTTACCCGAAAAATGCTTTGACCTCTGGTGGCAGCTGAAAGCAGTGGATGGGTTTTTGAGAAGTGCTTTAATAGTGGTGATAAGGTCTGATGGACAAGTTTCTTTCGTCCAGAGTTTGCTTCAGCTTTTGGCAACTGAATGTAATCGCTGAATAGAGCTTTATTCTTGGCGGAAGGAGAGTCTGATCAGGGGCTTTCCTCCTGATTACAAACGAGGGCTTATTTTGACCATGCGTATCCGCAAATAAGAAGTCGTATGGAAACGATGCACATTTGCAAAGTCAGAGGATAGAAAAAATCCCAATAACGGATTTCAACTTTTGTTCCTCAATTATGTGACAGATCTGCAGATCCTGGTTGTTTGATGCTTTAGGAGAAGTAACGGCAACAGGAACTACAGCACTTGACTGAGACAAATAGACCTACCTTATAATTGATCACACAGGACTTGACAGTGAAGCCGAAAGTAATAACTCCTAACTCCTTTCTCATTAAGATTTTTAACTTGCAAAGCCGCCCGCTTCCAGACATGGCCACGACCCGAAACATATTAACTTCATAAGAAAGATAGGTGGCTGAACGAAGATGAAGGACCTATACGCATTTACTGGAGAAGCAGTACACTTTTTGGGTGCTTAATTTATACTACAAATACCCCAGTATTTTCATCTATATGCTTCACCATTTGTGCACGATTTTCGCCTTTCAAACACCTTCCAGAGTTTTTCATTCTATCTTGTTTCTATTTATCTGAGTGTCCTGTCTTTCTCATATCAAGTTCTCTTGAAATATTTCCTTTTTGTCATTTGATTTTCTTGAGTTTCTTTCCGTCCTATTAGTACCCCATTTTGCTGAAATATTTTTGACCTTATCGGAGAATTTCGCGGTCAAAAGCCGCTTAGAGGTTCAAGAAGGGTAGCTTCTTCCATATAAAACACACATCTCTTTCACAACAAATTATCGTATAGTCGCGCCTTACAGTGAGAGTGCAGACAGAATTTCCTCAATGGAATCTGAAAACCCTTAAAACTATTTAAAAATAACAGCAAGAACAAGGAAGAGAAGATTTTATTTGTATTTGTTGTAGAACTACCAGACATTAGACGGTTTAAATCTGAAAATTTGTTTAAAGTGATGTAATATCGTAGCGCTTACTTCAGGACTTTTGCCCTCATTTGTCAAATCTTGGTTTTTTGGGAGTTTTTCCCTGTATACGAAGACCTCTTAGCAATGAATGACGTTGCCAAGTTTCCAGAAGAGTTAAAATTTCTTGACTTGATGGCATGCATCCGAGGAGATAGGAGTCACTTGGGGTCGAACAGCATTCGAACTGGGCCTTACTTGATACGATACTCTACTTTCCTGAACCATTTGCAAAGAATTGCTGTTCATTGTGGCCTTCAGTTGTCTTCAGGCTCCTGTGTTGGTGGGGGAAATTCTGCCGGTTCTTTGGTATGGCGACTCACATCTGAGTGTTTTGCAGTGGTAGTGGCTGCTACGAATAACTCTGTCTGTGGTTCTGACTCAGCATACGGCACTTCTCCCAAACTCACAGATCTTATTTCGATCGCGGCAGTTTATTTTGAATTCAATCATGACAAAGCTGTGGTGAGTTAATCTTAGATAGTTTCTAGAACTCATTCTTGGTGACTTAAGCTATACTCATCTATACATAGATGGGTATTCGTGCAGCTATTTGAAATGTGCATTGGGAGAGGTCCTATAGGCTTTCAATCATATCCGTTTGTGAGAATTTATTCCGATAATGGGAGTGGAGAATATTTTTCGACCTAGAACTTGTCACAATTGTCAGAAGGACATGCACATGGTCCGGGGTTCCATCTCCTACCGACGCACACCTGGTATCAGTGATCGGCATGCAAAATTTGGGCTACCGATATTGCATGCTAAAAATTCCATACATCTACCATAAAGTACTGTGTGTAATCAAGCTATAATCAGAAATTAGAGATAATTAAATTATAACCAATTTTTCCCTGACCAAAAGTTAACTAGTACTTCTCTTAGAGCCTCTTTTATTATGGTGGTGACACCATAGTTTTCTTTAACCTGAAATGGGGTGGAGAAATCTGATTTCTCATCAAAGAAGAAACTTCAGAGCAGAACAAATAATGTGATATGCACGAAAAATTTGGAAAGTGGACGGTGAAATAAAAATAAAACCAAGTGCGAAACTAAAACAGCCATCTTTGGACTAGGAGTTAAGACTACTAGTAAATTAGTGTAGTATAGAGCGAGGAGCTCAAGTATAATTCTGTTAATGTGATGCGTAACTACATTTGCAGATGCTCTTGTGTGGTTTTCATGTCACGTTCATTCTTCCTCTAGTTTTTTGAACCACCCTTGAGGAAAATGACAGGCTAAATTGCAGTACGTGTGAACAAGTTTTTTAGCGGGTTGGATTTAATTGTTCCTTGTAATTGCTAGACATGCACAACCTAAAACCATGTCATGTTGTTTGCAGCAAATGTAAGGTGTAAAGTCTAATTGAGAGGGATGTAAGTAATTTAGTTAGTTCGATTGTTGGGCCACTCTTTCTAGTGAGGCTGCTCATCTGTGACTCAAAAATCCTGCTAGCGATTCCGTTTCACCACTGGTTGAGTTCACTACCATACTTATTGGTTCTAGTTATTCCACCACCATTTTATTTCAACTTACCATGTTTCTGAGTTTTTTAAGCTTTTGAATTAGGTACAGCGTCTTTAATTTTAGCTTAATTTCTCAGCAGACAGTCAAGAAAATTTTTTGTTAACCATTTTATTAAATCCACTTATGTTCTGAGATACATTCACTTGTCTTTTGCTTCATCACTGTTTAAGATGTTTCCGTTTTGGTCTTATTTGTTCAGCCCTGTCCGGAATTGGCAACGGATCTTAGCATGGGGAGATACAGTTCATTGCTTCAACATGTAGATAATCTGCTAACAATATATGCAGTTCCGGGCGACAAGTAAGTTGTCCTGCAGTGATAATTTATTATATCTTCAGTTCATTGGAAGTAAACTTTCATATCTTTTAATTCAAGGTAGATTGTCTGTGAAATATTATTATAGGACCTCCATGGTTAAGTTTTTTAACTGTTTTAGGCAGTGCATTCCTCAAAGAGAAATTATTTGTATCGTTTTCAATTCTTATAGTTTCTACAATGTTTTTTGTTACAGTTCACATGGCATTGGTACTTATTGTCATCAGAATTCATGTTTCGGTTACACCTTTAATTCACTCGCCTTTTAAAGCTTGATCTACTAGCATTAGCGGCTTGGTTGTTGGAACAACTAACCTGATTAGACAAATCTCTCCATGGGTTGTCTACTCTAGAGTCCTGAAGAAACTGAATATTGTAGTTATAAATTCGAATCTGTGATGATTTGTCCTCCTTAGAAATGCAGCTGTTAATTATCATTATTCATTTCATTATATCTTCACTTTGTATGCTAGTGGTCCTATTTTCATCACTTTTCCTCTTAATATTTCTTATCCCTTTGCTTTGTTTTTTGGTGTTTTCCTCTCTATGTGCGGATTAGGAGGCGGATAATGTGAATTAATAATCAGTTGTACTGTTCGCATATTGTTTATGCCCATCAGATCGCGTCTTTAAACAAAGCTACTGTAATCTATTACAGATAACAAATGGGAATGTCACTTAAACTGAGTTCTTGTCAGCTATGAGTTCATGGTGTGTTCATTGTGTCGGAGTAGTCAACCACAAATAGCGAGTGTATTAACAGTGTATATCACATGAGTCAGCTGACATTAGAAGGTCAGTTCAGTGCATTTCACCACTGGTTTCATAGCGACGATGAAGTTAACAAAGACTGATTTGTGATTATTCTGATAAGTATTATTTCGACAAGTGTAACATGTAGGTAATATGAAGTTATGTATTAGTAAACATGAGTGATTGAGAATACAAGTTCCACTAGTTTTTTCTTTTTAGTCGTGGATAAAATAATCACATGTAAAATGCGACCCAAACCTAAAGTGGAAGTTATGCGTATGTAGTTCGTCGTAACTGGATTGCAGAGTAACATTTCACCTGCTCTATGAAATCTTACCATCTATGTTGCAGAAATAGATTAGATGAATAATCTTTATAGCTTGCACGTATTTCTTAATTTTTCTGCTAATCAATAAGTTTTGTATTATTTTTCTAGGATTGATCGCGCTCGAACTTATTTGTGTTTACAAGCTCTTGAAAAGGATTTGAGTATGTTAACTCAAGCAATAAGAACTGACTTGGAGAATAATATGGACGCTATAAACACATTCAGGCGGGCTCCGAACCAAAAACATGACGTATTCAGTATGCGTGACCTGGTAAATCGTTCACTTGTTGGGCATTTCGTTGGACGTACAGGAGGTCGATTGGCTCGTCTTACTTATTTAGTAACATCAGCACAAGCTATGATAAGTAATGCAGCTGGTGTCTTAAAAAATGATATGCAAATGAATCCAAAGAAACCATGTTCTACGAGCGTTGGTTGTGGGTCACCTGACGGTTTAATTGGTGGATATATGGCGCGTATAGGGCTTTGTCCCAGACTATCATATGCTGGAGATACTTCTACTGCATCTCACTCCACAGTTCAGCGATTACCATTCATGCCACTAGTTACATTGCAAAAAGATGCTTACGGTGTGAGGTAAGTTATATGCTTCGGAAATTTTAAGTTACTAAATTAAAGAAATCTGATAAATCTGAGTTACCCATAAAATTAAGCACAATAGAATCGGTCAGAAGATCTAACATTTTATCACATAATAATAATAATAACAACACTGAAATGGTTGGAAAATTTCCCTCATTTACTAGTTCATAAGTCATAATTTAATGTATAGAGACTTCCCTGGTTCCCGGTGATGTGTGGGGTGCGATCCATTGGTTGTTAACCAGGGACGTAAACTAATGAACCACTTCACTTGGCAACAAAATTCTGCCTGTCAATCCAAATTACTTTACGGAGAACAATAATCTATTGTGATATGGATTTTCGGTATCTGAATCAATATCTTGGAAAGGGGAGTCTTGTTTTGAGAGCAGTATGTGTTTTCCTTTCGAGTATATTCTGATGTGAGTGAGTCTCAGATAACTCAAAATGTGTTATCTAAAGTCAGCTATTCGAGCTGTGGCTCTATGCGTAATTTGTGAATATTATTCTTGTCAGGTGTCTTATTTCCCCTTTTTGGAATATTCTAAACGCTACAGTGGAGTGTCACATAGGCAGTTCATTTGACTGGGAATTACTATTAGTTGTTTGATAACAATATAAGACAGAAATATGTCAATAGTTTAGTACAATTACACTCCTTCGCATGTGGTTTCTGTTTAAACTGGGAATCGGAAAAAAATGGAAATGATACCAGGTGTCGATGAACAGTAGGAAATAGAGGGAACAGCTAGCGAAGTATTCGTGATTTAAAAAAGGGTGACTATCTGAATGATCAATTTTTCCTCGTATTACTTATGGTCTTTAGCCAGTGACCCATAAGACATTTTTTAAGAAGTACATCGGGTATCCAACATTCATTTTTACTGGACTCAGATCAATCTGATCTAACAGAATGAATCTCAAGAGTAAGGAATCTCACTCTTCAGTTTCTAGTACGATTTCTGAAGTGCTTGGTACTAATTGAGGTTGGGAAAAAAGCTAGACAATCCAGATGTTGTTGAACACGTATTCTGTATTTAATACTGGACTTTAACGATTAGTTTGGTCAAAAGAAACAATTTTTTCCGAAATGTTGCTAAAATTGAAGATGCAGTTTTGTGTGTAAGCACTCATTGGAAATTTAATCATGATAAATTCTGAAATATAATTGTTCATATCAGATAGTTTAAGGCTTTAATCCTTTTCGGTTAATTTGCTGGTATCAAACACACTGATCGGATGGATGAACTAATACTCATCGGTTCATGATTTCATTTTTTTACCGTATGTATCGAAATATCTGTGTGTTTTGTAGACACGTGCAAACTTGTGAAAATAGTGAATCCAGATGAGCTTAAAATTTTTTGTATAAAGTTCTTAAGTTTACTTATTGTCTTCTGTAAACATGAATATGGTTTTATAGTGTTCCTCATTTCGCCCAACCGGATGAAATAAAGTGCATTTCAATTGAAGCAGAGTTTGTGTTGCACCTAGATCCCGCCTTGCCAATTTCAACAGATGCGATTCAACAACTTGAACAAATAACTGGTAAGCTTGTGATCTCTTTGCGTTTTTCACGTTCTAGATAAAATATATAGATGAATGTATTCCCTATTTTTAGTTTTGCTATCATGTGTCACATGACGAAAATCCTTGTCCCAACAGCATATATATATATATATAATTTTTGGATATCCAATTATCACTATTCTTATTATATACATTGCAAAATCGCTGAGACTGCACAGGTGATACATGCGGTTTTTATGGTATCGTAAGGATTTCTTTAACCTATGAGTAAAATACAAACCATAGCATACATTTACCCTAACCCCATTGCACTGTTCATCATAGTATGGTACCAATCAAAAATAGGAAAAAATGTGTTTTATTTATTTATTTTAAAATGAATTTGGTACAACACGTGCAACAAAAGATGCACCAAACAAGAAAGCAATAAAACAGTGTATGGAGGAGGAGTAGAATGATTGAGGGCTAGGAACGGGAAAACAGATATTCAAAGCGCATTCATAACTTCATGTTACCTTCAGCAAAAGAGAATTACAGCGTGTTCGCCATTGATTGCGATTATCTCGCTGACCTCACTCGGGGGTCGTGGTGTACCAAAAGATTCTAGCCTAATAAACTATCCTTCCCACGGCGCCTCGTCATGCACTGACCATCTCATGCCACGGAAATCATCAAAAATCTTATTTTTTAAAACATCTGAGATTCTAGGGGTTAAGTGAAGCCCGGATAAGAGGAACTGGAAAAAGCCCGTTTTCCTTTAAACCCGGCTGGTTATACATCATATTTTTATCCGTCAGTAGGTTTCTGCATGTGGGCGTAATTATCGGCTTTCGATACTTGCCTTATTTTTAGATATGAAGGTGGCGTTTGATTTTGCGAATCGAGAGGTGCTGCAGCAATGTCTAGCTGTGAAGAAAGTATTGAAAGGTATATTGTACCAATCAAGAGACTACTTGAACTCTTGTAGCCGTGTACAAGTTTACGGAGAGTTATAATCTGAAGAGACGACGACCAGTGCTTAGTAGGGAAGCCACCTGATGCCACTCATACTGAATTTCATCATAGATGTATTAATGAATGTTTTCCGCGGTCGGCTTCTCTATTTCAAGAATCGACTTTGGCTTGGGATGACGAACATTTGTAACATGGTGATAAGGTGATTCAATACATCAGATGTAGCTCCAGAGTGAAATCACTGGCTATTACGATGACGAGTTAATGCTTATTTCGAGCCTGCCTTCTGAGGACACTTACCATCGTTTTTTTAGTGGACACAGAGTGAAGAGGGAGTGAGGAGCCATCAAGTAGAGTTGCATCAGTGGGAGGAAGGCAAGGTAATAAAGATGAAGATGAAGACAAAGATAATTGAGGATTAGAGAGGTTTTGTGTGCATTTCGGATTGTGAGGGCGTTTGTTACTTCCCGGCTGCCCACACCGTGGAAGTTGGTTGCGTGACCGCAGAGCCCAGGGAACAACTGCTTGAGGTCGGTCACACGCGGCCTGTTTTTGTTTGTGCTCTTTTGTTTGGTGTGTCTCAGTAGCATACTTATCACTCCTGCCCTGTGACACGGCAGCAGGAAGCGCGGTCGTTGTTAATCCGGGCCACGACCGATCCGGCATGAAATTTTGTGAATTTGTTTGAATCATGGTATTGGATGGGGTAGCACTTACCAGTTAATTATGTTATTCTCTAGTCATCATTTTCAATCTTACCCTCATTACTTTGTTAAATTTTGTGGCTCATTACTAGGTGTCTATGCTATACAAGCTTCGCTTTTAACTGTAGCCTTTTGTTTTCATTGCATTTCTGGAAATATAAATTTTCTTTGTCTTCAACATTTACCATTCTTGTCTCGTGTTATTGTTCGTTGGTGTGGACGTAACTCCCGACAATTCTTCTTACACTCATGAGGGCTCGTTTTAAGTAATAACATTTTTGCCAGTCTGTCTACTGACGTTAGCATATTAATATTATTTATATATTTTTTCATTATAAAGGTTTGAGTAATACAGAAATCGCAGACCGCAAAGAGGAAGATATTATGGTGTTGATTTTACGACAGCACAAACAGGAGTATTTGCGCGGGATAAATACTCATTTAGTGAGCTAACACTTAACTTATGTCATGTTGTATTTTTTAAATTTTTTTGCATGTGTATTCAGTGCCACTAACTTTCACTCACCCAATTTAGCTCATAATTTAGTGAATATGTCTGTGACACTTCGGACTGATGTATCTGTGTACAAGATTTTGACTGGGTCTCTATATCATTTCTCGCATTTCGTCTGTGTGTAGAGGAAATCTGTTGGCTTCCTATCGAAAGTGTGCGCTACTGTAATATGATATCTTCATTGGGTATTTTTTCCGTGTTTTAATTTCTGATGTTTGGTATTACCATATATTTGACAACAAAATGAATAGCTTAAATAACAGACAGGATTTTTGTGTATTACTCAGTGTCGTAGGTTTTTGAAAGATTGATCGTTGAGTTTGAATAATGAATACATGAAGAAAATTCTGAGTTGAATATATCTCAACTAGTGGTTCCTAACTATCTCGTGAGGCAGTTAATATTTCTTGGTACCGTGTAATTAGTATTTCAGTTTCATAACTTGTTACGTGTTTTCTTCAGGTACATATAGGACACTCTACATTTCTTTGTCTCGATATCATGGTGGGAAATTTCGGTGAATGTAATTGCTTTAGTACTAACAGCATGCCGTAAAAGCCTATGTATATATTTCTCTTCACCACCAATGACGAAACTGCCTTTGAAATAACTCAAATTCGTTATGGTCGTTGGATGTAGGAAGAAGTAATGCTAGGATAACTTCTTCCAGTAATAGATTTGCTTATATCTCCAATAATTTGAGGTTTTTTTTTTGAGTAGTTGGTTGACTACATCAGTTGATATCGTTAACAATTTTTCTCTTTCATTCCATAATGCTAAGGCTCACTGGAATAAGCATTTGACTCATGGGTTTGAACTGCTGTCCTTGTAAAGAGTAGTATTATCAACCCCAACATCATGCATGTGGCTCATTGCCATATGCATCAGCATGCATGTGAGAGTTGGGCAACCTTTAACAAACAAATGATAGCATTTCGCTTTAAACCAGTTCAATTTTTGAGAAGTTGGTCTGCTACTGGAAAAGTGGTTTACGTGGTTGCTTTGCTCACACCACCTTTCGACATAGTAGCCGGCACAACTTAGTAGTCACTGGCTATTTTCGACATATTAAATCACTTGTATAAAAGAACTTTTCTCCCTAACACCTTTATAGGGTAACACTTCTTTGCAACTAACAAATCATATTTTCATTTTTATTATTTCCTCGATTTTTTATAGCGAAACCCGAACCTTACGCATCATTCTTATCAGATCCAAAGTGATGTTAAAGGTTATCTTGTCAGCTCTGTACCTTTTACTTGTTCGAATCAAATTGGCGAAATTATTTCTATACTCCGTAAACAAGCCTCAGCTTTAGCATTTTACGAAACATTCATTGTTCACCCTTACAAGCCGGTAGAGAAAGGTATGTTTATGCGACTATTGTGCACAGTTTATCATTAATTTTTTGAGTTATGTATTCCGTTCTGGGAATCCATAGATAGTTTGTCGCTCATTGGAGTGGTTACTAACATCTAAGATTATCCATGTTTCATATTTTCAAGCGAATGAAACTCTGAAACAGGATTGGATTTCAGTCCTTGGTTTCCAAGTTACAGTTTTGATACTTCAGGCAAGAAACTATAATACGCAATAGTTAACCAGGTCTGAGTTTTATCTGAGTTATAAGGTATTATTTCTGCTCCATTAACTTGGGTCTTGATATCTTGGTGTTAACATAAACACTCAAGCTGTATCAATATAAGTTATGTGTTTTAAAATTAGCTTTGGGTTCTATTTTATACAAGAAATGAAGTCTGTCAATGAGTTTCTCAACATGTATCTGTTGAGACAGTATGGTCATTTTTCCCGAACCATTATCTAATCTATCACGTAGTGCTAAGGTACTATTAAGTTACATTAAACAGAGTTAACTTGCGAAATGATTAATTATTGGTCTGGGGAACAAACCGACCATAAGCACTTAAGACTATGACGGTTTATTAGTTAAGAATAATAGTTAATGACGTCTACTGCCTTGGTCTAAGAGTTATAAAAGTGCATTTATTCTTTCATTCTATACGTAAACCGAATTTCGTTATTTTTCTTCATTATTCTTCCTTTCTGTTGATGTCTTCCGTGTTTATTTATTTGAATAATTAAAATTTATTGATTCTACAAATGGATATCAGAGCTCTTCAATCACAGAAGAATATTTTGGAATTGGGACTTGAATGTGTGCATATCTTGCTTGAACTGATATATGTTTGTTCATAGTTTTTGTTTACATTAGGCTTTCTTTGATAAATCCATTTTAAAAGTGGACATTAATGCTATTTGGATAGCGTTATTAGAAGACGGTGATTATCTGAAAAGTGTGATGTATTTGCGCCATACATTTCGAACAATCTGATCACACTTACTTGTCAAGTCGATATATATGAAACAGTTAAATTAAACAAAGTGACAAAAAAAGGATTTAAGAATGATTAACACTTTGTTTAATTTAACTTTTTCATATATATCGTCTTGGCAAGTAAATGTGTTCGAAATGTATAGCGCAAATACATCACATTTTTCAGATAATTTCCGTCTTTTAATAACGCTATCCAAATTTATAAAAGGGAGTAATTGTTTTAAATTAATGCTATTATTTTCTGACCATCAATTTGGCTTTGTTCGACTCATTTTCATTTCTTTCTTAACTCGTTAATTTTATTATTTTTCATATGAGTTCATATGACATTTAGGTGTATGGTCAGATTGTTCAAAGTGTGTTGTGCAAATACGTTACATCACTCTAACCAACTACGTCTTCTTGCCGTTGTTCTTTTAATGTTTCCAAACAAACTCATTGTTTCACAGTTTCCATTAGTCTTATAACACGGTATTTTGAGTTATGTTCCATATTTTTTATGATTTGAATGATCTAATAATATAATACAATATTACTGCATAAATTACAGTTGTCTACTGGCGTTTATTTTAGATTCTGATCTGACGTTTTCATTCAATATAAAAATCATGGCTGGTCAGATGGTTTCAGTAGAATTCAATGATCCTAATTGTCTTGGAGCAGAAGTTCATGGTAATTGTTCAAGTATTTTACTTTTAGTTTTCATGTAATATTTTTGGTCAATGTTGTCGGTAATAATAGGTCCTTATCCTTATGCTTTTTCTGCAGTGGTCATTGGCATATCATTGAATCTACTCTTTTAGTGCCGGCTTTGAAGTGGTGTTTAGATTTACTACAATGAGAAATTTCCATTTGTGAGACAACAAGTATCCACAGTTTTATCGGTCTAATTACAATAATTAATCAACCTACTATCTTTCCAGTTTTTTTACTCAAAATATTCCCGTTATCAATTAAACATTTCAATCGATTTATAAATATTCTTACTGTCTATTTCACAGCTTTATTGCATGTTCGACCGTTCGACGTTCAGTGTATAGAATTGCACTTCCCCTCCAATAAATCTAATCCAGTAGGTGCAAGTAACAGTGAAGAAGGAAAATCATTGTCACCTAGCAAACTATGTTTGGAAACTGAAAAATCTCTGATGGATAACTTCAGTAAAATTCTGACGAAGACTCACACACTACCGATTGGATTAGTTTGGTTATTGACTCGACTGCAATGCCCTATTCATAAACAACTAGAAAATGTGAAGTTACCTTTAGGTAATACAAGCAAAAGTAATGAAAACAGTCAAATTTCATCATCAATCAGTCAAAAGAAACTGAGTTCATTAAAAGCAATGATTAATCGTGTTAAAAACTCTATCGTAATTCGAGGTACCACTGGCACTGATGGTATACTTTGTGGTGGGCATCTTAAGACATCAGTGGATTTCGAGTCTTCATCGTTTACTGCAGCACCGATATTCACTCTGAATACATCAAACTATTTGAATGGTTCTAAGAAAATTCCTCCTTTGCCCCCAGGTGTTATGGCTACACCACCTCCAGCTTTTACTCATTTGGATACAAATTCAGGTATATATCTGTTATGCTTTGTACTTGTTGTTTCTTGTTTGTTACATGTAATTAAAATGTAAAAATGTTTGCTATTTCGTATTATTTACGTTATTTTATGCTTATCGATTCATTCATTTGTCACTCGCTATAGTAAATAGTAAGTCACGGTGTAGTTCCCATGTATGTAGTATCTGATTGTTCTTTTCAGTTAATTAATTGGCAATAAGATTAATTTTACTGACAATTCCAGTGTCCTACTCCTTGTCACTTTTGCGGTAGAGTCGAATAAAATTTGCCCATAACTGCTCATCACTTTATTTTAAAGTGGAGTAGCATACTGTACACATAAATATCACTCTTTGCTAAATTAATTTCACTTGTTGGTATTAGATGGTTGGAGGCAATCGGCCACAGGAAGCCTTGGATCTAGGTTTCGTGCTAGTTGGCACTCATCAGCAAGGCGTATCTGCAATCTTGAAGGAACTCATGTCCCTTCCGAGATTCGAACCCGTGTCACCCAGTGCTGCCATAATGGTGAGCCACCTAGCATGGTGGCCACATTGCAAGTATGACTGATAGAATTCAGTCTGCCTCGAAGATAGGACTAGACACATAACACTACTGACTAGTGTGCAATCAAAAATCTCCAATACAGTCCTACAGGAGGTCAGTCGCAAGCCTGTATAACTCAGTGGTAACATTTCTGACTGCAGCACTGGGTGACACGGGTTCGAATCTCAGAAGGGACATGAGTTCCTTCAAGATTGCAGATACGCCTTGCTGATGAGTGCCAACTAGCACGAAACCTAGATCCAAGGCTTCCTGTGGCCGATTGCCTCCAACCATCTAATACCAACAATTCACAATGCACCGTAATGGCGAGCCACCTAGCATGGTGGCCCTATTGCAAGCATGACTGGTAGGACTAGACACCTTACACTATTTACTGACTAGTGTGCAATCAAAAATAAGTTCACTTGTCTTTTATGCACACTTTTCATTGCGACAAGATACACGTGTTATCCAAATAGTTTATAAGTTTGGTACTTAGTCTTTAGAAAATGTGTTTAACATACTGAATGGAGTATTTACACTAGTGTCATCACCAGTATGATTTTGATATTCCATGTTGTTTTCACCTAGATACGTCAACAAAGGGTCACACACACACATTTTCAACAACGTATGTACATAGAGAGCGATTAGATGCATCATACACTATATGTTCAATCCAGTAAACTTCACTGTAGATAAAAATAATCAACTTTTTTTGTTCGGTGTCTTATCCGTAAACATCACAATGAGAACTTGGTTTGAAACATACAATGCTTTTCGTTCATTGATACCCTCTTCTAATATTAGTTCAATCAAACTGGTCATGGATACATTAAGTAGACGTTGCCATACTGTACTTTTCACATGATGTACGATAATATTAGGTAACACGTCACGTTGTTCATTATTATAAGTCTTTATATTTCCCAACATCACTTTATTTTTCATTCATCGGGAAATACAAAAGCATTTATGATAGTGAATGTCATATTGTAGCGTGTGCTACTGATGAAATAAATCAGTAGTATATAAAGAGACGCTCATCGGCTTAGAAATATCAAATAACCAATACTTGAATATCAATGAGATGCTTACTGGCGACCAGCCCTATTCAGGTAGGTAGTTACCTGGCGTTCCAGTGGGAAGTCGTGACCAGTAGGGTGCAGCAGGTCGGGTGTGAGAACAAATACTCGCCGAAGACATTGGCTAGTGGTTGTGCTATATCATGAATTGGCAGAAGTTAGAATTCGTGAGCCATTGTGTCGGGTCCCAGTGGCTCAGTGGTCTACGAGCTTGCCTTGTAACCAGAAGGTCCTGGGTTCTAACTATGTTGGTGGTTGCATATTACTGAAGAGTCCCAAACCAAGACGAAACAGCTGTTCAGTACTCCCAGGTTTTCCAATGACTCACTAACCAGTGTCAGCTCATGATGAAATCCTGTAACCAAACAAGGAGGTAGATTTTGACGTCAAAGAAAGCAAATGATTCAGCGTTTCAGAGAAACATGGGAGACATGAAAAGAAGTCAAGGAAACACAGCAGGAAGGAGAAAGTAGAGTTTACATAATTTCGCCATATAGAGATACCAGATTCCAAATAAACATTACATTACCAAGTCTCTTGTCTTCTACCGCTACTATATACCGAATGCGCAAATTCTTTCACTGTTAAAGGTGAACTTGGTGTGGGGATATATATGATCACGTAGGTGTTTGAATCAAAAACAAAGTTGACCTTTCTTCATATCAGCTAGAGGGCATATATTTTTGTTTACTGCATATTATATATAGCTATGAATACGACTTCTTACTACTTGCTCATATATTGATGATCACAACGGTTTTGTATACGTAGGTTTTCAACTAAAAAAAAAAACTAAAAAATTTTTCAATACTATTTATGAAATATATGCTTTCTTGATTCTAGCACACATCATTAATGTTTAACTTTACAGGTGACCTTGGGATTATTTCTTCATTGCGGCCTATGAATTCTCAAAACAAATTTCGTGATACACATTCTAATGCCATATCGACAGGTATTTCAACAAATCCTTCCCGTGGATTAAGATTAGATGACTTACTGGTTGATAGTACATTCCAGTCGCAACCACATGATCAACAACGTAATCTACCAGTTGTGTCATTTCCTCACTCATTGCCAACTTATGCATCAACTATTCCGGGAACCCATAGCACTATTTTACCTGATGTTAAAGATACCTATTCAAGCATTATTAACTCCAACATTTCTGTTTCAAATCATTCAATATCTGGTATGCATTCTACATCACAAAAGTCTTCAACATCTATTCTACCTGGGTCGAATAATATTATTCCTAGCTCGTACAGCATACCTTCTATTTCTGTTACCTCTTCCATTTCAATGACGTCCAGTTCGCTATCTGTAACAAAATCAAAGAGTTTCACGGGTTGGTCTATGATAATGCGTTATGTAATGATCTTTTATGCGTAGAAAATTAAAACACTATTCGCTTTATTTATTTAAGGGTCAATTTTTCAATTGTCGAATAAACTTATGATGTCATCAACTAAAGTAGAAGTTCATCATGCACTTTCATTTTCTTTATATTTATCCAGTTTTGTAATTTATTAATTGTCTGGTGGTTGCTCAATCTTTTCGCGGTACTTCCTGCACTGGTTGTGGGATAGCTGTTTGACTATTGAATTTCAATTTGTTTTTGAACGATAGTGGTTTGGGATGCAAACCATCTCATGTTTTCAGTTTTTTGTTCATATGATGATACTAGTTACAATCTTAATTTAATTTTTTAATTCCTCTGTATTAGCCTCTCCGGTCATCGATAGTTCAAGAGGTTCTTCAACCAGTGGATCTATGCTTGTCAATCTCTTAAACGAAGATTCACTTCCCAATTCTACCCCTTTGATTTCTCCATCTACAATGTCGGATCGTCACCTTTATACGTCTAGTCATTCCCTAATAAATCTTCAGAATGTACCTCTGACTTCATCTGCAAATACAAATGTTCCTAGTAGTCGACTCTCTGGTTTGATGTTACCCAATAATACACCAGCTGTCAGTTCAGATACACAGTTATCTCAGGGGTTCGGAAAGCCTTTGAGTTCATCTGCACCGAACCTCACTGCAAATAGCTCTCAGTACCTCCCTGTTCGTCACTCCAATCCAATCACATTGAATTCTGGCCGTACTAAACACTCAAACATAAAGCACGGGCAAACTGGTTTGACTTCTGACCCTGCGACAAATGCTAAAAAACCTCGGAAAAGACGTCGAGGGACAGTAGAAAGTGGTTTTAATTGCGTGAGCAATCAAAAAGTTAATACTCCTCCGGGCGTGTACCCCAACTATCCGACTTCAAAGCTTCAACGTGTTGATACTACGTCACCTAGTGCTACTAATTCAGTAACTGGATCCTATCAACGTGCTAACTTTAATCAGACAAATCCAAATTTTGTTCCGTGTTCAGTGTCATACGTCCAACAGAGTACAATGTCGTCTACTATACAGACTTCCAGTATGTCTATTTCTAATCCCAGTAAATCAGTATATGACTTTGACGATACTCCTGGTTCAATGTTTGATGTTCCGGTTGGAAATATATCATCTTCCAATTCCTTGTCGTTTTCAAGCGGGTCCTCATTGACAAGTCCTAAGTCGAGTGTATCTGCGAACCCACTTCAGTTGAGTGGTTTGACAGTTAGCAGTTCTAACCAAATTGCAAACTATCCTGTCACAACAACTGTGGCATCGACCTCCAGTCTGGAAAGAACAATCGAAAGAAAAACAAGTCTGAAAATGACTATTAAAACGATTCCATCCCAGCCAGTTACTTCGACTCCTAAAACTGGAGTAAATTTTAGTCAGAATGAAATTGACAAGTATAACAGAATGCAGTCCGTTCAGTCGAATTCAATGCCTTCTAATACACTTGATTCTACTAGAATGGCAGATCAAAACCATCCTTTAATTTCTGTTAAAAAGCGCAAAAAACGTTCAGTAGAAGGAAAACCTTCTGCATATATGTTACAAATGCTTCAGTTAGCCAATTCTTCATCAATGAGTGGTTGCGAAACCTCAATTATTACTACTAGCTCTGGTATTGATGCTTCTGGAACACCTGGTCAGCCAGAAATCACTTCCGTTGTACTAAATAATCCTAACTTAAAACACATCAAAGGAACAAACAAAGTAGTCGGTCACGGTTCCGTTTTAGTGAAAAAGGAACGTAAAAGACGATTAGGACATGGTTTTACTGAGAAGACCCAGTTTTCTTTTATTCCAAGTAGCAGCACTTATAATCAATTGGCAGAAATCAACGAAGCTTCAAATGTGCCAAAGCCAATTAAAATAAATCGTCTTCAGAAACCGAATACGGATATGCCAAGAGATATTATTACTGGGTCAGTAGCTAATACCAATATGTATAGTAATTACGTATCTGTGTCACCAAACTCCCTTTCCTCAAAAAAGAAAGTTTCTGCAATTACCTCTTTTTCTGTTGGTTCTGGTGTGACGAGTGGGTCCTGCAATGACGATATGCTTGTTGCCAAGCGATTATTTCCTTCATCTACTACTACATCTCTAGTAAACAATGAAAAACGCAAAAGAAATGTTGACACCCTGAAACAACCTGTCACTTCTCAGCCTAGTTGTCCCACCTCTAGTACCCCAAGTGATCCTGCGTTCACTGCGTCTCCACAGTTTGTTTCTGCTAGTTCAGATCCATCTCCTAATGGCAATGCGGCGCGTAAAGCACCTCGATTACCTCAGAATTCAGCAGCGAACTCATCACGGGCACTAACTATCCCTACAAATCGTATTCAGTCTAGTTCAGTATGTAGTACAACAGTCATGAATTCCAGTGCAACAACTACAACTATTGTTAACTCATCATCTGGTCTAATTAAAGGTTATAAGATTCCAAAAAAGAAGAGCATGATCACCGAGGGTTTACCTAACATCCAATTACCTGATGCAAGTAATGAGAAGTCATCCGGAATACTTTCTTCTACACTTCGACATATACAAGAAAATATTTTGTATCGTGATACTCCAGATTCTCAGTCACCGGAAAGATCTAATGAATCATCTCTAACCATTGTTGAAAACTTGTACTCAAACTCTAATGATCGTAATAATGAGTGTACAGAGACCATAAATGCAAGTATTTTCAATGATCCAGAGAATAATAACAATGATGTTGCGTTGATTACATCTGATTCTCTATCAACTTTCCCTCCTGCTAGTGTTGACAATTCCATGCAATCAGTATCTCATGCAATAACACCACAGTCTAATACATCTGCATCTGGGCAAATTGCGCAATCATTTCAACAACAGTTGCCACGTAAGTCTTCAGTAAAAAGCATTAGTGACATTGTTGACAAGTTACGAGCAAAGTCAACCACTGGGGTCCCTTCAGTCACTACGCCCACATTTGTGAGTGGCTCGTCCGAAACCGGGAATTCGGACACAACAATAACTACTACATCCGACACTCAAGAGTTGAGCTCTGACGTGGCTGATCAGGTCGTTTGTATACGTAGTATGCCTAGAAGAGGTGATGAATCTCAAGAGCAATGGCGAGATAATATTTTTGAAAAATTTTGCCATAGGTTAGTTTTCACTGTTCTACTATGTCATTTACTGTGATTTTACCTTTATCTTTAAATTAAACCCCGTCGTCTAATCATTTATTTTACGTGAGAGAGTTCATTTGGGAAATTTTATGTACTTGCATGTGTTTTACCCGGAATTATGCTTTCTAGGTGGCAGTTTATGTTATTAATGTGTACAATGATTTCCCACACCAAATTCAGAAAAGTAATTGAACAGTAAAACTTTTTAAATGATCAAGTGTTTTTCGTGAGATTAATAAAGTTATGTGTAAAGTGTGTCATATAAGTGTTTTAGTTGATGCATATTGAACATTTCACTAGTGCTTTAAAACTCTTATACTGAAGTTAGGTGGAGAGTTAGAAAGTCAGTAGCAAATGTATCCAGTATAAATGGAGCGACACTTGTTCCGGATACGTGGGAAATTGCATTATATAAACAGGAGGGATTAAAATCTATACAAAGCAAGTTAGGAGGTCGTTCAGAAATACTCATATAATCATGGGCAATAAATTGTGCTCTAGACTCCATCCAGTTTTTAATAATGCTACTGTCTTCAAATTCTTCTCTTACATTTCATATACTGAATTCTACATTTGTTCATATGAGAGGTTTAAAATAACACGAAAGTTGACTTCAAAGTATGATTTGCATCCTAATTGCCGACTGAGTTCTCGTTAGTTTTAAGGAGATATAAATTCATTCATCCATTGTTGATCATTTTCATATCAAGAGGAGTTAGTGTACTTTAAGTTGTATCAAAATTTGCATTTACGTTAAAGTGATGAGGTTATACTTATATTCCTTCACTTCTCAGGTAGTCGAAAGCAGTTGGTATTAGATAGTGTGAATGCAGGACGATGAAGAAATTTAGTAGCTCATGGGGATAATACAACATCTGGAGGAGTTGTCTAGAAAGAAATTGAAATATTATTGAAATATATTAATACGCCAAGTGTAGAGAACACAATTACACCAATATAATGTAAATATTCATTATGGATAAAATTTTATTTTGATAGAATCACAGTCAAACTTAATAAAATCCGAAAGATTAGCTCTAATCAATCTTAAAAATGATAGAAAATATCGTTATCACAAAAGCTGATAAAGGAAACTACAGTAGTGTGTGACAAATCTGATTGTATAGAGAAAGTCACTGGACACATTTAAACGGGTCCATATGAGGAAATTAAGAAGCCTGTAGATACAGTAATGAATAAGATTAAGAAATCTACAACGGATTTAATTCGTAGTATGAAGCTGTCACTGAGTAAGTCTAAATGTTTTAATTTAATACCTAAAATTAATAACTCTAGTAGAATATATGGTACTATAAAAATACATAAGACCATAAGACCAGTATTAGATTTCAGAAATACGCCGACGTATGAATTATTAAAACACAGCTCTAATACTATGTCCCATTAGAAATCATTCAGACTCTAGGCTAACCAATTCATATAAAATGAAAAAGAAGCTAAATAACATTCAATTAAAGAGTAATGAAAGAATGATCAATTTTGATATAACTAGCCTGTACACTAACATAACAATCAATGTGGCCTTAGAAGCAATTAAAAGGGAACTAACTTCTGATTCCGAACTTAGTCATGGAACAAAGCTGCCCATTGAGAAAATTATTTTAGGAATTCAGTTATGTCTCGCATCAACTGTCTTTAAATTCCAGGGCAAAATATATAAACAAACAAATGGTGTACCGATGGGATCACCAATATCCCCTATCGTAGCAGATATCTTTAGGGACAGCTGGGAAAATATTGCTCTAAATACAATTAATCCTACTCCAAAAGTATGGTAGAGGTATGTGGATAACACTTTCACAGTGTTAAAAACAGAACATATCTCTAGCTTCTTCACGCACACATAAACTCACCAGTGAAGGGAATAAAATCCACATTTGAATCGGAAAATCAACAAGGAGAATTATCTGTGTTAAATTGTAAAATAGAACGAATAGAAGAAGGCGAACTACACACTAGCGTTGATAAAAAACCAACGCATTCTGCTAATAGATATTTGAACTTTAATTCATCTCATCTGTTTGTTATCTGTGAAGACAGGCTTAGTTAAGTGTCTAACAAACCGAGCAACAACACCAAGTAGCACAAAAATAGAACTGAACGATCAAATGAAACAGATAGAAGAGGCGTTGGTGTTGAATAACTATCCTATAAAATTCATTAGGAATATCAAAAAAGGTCAAAAGCAAAATAAAAATAATAGTGGAACTAATAATGATAAAACCTGAATAAGGGAGTATATAAGGCATCTACAGTTCTACCTTATGAGGATGGGACATCTGAAACTCTACGTAGGATTCTTAATAAGGCAGGAGAGTGGCATTCAAACTTACAAGCTCACTCACGTGGGACAAGCTCTGTAGGCTAAAAGATCCGGTGGACCCAGTTAAACAAAGTAATATAATTTACAAAATACCCTCAATGACTTTGAGGTCAACTATATAGGTCAAACTAGTAGATCGAGGGTAATCAGATTGTCGGAACATAAGAATTTAGCTAAGGGGAGAATGGTTGACTCCGAGAAGATAAGTAATTTGGCAAAATGCTCAGCAACCGCACTTCACGCATCAAGATACAACCACACAATAGGGTGAGGGAGGGTTAAAATTCAAATAAGTAATGTAGTTAGGTGGAGGGAGATCGATTACTGAATCCTGGTTCATCGACTCCACACTCAACACATGCAGCAGAAATGACTCAACGCAAATATGAGAGATATTAGAGATATTATTACCAGTCAAATCGGAGAATAATAAATAATGTTAAAATGAATTCAATTCACACTATAATATTCTAACAAGTTACTTATTTTTACTGCAGAAAGCATCTTATTTCCCATGTGACTGCATTTGTTTGCTAACACTAATATTATTTCTGATTGTACATTATATTGATTTTATTCAAATATCTAATTAGTTTCACTCATGTATATGAATGAAGCAGGAAAGTTGTGTGATTGAGTACCTTGATATGATAATGAGCATTGATTTGTGCTCGAAGTGTCACCAGTTAATATTACTTCATAACACTGTGATTTTATCAGAACAATATTTTATCCATGATGGAGTTATACTCTACCACAGTGTCCAAGTTTTATCCTTATATCAATAATGTATGTTAGGTGGTTTATTTAGTCTCTTCCACGCATATTATCTTCCATGAATTTCTAATTTTTTGGATCATGATTATTCGTTAATAATACAGAGAACGAACAGTTGTTATACTTGTCAGCGTGATAGATCTCAGTTTGCAAATAATTACTGAACATAAGAAATTATATTTTAGTCTGAAACAGACTTCAGTCTGTTTCTATGTATGCATACTGTTAATTCCATCAGTTAAGATATAGTTCACTAGTTTAAGCATACGATTTTGGTCATTGGGTCCCGGCTTCGAATCTTGCTCCACCTATTCCAGCCTGGGCGACTGGGTAGTACTATCGACACCCTCACTCACTAAGTGTGACTCATAGCCCAGTATTGGATGACTGAGTAATACCTTACTAACATCAGCTTACAAAACGGTGGTGTAATATACTATTTTACCTAAATAATATGTCAAATTAAAAGAAAAATGCCGGAAAAAAAGTTGGACATAATTTCAGTGTGTTGGACTTTTTGTAATTCAAGCAAACCTGTGCAGCTTCATTGAATTTTATGTTGGTAAATGTCATCATAATGACTAGAATAGCTCTCCTCTTACATGAAATTCTATTGTTGGGTAACTTATTCAGAGAAAGGAGATCTATTACTACAGGAAAGTTTTAGTCATTGTTTGCCAAGCAAAAGAAATTGGTTATACTCATGTATTAGTCGATGAAATGGATAATTTGTTTAAAATAAGTGTTATACTTTCGAAAACACGACCTTCGATTTTATCATATACTGCAGCTCTGTTTAAATATGAAAGTCCAAGTCTGCCATTTTTTTTTCTACACATGTTTCACTTCTTTTGTGTATTTTCTCAGTACTAACTAGTATTTTCACGTTTGTTGCGCAATTTGTTTTTAAGTGGAACACCAACTCCACATCAAGTAGAAGCTGGTCAAAGCAGTTTGTCCAAACTGGATTCTGAAGGGGATTTAGCGGCATCGAATGATGTTGATGAAGAACCTACTTGGGTTGCTGGCGATAAAGGCACATCAATCACTAATCCTAGTGAACAATGTATACCTATGAGCAGTGCTAATACGCTTGGTCTTTCTGCAAATTCTCAGTCTACTTCCGACTCAGATGGAAAGCAAGACAGAGAACAATTTGAGGTTTGTTGTATGCTTTTTCATTAGAATCGATTTCTTAATATGTAGTTTTGCTTTAGTATTACTATTATTATTTACTGCTTAGGTTTTCTGGCACCATTTATCAGTAGAAAGTCAACTGGAGGAGTAGTTGTCGGAATATAGTTTCCATACTTCATTGTGGATCTATTCTGTCTTGAAATTTTGATACAAACATTTTTTCTTCGTCTCCAACTTCGCTAACAGTGACAACTTGAGACGATATATTTCTGTGCAAGCTTGTTTATCAATCTGTCTGATGTATTTCAGTGGAAAACCGGATAACAAATAAACGATTCTCTGGCTTTGCAAATTGTCCCTTAGTTTCCGTTCAGTTACATTTGATGTTCCTAATATTGCTTATTTGTTCTTACTTAGTTGTAGTAGGGTCCCAAACTTTTCCTAATAATGAAAACAATCTATTATTGTATTTCAGTCAAGTAGAGTAGTGAGTTTTGTGTTCCGCATGGTTGAAAATAGTTACCCTTTGGAATGTCCCATGTCTAACATTATAAGACTATCAGTTTTCAATTTGCTTAACATAACACTGAATCCTTTTATACTCGTTTTGTTACTACACCCTAACACCTGTACATTTCCGCTCATAATATTTCTTTTGAATTTCCTTTTTTGTCATTTCTCGAGTGTTACGACTTGAACTGCTGCACTTCTATACAGAGTTCTACTTCGAAACTGAGTCGGTTAGTCAGTTTAACGTCTGAGTATGCCTTTGTGCATGAAGCAAAAAGCTCTACAGATTGTATGAAAACTATTGATACTAATCAATCACTTGAACTCATATTTGCGACCGTCTGATTTAATCGTTAACCATTGAAGGATCATTAGACTACAGCTTTTCTGCTGAAGAGTCTACTTTGTAATAAGTTAATTAAGAGCATATATACTGGTTCTTATATATCCTATTATTTCATGTGGTAGTGCTGTGACAGAAGACAAGAGACTTAGTAACGGAATGTTTACCAGGAATTTGATTTAGGGAAGTTATGTATACCTTGTCTTAAAATCATCATTTGTCACGGATCTCTCGTGTTGTGGTACTTGTGCCGTTCCTTCGTATTGTGTTTCTTAACTGCGGAGATTATTTTAACTTTAACTTCTTGTTATTCGGCTTCAATGCTTCTCCTAGTATATTTCAAGCTGCTATAAGTGTGATGATAGGTCAGCTATTTCATTCATCCACAACCCAATGGAGTCATACTGGGTTGTCCTTTTTGCTTTCTGATCAAATATACAGGAACATGAGATAGTCTAATGAGTAATCATAATTCAATTTTTATTTCATACGCTCAACAACAAGAGTGTTATTAGTAATCATGTGTATAGTAATAATAAGTGTTCGTTTGTAGGAATTTGACTGATTGGTTTCAGGATTTCACCATGAGCTGACATCTGTTGGAGAACCATTGGAAAACCTGGGAGTACTGGACCAGTTACCAGTAGGGTACAGAAGGTCGGCCATGAGTCCAAATACTCGCCGAAGATATTGGCTAGTGGTCGCGCTATGTCGTGAATTGGTAGGAGTTGAAATTTATGGACCATTGGATCGGGTCCCAGTGGCTGAATGGTCTATGAGCTCACCTTGTAATCAGCAGGTCCTTGGTTCGAACCCTGTCGGCGGGTGCATATTATAAAGAGTCCTAAACTAGGAAGAAACAGCTGTCCAGTACTCTCAGGTTTTCCAACGGTTCTCTAACCGATGTCAGCTCATGATGAAATCCTGTAACAAAACCATATAGTGTTGCGTATGACTTCACGAATATATAAAACAGCATAGTTACACAAACAGATGTTTCACTTTTGCACAGACGTGTACTCATCAAATAAATAATAGGAGCAAAGAAAACAAAAAGAGCTGGAATGATGTAAAATGGATATGGAACAGTCGATAAAAGTGGTAAGAAAAAAAGTTAAAAGTACATAAGGACAATATAAATCTGGTTAGGTCTTCTCCGGCGTAAGAGGAAGTGACTTTACGAACTTTTTATGGGAAAAACAGTTTAGAATTTCTAGTTTAAATGCTCATGGCTTTAGCTAAATGCATTAAACAAATACGAAATCCATCTGGAAAATTCAATGGGATATGTTAAAGTCACCTAAAATGCTTTTTTCGTTCATATAATGAAACGAATAGTTGTCATTAACCAGGCCACAGTGGGAGATCTTGAGACACACTGGCTAAGTCGTCTAGTTGCACGTCCAGTATAACTGTATTCACAAGCGCAGTTGAACTGATAAATACCGACGAACCTGGCGAAATTGGCTACCTTATGACTCCTTGATTTATTACCATTCATTGAATGGAAGATAAGCGACACAGATTTATCATATGGAATGTCATCTTATAGGTTCTTGTGAATCCTCGTGATTATAATAAATGACCTTTTGTATGCACACTACTCAGCTTTTGTTAATGAAACTGTAACGGTAAAAGACGAGAGACTTGGTAACGGAGTGTTTACTAGGAATTTGATATAGAGAAGTTATGTATACCTTATCTTAAAATCATCATTTGTCACAGATCTCCCGTGTTGTGGTGCTTGTGCCGTTCCTTCGTATTGTGTTTCTTTGTCTTCTGTTCGTGTCTCCCATGTTTTTCCGTAACACAGAGTCATTTACTCTCTTTGACTTTGAATCTATCCCTCCGCTACTTGATATTTTCGTGCCCATCAAGGTCTCTTCATATACTACTGATAAATCGTTTCCATAGTAAACGGCACACTACTAGCACAATCAGTAACCCAATATAAAAGCATGTCATTGTGTCAGTTTTCTAAGTATCGAATGGTGATTTAGTCTGATTATGAAATGCTGATTGATGTCGTCTTAGATGCTATCGTATCTCGGCGTTTTAAACACATGACATACAACATGTTCTTGTAGGGATTACAACTTGATTACATAACAAATAATACATGTAGCCATTAAGTATTTGTTTATGGTTCTTATCTCACTAAGTGAATTTCTATTTATCTGTTGTTCGGAGTATCTACTTATTGTGATACTACACTGAAATATGTTGACAAAACAAGTTCTATTCTCTGGAAAGTAATATTTATTGGTTTCATTGTAACCAGTGGAATTCACCTACTTCAGTGCTTTTGTAATTACTTCTATAGTGCATTTTGTTGCTAATGAAAAGTTCACTGCGCCTAATATTATCATATTTGCTTTTCTTTTCCACTATTCAGATCATCAAGGCTAATACAGATACTCCAGCATCACCTACAGAATTCTTAACCGATGTATCAACACCTACTTCGAATGTTTCAAGTAAAATTATCCCAATATCTCCTACAAGCGGAAAGTCTATTGCTTCCCCGAAGTCTCTTTCTAGTCCTAATGTGAAACCCAATATAATAAGACATAACTCTGCACGCTTTGAGAAGAAAACTGGATCTGGACGTTTTTCTCGATTAAGTGGAAATGGAATGACGCTACATGGTAGCCTACTTCAACGTAATAATTCTGATAGGTATACAATTTTTGACATAATATTATGTCGTTGACAAGTGATTTACACCGTCTAAATTTGATATTACTTTATATTTGTTTTTTGTCTTTCTTTTTACGTCTATATCTCATTTTTTGACTTTATGTGATTCCCAACTAAGCATGCATATTATGTGGCAGCTTATCATTACTGTTTTTTCTGATCATTTGAGATCAATTAAGATTAAGTTGCCTTATTCTAGTTGGATATTTGATGTCTGATATGTCGCATAAACTCAAAAAGAACAAAGTTTTCATGTGTCAGCCTGATGGAACCTAATTGCCTAGACTAAACTACGTCGGAGTGGGGTTCAAACACTGAGCCTGTCATCTGAAAGTCTAGTACTTGAGTCACTGAAGATCCTCTCCATTTCTAACTAGTCGAGGTGTGGTTCATAGGTTTAAGCACTCGAATTTCAGTTACAGGTTCGAACCACACCTTATTTTCCTCGGTCTTGACTGGTTGTGTTCAGAGGTTTTCATTCTTGTGTTCATCCGAATTGGCATTGACCATTTTGTTGACCTGGTGCCTGACCTTGCTCCTTATTGATTAGTAAACTTGTTTTATGTGAACATGTCTGTTGAGTGCAGACTGATCTGGATATCAGACTTCTTGTAATTCCCTGGTATTATCCATAAATCTGCTATTTAAAATGTCGACGTTTTCTCAGTCAAATTAGTGTCCAAGGTTGTTCACATGTGATGATATGAAGAAATACGTGCCATGACTTTGGACCATGATTTTGTATTCTTGATTACGACGTCTAAAGGGGTATTGTTTTTGGCTATGTTATTATGTTTTTCGCACTTGATTAACCCTAGTAATGATTTCAGAAATGTACTTCATATGTGATATAATGAATTTTGAGACTAAAATTAAAATAATACGGATTTTTGGGAATTTCACATCAGGCTTTACAACTGTATAATAAAATATTAATCATGGCCACTTGAAACCAATGTTCAGGCGTGTATGTATTAGTGGATCATTTCCTTTTAGCTTCCGTGTGTGTTTTGCTCATCATTTGATTTGAGTGTACGCATTTTTTGCTGAAGCTTCTGGGGATATCCTCTTTTTTGAAGTCTGTCTTCCTTTCTCCTCAGGACTGGGGTGTTGGAGTTTATCTTAGCTTTTTTGTGCAGCGTCTGTATACAAATTCTTTTGTGTGCTGTTGGATTATCGCTTTTGTAGTTGAGTATGCAGTCTGTGTGGTTTGTTTCTAGATTCCTTCTACTTGTTCGCTTGACAAAGGCATCCGAGAAAAGTTTTTCTTTATTGTCCGATTTCTTTTCTTATGTGAACCTGATGTCCAAAAACATCTGTGTGAGTGTTTTCTAAACCATTTCTTGTAATTATATCCACATAAATATTTAACATTTTTCTGTTGTCACAGTTTATTTTTCTAATTGTCATCTTTTGTCAGTAGAATAGGCAGTGGCATAACCTTCACTAGTGTCTGAAATAATCTGCATTTTAGAATTTGTACCAAAGGTAATGGGGGTCTTTTTGAAACTAGTTTTCTAAAACACTTCTTGTTGTTTCACACACTTTGTTCACTTTCGTTTCTGTCTCTGTTCTTTATTTTCTCTAATTTCCCTTATAGTTATGGTCATCCTGGTAGTGGACTTGGTCATCCAAATCGTCTTTTACGCGGTGGACTAAATAATCCGGTAAATTGTTTTGCCTTTCTACTTTCCTGGACATCTTTGTCTTTCCACAAATTTGACGAGTCCAGTCTATTTGAAGCATTTTTGACTAGTCTGTTAATTTTCATACATTTGAAAGTGATTTGTTAAACAAACCTCTCACTGTTGTCATGGTCTGTTTCACATTCTATTTCAGCGGTTTCGAATATTCAAAAATATTTATGCGCTATCGTCGTTCGTCCTTCTTCCCAAGGATGAGTAGTCATTCTTAAAAATTTGCTTGTTTACTATTTGTCTACAGTTCGGCGGGAAGATTGGTTTAAAAATCTCGTTTTAACTTCACACTTTTTAAAATGTATTCAAAAAGTCACTTTTTATTAGAATAAAAAAGTCTGTCACCGGAGAAACGATTAGTTACATCGGAATATTGTTGTCAAATATCACTGACGAACTGTTTATTATTGATTCAAAAGCTGTTGATCATCTGTAATTTGGCAGACTACTATTGATTCAGTGGTGGTGAAATTCTGCTCAGCAGTAGGACTCGGTCTATCAGTTCGGGGGCGCTGCCATGTAAGTCATCAGACCCAGCTGTGGACACAGGTCATCTTTTCAATGAATCACTACATCTTTATCCCTAGATCAGTGTATAATAAACTACATTTGTCATCAGGTGTTTTCACGAGGACTTTCTTGGTACGCTTTGATTTTTATCACAATCGTATGTCAGTTGTGCGTCGGTGGTATAGCGGTTAGGATGCTCGCCGACCATGCACATAGTCCGGGGTTCGATCCCAGGCTACCAACGCACTCCTTTACCTCGCTGAGCCAGAAATAATGCCGGTAAAGAGGAAAGGTTGGACATGGGGCTAGCAACCCCATCCTGTACAATAAACACTTCTACAGAAATTTCAAGCCACTAGCTTGAAGCCCTATGTACCACTGGGGAACGTGAAGGAAAAAAATTATGACAGTTATTTAGTTAACGATAAAAATAAAGGTAGGGAGGAGAAAAATGATCATGATTAATTTTGCAATGGTCGTTTTTCAAATGAAAATAGTATAACTAGTAGATAAATTAAATTAGTTAAACTGCACTAATACTTGCTAGCAATATTACCAATAGGCTTTTCCAATCTTCTTTCAGGCACAGTGGCATAAAGGAAGAGTGAGTATTAAATCAGTTTTCATTACTAATCTCAAACACTAATCTAATCTATGGTGCTATTTTGCTGTAGTAAAAATTCATAGTAGAATTTATTTTGAAGGTGAATCATGTAGTATGGTTTTAAAGTTAATTTGTATGTAGTATCTATATATGTGTATAGCAAATAAATTTATTATAAGCTAATAATTGGTCACTTGTGTTGTAATGTCAGTATTAAATGTTATTTTGCTCACTTTTGATTGAGGAATTGATAATACTCATTGAAAATTGATATTTTCTAGTTTATGTGATCAAGAAAATAGTCATTTCAAAGTAGTGGTAGTCGGTGTTGTTGTTGTCGTTGTTTCTATTCACAACGGGAACTTTTAGTTCTGAGTATGAGGCCGAATAAAAAAAAAGATGTCTAAAAACCTTTGGGAGAAATGTTGACATGGGATTTCTTCCCTTTTTCAGAAAGTATTTAAATAAATAATGATGTATACAATTGTTAGTTGGTAGGGATTTAATCAGTTCCAAGTTTGATCGCGGATTAATAGAAGTTAGAGTATAACCTAAAACCAAAGGATGCTTGGCACTCTTCAGCAGTATACTCTCATGTCCCCACCAGGTACTGAACTTAGGAACTTCAATTTAAGATGTAAACATAATTACTGGCTGATGACATTGGCTGGTGGTGGCTCTAAGAGCTGAGAATTTGCGTACGTTAGGATTGAAGAGCCACTGGATTCCGTCCCAGTGGCTAAATGGCCTACTGAAGAAGAGTCTCCATCTGGGAGGAAACAGCTCTCCAGTACTTCCTGGTTTCTAGTGGTTCTCTAACTGATATCAATCCGAGTTTAAACTTGAAATTAATGATGCTTTGCTAAATAACCTCATGAACAGAAATTACTTTGGAAATGAACCAGTCTTGTGATTTTGTTCACATAATCACCAAATTGGCTTTTTCTACCGTCACCTTAATCATAAAGCACAAAAATCCGGATAAAATTGTTACAGCGAGCGAATCATGATTTCTGGCAATAGATTTCCAATTAGTTTTCTATTCATAGAATTAATTTGAATCATTGTCAAATATTAATATACTGATATTGCTATAATATTTCAACTGTTTGTTTGGCTTCAAAGCGAATTGTCTTGCCAGATATATTAGGTACTATATTAGGAGTTATAATGTTCCAAGCTCACTTATATCTTCTTATAAAAGTACGTCTTAGTATTTTCACCACCTTTCTTCTATAGACATTAAATGTATATTGAACACTTCTACCATCCATGCGTCTTTCCATATTTAAATGAAACTTTAATCCCTTCGTTATAATAATACTAGCCAATCACTTGTACAGAATAATTCTGTTAAAGATGTATCCCCCAATGCTAAATTCACTTCAAATTATATTAAGATTTGATTCACGTACTGCTTTCGTTTATTACCATAGATGAAGGCCTTTCATTTGCATGTGTTGCTTTCTTTTCTGTTTACAAAATATATCAACCCTTAGCGTAACATGATCAATTTATATAATACAGATATATATGTGTGTGTATGTTCTACAAGGTTAATTTTTTCAAATTGAAAATGTAATCTTATTATTAACAAAGCATGTGATGACAGTGATTTTTTTGTCGCACCAAAATATAGTAAATCACCTACTGGTTACTCTTTTTGTTCTGGTAGATAAATGTATATTATTCACTGTCTCTCATTTTTTGCTGAACTGTTTTCTTCACTTTTCCTTTTTACTAATGTATTGTGCTTACATATGTATAACCTGTGTTAGACAAACTGTTTATCCTTTTGTTTTTTTCCTTAGCACCATAGTAAGGCGCCAAATTTTAAACCACCATCGAATTGGGGCTCAATGAATCTGGACTATAGTAATATGGGTGTTTCCCCATCCTCTTCTGCTTCTGCTGCCGCCGCTGCTGCTGCTGCTGGTGCTCCTCCCGTTCCAAACGATGTTAACAATGGGAATATGGGTCATTGGATGATGAATAATGGGAATATGAATCCAAACAATTTGAATATGATGCCGTATAATAGTCCGCATTCTTTACCACCTCATCATCCATATCATTCTGCTCCTAGTAGACCTATGCGACCGAATTATCCTGGCCTTAGTGGAAATACTGGGCATAATCTATATAATGCTGGTATGATGCGAGGAAATAAAAAATAAACACCTAACTTTTAAACTGTCTTCAATTTTAAAACCTTTGTGATGTATGTATATATATCTATCTATCTTTTGTTTATTTTTATCACTCAATCTTTAAACCTCCTAACCTTTTAACTTTATTATTTTTTAAATTCAAACTCTGTGAAATAACAATTTAATTGCTGGATTGCTATGGTCAGAAATGCAGACATTGTACTGTATAACACCGACTGCATGCATTAAGCAATCGGACGTATTTATAGTCTGGGTTGGGGGGGGGTGTGGCAATGATACTCCATAACTCTCCATCCTTAGATATCTTAGATTGACTTTCAACTGATGATGCATTGGTTGAAAGTCGAAACACTGTGATGATAATGGTGTTCTTTTAAATTATATTTACTTTGTTTTTATTTGTCCTTTGTACTTTTCTCTCATCTTTTCATTATACTTTTTATGTGATTTCATTTTCATTCACTCTGGCAAATGATAACAACGAGTCAATACTAACTGTGAAATATTTGTTCAACTTAAACTAATGGTGTAAAAAATTATTTTGAAAGTTAGAGCAAATAAATCACTAGTTAGAACCTGTTTATTTATTATTATTCCTTCGTGTTTGAAATGGAACATTGGGCTTTAACGGCCTATGTCCATATCGTCCTGTTCTCTGCAGTTTTCTTTAGCTTGCTCCACGATTGCTCATGAGGTCTCATCCCCTACTCACACAGTTTATTCCATGTCATCCTCAAACGCCCAACTCTCTGTTTGCCACTCGGCTTCCACTCGGCGGCCTCAGCGCGTGTCCGATCAGTCTCCATTTCCTTCAGCATATTTGTTGGGCGATTGGGGGTTCTTGGTTGGTTCGTCTTGCAGAGTTCCTTGTTGCTAGTCGTTTCTGGCCATCTAGTCTTGAGTATAGAGTGAAGGCAGCTGTTGGTAAAAAGTCTGCAAGTAGCCTTTCGGTAATGATTTTGGTGACGCGCCAAATCCCTGGACGACAATATAGACTCACTGAATTGTTACTAGTGTTGAAAATCGTAATCCCGTTCTTTATGCTTGATACATCAGATTTCAGAGTATTAAATACACACTTTGATCGAAAGTTTAGTGGACATCTCTTACTGAACTATTGCTGTCACGGTTCATTTGATAAATGCTCGTTGTGGAGTATTTACTTGTAATTAAGATTTTGAAAAGGTAAATGGTAAAGAGTTGTTCAGTGATTTATAGTTCTATGGGTTTGCCAGCTGATATCAGTTCTTAATAAAAACTAGTCCGGAGAAAAGTGTATACTAAGCTCAAGGGATTAGTGGTAATATTAGTAGATCGTGCAGCGATTTGTGTTTAAAACAGAAGTACTACTTTTTGAAATCGTCTGATTTTTCAATCACCACCTTCATTGCATTACAGTCCCAAATAAACTGAACACTATATTTGCCAATGGTCACTATGTTTTCTTCATGCGTTGACTATCCATTGGTATTTGTTCACTTGCTTTTGTTCGAGTTGTGGAGCGGTTGGTTTAGAAATGGAAAACTCGCTTAGTTTCTGGTTATTTATTCGATTGTCTTACAGTGATCCCTTGGGAAGTTATCGGGATCATATATCCTGAAAAGTCTTAGGATTCCACTCTAACTGAACCTAAAGATATTGATTTTGTTGCAGCCTAATCTGAGTCAGGGTATTATTTAGAACAAAGGAGGCTTAACCAGCTATTTTGTCCTAGTTGTGAACACCTAAACGGTGCGAACTCTCAAGAGGTCAATCACAGAGCCTCCAAGTTCCATCGTGGGTTGAAATCCTGTGACTTCCGCACACTCCTCACGCCCTATGAGGGGTTGCCTGACAATACATCGCTATAAAGGTGCCTAATATATATATATCTTGCCAATAATCTCTCATCTCCTCCTCGCACGATCTGCTTCATACCAACCTCGGATGATTTCAAAGTAATTTGTATGAGTCTTCTGGTTGTCCTATTGTAATAGCACATTTATGCGATCTAGGATTAACAGTAATTCTGAAGTAACTTCGTACTCTCAGTTTTTCTCTGTCTTCTTTTAGTACTGTCACTGTAGTAGTTGCCCAAAATGAGCTATCGATTGTCTGAACAGCATATATATATATATAAGCTTACTAACATCAGTAACTTTATCCATTCACCTCTTTGTATATTGAATTATATAATGTAAATAACCTATTTTCAAGTGTTAGTTTATAGAGATTCGATATATTTCAAGTTTGACCTTAAGTGCGTACTGCCTATGAGTCCCAAACTATGACGAAACAGATTTCCAGTACTCTCTTGGTTTTCAATGGTTCTTTAACTAATGTTAGTTCACGGTCAGACTTGAAATAAATTGCCTATATTTTGAAGATATTTAACTAAAACTTACAAATATTTTTGTATATTGACATTAAAATTGTTTTAATTGCTTCATTTAATAAGAACTAATAAAATAAAATAATGTAGCACTCTGTTCAATTTGTTATGCAACACTGTAAACAAGGTGTTATTGTCAATTTATGATGTTTAGAGATTTTGTAACGTAGTCTGTAGAACTCATCTTTCGCTTGTGCATCAAATGACAAGTTTTCACCTTTTGAGATTTATATGTTGGTGAATTTCATTACAAAAGTTCGAATATGTGACTGTACGTTCTAAAAAATAATTTAAATTTGCTTGGACGAAAAATGAATGTCATTGTGTAGAATGCGTCAGTGGTAGAGTGCTCACCAAGCGTGTCAGCGGTCTGGCTTCTATTCCCGGACATCATACTGCTAAATCTTTCCTAGTTTACCAGGCAATAGTAGAGCTGGGAAAAAGAGAGGTTGGGTGTGAGGTTAGCGGTCCCATGCTGTTAAAAGATAACAAGTGTTAGTGGAACTTCAAAGGTTAAGGCTTGAAACTCTGTGTTCCACTCGAAACGTGAATAAATGAAAAAGGTGCTACCAAGAATAACACTGTTTGCTGTGAGGCTTTTAAATTTACTTAGAAGTACCAACCAGCGACAATAAGATTTTCTAATGCAGTCTATTTTTTGTAGCATTTCGGAACTGCTACTCCACAGGTTAAATAATTAATACAAAATTTTTAGTCGATAAGACGATTTTATAGCATACAATAATGTACGTCGGTAGTTCGCCTACAGAATGCTTGCCAACCAAGTACACCGTCCAGAGTTCAAATCTAAGCTGGCGCGCTCCCAAACCTCGCTAAGCCGATAGTAAGCCCGATAAAGAGGGAAGGTTGGTTGTGAGGCTAGCAGCTGGACCCCGACGAAATGACACCACTGCTGCTGAAACTTCAAAGCTTCAACTTTAAACTCTATTTTCTTTTGGGAACGGATAGGAAAAAACAAAATAGCGAACAATGAACTGGTATCTGTGTCGATCTCACTTTAAAAATAAATTACAAACAAATAAAATGGTGTTTGTGCCATCGCTTACTCAAAATGGCTATCAAACTGAATAATATAAGGTGGTAATACTAACTTATCGGTAAAGCGGTCCTAATACGGGACTCTCAAAGGAGCTAGATATTTCGAGGAAATATTACTCATGTATCTTACCTCATACGCCTAAACTGATTAAAATGTAAGTTTCAATTATATACATTCATTAAATTTGTTTCTGATGAACAGACAGTTGGAAACGAGAAGACAAGGATATCCTGGACTGATGTGAAGAACCTAGAAGACCTGGATTTCACGGATGATTTATGTTTGATGTCACACAAAATCGAAGACTTACAAGCAAAAACCGACAAACTGGTCGAAGAAGCAGCCGACGAAGACAGGACTCCAGGTGAACATAGACAAGACGGAGGTTATGAAAATAACCAACCAACAACAGCAACATCAAGCGTCAATCACCATCAACGGGAAGGGATTTGAAAGAGGTTACTTCATTCAATTATCTAGCACTGACCATTGTCTCAACTACAGGCAGTCGGAACGGACGAGGATGTCAAATCGAGCGAGAATCAGGAAGGCGAGAAACACGTTCATCAACCTGAAACCAATCTGGAAATCTTCGTCACTCAGCCAGCATCAACAACAAAATTCGGTCGGATTTTCAATACAAACGTAAAGTCATTTCTTCTATACAGATGAGAAACTTGGCGGGCGGGTCACAAAGAATATTTCCAACAGCCTGTTGAGGACCTTTATCAACAACTGTTTTCTCTGGATCTATGCTGAAGATCAGATGGCCGGGCAGGAGAGAATCAATCACCGAGAAGAAACTGTGGGAACAAACAAAACAAAAACCAATCGCCCAACAAATATGCAGAATAAAGTGGAGATGGACTGGACACTCGCGGCTGAGGAGGCCGCTGAGTGACATCGCGCGCGCGTCAGACCATTGCTCGAGGGGAACCAGGTAGAAAGGGAAGCGGCGAGTGGGACGTTAGTGCGAGGGTGACATGGAGGAGATCGTATGAAGAGCAGTTGGAAGAGAATGGACTAACATGGATGCAGGTGAAAAGTACGGGAGGAGACAGAAGCAAGCGGAGACGTGCAGCTGAAGCCCTATGTTCCACTAGGAACCCAAGGGAACAACAATAAATAATATAATAATATCCTGAAATAAATTGAAGTTGTTTACACAAGTTGTCTGTTCTTCTTCTTCTTTTGATTATAGCTTGACTCCATACCGTGATTTTTCTTTTGTACATGTATGGAATTTTCAGCATGCGAAGATCGGTAGCCCAATTTTGCAGGCCGACCATTGATATAGGATGTGCGTCGCCAGGGGATCGAACCCCGGACCATGTGCATGGTCAACGAGAGTCCTAACCACTGTGCCACCGACGCACATTGTTAAGTTTGTCTGATTGATATAAATTGCAATTGATCCTTTTCATAATTTTCCTATTAGTATTTATATGCAACAAATTTAAAGAATTTATATGATTTAGTATATTACACAGCTGCTGCATACGACGCAACACCACCTTTGTTTTTATTCATATTCATTTCAGAGTGCTGAATTCGCAGTTGTGTTCAATTATTTGACATTATCTTCTATTAATAAAATAAATTACAAAAAAATAGTTACTGCATAACTTCTGAATAATGCTTCATTTTTCCAACAGAAAAATAGTAGTAAGAGAAACTGAACACGTAGTTAAAGATGAAGTCAAACAGAACTAACATCCTAAACACTTCACTTGTTTATTAGTGGATGGTAACTAGCAGTGGAATCTGGAATGTGCATTTCTTGCCCTTCGGGACTCGTCACTGGATGTGCCTGCATTCCTCAGTGAGTGATGACGTCCCCATCGGGGCTCGAATCCTAATGCCTGTAGTTTCAAACACAAAAGCGTTATCCACTAGACCATTTGGGTCACGAGAGCTCCCTCATGTGCAACGTGTCTCATTGATTATTTAATTCAATTTCAGATTTTCCCGTCGACTGATTGGACCGAAGTGTTCTTTCTCAGGTTGACATATCGGCTCCTTGTGCAGATGTTTCGACGATGTCTGGGCATGAATTCCACTGCTAGTCACCATCCACCAATTATTTGCTAATTACATACCCAGACATCGTCGAAGCATCTGTACAAGGAGCTGACATGTCAGCCTAAAACCAAGCACTTCAGTCCAATCAATCGACGGGAAAATCTAAAATTGAATTGAAGATACTTCACTTGTTTAGGTTCATGAACTCATAATATGATTTTAACAACTTGATAATAAAGACGTATAAAAATGAGAATATTAGGAGATTGAAAAAATTGGAAGCCTACGTTATCTGTAGGGACATGACTTAGTAGAATAATGATTGTATATTCAAATTGTACTCCATTTAGTTCAGTGTAATAAATTATATTTTGGCATTTATTAAATTCCTATTTTCCAAATAACTGAATGCAGTCACTCAAGTTTACATATCATTCATTAATCTAATATGTACCAAGTTTTTTTTAAAAATGAGTGAGATTCACCCTTTTAGGATTACACAGATTCATATTAACCTGTTAATCTGAAAATATATCGTTGCCTAGACAATATTCAGCGTGAAAATATCATGAAATACATGCAAAATAACTGGCTATAAAATCGACCAAACAAACTCAATGAAAGCTAGTTCAAATAAATTCCCAGTTTCTATCCTCTTCAACGAAAATTGGTCAAATACAAACTTCTGTCAGACTGCATTGAGAAATTGCATGCTCCCTCAAACCTGACGAACTTCAAACCAACACCAATCGAACAATGAATCAAACTGTTCACATCAGTTTTCCTATTCGAATGACCATTACAGTTGTCAGTATATGTGGAACTATATTCAACATTGCAGCAATCGTCGTTGTCTTCAAATCACATTTCGGTTCGAAGTTGACCACATTCATGTTAAGAGCTCAGTCTATAATTGACTTCAGTGTATGCTCATCCACAGCAATATTTTATGTAATTCAGTTCACACCTAATCCCGATAAACTGACGGGGTTGTATTTTATTGATGTATTGATCTGTCATTTTTGGTTCAGGAATTCTTTATTCTGGTTAACATGCGTTTTGAGTGTACAAAATTTTGTTTGCATATCAGTTGATCGAGTGAGCTCTGTAATATTTATCACATTGTATAGAACATATTCACTTAGATTTTTTGTGATCTACTTCCTGTATATGTCAGTGATGATCCTGATTTTGTATCCGCCCACACCACTGTTTCGTCGATACGTGAACAATAAGTGTGCAATGGAGTTTTCATTCTACTGGACGGAATCAAGAACATATTTGGATTTCAGTGTATGGTCATGGATTGTATTTTCATACTTTGTACCAGTGGTCGTAATGGTGGTTAGTCATGTTTGGGTGATACATGTTATTAAAATTTCTCATTTACGTCGAGAAAGTTTTATTTCACAAACTGTTGAATCTGTTTTGCAAATTAGACGAAAGATAAAGCAACTGGTTGTTACAACTGCAATTATGGCTGGTCAGCAAATAATACTGCACTTCTTTAAATGTTTGGAACAGGTATTGATGGTTACTGGTGTGATAACATATGTTTATGGAAGTGTAGCTGAACAAACTGCTACACTTCTTGTATTAATTAGCTGCTTTCTGAATCCCTGTGTTCTGATTTCCACTACAGCCACTTTAAGAAGACGTTTCTCTATCGCTTTTAGGAGTGTGAAAGATAAAGTAAGTATTAGTGGGAAGGCGCAACAACCATAAACCATAAAATATTAATGAGATTTATGGAGGTGATCACCTCCCACTTATCCTCGGTCGGCAGATGAATGGCAGACAACTTGTGTACATAATCGACATTTGTGTATGTGGGAAATAATAAAACGTGTTTATTTCAATATGCGCTTTTGATTTGTATCCATTCGATTACAACAACGTATTAGGAATTATTCTAAGTATTCCACGAATGCACTAATTTCAATAATCTAGTTAATTCATGATTTATCATTTGATCTAGTAAAGGATGTGTTTTGATTTAGTTGTGTCCTCTGAACTGGTTGATTAAATTGTTAAGCTTTCGTCGTCCTTCTAGGCAATATCTTCAGCGCAGGTTTTAATATAAAATGGACTAATTCAAGTTCTCCATGAATTATGTAATTTTATCATCTGGTAGCCACTGTTGTCACTGGTTGTTTATTTAAGTCTCTATTGATCATTTTTATTGACTTGGGATTTGAATATTCTTGTCGTTTGTGATTTATTTATTAATTGATTAATTTGGTCTATAGTCATATGTTTGTTAATTGCTGATTCATCTGTATACCAGGCTTCTAGAAATTCCACATTATCCCAATCACATTCGTGTCCGTAATTATCTGCATGCATCGATACCATGCTTTTTTACTGCTGATTTCGAAACTAAATTTCGTGCCACACTACCATCTGTGGCTGGCTTGAGAAAATCGTTAGGACTAAAACGCAATTAGTGTGTCACACTGCTATTCGACCCTTATGTGCTGCAGAAGCTCCCCGATCGAAAGCCAAAAACCGTGTTCAAAAGAATCTATTTCACAATAAACATTTACCCTGTATCTAATTCTGTTCGACTTCTTAAGTTTATTGATATAAGTGTAAAACTTGGGCACTGCGGTAGAGTGCAACTCCACTATAGATAAGATTTTATTTTGATAAATCACACAGTGTTATACAGTAATTTTAACTGATGACGTTTCGACCAAAAATTATTGCTCATAATCATATCAAGTCATTCACACAACCTTTTACTTCATTTATATACATGAGCGAAATCGATTAGACATTTGAATAAAAATCAAAATAAAATAATGTACATTCAGAAGTAATAATATGAGTTTTATTGATCAAATAGAATCAAATGGGAAATAAGATGCTTTTATAGTCGAAATATAATTAACTTGTTAGAATGTTATGATGTATGTGCATTGAAATAGAATTTTAAGATTATTTATTATTCTCCTCTGATTTAACCGGTGGTAATAATATATTCGCGATTAGCTCCCGCCAAATGCAAAATGATGTTACAGGATTGGACCATACTGACTCCTAGTTTAGAAATAGGAAGTGAAGTGGTAGAGCGTGTTGACCGCTTCACTTATTTGGGAATTACCATCAGCCAGTGCCAACGGGTTGATCTCTGACGAAATCTCAGCACGAATACAAGGGGCTCGTTTCGCATTTGTTAGTTTATGCCGACTCTGGCGTAGACGAGATGTTCGACTATCGACCAAAGGGCGGGTGTACTGCTCATCAGTCCGCACCGTCCTCCTTTATAGCCAGCTGTGAGACCTGGCCACTGAGAGTGGAAGACATGAAAAGATTAGCTGTCATTGATCATAGGTGCCTGCGTTCTATCTCCCGTGTGAAGTGGTATAATAAGGTGAGCAATATTGAGGTTAGGCGTGAGTCGAGTGCTACGTAAGGAGGGGAAATCAATCGACGAGGCTGTGAGATTACATCGACTGAGATGGTTAGGACATGTGTTACGTATGCCTAGTCATCGCCTTCCTCGACTGACGGGCAATGCCAGCTGACATAGGGTCATGCTGGAAAAGAGCTAGCGGTGATCAAACCAAAACATGGCACCAGTTAACTGAAATGTACAACAGTTAGTCTAAGCCACGTAGGAAGGTGTAGACTTCCGGGTTGGGGTTTTCGGGACGGTAAAAACCAATGCAGGCTGGAAACAATTGGTGATATGACTCAAACTCATCGTTCTCAACGGCTAGCGCAGATGCATCCACTCCTTGTGACTTGTGATTTCCAATGAGACTGTTTTGTTCTTCGTTAATACTATTCCTTTGTCTCACACCTCTGTTTACTGTCTCTAATATGCATTTCTTCTCTTGCTTTGTGTGCTACGTGGAGGGAGTGTGGCGATTTGAACTTCCGCACATATGTGCAAAGTTCTACGTCGAAAACAGACAGACTATTTTATTCTGATTCAGTCTTTCGGAATGATATTTTAACTGATGTGTTACACTTTGACTAGTGTCGTCGCCTTAATCGCGTTTCCCGATGACTGAGGCAACTGTTTGCACTTCATTTATCTTGTACTGCAGCGAATTTCAACCATTCCAAGGTTCATGTTCATATCGCTGCCCTGATGGTGTATTCAGTAAAGGGCAGTCCCATTTTACATTCTAATGTTCATTTTGTATCTGGTAAACAAAATGTTCTCAAGTATTAGTTTGTAGGGATTTGGTTGATTAGTTACAGGATTTCATCATGAGGTGACATCATTTAGACAGCCATTGGAAAACCTGGGGGTACTGGACAGCTGTTTCGTCCTAGTTTGGGACTCTTTGTCAGTACGCACCCACCGGGATTCGAACCCAGGACCTTCTGTTTACAAGGCGAGCTCGTATACCAATAAGCCACTGGGACCCGATTCAATGCTGAAGAGTCCCAAACTAGGACGAAACAACTGTCCAGTACTCCCAGGTTTTCCAATGGCTCTCTAACTGATGTCAGCTCATGATGAAATCCTGTAACTAAACAAAATGTTCATATAAATAGAATACAACAAACTATGGAAATTAGCCTAATAGCGTAGGCTTTTAATAATTTTGGAATCACAGCGAATATGATAACTACAATGTTATGGTAGAAAAATACGATTTCGGAGAACATCTATGCCACCTCAATGAGTTATAGTCACTTGATGCACTCGACACGTTTCTCATCTAACCTTAAGTTATGAGCTAGTATAATAACTCAAATAAAAAGCAACCATTTTCTCGAGTAGTTCTTAACAAAGATATTTTCGGTAGGAGTGATAAGCTCTTAGTCATGTGATGATATTTCTGAGAAGGCATTAACAACAGTTGGAGAGGTTTGAAAATGTCTCACCGTTGCATTTGATCTAAGTGTATGTAACCGATTGTGAAGATTCGTTGAGAGTCACAGTAATATTTTGCTCATTTTCATCATATGCATGAAATCAAATAGCTCAGGTGTATTCACCAGTCTGTTACTCCTAAATTTCAGAATTGTGTTGCATAATCATTCAATGTGGTGATTGAAGTAATCAAAATGATTTACCACATTTCTATTTGTAGTTTGTGATTCATCGATCACCGATCATCTCATTGATAATTTTGTTCAGCTGATGTAATGTACGAAATTGTGTGTTATGGTGAAGAATCATTCCAGTGGTATATACAGCTTCAGTGTAGTTTTAGACGTAGCTTATAGACATCCTTGAGTGACTTCTAATGCACCCTAAATTAACTGCTACAATGTAGCAAAGAGTTGTGCGAATTTGGAACATGTTTTTTTCGATGACATTGGAAAATCCTGTTGGTTCTACCTATAAAGGTGTTACCACGACTGCAGGTGAATTTGTAGATACAGTTTGAAGTAGAGGGCACAGAATTTCCTCCTTTAAACGTAGTTACAAGGATCGGAAATCTTCGAGATATGAGGGAAAGAGATTCAGCTTGGTTGTATAAATGAAAAACTTTATAAACAACTTAAAGCTATTGGATCACATACTTCCCGGTTGTATGAACTTCCAAAGATCCACGAAACTAGGAACCCACTGAGACCCATCTAAGATACGTAGAATTCTCCCTATCATAAGATCGCGAAATGGATTACAGAGGTCCTTATGCCTATCAGAGACTCATTATCAAATCATTCTGTAAAAAGCTCATTCAATCTGACAGATATGGTAGGCACCTTGAACATTAAGGAAAAGGTTGTGTTGAATTGACACAGAATGTTTATTCACCAATGTTCCCCTTCATGAAACTGTTGATTTCATTTTCGATTATATCACAAACACTGGGATAAACTTACCTATTCCTGTCACTTATACCAGAGGCATCATCTTAATGTGTATAGAAAATATTAGATTCACCTTCCCGGAAAAGGCATACAAACAAATCAATGGTGTTGCGATGTAGAGCCCTCTTGGGGCCCTGTTAGCAGATATATTCATGTCGAAATTGGAGAAACAAATGCAAGGTATGATACTCTCATCATTGGTAATAATAGTAAATCTATTGAAAACTTTATTGCCCTATTTAATCATATCCAAATATCCGAGTGACTTCCGAACTGGAATCGAATAACAAACTCGGTTTCTTGGATATGAGGATGACCAGGAGAGACGATGGAACGAATAAGCGATCTATATTTCGTAAACACTCATGAAGTGAACAATATCTTCAGTTCACCAGTTTTGACCCTATCCAGTGAAATGTTTGTTTTCAAGAGCCCGCAATGCACGAGTGACACATTGATGGTAGAGTTTCGACATATACATTCAGTTTTATTAGCTAATGGTTATCCAGAAAACTGTATCAATTGTCACAGTAAAGGTAGACCACATCTCGAAAAGAGAGCCTCTGTACCAAAGAGAGCTTTCTTTATTAACTTACCATTCAGGGGTGATCAAATTGTGCAGCTGACAGCTCAAAGACTTTAGTCAGACATCAAACGCACATTCTACGCCATATCTCTTTTTCTTATTTGTCGAACATTTCCAATCCGTGTACCTACGTTCAAAGGAGGAAATTCTGTGCCCTCTACTTCAAACTGTATCTACAAGTTCACCTGCAGTCGTGGTGACACCTTTATGGGTAGAACCAACAGGATTTTCCAATGTCATCGAAAGAAACATGTTCCGAATTCGTTATTGAAACACAGAAAATCCCGAAGCAATTAATCTGAATAGAAATCCATCATCATCCATTACAAAGCACCTATTAATATCAGGTCACAAAATCAATATTATTGACTGCTTCACAATTATCTCATCACATAACTCTAATTCAAGGTTATTGAAGGTGATGAAAGCACTTTGGATAAATCACATACATCCTCAACTATGTGTACCAAAAACAATAGACTTCAAACTTCGCCTACCGTGGACTGCTTGACCTATATGAATATGATTAATCATTAGTATGTACTTTTGTTTTACATAAGTGAGTAATTATCATGCCTTTTATTTTACTTTATTATTATGAACCAAGTTGGTTTTAAAGCGGTTGTAGAGAAACTACGAAATGACATCATCTCGCGAAATTTGTCTTCTAAATGCTTTCTTCGAAGCGGTTCTTTATTTGTGACAAATGTTCCAGTAGTTTCTGATCATTTTTGAATTGAGTCACGAGAAATGATTTACCTAGTGTGAAAATCGAGTATATTTGTCAAGAATACAGTGTGTCTACAAGACTATGATGCGGCTTTCCGCATCGTAAACAGAAGTACTGAAGTCTGATAAAGACAGAGGTGTAACATATCGGAAGTGTCCTAAGAAATGGATTTCATTATTTCATCAGCTAAGTCAAGGTCCCATATCACTTGGACATTTTTGGGCTATATATGTTTTTTTTATCAAATAATAATCTGCTTTATTCTTAAAACAGCACTTGTGATACAGCATAGAATTTTCAGCATTTGTCACAGTATTACATCTGATCTACGCAAAATATGAATAAAGTTAACCATAGGAAATTTTCCATATTTACAGTAAGAATCAAGTCAAAAATGTGCAAAGTACAAATTGAGAGTAATAACTCTAATATTAATAGCAAAGTGTTTGTTTCAAACGGTATTATCGATACAGTATGGAAATGTGTAGCACGTTATAGAGTGTTGAATCTAATGTTCTCCTGATATATCATGGTGAAGGTAAAACTAAAAAATAACAATTATTGCATAGCTTAGATGATGTATACACTTGTGAGAAAATAAACGAATGTCAACAAAAAATATCGAGGATCATAAATATAAGAAGTGTAATAACGGTAAAGCTTGGTGGATTAAGGATGGAGAAAATTGTTTATATACTGGTGGTAAGAAGGTTTGTTAGCTCTTCCCTGACACTATTTTCATCACATACAATACATGCGAAATATGGCGTCGTGGAATTTTATACTTAGAGATGCGCGCATAAATTCTTTTGATGAAACGACTTCTTTTTCTACCTGACGAGATGCAAGGTGAGAGCTGTGGGTGGAGTGGATACTCACAGTCTGACAAAATCCTCCCAGGAAATAGGCGTCAAACAGTAGAGGCTAAAACACCGTTTTCGACCAAGTTGTCTTACTTGATTAGAAAACACAAGTAGTTGGTTTTATTACCTAATGCTGATAGTTAATGAACACATACATTTGGTTAGGAAAGTTTATTTAGACTAGTTTTCCTGAAGGCCTGAAATCCCAGTACACTGTATTTTAGATGAAGTTGTTCACTTCATTGCTTACTGAGGCTGGTGCCCTTCAAGGTGGTGTTCTTTCTCCTTTTCTGTTTTCTTTCTTCTTGCATGACTTGCCTCACTCTGATGAGATGAACTTTGTTGATTATGCGGGCGATCTAGCTATTTCAATGTCTGTTAGCTCCCAGCTAGGCTGTACTAAGATGAACAGCTTTCTACCAGGAGTTAACCAATGGACTCTGTCCAACAGCCTTAAAATAAATCCTTCCAAATGTTAGACTGTTAATTTTAGTTTCCGATGTATAAGAAAGTTAAGTGAAGCTGTTGTTTCCTATGACCGTTGCAAAATTGATGATAGTGATATATAATCAAGTCTGAAGTTAAGTATATTGGATTAATTCTTTCTTCTGATTTATCCTGGTCTTCACATGTCTTAGCGATCTCTACAAAAATATTCCATCTGACATTTTACATTTAGAAGTTAAGGCATTCAGGCATAACTCAATCCCTCCTCTTACAGTTTGTCAATTTATGTACTTCGAATATTTTTGACTTTATTCCTGCTGTAAATATGGACAAATTCCTCTGGTTAATTTTGTTTTAATTTTACTTATATTTTGAGTAAATTAGATGCAATACTGTTACAAATGATGAGAACTCCATTCTTTATTGTAAGTGCTGTTTTTGCAATAAAGTAGATTATTATTATTATTAACTACCAGTGTAACGATAGAAGACAAGTGCCAGGCAACAGATCGTTTATTGAGAATATCAGAGATATTTATACATTTTTATGTACATTATTACTCGTTATTGTTAGCAGAGAAGGAACGTCTTCTGATTGGCTGTTTTCTCGCTGAAGGTTATTCTGTCATCTCTTTGTGGCCGTTTTCTAGACAGTCAGCCCATGTATCTGCAAATCGTATTTGGAGATTGGTTGTTGAGTTTTTCAAGGTTAGACTTTGTTCTTGTTATTGTTCTTCTCATGACCCGGATTCCGGACGTAAACACTGACGTAAATTGTTGTCTACAATTTTGTCTAGCAGACAGCTCTCACCACACCAAGTTACTAGGACTGTGAAAGGTAAAGTAATGAAGTAGTTTAGTGCCTAGACATAGACTGCTCTGTCCATGTGGACAGCTTCTAATACATTGAGAGATTTTCTCCTCTAATTATAACCAAGTGTCTACTTTATCAGTCGACAACACAGGGTAATTGAGAGAGAGGAAGGATGTTGTAATCCCTGTCAGTTACTTGTCAAAGTGCTATGAAATTTTAATTATGCTGCCTGTAGTAAGACGAATTGGAATCGGTAATAATTGAAACACCTAACATTGTGTGATTACTGTGTACATTATGACAGGTTTATTTGTGGACTGAAACTACATTCCTATGTGCTGTATTAAACGGCTCCCTGTACACAGACTACCAGAAGGTTTCCACGTTAGTGGTCAACTTAAATCTCATGATTTACTCTTAATTTAACTTGCAAATTACGATCAGCTGAGGAAAAGTATGACAGTAGTGCTATATGTGACGCTTTGGCAGAAGTAAGAATTCGTGAGCTGTTGGTTTCCCTTCAAGTAACTGAGTGGCCAACAAGTTTACCTGATAACCTGAAGGTCCCCGGTTCGATCCATAACAATGGAGTCATGAACATGCACTGCTAAGGAGCCCAAAATAGGATAAAACAGCTGTCCAGTCCTCCCTAGTTCTTGGCGGTTCTCTTAGTTATGTCTACTTGTAGTCTATCTGTGTTGGAGTTATGATGTATTAGATTTCATTATTATGAATAGAAGTGTTTCGAAAATCATAATAAGTTTGTTAAGAAACACTTTACCCTGCATTCGCGAAATCAACACTAGAACCGTTTTAACTCCATGGATGAAAGATTCAGATTTATTTAGAGGCCGATTTCACTAATGATTATAGTGATAATGCGACGACATTATTGGAATCAACAAAGCTCACAAAATTCGTTTCAAAATTATATCAAAAACGGTTTGAACAGAAAGTGAGCCTAACGGACCAACAGAAAAACAAAGTCTTTCAAACCTGTTTGAATTCATCTCCAATAGAACATCACACTGGTCGAATCGACATTTGCACCCATCTACAAGTGCCTGCATTTTGTTTTGTAGATATTTAGGCTCCAGCAGCAAAGAAGTAATAAAGCAGTCGACTGTATTGAAACAAAACTGCTAAGAATTCACAGGTTAATATGCAGCCTCGGTTACTGACTTCTAACCATAATGTCCCCTCCTGTCATTTATTCATGTCAGATATTTCAGAGACTGAGAAGAAAGCTTAGAAATGATGCTGATGAAAACATGAACTCCTCTTTAGCTTACGAACGATCGTTTTTCTTTAATTTTGCTCAGGTGTGTAGCTTTGTTTCGTTCGCTCTAATATTTGATAGCCAAACTAGAGTATATTTCGCAGTGGGAAAAACGACTCATGAAAAGAGACTGACAAGTATTATTTTCATCATTATTCATCATTTGGGTTTAGAGTGAATAGAAGGCTTTAAAATCACGTCCCTATTTCAGTATGTTCTCTGTGGCCTCTTCCACTGAGATCCACGATTTGCCACAAACTCATTTCTTTTCCATATGACCCAGTTCATTCCACCCTTTAGTCAACTCCCTACTTGTAACTCCTTAGTCGGGTTCAACTTGAGGTCCTACCTAGCATGTGATGTCATTCACCTACCTCTTCTGCGTACGTCCAGTCAGTATCCATTCTTGTCTGCGTACTTGTTGGACAATAGGTTATTTTCTTTCGTCCGCTGTCTGCTACATTTATGTTTCGCACACCCCTTCCCGCCAGCCATCTGATTTTCAGTATTCAGGGAAGTAGGCAGGTGTTGATAGTAACCTGCAGTAGCCTGTTGTAAATGGCTTCCATATCGTGCATGCCGTCTTTGAATCATAGCGGATCCCTAATTTCAGTTACATTAGTGTTGGAAATTCCAATCTGGTTCCTTGTGGTGAGTTCTGTAGATATCCACATTGATTTGGAGATGCTGGAAAGTAAAGTAGATAGACCATTGTTTGGTAGTACTTGATACCGAATGGAATACATGCTGAATATCTTGATTTACTATATCAATTGATAGATATTGGAATCGAGCTGTGGTACCAGACATACTTTCTCTGTTCACAGCAGTTTGGATATGTATTTGAAATGATAAGAATTAGAAGCCTTAGATAAGATGAATACTTGTGTATCTTGCCATTAGATGTATTGAAAGATTACTCATGGGAGTGGAAAAGGTAAGGATAAATATTACATGATAGATTGGGCTATTTACAACCTAGTCCTACTCAGTGAATTAACGTAAGTGATCCAAGCCTATGTGGGCAGAATCTGATAAGTCATCCAGATGTTTCCTACTTATAGGAAGAGATATGCGTTGGACCGTTTTCCGTGATGCATATTTGAAGTAGGATTCATCAGCGCCACTTCATTCACAGCTGTGAATAAACCATTCATGGAATTTCATTTTGAGTATCGAAACATGAGGATGTGTAACAAATGCTAATATATTGGTGGCAATCGAAACAAGTTAGACGACAATTTCATAAACACCAGCGGTATTCTTCCCTTAATGAAATGCAGAACACTTAGGGTAATGTCAGGTGCCGTGAATCGAGGAGATTTTAAATTAGAGGAGACTCTCTAGTATAGTCGAATAAAACTGTTGAGCATACGGTGTTTCGGAGACATGGTTCTGCTGACTCTGTGGACCATGCTTGACTTTTGTTTCAGAAATTCAACCAGTACATCTTCACTCTGAAGGCTATTGTGTGTGGGCATTCTAATGGAACTAGCTTAGATGCGCTCGCATTTCGAAACATAATTTCACCACTTTCTGGAATAGGGAGATTAATGACTTTGAAATCAGTTGGAACTGAAGAGAAGTACACATAACCGACTTGGTTGCTTTATTTGAACTTCTTTCGCATCCTGCTTAAATCATTGGGCTATCCAATTGTTATGTACTAGTTTCCCCGTCGCCAAATTGTTATGTACTAGTTTCCCCGTCGCCAAATTGTTATGTACTCGTCGCTGAATTATTGTTATGGACAGGTCGAGAAACTAATAGTCCTGACGCGAGAAGGCGGAAATCAGAAGACCACTAGGTTTGCGATGATACTTCTATTGTCCAAACACAAGGAGACGAAAATAAATGGTCTCACACCAAAGTGGTAAGCAAGTCAAGTAGTTGTAAAGTAATTCACACAAATTGTGGATGCGAATATATATAAATAATTCAGACAAGCGTGGGAAAAATCATTAGACAGTCTTAACATGAATGGCTAATTATAATGGAGTGTCGATCCAATTATACATAGCGAATATAGCAGACATGCCAACAAACATATATGGATATATGTCACCAAGCAACGGACTGTCAACAAACACTCATATTATATATAATATAATATAAGGAGAATACACATTATTAAAGGAGACAAGTCCATACAAGTGAAGTGGTCACAGACTAACCGAGCAAACAGAAAGAGAAACCAACATGCACACACACACATAAATATATATATGTGGATACATATCACCAATCTTCTGCAGACCGTGGTGTGTTGAATTCACGCAGTTGCAGTCCACTTTAACCACCTATTCGCCTTCTTAAAGAACAATCTGTACTCATGTGTATATTTGGATGGCTTTCAACATACCGACTGCTCCGTTTAGGAAGAAAAAATACGTGGGAAGTTGGAGCGCGTGGCAGATTCGCTATAAGACGTAGATAAGAGGAGACTGGAAACTATTTGTCATTTATAAACATGTTATTATTATCATGTCAATCGCTTCTCTAAACTATTTTATACACTGAATACGACATGAAGTTTGTACATTACGAAATATTTCATCTTTTGTTGATCTTATTTTTCCCAGACATTTTGTGAAAAGTATAATGCAGAAGGACTACTTGAACACATAAGTGATGCTGATCATGTGTTAGGTTATTACAGGTAAGATTTTTTTAGAAATGTGAAAGTCTTCATGTCATTCATCGAGTTCATCATTTATTCATAAGAGAGTTTATAACTAGATATTGAGTTATAAAATAAGCTGAAACTGACCTAAAATTGGAAAAAAAGCAAATGAGCACCTGAGAATCAATCTGATGCTCACTAGCGACCGGCTCTATATAGGAAGTTACCTGAAGTTCCAGTGAGCAGTGTTGATCACCTGGGTCCACCAAGTCAGGTAAGAGGACAGGTACTCGCCGACAACACTGTCCGGTGGTTGTGGCATACATATCGCGGAAGTTGGAATCCATAAATCTACACATCTGGTGCAAGTGGATGAATGGTCGACTAGCTCGCCTTGTAACCAGAAAGTCCTGGATTTTGAACGCCAGTGGATCACACCGTTAAGAGTCCAAAAGTAGGACGAAATAGCTGTCCAGTAATGCATGGACATATATATGATTATTTTGATAGTACTAGCTCCACTTAGTGCAATTTGTGCTTTCTTGTTGATTGACTGGACTTGTGACAGATTGGCTCCTTTTGAAGATGCTTCAACGATGTCTAAGGATTTAACTTGCAGTAATGTGGAGTGACAAAGAAATTGGATCAAATAATAATTGATACCCACTGCACCGGAGGTGGATTTCGTTTGTCTAGATGGACCAGTAGAAAACGCTTCAGCGTTTGAAACTATGGGTAGTAGATTCGAGCCTCAGTGGGAAGACCAACACTGACTGAGGAAAGTAGACACATCGAACTGATGAGTCCCAGACAGGATGAAATGCGCATCTTGGATTCCACTGCTAGCCACTATCCACCAAATTAATTCACATAGTAGCCTTGTGCTGGAAAATGCATTTTTACACAATACAGAATTTTCAGCAACTCTCATTGTAAAGTATTTACTCTCCGTATAGAATCTTCAAATGACGTAATAACCGATAATATGTTATTTGAAGCATGCTTCAGTACTACTCTACTATTATTCTTCGCTTCATTCGAAAAATTGCAGTCGGTAGAAAGAAATTTGTCTGATATTATGCGGAAGTTGAGACTGCACCCGAGTGTGGAATTATACGTTTGAAAGCAATATGAAACGGAATAAATACAATGCGTTTTGATTGATAGAAATTTTAGGTTATCCAGTGATTTAAGCAGGTTGACGATATTGAAGGTTTCGATGAATTTAACACACACAGTTAAAACTGACAGTATCCTCTACAATTTTCTACATCTTCAAACGTGTTATTCCTTGTGTTAGCCCACTTTTACTGGATTTTTTATTTACTAGAATTGTCCGTACTTTGTAAAATAGTGAGAATTTCGCAAGAACATACAACTGTCCAGTGGACTCACCAATCAATCCAAGTGAAAAGTGTCATGTATGGTGAATGATTTAATGTTCATAGTTCACAGTAAACGTATATATTCTTGCTTTCATCTAAAAAGAAACTGAATTGTAATCCTGTCCTACTTTGAGTTATTTTTATCAAACCGTTATTATCATAATACACTTATTTGAGTGAAACTTGTTTATTTGATTACCTTCTTTTACCTATGACATAAGCCGTCGCCATCATGCTGGCGTTTAGAAAATTCAGCAGTGTTGTAATGGTCAACTCAAATATTGAAGCCATAATCATTGTACTTTTGAAGGAATCGAGTGCAACCCTAAGATAGTGAGAGAATGATTAGTTTGTTATTCTCGGCTTTACCTTCACTAACTCCTAACTCTTCTATATCAGTCTTCTTCATAAATTTGAAAAGCTACCAAAACATGGCTCCACTGGCTTTATCATTTCTGAACTTATAGCTTCCACTTTGAATCAAGGTATCAATCATTTCACGCAGTCTGTCTCAGTAGATGGCGAATATTCTCTCACTGTTTAGCCAACTTGTGTAATAATGTCAAGACCGTAAAATAACTGCCTATCAGAAGTTGCTGTTAGCATTGTATTCATCCACCTAATTATCCAAGATATGAAATGACATATACCGATCCTATCTTAATCAAACCTTACCAGGATTATTGGCATATTATTGGCAATCTAACGTTTAACTTTCTCATACCCAAGAGGAGCAGTTTATTACCACTTGAACTACGCGTAGAATAATTGTAGTTTCCAACACTTACTTCACCATTATCAATATAGATAACTGAAGCTGATTTCAGAAACTCTGAAAGATTTACCAATGGTCATTATCACAGTAATCTGATACTCTTCGCGTTAATTTAAGTTCAAATAGTTCGTCTGATATTTTGAAGACAGCTGATGTCATAGTACCAAGAACTTCAATAACAAAGCATCCTGTAGACTACAGACATGATACTGACGCTGCCATGTGAATCACTGTTGTCAGCAGACAAACGAACAAACAAAGAAACAGGAAGCTGTTTGCAACTGCAGAGGCTTGTGAAATCAGGTCTCTGTCTACAGAAGGACATGGCCATCATTTTTTAACCTACCATTGTAATATGACTTGCTTATTAACTGTTATTATTATTACTAACATTCTTATTCTGCATTTTGTCCTACCTCTTATTATTATTACTGATTCACCTGAAACTGTCCTTTGTCAGTGCCATCATCTTAAATCGTCATACTATTGTTATTATTATCACCATTACCAATATTGTCACTACTAGTCGGTTTTCCATTCTGGACGTATTCAAATTCCTTTCCCGATATTATTATTATTATTGTTCCTTGGGGTACTGAGTTGAACATAGGGCCTCGACAACATATATTTAATTTGTTCTATTTTCTGTTGTCCTCTGTATCTGGCCACATGATTGCCTTGTAGTTTCTGATCTCCTCCAACCAACACGATTCGCCTCTGTGTCACCTCAGGATACAAACCTAACTGGCTGTTTCTCATTCGGATCCCACTCGAGCGAAAGCCTGTTAATTGAGCGATGTCATTCAACGGTCTCCTCAGCGTACACCACATCTATTTCCACTTTCCTCTGTATATTTTCTGACCAATTGATTCTCGGTTGGTACGCTTCCTTAGTTTCTTGTTGCTAATTCTTCCTCACCGGCCATTTGAACAACAATATGAAGCAAGTGAAGGCAGCCACTGATAAAAGTCTGCATTAGCCTATTAGAAATGTTTGTTGTGACGCACAGTATACGTTTTTGACCCAAATAGAACAAACTTAACGCCGTAGTGTCGAAGTAGTCTCCAAATTACTTCTCGGTCAACGCCGTCTGTCGAAGGCATTTTCGAGGTCGATGACGTTGAGGCAGTGGTTTGACTGCCATTCTGTGCTTTGTTTTGTGTTAATGATACGTAGAGTTGCAATTTGATCAGAACATGACTTGTCTTTCCTGACTCCAGCTTGTTCTGGTGGGTGGCGGAGTTCTGTGTCCAGCGCATCTTTTATTCTGCCCCGGGTGATGAGACTTAATATTTTACTTGGCGTTGACAAGAACATGATTCCACGCCAGTTCTTGCAGAGATATACGTAAGTCTATCTTCTTTGCTAGTTTCACAAGGTAGCCTTTCCCTCAGTCAGCAGGAACCTTTACTCCTCTCAAAATGTCTCGCTATAATGGGGTCAGCATATCTGCTGTGGTCCGCCTTCAGTACTTCGGGGTAATTCCTTCTGATCCTGCTGCATTCCCCCCTAGCATTCAGTAGCATGTGCGTCGGTGGCACAGTGGTTAGGACTCTCGCCGACCATGCACATGGTCCGGGGTTCGAGCCCGCGCCGGCGCACACCTGGTATCTATGGTTGGCCTGCAAAATTTGGGCTACCGATATCCATGCTGAAAATTCCATACTTGTACCAAAAATACAGTGTGGAATCAAGCTGTAAATAAAAAAAAAATCAATTCAAGAATTATGCCTTCGCTGGAGGATTGGTATTTACTGGCAGGCAGTTGTGTGAATGTTGTTGTTGGGGGTGTATTTCTGAGTGAGTTGCAGGTGGTGGTCGGTAAAAGAGTTCTTTAAAGTGACCAGCCCATTGTTTATTTGTCTCTCCTCTTTGATAATTAGGTTCCCTTGAACATCTTTCATAGGTTTCATATGAGTTGACCTTCTCTTGGATAGAGACCTAGCACCTATCCGGTATTATGTTGTGAGGTCTGTTCTTTCAGCGACCTGCCTGTCCTGCTTCGCTTGCCGGCCAGTGTATCGTAGAATTGACTTTCGTCTGTCCTGACTCTTTTCTTCACTCCTTTAATCACTGAGCGAGATTTACATTGAACTTGGCTTCTCCTTCAGTTGTCAATCTTTGCATTGTCTCATCTCCTATTTCACCATCTCCGTCTCTTTTATTAGCTCCCACATGTCCATAGAGAACAGGTCCTTGTGTTGTCTCTTCTTTCTTCCTAGAAGAGTTGTAATCTTTTTCTTGAACATCACCTTCAGAGAGTCCCAATATTCCTCCACACAGGTTTCCTCAGTGATCTAAGGTAATTCTATCGACTTAGCTGTGATAGCTGCAGTGAAGGTATCCTTGGTAGTTTTGCTCTTCAGTTTCTTAATGTTAGACGTGAATTACCGTGGCTTGTCTCCAGTTGTTCTGAAGGATTTCAGCTCGACTTCAGAGCTTCCATGAACTAGATAATGGTATGAGCCCATATCTGCCTCTTTCTCGACTTTGTGTTCAGCAGGCTGCCTGTGGTGTGGCCGTCAGGCGAAATCCATGTCGCCTTGCGCATATCTTTGTGTTTGTACAGCTTGTTGCAGACTCTTATTGACAGTTGTTTTCACTGGCTCTATACTAATGATACGACGGCCAGAAAGGATTCATACACGGAACTCAGATGACGAACCAACCCGGAACTTATTGCTCGAGAAATATGCCGAAGATAATGCAGATGGATTAAACACACATTGAAAAGACTGTAGAGTGACATTAATCACCAGTCTGCAGACTGGCACCTGAATGGGTAACGACTAGATCAATGTGGTTTCAAGGACGACATGAAAGAGATCGTGTGAGAAGGAGATGAAAGCTTACAGACAATCGTGGAGTCAGCTGTATAATACTTGACATAACAGGATGAAATGGTGGTGTGCTGTTGAAACTCTCGGTTCCACTCGAGACCTTAGCGAATGATGATTATAACAATAATACCTATCCATTTATATGGATACTCCTGTTCCAACAGCCTTATCTGATATTTTCAGAGCAGAAAAGCAAAATGATTGACATCTTCAGGGATAATATCCATCAGGAGCATGAAAATATCCAGCCACCTTCTGTGAAATACGCGTGATTTTTTTCTCACAAAGTCTAGATGCTTTCATAATTTATTGTGGAAAACAACACTACGTGGTACTAGTGAACATTTCGTACTATTTCCATATTTTTTTCAGTAGCTTCAATTTTATTAAAGTGAGTTTACATTTGTTAACCCAAAACAGGTTATTAATTTATACAACTATGATTCTGAATTGGCACTCTTCTTATGAAAATTTTCCTCAACCGGTCACTTTTTCATTTATATCCTTTACAAGTAGAAATGATCATATCAAACCCTAATTCATATAAAAAACTCTTTTCTGACCTTCCGTTGGTACAGGAATTTCAAGTTAGTTGTACTTCTCAAGTTCTGATTATTGAAAGTTGTATTATGTAATAAATGACATATATTTTCTAAAAATAACAACGGACGCATAGCATATGTTGAAGTGTATAAAGAGTCGACATTATTTAAGTCTGGGCTCACGGTCAGTGTGCTTTTAAACTTCAATCAAGTTGAAGCTAAAGGCATAATCGTGGTGATCGTACCAGGTGCTGATGTGACTACAACAGAGTCGGTTAATTTTGACACTTTCAGCTTATTAAGGAAAGTGTATGGTACGTCTCTATTTTGAATGGTAAATATCACGCTCTCGTTTCATTAGATAAAACAAGATCATCTGAGGAGCGGCGAGGATCTGTTTCGTCGAAGTATGATTTTCAATAGTTTACCGTTTACTCCTTCTTGTTTCCAGTGGAACATGGGTCTTCATGCTTGAGATATATTGTCTCAGTAGCGGTGCACCATTTTAACGGAGTCGGGTTTTAGTCTAACAACCGACCTTCACTTAATACCGGGCTGGCTACCTGCTAAGCCAACTGTCGAGGTGTATCAGTCAGGAACCAAACCAGGACCACGTATTTATTTGCTGAGCATCCCACCAATAAACTATCGATACACGGTTCTCAGTTCTACCTCCTCATAAATCACAAGGCATAAGGAAACTTAGTCTCTCGACTTTCAATGCAGTTGCATTATTATTCGTCACTTGTTATGAGGTACAGTGAAACCACGGTTTTATTTCATTGACATTTAATTATTCTGACATCTAGCTTGGTGGACTTCACAGAATACTGTTCGTGTTAGATTTTTAGGAAGCTGAAGACTGTTGGAGAACGGTTTTCCAGAAAGTGAAATATGATTTATATCTGCTGGTTTGAAGTTAAATTCTGGCACAAACTTAACAAACTTCTTGTCTGAATAATAATCATGTCACAGTTGGTACATCTTCAAATCATGAATGAGCGTTCAGGTCCGTTGGATTAGATATCTAACCAGACAACCGGATTTTATCCTCAAATCCACTGGTAAAGTTTAATCTCCTCATGTCATATTAGTTACACCCTATAATTGTGGAAACGTAGTAGCAAAATTCTTCAACAAACGCTGGCCGAAGTCCACAGTGACTCAAATTTAAAATTTCCGAGTTTATGAATCCAAATACAATATTAAATCAATCAATCACAATCAGAATAATCAGTAGTTTGTCTTGATTTAGAGAATCCAGCAACATATTTAGTGAGAAACACATGTACAGTTTCTATCACATTCAGAGCAGAGGATTCAGAGAAGAGAGTGTTTTCATAGAATTTATTATCAAGCTGTACAATCATATATATGTATATGTGCGTCGGTGGCACAGTGGTTAGGACTCTCGCCGACCATGCACATGGTCCGAGGTTCAATCCCCTGCCGACGCACACCCGATATCTAAAAATAAAATAATGTGGGAATAAACTCAGCAAATCTCCATTAGTAGAGAAAACACGAAGAATTCACCATCTCCGGAAATATCCATATGCTGCGTATTGAAGATGAAACTGAGCCTAGTCAAAACAGAAGCTCTATATCTATAATCTGCGTATCACATACTTTATACTTATTTTCATATACCTAGTAAAGCCAAAAACAATCCCAACTCCCATAGTTCTAGGTAGAATTGAGTAGCATCATTTGTTTCAAGTTTTATGGAAAATCCTACACCAGTGAGTTCATGACTTAAGAATACCCCTTTCAGATTTCAAGAAATATGTAGGTAAATATCTTGATAGAAATATTCACCAGAAAAGTGAGTTAAAGCGGTATAGACTGTGTAACTTGTTAGTCAGCCATAACGAATATGTAGTGATCGTCTCTTAAGAAAGTCCTATGAGTTCAGAAAACTCAACATTTTTAACACTGAATTCTGGAGCAGAGATAGGATGTCAACGTTATCGTCATATAATATTATAAACCTAGATATTATCCTTTACAAGATCATGAATGTACACTGCTGAAAACTCCAAAACTAAAACCAAACAGATATCTAGTACTACGTAGTTCTCAATGGTTACTTGGAAGATGTGATTTCAGTTTTTGGTTAGATCAAACATGCGAAATAATAAATGAGTTCTTAGTTAGAACCAAACATCTGTCTAATACCTTTTGGTCTTTATCAGTTCGTTGTGAAATCTACTTGAAATCATCTGAATCCCAGGCAAACTCAACTGTTGTACACAGATCTTCTTTATGTATGATACTAAATACTACTTATAACTTGACTGAAATCTAGTCTACTAGATTTTTTGAAATGTTAGTAGTATTATTTCATCTTTGCCTGTTTATCACTAGTTCTTATTTCTATATAGTGGATTCTGAGTCCAGTAATATCTTGTATACTGAATGGTAATACTATCACGTATATGTTAGAAAGATACCTTTTAGAAAGTGAAAAAGAGCAAGCAATCGAAGAAGAGCATTTTTTTAGACGAACTCATTCAACCAGCTGTATAATCTCATTTATATACACGTTCTGGATGATCATGTATACTGTGCTAATTTATTTGAGTAGTTAGTCTGCCATACTAACAAAAATAAAAGTCGAAATATAACTCATCATAAATTACTCAAAATTAAGATGATAACTGCAAATAGTGAGGGCTAACCAAAATGAGATGACAAGCTAGTGAATATTTATTAAGTTTGTGGCAATGGTTTGGTTATTATTTTCATCCATAAGTCAGATGTTAATAAAGCACGTATGGATGTCACGTGAGAGGTGATTGGAACAAAAAGTGAGCGGGAGGTTTTAAGTGTATTGTCAACAAAACGAAACAAGCATTGAAATCAAGATTGAAGCAATGATCTGACCTCCTTATTTTGTCTGCATAGCTAAAGCTGCCCCACATCATTTTGGAAATACAAGGAATGTGACTAGTTAACAACTTGGGGAAGTTTCTCTAGCTTGATTATTTCACTTCTTATTGATCTGGCGTTATCTTATCGTAACCACGTTTTACAATGATCCTTAACCCTTTTTAGATAAAACTCTAATTAAATAACCTGTATACGTTACTTCAGTGGAGCAACTAAATAGGTACATATACATGGAAGTTGTCATATGCAAGAATTTGTCTTCTAATCATTTGAAGGACATACTGGATAGTATGCAATACTTATAGGCATGGTGCTAGTTTTCTTTAATTTGAGATGAAAATGATTTATTGACTTTTCTTCAAAGTGTGAACAGTTCCCATTTGATATAATTAATAACGAACAAGTCAGTAAAGAGATCTCTTTTCGTAACTTCTCCTCGTACACACTCTTTTAACTGGAAAAAGAGGTCATAGGTCACTATCAGTAGGTAAAAATATAAGTCAGAGTGTATAAGCAATAACAATCGGTGAAAATATTGAACAATTTTACCTAACTTAGACAGTCGCAAACTGATCAGTTAAGTGATGAATAGTCAGTTGGGAATGACTGATATGGAACAGGAGAACGATAAATCAAAAATGGGTTACAGATTAATAAAAAAAATAAAAAGGCTACAAACAGCCTCCATTCAGAGTCATATATAAAGTTAGATTCAATTATTCAGGAGGATTTCTCTAGCATCTTCAAGCAATTGAGGCTCCAGCGATTCATAAAGAAACATTTTATCCTGCCTCCTTTATTACAATAGCCTTGTTGTCAATTTCACTTTTCTGATCTCCCACATTATAAACTATATTTACTCTTTTAGTTTTTTCAGTCTATTTGCAGGCCCTCGTCCTCATGTTTCGTATCAATCACTTCCCATTAACTATTCATCACTTAACTGGTCAGTTGGAGACTGTCTCAATTATGTAAAATTATTCAATATTTTTCACTGATTGTTATTGCTCATACACTCTGACTTTGTGTTTTTACCGGCCGATAGTGACCTATATAATTTGTTTTTCACTGATATAATATGTATGAAACATCGAATAGCCGAACAGTTTTGAAGAGAAATTACGAAAAGAGATCTCTTTGCTGACTTGTGTGTTCTTAACTTTGACTTTCTTTTTTGTGGGCCTGAAGGACTAACTGTTTGGATGAACCAGCACAGGGAACACAAGCCAAACGTGTACACCAATGAGATTTTGTAGATAGTCTAATGAACTCGTCTTAAATGAAACTTTCCGCTAAACATTTTCCTCTTTCTTCCTATTATGATAAAAAAATTACAAGTCAGAAAAATTGTGCAAAAGTATATTAGTTACTTATAAGTAGTGTAAAGTGTTTTGGAGAAAATAGTAGTCTCATTCCTAGTTACAGAATTTCTCAAATTTTGCTGTTATAGTTGATGCTATATAAGTGTTTCCTCACATTGATTTTCAAGTAGGAGAAAGTGGTCCAATTTTTTGGACACTAAGCAATGATAATTTTCTGTAAAGAAAATACCCACTGACACTAACGATTTTAACGACAGCGCCGTTTAAATCTTGGCTGTGAAAAATATTAACACACTGAACACTCGAAGCTTCTAAATTTACGTGTATAGTCACACATATTCCACCTCATTTCAGTTCACTTGACTGTGTCTGGGTGAAAGAATAAGTTCTACTGAATTTTCTGTTCAAAACGTTTGCAAAGGATACTGGGTAAACGAAGCAAACGAATAAATTACCTCCCATTGGGTTCTAAAAGTACTGCAGATGTTTTCAGTTACAATCCTGACCAGTTACCACACCTAAACCAAACGTTTACTTTGTAACGGACTTCGTATGAGTCAAACATTCGTAGATAATTTTATAGTCATGTTAATGCAATTACAGTTTATTAAAATAAGTTCGAATAAGGCATTAGGAAGACAAATTTCGCGAGATTATGTCATTTCGTAGTTTCTCTACAACCGCTTTAAAACCAACTTCGTTCACAATAATAAAGTAAAATAAGATGCATGATAATTACTCACTTATGTAAAACAAAAGTACATACTAATGATTAATCATATTCATATAGGTCAAGCAGTCCACGGTAGGCGAAGTTTGAAGTCTATTGTTTTTGGTACACATAGTTGAGGATGTATGTGATTTATCCAAAGTGCTTTCATCACCTTCAATAACCTTGAATTAGAGTTATGTGATGAGATAATTGTGAAGCAGTCAATAATATTGATTTTGTGACCTGATATTAATAGGTGCTGTGTATACAAATTTACATGTATCTGCGGGAGCAGTTACATTGGAAGGACAGAAAGAAGGGCATATCTACGATTTTCTGAACATGTACCAAAAAGCTTACGTCTAAAGGGAACAAATGGTTTAAACAGTGCCATCACCAGGCATCTTCTCGACACGGGTCATGAGGTGGACGTCGAAAAGTCGTTCAAAATTGTCAATAAGCAAAATAGCTCAATTCTCCTTAAGTTTGCTGAAGCCATTTCCATCAAGCGCCTGAAACCTGATTTATGCATCCAGAAAGAAGCGGTTATCAGTCTTTCTTTGCCCTGGTAACTGGATAATTTCACCTCTCTTTCCTCCGAATGTGAAATGCTAAGAGTTTCCATTGTGTTTGATTATTATTGTTCGGAATAGTGGTTAATATTGCATATTTATATATGTATATATTTTAAGTGTATGAGTATATTGATCGATCGATTTTTGTTTAAACTTAACTCTGTGCAAGTATTTGGAATTGATAGTGTTCTCTGAGCTCCTTGGTTTAATTGCGGAGCTTTCATCGTCTTTCTGGACGACATCTTCAGCGCAGTATTTAGGATAAAGTGAAATGATTTAAATTTCTTCATGTGTCTCCCGGTAACCATCTTTAGATATTTATTGACCGTTTTCTATTGATTGGGATTTTAAACTTTCTGATCACCTGATTTACTTCTTATTAGTTGGTATATTTCATCTATATTAACGTGTTTATTAATTGCGTTTTCATTTGAGTATCAGGCTTCTAGGAATTCTGTGGCACATTTGGTGTTTCCTCTGTTTAAGATTTTGACATTATCCCAATCAAATTGATGTCCATGATCGTCTGAATGTATTGATACTAAAGAATTTATATCATGTCTTTTCACGGCTGATTTGTGTTCCTGGATTCTTATTCGAAGGGGACGCCCACTTTGGCCGATGTAATGTTTGTTACAGTTCACACAATTTATTTTGTAAATGGTGTTAATTTTATCTCCCTTTTTTATCGGATCTTTTGGTTTGCATAAGATGGAATTAAGCGATTCAGCTGGTTTGTGTGCTACATCTATATCAAACGGTTTCATTATTCTAGCCGTTATTTCAGAGATGTTTCTGATATATGGTAGGATGAATTGCTTTTTGGTCTTTGGTGATGGTTCTTTGTTGGTGCTTTTATTCGATTTTAAACACTTTTTGATGAAATTTTTTGGATAACCATTCTTCTTGAACACCGTTTGTAAGTATCTTTCTTCCATTCTTTTCAACTCTGGTGTGCTACAATGTGTTTGAATTCTTCTAAACAATGTCTGCACACAGTTTCTTTTGTGAGTAATTGGATTGTTGCTAGTATAGTTGAGTATTTGATCTGTGTGCGTTGACTTTCTGTATACTTGTGTTTCTAAATTTCCTGTGTTGGTTCTCCTGATTAAGACATCTAAAAATGGGATTTTGTTATCTAACTCTTCTTCTCTTGTGAATTTGATGTCTTCAGATATGTTGTTTATGAATTTATGGGTATATTCTAAATCATTTCTCTTAATTATTACAAATGTATCATCAACGTAACGTACCCAGATTTTCGGTTTAATTATAGGTAGAGCTATTAATTCTAATCTTTGCATAACGGCTTCAGATATTAATCCTGATATGGGCGATCCCATTGGTGCTCCCTTTATTTGCTCATATATTTGAGTATTAAATTGAAAGTATGTTGTAAGGCATAATTTTATGAGTTCTATCCAAGTCTATAATCTTCCTAACCTCTGTATTATTTGCAGTTCTAGAGTAGACATTGTATGCTACGAAAATAAGTGATACATGCTCTGGTCTCAGGACACACTGAAATGATGCATGCGGAAGCGTATTTCCATATTTGCCTGGTGACGGGTTCTGCATACTTCCGATCTCATGACATATTTCTTTGTAGAGTGTCGACTCCTTCTTCTTATCGCGGTCAATCCCATTCTTGCGATACAACGACCACACATAGGTCATTCCTGTCGCACAACCCAATTTAAGTGCATAAGAAATACTGACAACGCCTTCTGGTATGCGAACACCAGATGCACTTCGATCGAATTCATACTCATTAGAATAGTTGTTTCTCGACTGTCTAATCGATGTTTGTAATGGCAGCCACGACTCAGGTTGTGTTTCAGCCGTGTGCATAAATAGCATCGGCTGAGATTTGCACAAAACATAAATCCTCAGTGAGTTATGCCACTGATGTGTGGAACTAATGTCGTATGTCATTGCATACTCCAGCCGATCAAAATTCACCTGATATATCTGACTACACTTCACAGATAAGACTGAGTAGTCATTCGATCTCTGTATATTATCAGGTATCTGAATTCGGTAAGAGGCTACAAATGCAGTGTCGTTCACATACCCACTGAATATTTGACTAGCTTTATCGTGAACATCATGAGTTACACTATTTGTCCGTTCGCTGATGATTTGATATTCTAATTTCACATGTCTACTGATGTAAGCATTGTCTTTGTAATCGCTAAGACAATGAATAACCAAGCTCTGTCCAGTGTAGCCGTATACACTCCGATTGTTGAATGTTTGATTGAATAGTACTGAAGCAGGATGTGTGGAAGTGGGGTTGATGTTTTCATGTGTGATATGAATATTGTGCAATAAGTTATCGGGTAAAACAATTATTGTTCGTCTAGGTAGTGTCCGATATACAGGTAAGTCCCACGATTTCCAAACGTTGACCCAATAGTAACCGCTATATATATGTCCTACACCTCTCCGAAATGCTTCAAATTGTCTCCTCGCCATCCGATGAACTGTCGTGCAGACAACAGATCCATACTCCAAATTTAGAAACGTCTGAATACGCAGTTTATGAATATCAGTCTCATTACAAGCCCTCCAATACAATTCCACATTCTCACCCGTCCTCAATATCCCTTGATACTTCACATTCAACTGAAGAACACGGTAGTCAAACAAATAGTCGTTGGTCTTCTCTGTGAAATCCGCATTCTGTTGCCTTCCAAACATATGATTTTCACCCAACTCACAGCGAACTTCGTGAAGCGTTCCACGACTGTTTCGTTGTCTATTTGACTACGGAAGATGGTGAACGCAACGAGCACTAGTGCGGCGTCCTCCGGTTGGATTGCACACAAATATGTCTGATTGTAGAAATTCTTACCATTAGTCAGACGCGAGTCTTCAGTTAAATGCTGCCTCAGAAATCTGGAATGTCGGTCTAGCTCTTCATGATGGATACAAACACATGTATCTGCGATGTATTTATTTCCAGATCTACTGATCAACAGGGCATTCGTCCATCCCGTCGGAGGACCTATTCGCGAGATGAAGTTCACCTCTAATGGTCTATCCAGAATTGGTTCCTTCATCTTATTCTCCTCAAAACTTTTACTGTTCACAACAGATGCACGTGCGTTTCTCAGTCCCTCAGTCACACTCCTCACTGTCGTCTGTATGTGATTTGAAAAGATTTTCGGCTCTACTCGAGTGTCTATCATCAGAGTTTCGTAATTGGTCAGCACAACTTTCCTGTCGCTGGTACAGTCTGGGTTGAAGCTTACCTCACAAGATACATTGAAGTACAGACCATGAGATAGAACCGCATCAACTCTTACTAACATGGAATGAATCCACTGAATCTCGTCAACTAGTGAAAGCTTTTTGACTGGGAGAGGTGAAGTTTGCAGTTGCGTGCCATGAGACGGTTTGTATGTGAATCTTACATTCGGAGTTTGATTTATGTTACGTGATATCTTGTAGACACAGTAGACTACTTTGTCTTGATTCGGTTTGACAGATGGATACTGTTCGGCAGTAGTCTGCTTGAATGCCTCTGAATCATAGTCAGGTATCTCAAGAACATCGTCTGTGAAGAACACGTGTATGTCCTGATTTCCGGAGGGAATGACTTCGAGAGTCACCACTGCCGTTTCAACAGCTGGACATGATGGACACTTTCTCGATGAGCAGAAATACACCCCCGAATCTCTGTATTCCGCCGATTTCTTGTCAATCACAACAACACTGTCTGAAGGAATGTATGTCGTCTTGAATGTGTCATCCAACTCTCTCCTCTTCTCATCACCGAATTGTGACTGTGTGTAACACTTCATATTTCCAAATTGTCTCTGGTATACAGTTAGCTGGAGATGTATATTCTGATGGAGTCTCGTGGCGACCTTCGAACACAGATTGAGTCGGATTATCCTGCCAGACTTCTCTTTGTTCAACACACTCTCCACAGTTCTATGCAAGGAACTGACAAAATATTCCACTGCATCCGGTCCTTTCGTGTGATCTGGATCAGTATTAACCAGAGCGGAGGCCAATCCTATGTGACTTGGCCGCACCCAACAAAAGAAATTGAGCTGGAATGCACTCAAACCCTTGGCAGATGGATACTTCGAGCCATATACACGTGCAAACTGCTCATTCGAATATCTGGATTTCGTCAGGTCACAATCGTGCTTGTATATTTTTCTGTGACTATACTGGAGTAGTCAGACTAGAGACAAAGTATCGACCGGATCGATCAATCCAAGAAATGTTCCACTCAAATAACCGACACCGATGTGAATAATGGACTCCTCTTGGAGGAGGCGGTGAACCCCTCTGGAATTAACCAAATTTCGTCTGAAGAATTCATTCAATTCTTCACTGTTGGTCACAATAGACTCATCAACGATGATCGGTGTTAAAACCCATGACGTCAGTATTTCCATCGACTGTGATAACCGAATTTTCTGTGCAAGTATGTTAAAATTGTTGTTGTAGATATATTTAATAATGTCTTTGCCATGTAAGCAGCTAACGAGAAGGCAACGAAATAAGAGATGGTACCATTTTATTCTGCTAAAACTGTAGTTCTCGCTTTGTTCAAATTCATTAAGGAGAATAAATGTATGAAACTAATATTGCACAGAAGTTTTCCACAGCAAATCACAATACGTTTCCCTCATTTTCCTAGTGGATTGCCATGTTAGTTCTAACAAAGCTATTCTAAATGATACAGGCTGGGCACATGAGACCATGCGCTCGGTCCGGGGTTCAATCCCCGGCCGACGCATGCCCAAACATCGCTAAGCCAGAAATAACGCTGGTAAAGAGGAAAAGTTGGGCATGAGCATAGCAACTCCATCCTGTAAAAGTTAAACACTGCTACAGACACTTCAGGCCACTAGCTTGAGGCCCTAAGTTCCACTGGTAACGTGAAGGAAAAAAAACTAAAGCTTTCCTGAAAAGTTCCAAGCGTTTTTTATAATAATAATAATAGTGATTTACTTTATTTCAAAAACAGCACTTGTGATACAGAATGGAATTTTCAGCCTTAATCACAAAATTGCATCTAATTTCCTGAAATTTTTCAGCAGTGGCACATAAATACCTGGAAAATGCACAACGCAGCATGCGAACAAGCAAAGAATATGGTGAATTCAGAGGATAAAAATGAATACAGGCTCTCATCAAACTTAATAACTAATTAGTGGTCATCTTAGGCTGACCAACTGAAATATCACATCATATTAAAAACAGTATAAATACAAACAACATAGTACTCACATGAAAATAAGAAAAAATCCCTGCCAAGGGATAATTTTATCTAAAACATGAGATTAAACATACATCGATCTCCTGAAGATAACACTCAAGTTAGATCAAAATGAAACAAATAATGAGTGATAATTTAAATAGTTCGTCCACGAACTCAGAAATAGTGAACTCGGACAAGCACAATCCATACAACAGTCGAACATTCCCAGACAGATACTTTAAAGTGATACCAGTAATCCTGGTCGGAGAAAACAACGTGTAATATTGTTTGAGTGGACCACAACAACAACACCATAGAAGTATAAATTCAGCCATCGGAAAAGTAGCTCAGAATTGGCGATATCAAAGTCAGCAGATTCGTATGTGAATAATTCTGCAAATGAAAGTTTGTCACGATAAATTCAAAAAATAATTATAATTTGATACTGCCAAAAGAAATTTAAGGAAGATAAGAGTAGATTCGCGCAGGAGGAGTGGAGAAGTAAGCGTCAGAATCTTTACAGAGACGGTGAACCTGCTTACGTTTTGCATTTAGTGACTGACCGTATTCAGAATGTAGTTGTAGTTGCCGAAGATGACGGTCTGAAAGACAGAACACATAAGAATGTGTGTACATGGACAAAAAGTAAGGCGCCAACCACTCACAATAAACCCATATTCGACTTCATGAATTTCAATATTACTTCTCGATTAGTACGATACACTTACTCAGAATTCTCATCACAGATAAACACTACCTCGGAAGCTTTCTCTGAACAACACGTGAACTCACTTAATTCAAATCTCAGTGATCTATGTAGATGACTTCCCGAAACGTTCACGAACGAAAACCCATTCAGATATTCTAGGAAGAATTTCAAACACCAGTAGCAATTATATTTTCAGGAAAATCCTGTTGATTTAACATACACAGTGAATAATGCACACAGTCATAGATTCCTAAATGTGTACCATTACATTTCTGTTTGTCTCCTTATATTGTCTGGTGTGTCACCATCTGTCTACTCAAATGTGTCATCATAAAAGGATTTCTCCATTCTTCATAACAGCATTCATTCATTGACACTGACAATACACGCTTTGAGAGAGAGAGAGAGAGACATGGAAAGGAACAATTATAGCTCACCATTATTCATTGAGTACTTAAAAGTACTACACATGAGAACAGGAGTAGTAGTGTCATCTTCATTCCGAACATAACCTAAATCATTCACACACTACAGTGCAACCACTTGCATTCCCATTAGAACATAACAAAAACTCCTGCACATGATATCGCGTCATTCATCAGATCAGCAGTTCATGAAAGAAGCAGTCCACACAACAGCAACCAGTGTGTCACACTGAAATGTGGAGACCAATATTCCCTCGGTTCACGTTTGTACAAAGTCACTTCATCACTTAACTACACATCCCCTCTCTCCTACTTTCACCACCTATGTCACTCATAGATTCCAAATTTCTCTACACACACACATATTGTGTTGAGGAATACAGTACTGGAAGGAGTTGTAGTTGTCAACGAAACGAGCACTGGAAACTACCAATATAGGACCACACAAGTGTACATCTACAGTCCATTTATTTTGCAGTAAAATTCAAGACTGCAGTGACTATCACCCGTCCAGTACTACTCACAATCATATTCTCATCTGTGATCCTAGAAAATTCAATCCGTAAATAATATCGTTACCTAGACAATACTCACTCTAACATTAGATTGTAGTGCACGCAATATCATTGGCCGAAAATTCTACCAAACAAACTCAATGAAAGCTAGTTCAAATAAATTCCCAGTTTCTATCCTCTTCAACGAAAATTGGTCAAATACAAACTTCTGTCAGACTGCATTGAGAAATTACATGCTCCCTCAAACCTGACGAACTTCAAACCAACACCAATCGAACAATGAATCAAACTGTTCACATCAGTTTTCCTATTCGAATGACCATTACAGTTGTCAGTATATGTGGAACTATATTCAACATTGCAGCAATCGTCGTTGTCTTCAAATCACATTTCGGTTCGAAGTTGACCACATTCATGTTAAGAGCTCAGTCTATAATTGACTTCAGTGTATGCTCGTCAACAACAATATTTTATGCATTTCAGTTCACACCTAATCCCGATAAACTGACAGGATTATACTTGATTGATATACTGATATGTCATTTTTGGTTCAGGAGTTCTCTGTTCTGGTTAACATGCATTTTGAGTGTACAAAATCTTGTCTGTATATCAGTTGATCGAGTGAGCTCTGTAATATTTGTCACATTGTATAAAATATATTCACTTAGATTTTTTGTGATCTACTTCCTGTATATGTCAGTGATGATCCTGATTTTGTATCCGCCTACACCACTGTTTCGTCGATACGTGAACAATAAGTGTGCAATGGAGTTTTCATTCCACTGGATGGGATCAAGAGCATATTTGGAATTTACTGTATACTCATGGGCTGTATTTGCGTATCTGGTGCCAGCATTCATAATGGTGGTTAGTCATGTTTGGGTGATACACGTCATTAAAATTTCCCATTCACGTCGACGAAGTTCCATAGCACAAACTGTTGAATCTGGCCTACAGGTTAGACGAAAGATAAAACAACTGGTTGTTACAACTGCAATCATGTCCGGTCAACAAATTGTACTGCACTTCCTAAAATGTCTGGAACAAGTATTGATCATAACTGGTGTCAGAAAATATACTTATGGAAGTGTAGCTGAACAAGTTGGTACACTTCTTGTACTAATCAGCTGCCTTCTGAACCCATGTGTTCTGATTTCCACTACAGCCACTTTGAGAAGACGTTTCTCTGTAGTTTTCTGGAGTATGACGGATAAGGTAAGTAGTAGTGGGAAAGCACAACAACCATAAACTAGACAACATGACTGATGTTCATGGTGGTGATCACCTCCTACTTATCCTCGTTCGATAGATGAGCAGCAGACAACTTGTGTACATAATCGATATTTGTGTATGTGAGAAATAATAAAACGTGTTCATGTCAATATCCGCTTTTGATTTGCATCCATTCGATTAAAACAGCCTACTAGGAAAATTCGATATTCTAAGCATTTCATTGATACAGTAATTTCAATAATCTAGTCAACTCATGATTTTTCATTGGATTCGGCTGAAGATGTGTCCACTCCTACTGTCCGCTGCTAATCAATTCACAAAAGAAGTTTCGATATCCAGACTGATTTAATGTCGTCTTAAATGCAGTCTCTGCAGTATTGGTGGTATTAGTGGTAGTAGTGGTGTGTACATCGAGAAAGTGAATCCTGAGAGAAGTAAGTACCAAATGAAGAATGTTTGGAATGGTGAGATGAAATATTCCCTGAGAGAGAGAGAGACAGACAGACAGAGAGTGGTAGATACAGAGTTCCGCCTGAATTTGGTTTGCATGTGATCGGAACTTCTTCTTGGTATCACGTTTTCTTCAGTCATTTATGATCGACTATTCATATGTTGAATTCTTCCGCCACGCTATGGATTTATAAACCATATTTTTATATACATGATGTTGATATATGCCAAGTATTTTACAACGTTAAAATCAGTGAAACTTCTAAAGTGAAAATAGGAGTAAGTCGATGCTGATGGCTACACCACATGACATTCCTAGTGGTGGTAGACGGCATGATGTTACATACCATTTGTTTAGAGAAGATGAACATATGTGTGACTGACAAAAATGTCCTAAGATCCCTCTACTTCGCGGATGACTTATATCACGTCTCAGATAGTCAAAGATGTACAAACAAAATCCAACTTTTTGGCGGAGTGGTAGACGAAGATAGGACTTAATGTGAAGATAGAGAACAGAAAGTTGATGAAGATACTCGGCCACCAAAAATAACCACCAATCATTATTAACGTGAGAAATCTGAAGGAGTCGTCTGTTTCACTTACTTACCTGGACAGTATGTGCTCCAGTGCTCGTGGAAGAAATAAGCACGTTATAAAAAAGACATAGAGCTTCTGTGAATGCGTATGGCATCTACCAGATGGAAGATGACCCATACTCCTAACTGTTTGCACTGTAGGAGATATGCTATGAGTAAGCGTTTACGTAGTCTGTGAGCTAATAGTTTGACCCTAACGTAGTTCAAGCATCACGTCACTGGATTTGATTGGCATACGCCATCCACACTGTTTCATATCTTGAACTGGTAATTTACTCGTCGAATGATATAACTAATTAGTAAGCTCTAACTTCTTGGCGTACTTTATTTTCATGGAGTAAGAAATCTTTGCTACCTCGGTTAGTCTGTCATTTTTTTTTCGGTATGTGGATGGAATTCGAGTGGTCACTCGTATATTGCTGTAAGTCTTAGTAATATAGTGAGAAGGAACTCAAATATAGTGTTACCACGGCTACATCACTGGCAGGAATGTCGAATCAGAGCTTTTCTATATGATACAGTTACGTGGAGCGTCATCAACAGCACTTCCAGTAGGCCACAGACGTTCATCAACTTGTTTTCCCTCGATACTTAAGATCATATAGGCGACCATAAAGGAAAGGCAGCATGGAATTCTGTAAGGGGACAATTCAAACAACGAGTCATTACCCAAAGGAGATACAAAAGGAAATGAGAATGTATTTGACTTACACTGAGGAAATCTTTGTGTAAAATCACACGGCAGGCCCTTAAATGGAACCTCTGTTGGGAAGCGAGGAGTTTTTTATTCGAGGGTGACACGGAGAAAATGAAAGCTGGCGGACAGTTTTTATAGGTAACTAAAAGTGATGACAGTGAATCGACTGCAATGGAGATGTGCTGACGAAGTCCTACATTCTAGTTAGAACACAAAGAAATTATAAAAATAATATTGAGTTTGTCATTTCGTCACCACTCGAGAAAATGAAACGAGACTTATGTAGTCAATATGGCGACAAGTCTGTGCATCGTAGGCGGGTGATACCAATGGTCCGACTGTTTCTAAATAGGACATCATGACTGTGAAACTGATATCATCATTACAACCAACATCTAAAACACCGACTTTGGAGACTAGTGAATACCCTTACTACCTTTATTAATTACTTCCCCTAGTTTAACAAACTGTTATGCTATGAGTATTATCGTCGGAGTCAGTGAGCCTCAAATCTTTATCTACAAATCGGACATCACCCTGATGAATGATTGTCTGACGTCGCTATGCTGATGAGGTATTATATTTTCAGGCAAAAGAGAAAAGCCCCATATATATATATATATATATATATATATATATATATATATATATATATATATATATATATATATATATATATATATGGGGCAATCAATGAAAATATGGTTTATACTTTAAGGTGGTGGAGTATAGTCGTTCTATACAGTACTGTAAAATCCCCCTGGAAGCTGTATTCTGTGAACATGAAACAAAATACAGGTTTTTCAAGAGGTGCTCCTCAACAGTTGGTGAATTTATTATCTTTATCGTGAGCAGCAGAAGTTGTAAAACATCAAAACTTTATTTAGATCGAACTGTCACACGATGGTGTACTCATCGTATAAAAATAATTCTTAGCCATCTATTGCATGATGGATTTAATGTCATCTGTTGCTGAGTCTTAATTTAGAGATAAATGACCATTTGTGTCATCTATTGACATTTTATTCTGAAAATAGTACATTATTCCATTAAATTTTAGTTCAATCCAATTAGCAGTATTCAAGTTAAGTTAGTAATTTTAACTTGCACACTTCGCGGGGAGATTTCCCTACAATTTCTTTGGGAACTAAAATTACTGAGATCACATTATTTGATCAGCTTGATAACATAAACAGCACCTTAGTAGGCAAGAACAAATGCGGGATATTACATACTACTGATCGACTGTCACCACTCAAATGAACCAGTAATGCTTTTAACCAGACCAAAGTGACTTGAACCCTTGTAGTTATTCTGCTCACTCCCGTGTTGGTGAGTTGATCAAAAATATACTTGGATGTGACTTAGCTTAGAGAGATGAATCGCCTCATACTGAGAAGCACTTTGTCCAGCATAAATTGAATTTTTGCTTCATCAAGAAGAACTAGTTGCATGAAATTTTTGTGTTTAATACTTCAGAATCTTGTGAAGTGCAAGATTTATGATGGTGGTTAAATATTCGACAAAGAAAAGTTGATTAAAATTACTACAACACTCTATGAAACAATTTAATTCAAAGTAGGGAATTTAGGAAGAAAGCAAACAAATAAATTCCCTTACCCTTACTTGTTGGGTAACCATAAACTGGATTCTATCAAACTAAGGGTTTATTATTAGTTTGTACAGATTGAAGTGCGAATATGTATGGTTGTTGAACTTTTCAACAACTCATTGTTTTGTCTTTATCTCAACACAAAATAATAATATCTATCAAATTAATTAATTTTATTCGCCTAATACTGAAGCTATTTCATACAGACCAACTGATAATGATTAAAATACGATTTAATTCATTGATAAGCATGAGTGATGCCTTAAATATTTAAAATGGAAAAAATAGATTCATATATGACTTGGATTTATCCATTCATATTTCAGTGCTCAATTATATCTAGAGTAGAATTTAACAGTTATTGGAAACTTGAACACTCCTTATTTTAAAACAGCTGATTTTATCATGTTGCAGACTCATTTAAATGCTTTAGCAGTATCAAAAAAAGTGTATTTACCATCATAAAAATCGTCTGTCAACTAAGTAAACGCATTTCTACGCAGGTATCACAAAGTGCGTCTGTGGATTAGAGGTTAGGACGCTCGCCGACCATGCACATGGTCCGGGGTTCGAGTCCCAACCGACGCACTTCTTTACCTCTCTAAGCCAGAAATAATGCTGGTAATGAGGAAAGGTTGGGCATGGGGCTAGCAACCCTATCCTGTAAACACAAACACTGCTACAGAAACCTCAAACCACTAGCTTGAAGCCCTATGTTCCACTGGGAACGTGAAGGAAAAATTATTATTTATTATTATCACAAAGTGCTCTTAACTCTGAACATGCTTTCTATTTTGAAGTTGTTGGCATGCGCGCATGATCTGAATCTTTTCTGCATTTTTCCAGAAATTTCGTAGATGCAATGACTTTTACTTCAAGACTTTTTAAAAAATTTAACAATACCTTTCAAGAGGCTTGACATCATGAAACTATTTGAAAGAATTCATTTATCAATGGGCAAACGTTTTAGTAGCTGCGACCCCGAAAAGTTGGTCTCGTTGACATCGTCAGTGACGTTAGCTGCGTTGGTGGCACAGCGGTTAGGATGCTCGCTGACCATGCACAGGGTCCCGGGTTCGATCCCCTGCCGACGCACACCTGATATCAATTGGTCGGCCTGAAAAATTTGGGCTACCGATATTCATGCTGAAAATTCCATATATGTACCAAAAATACAGTGTGGAATCAAGCTGTAATCAAAAAAATAAATAAATAAAAAATAGAAAACTACTCAGTACATGCTACTGACTGGTAACAGTGAATGGAAAATATATTAACAGTGGTCCTTGTTATTTAAATTCGCATGCTCCGAACATCATTTTCCTTACTTGACTGCAAACACGTCATCAGTGCATGTTAAATTATTCAACTGAGAAAATCGAAAATCTGAATCATGCAAAAGCTGGCTAGCTACACAAATGTCTCAGTAATGTCTAGTTTCTGAATAGTGAGCAGCTGTGATTGATTAAAGTGCTACTTAAATATTCTGAATGTGTAGAGCGTAGTCAGACCATGTGAGAAATCGTTCTATAACACATCATTAATCGACTGTATGTTTATAGAGCTTAAAATTTGAAACATGGTAATATTTTCTGAAAATGAATGAAAATTTAGCACGTTCTATTGTCAATTCACTTACATTTAACTCTCAGTATTGCTACCTAGACTAAAACTTACAAAGCATCGACAATTTTAAAGTCTTCATAGAATTGAGGATATCATTAGGTGGTTAGCATGCTTAAGAAAACCTTAAGGCGTTATTTTGAAAACACTTAAAAATATAACTGGGAATGAATAACTCCTGTTTTCGAGCATAGAAGTGCTAAGTAATCTGATTTCGGTCGATTTGTTGGATGGAGCTTTACAACTTATTATAACTACTAATAGTACATCGGGTACAGTTAGGGTACCTACATGTATAACAACAGAAGACAAGGGCCGGCAACAGATCATTTTATTACGGAAATCAGCACGTATTTACATATATTTCATGTACATTATTATAGCTTATTAAAGCAGACAAACACAGCCTTCTGATTGGTTGTTTCTGGTTTCTCGGAAAGTTGAACCATATATCTGCGGATCTTATTTGCCCACGTTAAGTCTGCTGTGATTGGTTGTTGAATCAGCCTTGTTCATATTTTCTCATGGCCAATATTAGTGACCTAGACATTGACGTAAATTAATATCTACCAATTGGCTAGCAGCCTGCTCTCACCACACATGTAGTTTTCAAGAATAGTAAATCAAAATGAAACCTAATGGGTTCTAAAACGTACAATAGAAACTATTGTTTCCTTGGATTCATGTGCAAGTCGAATAACTCTAACCAACAGTAGCTTATATTTGAAATATTTTATTGAACTCAATAAAAAAATAGGTTCGAACTGTGAAAATGGATCCTAGATTAACTGACTGCTACGTAACATTCGCGTGAATGGATGCCTCGACATTCCTGCCAGTGATGTAGCCGTGGTAACACTATATTTGAGTTCCTTCTCACTATATTACTAAGACTTACAACAATATACGAGTGACCACTCGAATTCCATCCACATACCGAAAAAAAAGACAGACTAACCGAGGTAGCAAAGATTTCTTACTCCATGAAAATAAAGTACGCCAAGGAGTTAGAGCTTACTAATTAGTTATATCATTCGACGAGTAAATTACCAGTTCAAGATATGAAACAGTGTGGATGGCGTATGCCAATCAAATCCAATGACGTGATGCTTGAACTACGTTAGGGTCAAACTATTAGCTCACAGACTACGTAAACGCTTACTCATAGCATATCTCCTACAGTGCAAACAGTTAGGAGTATGGGTCATCTTCCATCTGGTAGATGCCATACGCATTCACAGAAGCTCTATGTCTTTTTTATAACGTGCTTATTTCTTCCACGAGCACTGGAACACATACTGTCCAGGTAAGTAAGTGAAACAGACGACTCCTTCAGATTTCTCACGTTAATAATGATTGGTGGTTATTTTTGGTGGCCGAGTATCTTCATCAACTTTCTGTTCTCTATCTTCACATTAAGTCCTATCTTCGTCTACCACTCCGCCAAAAAGTTGGATTTTGTTTGTACATCTTTGACTATCTGAGACGTGATATAAGTCATCCGCGAAGTAGAGGGATCTTAGGACATTTTTGTCAGTCACACATATGTTCATCTTCTCGAAACAAATGGTATGTAACATCATGCCGTCTACCACCACTAGGAATGTCATGTGGTGTAGCCATCAGCATCGACTTACTCCTATTTTCACTTTAGAAGTTTCACTGATTTTAACGTTGTAAAATACTTGGCATATATCAACATCATGTATATAAAAATATGGTTTATAAATCCATAGCGTGGCGGAAGAATTCAACATATGAATAGTCGATCATAAATGACTGAAGAAAACGTGATATCAAGAAGAAGTTCTGATCACATGCAAACCAAATTCAGGCGGAACTCTGTATCTACCACTCTCTGTCTGTCTGTCTGTCTCTCTCTCTCTCTCTCTCAGGGAATATTTCATCTCACCATTCCAAACATTCTTCATTTGGTACTTACTTCTCTCAGGATTCACTTTCTCGATGCACACACCACTACTACCACTAATACCACCAATACTGCAGAGACTGCATTTAAGACGACATTAAATCAGTCTGGATATCGAAACTTCTTTTGTGAATTGATTAGCAGCGGACAGTAGGAGTGGACACATCTTCAGCCGAATCCAATGACAAATCATGAGTTGACTAGATTATTGAAATTACTGTATCAATGAAATGCTTAGAATATCGAATTTTCCTAGTAGGCTGTTTTAATCGAATGGATGCAAATCAAAAGCGGATATTGACATGAACACGTTTTATTATTTCTCACATACACAAATATCGATTATGTACACAAGTTGTCTGCTGCTCATCTACCGAACGAGGATAAGTAGGAGGTGATCACCACCATGAACATCAGTCATGTTGTCTAGTTTATGGTTGTTGTGCTTTTCCACTACTACTTACCTTATCCGTCATACTCCAGAAAACTACAGAGAAACGTCTTCTCAAAGTGGCTGTAGTGGAGATCAGAACACATGGGTTCAGAAGGCAGCTGATTAGTACAAGAAGTGTACCAACTTGTTCAGCTACACTTCCATAAGTATATTTTCTGACACCAGTTATGATCAATACTTGTTCCAGACATTTTAGGAAGTGCAGTACAATTTGTTGACCGGACATGATTGCAGTTGTAACAACCAGTTGTTTTATCTTTCGTCTAACCTGTAGGCCAGATTCAACAGTTTGTGCTATGGAACTTCGTCGATGTGAATGGGAAATTTTAATGACGTGTATCACCCAAACATGACTAACCACCATTATGAATGCTGGCACCAGATACGCAAATACAGCCCATGAGTATACAGTAAATTCCAAATATGCCCTTGATCCCATCCAGTGGAATGAAAACTCCATTGCACACTTATTGTTCACGTATCGACGAAACAGTGGTGTAGGCGGATACAAAATCAGGATCATCACTGACATATACAGGAAGTAGATCACAAAAAATCTAAGTGAATATATTTTATACAATGTGACAAATATTACAGAGCTCACTCGATCAACTGATATACAGACAAGATTTTGTACACTCAAAATGCATGTTAACCAGAACAGAGAACTCCTGAACCAAAAATGACATATCAGTATATCAATCAAGTATAATCCTGTCAGTTTATCGGGATTAGGTGTGAACTGAAATGCATAAAATATTGTTGTTGACGAGCATACACTGAAGTCAATTATAGACTGAGCTCTTAACATGAATGTGGTCAACTTCGAACCGAAATGTGATTTGAAGACAACGACGATTGCTGCAATGTTGAATATAGTTCCACATATACTGACAACTGTAATGGTCATTCGAATAGGAAAACTGATGTGAACAGTTTGATTCATTGTTCGATTGGTGTTGGTTTGAAGTTCGTCAGGTTTGAGGGAGCATGTAATTTCTCAATGCAGTCTGACAGAAGTTTGTATTTGACCAATTTTCGTTGAAGAGGATAGAAACTTGAAATTTATTTGAACTAGCTTTCATTGAGTTTGTTTGGTAGAATTTTCGGCCAATGATATTGCGTGCACTACAATCTAATGTTAGAGTGAGTATTGTCTAGGTAACGATATTATTTACGGATTGAATTTTCTAGGATCACAGATGAGAATATGATTGTGAGTAGTACTGGACGGGTGATAGTCACTGCAGTCTTGAATTTTACTGTAAAATAAATGGACTGTAGATGTACACTTGTGTGGTCCTATATTGGTAGTTTCCAGTGCTCGTTTCGTTGACAACTACAACTCCTTCCAGTACTGTATTCCTCAACACAATATATGTGTGTGTGGAGAAATTTGGAATCTATGAGTGACATAGGTGGTGAAAGTAGGAGAGAGGGGATGTGTAGTTAAGTGATGAAGTGACTTTGTACAAACGTGAACCGAGGGAATATTGGTCTCCACATTTCAGTGTGACACACTGGTTGCTGTTGTGTGGACTGCTTCTTTCATGAACTGCTGATCTGATGAATGACGCGATATCATGTGCAGGAGTTTTTGTTATGTTCTAATGGGAATGCAAGTGGTTGCACTGTAGTGTGTGAATGATTTAGGTTATGTTCGGAATGAAGATGACACTACTACTCCTGTTCTCATGTGTAGTACTTTTAAGTACTCAATGAATAATCGTGAGCTATAATTGTTCCTTTCCATGTCTCTCTCTCTCTCTCTCTCTCAAAGCGTGTATTGTCAGTGTCAATGAATGAATGCTGTTATGAAGAATGGAGAAATCCTTTTATGATGACACATTTGAGTAGACAGATGGTGACACACCAGACAATATAAGGAGACAAACAGAAATGTAATGGTACACATTTAGGAATCTATGACTGTTTGCATTTTTCAACAGGATTTTCCTGAAAATATAATTGCTACTGGTGTTTGAAATTCTTCCTAGAATATCTGAATGGGTTTTCGTTCGTGAACGTTTCGGGAAGTCATCTACATAGATCACTGAGATTTGAATTAAGTGAGTTCACGTGTTGTTCAGAGAAAGCTTCCGAGGTAGTGTTTATCTGTGATGAGAATTCTGAGTAAGTGTATCGTACCAATCGAGAAGTAATATTGAAATTCATGAAGTCGAATATGGGTTTATTGTGAGTGGTTGGCGCCTTACTTTTTGTCCATGTACACACATTCTTATGTGTTCTGTCTTTCAGACCGTCATCTTCGGCAACTACAACTACATTCTGAATACGGTCAGTCACTAAATGCAAAACGTAAGCAGGTTCACCGCCTCTGTAAAGATTCTGACGCTTGCTTCTCCACTCCTCCTGCGCGAATCTACTCTTATCTTCCTTATATTTCTTTTGGCAGTATCAAATTATAATTATTTTTCGAATTTATCGTGACAAACTTTCATTTGCAGAATTATTCACATACGAATCTGCTGACTTTGATATCGCCAATTCTGAGCTACTTTTCCGATGGCTGAATTTATACTTCTATGGTGTTGTTGTTGTGGTCCACTCAAACAATATTACACGTTGTAATCTCCGACCAGCATAACTGGTATCACTTTAAAGTATCTGTCTGGGAATGTTCGACTGTTGTATGGATTGTGCTTGTCCGAGTTCACTATTTCTGAGTTCGTGGACGAACTATTTAAATTATCACTCATTATTTGTTTGATTTTGATCTAACTTGAGTGTTATCTTCAGGAGATTGATGTATGTTTAATCTCATGTTTTAGATAAAATGATCCCTTGGCAGGGATTTTTTCTTATTTTCATGTGAGTACTGAATTGTTTGTATTTGTATTGTTTTAATATGAGATGATATTTCAGTTGGTCAGCCTATGATGACCACTAATTTGTTATTAAGTTTGGTGAGAGCCTGTATTCATTTTTATCCTCTGAATTCACCAAATTCTTTACTTGTTCGCAGGCTTCGTTGTACATTTTCTAGGTATTTATGTGCCACTGCTGAAATTTTCAGGAAATTAGATGCAATTTTGTGATTAAGTCTGAAAATTCCATTCTGTATCACAAGTGCTGTTTTTGAAATAATGTAAATCACTATTATTATTATAAAAAACGCTTGGAACTTTTTCAGGAAATCTTTAGTTTTTTTTCCTTCACGTTACCAGTGGAACTTAGTGCCTCAAGCTAGTGGCCTGAAGTGTCTGTAGCAGTGTTTAATTTTTACAGGATGGATTTGCTAAGCTCATGTCCAACTTTTCCTCTTTACCAGCGTTATTTCTGGCTTAGCGATGTTTGGGCGTGCGTCGGCCGGGGATTGAACCCCGAACCGTGCGCATGGTCTCATGTGCCCAGCCTGTATCATATAGAATAGCTTTGTTAGAACTAACATGGCAATCCATTTGGAAAATGAGGGAAATGTATTGTGATTTGCTGTGGAAAACTTCTGTGCAATATTAGTTTCATACATTTATTCTCCTTAATGAATTTGAACAAAGCGAGAACTACAGTTTTAGCAGAATAAAATGGTACCATCTTTTATGTCGTTGCCTTCTCGTCAGCTGCTTACATGGCAAGGACATTATTAAATATATCTACAACAACAATTTTAACATACTTGCACAGAGTTAAGTTTAAACAAAAATCAATCGATCAATATACTCATACACTAAAAATATATACATATATAAATATGCAATATTAACCACTATTCCGAACAATAATAATCAAACACAATGGAAACTTTTAGCATTTCACATTCGGAGGAAAGAGAGGTGAAATTATCCAGTTACCAGGGCAAAGAAAGACTGATAACCGCTTCTTTCTGAATGCATAAATCAGGTTTCAGGCGCTTGATGGAAATGGCTTCAGCAAACTTAAGGAGAATTGAGCTATTTTGCTTATTGATAATTTTGAACGACTTTTCGACGTCCACCTCATGACCCGTGTCGAGAAGATGCCTGGTGATGGCACTGTTTAAAGCATTTGTTCCCTTTAGACGTAAGCTTTTTGGTACATGTTCAGAAAATCGTAGATATTCCCTTCTTTCTGTCCTTCCAATGTAACTGCTCCCGCAGATACATGTAAATTTGTATACACAGCACCTATTAATATCAGGTCACAAAATCAATATTATTGACTGCTTCACAATTATCTCATCACATAACTCTAATTCAAGGTTATTGAAGGTGATGAAAGCACTTTGGATAAATCACATACATCCTCAACTATGTGTACCAAAAACAATAGACTTCAAACTTCGCCTACCGTGGACTGCTTGACCTATATGAATATGATTAATCATTAGTATGTACTTTTGTTTTACATAAGTGAGTAATTATCATGCCTTTTATTTTACTTTATTATTGTGAACGAAGTTGGTTGTGAAGCGGTTGTAGAGAAACTACGAAATGACATCATCTCGCGAAATTTGTCTTCCTAATGCCTTATTCGAACTTATTTTAATAAACTGTAATTGCATTAACATGAATATAAAATTATCTACGAATGTTTGACTCATACGAAGTCCGTTACAAAGTAAACGTTTGGTTTAGGTGTGGTAACTGGTCAGGATTGTAACTGAAAACATCTGCAGTACTTTTCGAACCCAATGGGAGGTAATTTATTTGTTTGCTTCGTTTACCCAGTATCCTTTGCAAACGTTTTGAACAGAAAATTCAGTAGAACTTATTCTTTCGCCCAGACACAGTCAAGTGAACTGAAATTAGGTGGAACATGTGTGACTATACACGTAAATTTAGAAGCTTCGAGTGTTCAGTGTGTTAATATTTTTCACAGCCAAGATTTAAACGGCGCTGTCGTTAAAATCGTTAGTGTCAGTGGGTATTTTCTTTACAGAAAATTATCATTGCTTAGTGTCCAAAAAATTGGACCACTTTCTTCTACTTGAAAATCAATGTGAGGAAACACTTATATAGCATCAACTATAACAGCAAAATTTGAGAAATTCTGTAACTAGGAATGAGACTACTATTTTCTCCAAAACAGTTTACACTACTTATAAGTAACTAATATACTTTTGCACAATTTTTCTGACTTGTAATTTTTTTTATCATAATAGGAAGAAAGAGGAAAATGTTTAGCGGAAAGTCTCATTTAAGACGAGTTCATTAGACTATCTACAAAATCTCATTGGTGTACACGTTTGGCTTGTGTTCCCTGTGCTGGTTCATCCAAACAGTTAGTCCTTCAGGCCCACAAAAAAGAAAGTCAAAGTTAAGAACACACAAGTCAGCAAAGAGATCTCTTTTCGTAATTTCTCTTCAAAACTGTTCGGCTATTCGATGTTTCATACATATTATATCAGTGAAAAACAAATTATATAGGTCACTATCGGCCGGTAAAAACACAAAGTCAGAGTGTATGAGCAATAACAATCGGTGAAAAATATTGAATAATTTTACATAATTGAGACAGTCGCCAACTGACCAGTTAAGTGATGAATAGTCAATGGGAAGTGATTGATACGAAACATGAGGACGAGGGCCTGAAAATAGACTGAAAAAACTAAAAGAGTAAATATAGTTTATAATGCGGGAGATCAGAAAAGTGAAATTGACAACAAGGCTATTGTAATAAAGGAGGCAGGATAAAATGTTTCTTTATGAATCGCTGGAGCCTCAATTGCTTGAAGATGCTAGAGAAATCCTCCTGAATAATTGAATCTAACTTTATATATGACTCTGAATGGAGGCTGTTTGTAGCCTTTTTATTTTTTTTATTAATCTGTAACCCATTTTTGATTTATCCTTCTCCTGTTCCATATCAGTCATTCCCAACTGACTATTCATCACTTAACTGATCAGTTTGAGACTGTCTAAGTTAGGTAAAATTGTTCAATATTTCCACCGATTGTTATTGCTTATACACTCTGACTTATATTTTTACCTACTGATAGTGACCTATGACCTCTTTTTCCAGTTAAAAGAGTGTGTACGAGGAGAAGTTACGAAAAGAGATCTCTTTACTGACTTGTTCGTTATTAATTATATCAAATGGGAACTGTTCACACTTTGAAGAAAAGTCAATAAATCATTTTCATCTCAAATTAAAGAAAACTAGCACCATGCCTATAAGTATTGCACACTATCCAGTATGTCCTTCAAATGATTAGAAGACAAATTCTTGCATATGACAACTTCCATGTATATGTACCTATTTAGTTGCTCCACTGAAGTGACGTATACAGGTTATTTAATTAGAGTTTTATCTAAAAAGGGTTAAGGATCATTGTAAAACGTGGTTACGATAAGATAACGCCAGATCAATAAGAAGTGAAATAATCAAGCTAGAGAAACTTCCCCAAGTTGTTAACTAGTCACATTCCTTGTATTTCCAAAATGATGTGGGGCAGCTCTAGCTATGCAGACAAAATAAGGAGGTCAGATCATTGCTTCAATCTTGATTTCAATGCTTGTTTCGTTTTGTTGACAATACACTTAAAACCTCCCGCTCACTTTTTGTTCCAATCACCTCTCACGTGACATCCATACGTGCTTTATTAACATCTGACTTATGGATGAAAATAATAACCAAACCATTGCCACAAACTTAATAAATATTCACTAGCTTGTCATCTCATTTTGGTTAGCCCTCACTATTTGCAGTTATCATCTTAATTTTGAGTAATTTATGATGAGTTATATTTCGACTTTTATTTTTGTTAGTATGGCAGACTAACTACTCAAATAAATTAGCACAGTATACATGATCATCCAGAACGTGTATATAAATGAGATTATACAGCTGGTTGAATGAGTTCGTCTAAAAAAATGCTCTTCTTCGATTGCTTGCTCTTTTTCACTTTCTAAAAGGTATCTTTCGAACATATACGTGATAGTATTACCATTCAGTATACAAGATATTACTGGACTCAGAATCCACTATATAGAAATAAGAACTAGTGATAAACAGGCAAAGATGAAATAATACTACTAACATTTCAAAAAATCTAGTAGACTAGATTTCAGTCAAGTTATAAGTAGTATTTAGTATCATACATAAAGAAGATCTGTGTACAACAGTTGAGTTTGCCCGGGATTCAGATGATTTCAAGTAGATTTCACAACGAACTGATAAAGACCAAAAGGTATTAGACAGATGTTTGGTTCTAACTAAGAACTCATTTATTATTTCGCATGTTTGATCTAACCAAAAACTGAAATCACATCTTCCAGGTAACCATTGAGAACTACGTAGTACTAGATATCTGTTTGGTTTTAGTTTTGGAGTTTTCAGCAGTGTACATTCATGATCTTGTAAAGGATAATATCTAGGTTTATAATATTATATGACGATAACGTTGACATCCTATCTCTGCTCCAGAATTCAATGTTAAAAATGTTGAGTCTTCTGAACTCATAGGACTTTCTTAAGAGACGATCACTACATATTCGTTATGGCTGACTAACAAGTTACACAGTCTATACCGCTTTAACTCACTTTTCTGGTGAATATTTCTATCAAGATATTTACCTACATATTTCTTGAAATCTGAAAGGGTATTCTTAAGTCATGAACTCACTGGTGTAGGATTTTCCATAAAACTTGAAACTAATGATGCTGCTCAATTCTACCTAGAACTATGGGAGTTGGGATTGTTTTTGGCTTTACTAGGTATATGAAAATAAGTATAAAGTACGTGATACGCAGATTATAGATATAGAGCTTCTGTTTTGACTAGGCTCAGTTTCATCTTCAATACGCAGCATATGGATATTTCCGGAGATGGTGAATTCTTCGTGTTTTCTCTACTAATGGAGATTTGCTGAGTTTATTCCCACATTATTTTATGGTCTTCCGTTGTAGGTTTTGGATTATGTTAATAAACTCTATTCGACATACTATATTGAGACTGTTAAGCATACTGTCAAAGATGACTAGATATGTTTCTTAGATGACGTAATATTTGACTTGGTGTTACGACGCAAACTGTTTGGAGTTGGAGCCAGTTTGGCTGATCTATTAAGTTCTGGAAATGGATGTGTGAAACAACCTGTTTCCAAAAACTTCTCGTATTGAAAAACATGTCAAACAGTAATAAAACTGTTACACTTAGACTACATGAAGGTCAAAGTGTTGTAATAAAATGACAGTGCTTCTGAATGATATGATGAGATAAATCGAAATACGATGCAACAACAGTCTTTGAAAACACAGTGGATAAATAGCTTAAGAAACTTCTTAAGAGAGGACATGTTGACAACTATTCCTCATGTATAAAAAGGACGTAGTATCAACAAGAATCGGAGAAGGAACCAAGGATACGTTGGAAAGGATGTCACCTGTCAGTATGCTGATTAGAATTTACAACGCAACAAGCTCGTTAATTCTATATAAAGGAGATACATATCCTGCTTATATCAACTCGAGTAGCATTTACAAATTCACATGCACTTGTGATATCAAGTATATAGGTGAGATTGAGCGGAGATAGTCTACTATATTTTCTGAAAGGCAGGAAAGTGCTTCCAGGTACACTCGCTAGGCTTCAGAGTGACTCGGAACATGCAGTCTAAATTAGTCAGACATTCAAAATGATCAGTAGTTGGTGAGAACCTTGGTTACATCTTTTTACATTAGCCATTGATAGCAAATGACTTCAGTCTAACTTCTATACACTGAAAAATTGCGTTATTAACCTTTCACTATCGTAGTAACTACATCAATCTTTGTTTATTTTATGTGTCACCATTTTTCACTTGATTTTGATTTTCACTCGTTGAACTGAACTCATTATTAAGTTTTCAATTTTCCTAATTGTTTGTTTGTGTAGTAATTTTACTTTTACTCACTAAATCCTCTTACTCCTTCCCCCATTCTTAGCTCTATAACTCTATCCACCATATTATGTCTGGAAATAAACTCTGGATCTTCGAATGTTAACTATCTTGTATTCAAATCTATGCTTTCATTACTGTGTTAAGAATTACTAAATTTGATTTGATTTTTTTTTATTTTTTATTTACAGCTTGATTCCACACTGTATTTTTGGTACAAGTATGGAATTCGAGTTGAAATGTTTTTGAAATATGTTATACATTTAAATTTAAAATAACTTATGTTACTTTCTGAGTTTTTAGTAACTGAAGAAAAACCGTGAAATAAAATGAGCTTTTCTGTATCTTGTTTTTGTTCAAACTAATCAGGGCAAGCAAGTATATAAATGAATATTCGTTCCGGGAAGTCCTTTCAGTTCTATACTGTGGTAACATACGTAAATATAAAACTAGCATACATATACAGGTACATTTTTAACTGGATTCTAGAGGCAATTGGTTTGGATATTGACATTAGCATACACTCTTCGAGCATAGAATCCTTTGATGTTCTGATCTTAACGCACTGAATCACAGACATTGGACGGAAAAAAGAAACGATTTGTAACCACATGTTTGAGCAGGTTTCAAGGAACTTGTGGCTAAAAGGTGTAGCACTCCTCAGTAACGCGATCTCTTGTCACCCGATAGAAAATTGCGCGAAAGTGAAGTTTTAAAGTAATTAAAGTACTAGTCAGTTCCAGCCTGCTACGTATTTCCGTGTCAGTGGAGATCAGGAGATTGAAGCCTAACTTGTGCGTTCAGACTAGAATTACTACTAAATTTTCTCTACAATGGAGAGAAAACTTTATTTTGTTTTATTTCCCTTTTAGTACTTTAATCTTAATTTTGACATTGTCAAATCATGTTCCCTGATTTATTTTTTGTCTTCATCTGTACACTTCACTGGGGTATTTTTCATCTGTTCAACTTATTATTTTTGGTCACTTTAAATTATCGAAATTCAGGACTCTTAGGCAGCATGTGATGCTAACTTTTTTAAACCTCGGGTTAATGCCCCACTTTTATCCTTGCCTCTTTTAACTATTCCACTCATGCTGTGATAGCTTACTGAGAGCTATCATTCTTTCCTTTTGATTCATTACATTTAAATACCTAAATATTAATGGTCTTGAATTCCTACTTGAATACTTGATAGAATGGTGTTAAAATTGTTTAGGCTGCATGCTACTGACAAGAACTAACAAAAACAATGATATCATATTACACATAACCAGTTGCCTTTATTAGTTTAAACAAAGAAAAGGTAAACATATTTGCAGGATAATGCGAGATGAATTTATTGTTCATGCTTTGTTCACAATATAAAATTCAATAAACACCAACCCTATTGAAGACCAAACACATGACATTGCTTACAATCTGGTGACTGATAAATGTACCCATTATAGGCTTACAGGAGGTAAGCTGTGGACCCAAATAGCTCAGATAAGAAATATGGCGTGATCCAGTTACTCAATAAAGATCATTTATGTATAAAACTGTAAACTGCAGTGGTTACCTGAAGAAGTACAGTATAAACAAATTGCTTGATTCAAAAGCAAGCAAACAGTATGGTGAACTTAAGATTCCCCAGCTAAAGTAGTTAAGCCATGTGTTTAAGAAAGCTAAACTAATGAAGTATCTGTGAGTATCGCTCAACAAGACTTATGGATTATTATTTCATGTGTATTAATGACGTCTCTGATAAATATAATGAGGCATTCTGGTAAACAAAAGTGATCTTTTTGTTGATAGTTCAACATGTGTTCAGGTTGATCATACCGCATAGATTCAAGTTAGCTGATAAAAAGATTTAGATTCTTAGGAAAATATGTGGCTTTTGACAACAATGAGACAGAGTTGTTCAATAGCCGAAGACTTTGACGTTTAACTGTGTTGTATTGATAATTGTAAAGCTGCGAGGTTTATTCCATCCGAAGTATGCGTAACTGCCACTAGTTCCCTGGCAATATCTTCCCAAAATTGAAATAATCAGCCAAAGACAGCAAATAGATCATGAATTGGATATACAGTATGTTCAACAAAACCTTAGACTCTCAGACCACGTTCTCTGTACAACACATATCATAAAAACAGTTCCAAATTAACTTGAGCACTGAACAGTGCTGTTTTTGATTGCAGAACCGATTCGAAAGTGAAACCATGGTCTTCCTCTTGTAGCTGTAGTAATGAAAAGCACTTCATGGTACGATTTGGGAATTCATACACCCTTCTGTGGATATGAATGCTAACTGCTTTGGCTTTTTACTCTACTATCACTTGTGACTTCCCAATTAATTATGTTTGACTAATTTATCACGTTTTCTTATCAGAAACCTCTATGGCTTTCTGATAGTAAATCAAACTAAGAATAAAACTGAAGCAGCTAATTCAGTTTGTGCGAAATAAATTTCAAAATTAAATGAAGATTAATCTAGACTAAATTAAAACAGTTGTATTATCTATACTATTAGGAACTTGATATCACAATAAATGAATGTTTTCCGTTTTTAAGGCAAACAATATAATTTAAATCATCACATATATTTTTAAAGAAATTAACATTGTATTTGAAAATTAGATTGTATGTAGGTTCACTTAACATGATATAATTATGTACAATACATCTGTGAATGAAAAACATTGAACATTTGAACATGACTAACAGACGAAGGATTTAGCTCCGAAATTACAGGCAAAAGTGTGATACTAACTATGAAGGGTAACAGTGGCGCCAAAATGACTTTAAAATTCAAAGACAGAAACAAAGATCATAGAGAGTTTCATTTTCTCCTGATTACAGTCCATATTTTGTGTACATAACTTGAAAATTGTCTGCGCAATGATACTGTTGTCCCAATAAGTATACATGGATTTATACAACTACTTAATAGAATCAGAAACGGTCCCATTTGTTGACCAACTGTACCATAACTAAATATGACAATGTTTAACATTGTCAAGAAATAACGTATATTCTCGTATGAATGCAGTATAGCCTGTTGACTTGACATCAATGCAGTGATCACTACTAAACCAACTAACCTTTTATTCTCATTCGATGCATGGTCTACATGTTGTTGCAAACCATCAATATGTGAAATTTCAGCCACTGATAACGATTTGGTAGATCGACGTTGTCGCTTTTTCATCTGTATGACAATTAATGCATGACACATGGTAACAGTAATTAATGGAAGGATATATTGAAATATTAACCATGTATATCCTCGAAACGCAATGTATACATTTGAGTCTATTCCATCTGGTCCAGTCACATACGTACATGTACCATTAATAAAAAGTCGGAAAAATATTATCGGTACAAATAATAATCCTATCATACAGAATTCATAAATAGCAAACATTACAATTATTAATAATTGGTGTTGTTTATATACGATAGGAAATAATACAGCAATAAAACGATCGACTGAAATACATACAATATTGTGAACACTTAAAACAACACCTAACCAAAATGCAATATTATTTGACCATAAATAACATAATATCTTATCTATGAATAAAATTTTCGTCGGTCTACCATTCTCTGTTGCTGTATACATTGCGTATAAAAAGCACGCAGACATATCGAATATTGGTTGTAATCTTAGCATTAGTGTTGTTGACCTTGAACCAAAACGTGTTTTAAACACAACAAATAATGATAATGAATTTAATATAGCTCCAATAAATCCTTCAATAGTTATGATTACACGAAGTGGAAATTGAACATATAACATTGTTTTTTTCTAGATTTATATTAATCAAAAATGGCATAAAATAACGATATTTTCCACGGATGATTCTCTTCCATGAGGATTGATGCGGTTTGGTTTTTATTTCCAAATAAAATTGAGTGAAGTGATTTTTAAATCCTATGCTCACTTTTTTAAAGGAAACGCATTTAATGAATTAACTGGATGAGTTTTCACTGGGAAGAAATACCAATACGATTACTGTGTATTCACCAATCATATAACGCTATGATAAAACCCATAATCCTGATCCCGTTCTAAATATCCACCATATTTGATGAATTATTTTAAACAAAAAAGAAGAATGATGGATTATTATCTGAATTCATAATAGGTAAAACAAAAGAAAAACTGGCATCTAAATATCGCTTATTGTTTTCTCGTCAGCAGTTATTTAAAATATCTGTACGAATAACTTACCCATCGAATTCTACAATAACCCTCCGCTCCCCCACACTCTCCCCCTCTAAACTTGATGCTGAGATAAGGGAAAAATAATTAACGTTCTCATTTTGTTGATTAAGGGTTAAACGCTCAATAGTTATCTTGATTGATATACTTTTTTCAAAGGTTCCACATACAAGGTTTATTCTTTTCAGAAGACAGAATTCAAAAAATTATCTGATTTTACTATTTCAAAAACATGAGTGAATGTATCTGCCATGTTGTTGTGGATATAATCATGTTTAAATTTGAATTTATGTACACAGCCAGTCATTTAGGCGTATATGAATATCCTAATAATATGTCTCGTGTACCTCCAACCCAAAATATTGTAAAAATACCAGTTAACTTACAGGATAAATCATAATATGCGTAAAGAGTTAATTATATCATGGTGAAACTGTATAATTAGAAAATTCATCTGCTTGTGATGAATTTGTTTTTATGTTTTTAAAATCTATTTGTTGGTTGTGACCATTTTATCTACTGGGTTTATGGGACGTGGCATAGCGGTGGTGTACCACTAATGTAAGAAAATTAAATGTAGAATACAACAAAAATACAGCGACTTGTAAGAATTTTTCAAGTCTGTGGTTGATCATCTCTTGTCACAGTCATCACTCTCTAAACAATTACCACACTGCTCACAATTTTCAGCGTAGCGATTCGTGAAGAAGTGCAGTGATTCAATTTGTTACATTCTATGCAGCACATAATATGATAAACAGAGGAAAAACATGAAGATTTAACGATTCAGGAAGATTACAGAGGGTGAATTCATCTGCACCATTGAGGAAGATTTTGAGCCATATTACTGATAGTCACATTTCATTGCTTCTAAGCATCCCGGTATCTCTAGCAAAGCAATCTAAAACTCTCTACTTAGTTCATATCAACTATCGAATACTTGAAGGTTTGATGCCCCATTTTGATATGACCACCTTTAATTATTTTTCAGCCTTATCCTGTGTCAGATGAAATTGCTCATCGAGAAACGCGGTGGTTCAGCATGAACAATACATATCCTAACCATTTAAATTTACCTAGTTTCACAACGCCATCCATTGACTTCTCTTCCCTACATGGCATTCTACTCATAACCTCAATATTGCTCACTATATTATGGAAGGTAAACATCAAAGATCAACGACAGCTAACGTTTTCATATCTTCTACTTTCAATGACACTGTCTCACAGCCACAAAGAAGGACAGAGCAAACTGCCGGGCACTACACATTTGCTTCGATGGTTGCCGGACCTCACGTCAACAGACTCTACCGTTTCACTCTCTGTCCTTAAGTTAAGAGTCAGTCCAAACCAGTCGTGCTGCTTCGTCTTACATTTGACAGGAGCGACTCGCGTACTGAACATTCCAAGATTTCTTCTCAGGGTATTCATAAGATTCTGTATTTTCAGGATTTCATCATGAGCTGACATTAGTTAGAGAACCATTGGAAAACCTGGGAGTACTGGACAGCTGTTTCGTCCTAGTTTGGGACTCTTCAGCAGTACGCACCCACCGCCACCGTTCGAACCCAGGACCTTCCGGTTACAAGGCGAGCTCGTATACCATTAAGCCACTGAGACCCGATCCAATGGTCCTTGAATTCTAACTTCTGCCAATTCACGACATAGCTTAATGGTATACGAGCTCGCCTTGTAACCGGAAGGTCCTGGGTTCGAGTCCCGGTGGGTGCGTACTGCTGAAGGGTCCCAAACTAGGACGAAACAGCTGTCCAGTACTCCCAGGTTTTCCATTGGTTCTCTAACTAATGTCAGCTCATGATGAAATCCTGAAACCAAACAAATCCCTACAAACCATCACTTGAATACTCTGTATTTTGTTAGTGTCTTCCTCGAGAAGGACAGTAGTGTCCGCTTAAAATAAGTAAAGACTGTTCCCTGGTAACAAGTCAATCCCTAAGTTGCTAGAGTTATTTATGGTCAATTTCGTTAGTACATCTATGATGAAATAAAATAGAAATGGTAACAGTGGGCAGCCCTGATAGATACCACTCGTTTTCATCCCTGCAGATGAGAACTCTTCATAAGCTCTTGTACTGCTGCACGGGTTCGAGTAGAGTGGATTGTTTGGGTTAAGTTCACTCTGAAATGAAAGTGAGGGGTCATGGCTCACTGTTTGAAACAACATGATCAATTTATCGGTCATATATTCAAACAACAAAAACGCTGAACTACTAAGTTGCTTTTATAGCACGGTGGTTGGATTACAAGGGTAATAAAATATTTCAACAATGGACCTTAATGATTCTCGTGAGATCTTTTCCTCTGCTTCCTTAAGGTTCATAACTAAATTAAATTATCGTATAGATATATTGTACTTATCTATTATATTTATGTTAAATGCTCAGTACTATAATACTCCCTTTGATGTATGAATTACGATAATCCCTCTGATAATCTTAAAGTAAAATGTGTTCTGATCATTACAGTTATTAAGAAGTAATTGATCTAGTGGACATCCATTAATTAAATTTGTACACTATTATGTCTATACGCCAATTAACTCAGAAGATTTTTCATGGACCTTTCTTAATCTTACTGGTCTTAGTTTTGGTGTGTCAGTTTTCTCCTACCTAAGTGGTTTTCAAAGTTGCAAAAAAGCACCTAGCAACTTCATCATCCTATAATGAAACTGATAAATTCCATATTCGATAAGTTTATTTGATATAATAATTAGTGATGCAGTATTAATGACTGCATCCCTCCGAATCTCTGATTAGAAGCTGTAGTAAGTGAAACTGAGCAAATCAGGTTTAAAAACAGTTACTTATCTTTGATGGTTGGTGATACTCTTACTGACTGTTAGTTTGAGAGAGGTATCAAGGTGTAGACTACCTCGTTGGAGTCCACGAAATGCTAAGAATCATTGCTTAGAAACTATTGATCACATGAGTCTAAATCATTCTCAGTGGAGTAGATGTAGTCACTCCTTTTTACCTGCCAAATTCCTAAAATCATTAATAGTCGTCATCCACTTATTCTTTCTTCTACACACTTCCACTGACTATAGCGTGTTTTCTCAAAATGTGGCAACTAGAGCTTCTGCAGTTTTGTGCAGAGTTATACGGTGAATAATAGTTTCTGTGAAGCAAACGATTTGGGTAAGTATAATACTTCTAAGTAACAATTATTTAGTACTACTCTGGCAAGTAGACTTCTCTGTTCTGTTTCTGTGTATTTTACTGAGCCATAATTTTGTTTTTGATTACAGCTCACCGAGCCTAATTCACTATTAATCTTTGCTGTTTGTAAACGTAATAGTCTTACTTCTGCCTACCCTTTCTTCTCAATTCCATCTTTACCTCTCAAACTTTCCATCATATCATATATAAAGTCTAGTTGCTCGACTATTAACTGTATTCTGTTCATATCTCTTATTCCACAACTATGACTTTGAAGTTCAAACAATTCCGAAGTGTTATTTATTTACATTTCTAATAACTTGTTCATTTTAGGCTGTTAACAGCTGAATATTGTCCATGAATCTGTTCTTCCTTGCTTTGTTCAAACTGATAAATAGAAGTGGGTGTGTGAAAGACTAACAGAATCCTGAATGTCGTCGGGCTACATGTGATAGGCAAGTAACTACAATTCGGACAAAATAATCCCATTATGTTTAGACAGGATGGCGTCATGCTGAATACCATTTACTACACAAAAGCATATCACTTTTTGGGAGTTGGTATTGAGACTGATACAAATCTATTCCAGTCTTTTTATCTGTTAATAGTCTTTCTTTTCCTTCCTTCCTTCCTTATAGTGAATAATTACTACTATAACTCACTATCGGATAAAAACATGGAACCAGATCACGTAAAATAATTTTTCTGTTCTTAGGCACCTTTGCATCAGAACAATACAAGTTGACATGTTTAGGATAGTAGCTATTTGAAAATTGTGATTCTGCTTAAGATACGTGTATTTACCATGAAAAGGTCGCTTAAACTTTTGACCTAAACTTAATTTTTTCAACATACATATTACACTATTCATCGAGTAAACGGTAACCAAGTGAGACTCTTGCATATGATTTAGAATGGCCTTATTGTTAAGAACCAACGAAGAGAAAAGCAAAACGCTGAACTCTAGGAATTTCATAAATACCTTCTTATTCTTCTTCTTCAGATTCATGAAATAATTCAAATCAGAAAGTGTTTGTCTTTCCACACCTTAGTTTCATACATACCCCTTTTAGACACTAAAATATTGCATGAACTTTGCATAGGGCATGTGACTGTATTTCATTTAGAATTATAAAAACAGTATTCAAGCTTGTTTTATTAGAGGTTCAGAATAACTCACTTTTGAGTAATGAATAGACAATTAGTGCCAAAAAGGCATTGGTTTCCGGAATAACCTTATAACCAGTCAGTTTTTCCTTGATGTGAGAAAAGTTTTATATTTACTATTTATAACCTTTCTCTAAGATAAAATATTTCATCTAACAGTAAGATAAACCAGTTGTATGAACCCGTTCATTTTAGCCTTTCTCCATTTTGTCTACCGAAACATTTTATTTTTCCATACTTATATTACCCATACTTTGCAGATTTCTTCTGAGAGATCCGGAGCGGTAACTGAGATCGATTAACTGATCAAACGTTTGAGTTACACGACAAAGTCAGAAACACTGGATTTATCTAAATTACTATATATATATATACATAATTATCCCCTTGGGTTCAACAACACACCTACACTTTTTTCCACTTTCTGTTGTCCTCTTCGGCTGGCTTCACGATTGCTCATAATCTCCTCCTTTCACGATTTCCTCTGTGTCACCCACGAACGATCTACTCGCTGTTTCCCGAGTGTTGGCCTGGTGCACGATGGTTTCCTCAACGTATGCTCGATCCATCTCCACTTTTTCCTACATATTTGTTGAGGAATCGGCTCCTGGTTGGTATGTTCATCGCCAGAGTTTCTTGTTGCTAACTCTTTCTGGCCGTCCAGCTATTTGATCTTCAGTATGGAGTCAGAAAGGGCAACTGTTGATAAAAGTCTGTAACTTTCCGGATATCCCTTTCATGATTCGCAGTGGACGTTTCTGACCTGTTTAGAAGAACTAACCGACTTGACATTGGTGTTGAAAATCTGAATCTTGTTCCTAATGCTGAGTCAGTGCAGAAGATTTCCAAATTGGTTTCAGGTTGATGAAGGCGTATCTTGTCTTTCCAATTCTGATCCGTTTTGTCATCTTCATCCGTTCCGCTTATGGTTGAAACTGTGCTTCGCAGATTAGTGAAGGAAGTAACCTCTGTAAAGTCTCTCCCGTGGATGGTGATTGGTGCTACTTGTTGTTTCTGTTGGTTAGTTATCTTCATCACCTTCGTCTTCTCTATGTTCTCCTTCAGTCCTGTCTTCGCTTCCAGCATTTTCAGCCAGTTTGTTGGTTTTTACCTCCAATACTTCGAGGTTTTGTGCCGTCAGACATAAATCATCCTCGAAATCCAGATCATCTAGAGTCTCATTAGCAACTTGTTCCGGGAGGAGTTCTACATTCCGTGCATCTTATATTCTCTCTAGCATGATGCGACATAGTATTTTACTCGGCATGGACAAGAGCATTATTCCACGTGAGCTCTTTCAGAGGCCTAAGTCACCCTTCTTTGGTAGCTTGGCAAGGTGGTCTTCTTCCAATCAGTAGACACCCTTCCTTCTTTCCATACCTTCTGCAGTAATGGCGTGAGAATATCTACCGCAGTCTCTGGGTCCATTTTCAGTGCTTTGGAGGGAATTCCGTCCGGCCCTGTTTCTTTCGCAGGCTTGATTGATTGCATCCAAGATTACCGACTTTGTTTGAGGGTCTGTGTCCACTGGCAGTTCTGTGTGTTATGATGGTGGTGGTATTTCTGGGCAGATTAGAGGTGATGGTCGATTTAAGAGTCCTTTGGAATGACAAGCTCATATATGTATATATATATATACCTTAGATTGTGAGATGTCATGGTCTAAATGTCATTAAATGCTCTATCACTGTGCGTCAATAAGAAATAACCTCAAATCTACGTCAACAGCTATCCACGGTCATATTAAACAGCGCGCATATATCCGGATGAAAAAAGGAAGAGACTAGAATACACAGTATTCAACACAGCATGTACAGCAGATACCATTTAATTATAAGGAGATTATTATCACAGAACAAATAGAATGTCCATACATGTAGTGAGATAAATTTCAGAAGCAAACAATAGTTATGGTTATGAAGTAAACCAAATATGAACTCATACTACTTACTAGTGATAAGTAGTATAAAGTTGTTCACAAAAGAAAGATAAGAAGGGAATTAAAATTCATTATAAGTAGTATTATGATTCCGCGTTTTATGTTGCCTTGATCGCTTCATCATTTATATATATATATATATATATATATATATATATATATATATATATATATATATTGTTTATAGTGTTCAGATAGAATCAGTTTACATGCCTTAAAAGGTTTTAAAATGTTTCATATCATGTCTTTTCTTCACTTATGTTTGACCGTCTATTTTAATTCTAGTCTATATTAAGCAGTACACCTTACTCCGGTCCTTGAGCGCGCTTTTCGACTATTACGCTACATTTTGGTCATAAATAAAATCTCTTATTACTCTAAAATTTTATGCAAAGTGTTTGCGGAAATTATCACAATTATTAACCTTTCGAACACTGAATCCAAAAAATACAATCTTATTGACAGATAATACACATAACTCACTGTTTGGATTTGTGGAATTTTTAAACATAAACACATCTATAATTGTATATATTGTTGGATTTATATGTTCAAGTTGCTCCAAGTCAGTGAGTTTATGGTTAAGATATCATTTTAGTTAAATGTACTGAACTATATTGCATGTTGTCTTATTGTATAGTTGTCGTCGCTTTTTGCCCTTTTTTCTGTGAACTGTTTCCTTTGTTGATGTTGTTCTCATTGTTTGTCCGTTATTTTCTGATTTTGAGGGGAGCAACCCAAAAAGTTGCTTCTCTCTAAACTTTTACTTAATGTAATCATTCTTTTCTCAGGCGTGAGGCTAGCAACCCCACCCTGTAAACAAAAATTGCTACAGAAACTTCAGTATGTTGAACCTCCTTGCACCAAAAGAAAAAGTCTGTGTAGGAACATGGAACGTCCGAACTATGTACGAGACTGGAAAAGCTGCCCAGATCGCCAACGAGATGAAAAGATACGGAATACAAGTGCTGGGAATATGTGAGAGCAGATGGAATGGGAGTGGACTCACCAAATTGTCAACAGGTGAGTCAGTGATCTACTCCGGTCACCCAGAAGATAACCACACGCACACCGAGGGCGTGGCTATCATGATGTCACCAACGGCAACGAAAGCCCTGATACAATGGGAGGCGATTTCGTCCAGGATAATGACCGCCAGGTTCAACTCCAAAGGAAGGAAAGTGTCAATCATACAATGTTATGCACCCACAAACAACGCAGACCTCGAGAAGAAAGAAGAATTCTACAGGCAACTACAGGCAACAATGGACAATACTCCAGCTGGCGACATGAAAATACTAATGGGAGACATGAACGCCAAACTGGGACCAGACAATACGGGAAGGGAACTCATCATGGGTAGAGAAGCTCTAGGAGAAATGAATGAAAACGGAGAACTCTTCGCCGACTTCTGCGCCTTCAACGAACTGGTGATTGGTGGCAGTGTATACAAGCACAAAGATATCCACAAGGCTACATGGGTGTCACCAGACGGGCAAACCAAAAACCAAATCGACTTCATCTCAATCTCAAGGAAGTGGAGGCGCAGCCTACTGGACACAAAAGCAAGAAGAGGAGCAGACGTTGGCTCAGACCACTATCTCGTACAAGGGACAATCCAAATCAAATTAAAAGCTTTCAGGGAATCAGGAGCTGCAGATAGACCACAAGCCAAGTTCAACACTCAAAAGCTGAAGGACCAGGCTACAAAGGACATCTTCATTGCAAGCATAAAGGACAAAGCCGAGACACAAATCAACACTAGCGAAGAGGTCGGCGTTGAAAAGCACTGGAACAACTTGAAAACGGTGTGGAGCCAAACCTGCATAGAAATTCTAGGCAGAAAAAAGAGACAGGACAAACAGTGGCTCACTACGGACACTTGGAAACTAATAGAAGAGAGAAGGACAGTGAAGCAAAAGATTATCCAGTGCACGGACGAGCAACAAAAACAGGAGCTGAATGCAAGCTACAATACACTGAACAAAAGAGTGAAGAAAAGTGCCAGGGAAGACAAAAGAAAATATTATGAAACCATGGCAAACGAAGCAGAACAAGCTGCAGGCAAAGGAGACCTCGCCACACTCTACCAAACAACTAGGAACCTTTCGGGCAAACGTTCGACACAGATTAAGCCAATAAAGGACGACAATGGAAAGTCAATCACCAAAGAGGTGGAACAGAGAAAGCACTGGGTTGAACACTTCAAAAGACTTCTAAATCGTCCGCCACCTACAACACGTCCAGCAATACCAACAACGGAAGCAGAACTACCAGTGAACACTGACCCCCCGACGAAATCAGAAGTCCTGAATGCAATCAAGATGCTTAAAACTGGGAAAACACCGGGACCAGATGGAATCCCAGCAGAGGCTTTGAAAATAGACCCAGAGACAACAGCGGACTTGATGACACCACTACTGGAGAAGGTGTGGAAAGAGGGCAAAGTACCCGAGGATTGGAAGAACAGTTACTTATTCAAACTTCCAAAGAAAGGAGACTTAAGTCAATGTAAAAACTGGCGTGGAATTATGCTTCTGTCCATTCCAAGCAAGATACTAAGTCGCATCATCCTGGAGAGAATCAAACAAGCCCTAGATGAAAAACTTCGTCCGGAACAGGCTGGATTCAGGAGAAACAAATCATGTATTGATCAAATCGCCACTCTACGGATCATCATTGAACAAAGCTTGGAATGGCAGTCACCTCTCTATCTCAACTTCATCGACTTTGAAAAGGCCTTCGACAGCGTCGATCGAGAGGTCATTTGGAAACTACTTCGCTACTACGGGGTCCCATCGACAATTATACACCTCATCCAACAGTTATACGACAATGCTGCATGCCAAGTAATCCACAACGGGAAACTTACGGAAGCCTTCGAAGTGAGGACGGGAGTGAGGCAAGGCTGTCTACTATCACCAATGATCTTCCTGATTGCAATTGATTGGATAATGCGACAGACAACGGCAACCAACGAGGGAACAGGCATAAAATGGACTGACACAAAAGACTTGGAGGATCTGGATTTCGCCGATGATATATGTCTGATTTCCCATAAACTGGAAGATATGCAAGTGAAAAGTAACAAGTTGGCAGAAGAAGCATCAAAGATAGGACTTCACGTGAACATAGATAAAACAGAGATGATGAAGATTCCTAGCCAACATCAACAACACCAACAGACCACAATAAGCATAAATGGGAAGAACCTGAAAGAAACAACCTCCTTCACCTACCTGGGAAGCATCGTCTCAACTACAGGCGGAACTGACGAGGACATCAAAGCCAGAATCGGAAAAGCAAGACAAGCTTTCATTACTCTCAAATCTGTGTGGAGGTCAACAGCAATCAGCATCAAAAATAAGATCCGGATTTTCAACTCCAATGTGAAGTCAGTGCTACTATACGGATCAGAGACTTGGCGAGTCATAAAGAGCATCTCAAACAAACTTCAAACCTTCATTAACAACTGTCTCCGCTCAATACTCAAGATCAGATGGCCAGAAAAGATCAGCAACAGGGATCTCTGGGAGCGAACCAATCAGGAACCGATTGTGAAACAAATAGGCAGAAAGAAATGGAGATGGATTGGCCATACGCTGAGGAAACCATCAAGTGACATCACTAGACAAGCCCTCGAGTGGAACCCGAAAGGGAGGCGGCGAGTTGGTCGTCCAAGGGTGACTTGGAGGAGGTCATGCGAGGAGGAGATGAAAGCATGTGGACAGACCTGGAGCAGGGTGAAAAAGTTGTCAGAAAACCGAAGTCAATGGAGGTGCGCAGCTGAAGCCCTATGTTCCTCTAGGAACTAAAGGATACAATAATAATAATAATACACCTTACTCCATGCACCTTGTGGTTTTTATATCGGTCTATGTTTAGATTTTGAGGCAGCTGTTTGGTCTATATTTTTATTTATTGGGGCGTTTGCAAAACGTTTAAAGTTTCACCGGACTGGTACTCCGACCGAGATCTAAGTATTCATTTCACCTTCAATCATTGTCTTATAATCTTCAAGTACCATCTATATGAGCAGAATAAAGGTGTTATTACAACCATGACGGATATTGTCTACCCTACTAAAGCAACAACTAATGGGAAAAGGCGAAGAGAAAAAGTAACATGAAAGTGCAAGAATCGAATATCATACAAAAGTTTAAAGTCTTCATTTTTAAAAGTTGTGTCAGTAGTATGTTTTTACAGAAGAATCATCCAAGAAGGTAGAAAATATGGATGTTATTAGTTATAACTGTGAAATTAGGTGTATGCTTTTATCACTGGCATAAGAAATTCAGAAATATTCGATGCATCGGTAAAATTAAAGTCTGTTTTGGTTATTTGAATAAGTGTAGCAATTGCAACCAACAACTTACAACTGGTTTATATTCAGTGATAGCAAACAAAACGGAAGAAGTGAAATATAAATTTTAAAATGTCAAGACTCGAAATAAGATCGACCAGTGTTTTATCCTCTTCATTAATATGTATAAGTCGAATGCTCAAAGTACATGCAGCAACGATGTAGATGATTTACGTCAATGGCCCTGAACAAATAAGAGGTCATCAGTAGACGCTTTTCTCCGATTTATTTCCTATACGGCTACCATGGGCTACTAAATTCCTATAGTAAAAGGCTTTGTTCCACCTAGTAACTTCTGCGCAATCCCAGATAACTATGTTACAATAACAAGAAATACACAAAATTCAAGGATTCGTATGTAGCTGGGTTCAGTAGTGTTTACTGGCTCCAAACGTGAAATTATAATGTGAGTTTAAGAAGAGACTCAGTGTACAGAATGAAATAACAGTGATAAAAATTAGTCCATGTGATCAAAAAATAAAGTAAGGCAAGATGTTCACTTTAGCCCATACTCATGTTGAATGGCACCTCCAATCACTGAATAACTTAATCCGGAAGTCAACTCGGGTTATTATAATACATTCACAAAAGCGAACCTGATGAATGGTGCTTTATACATTAATCACTGGAGAGATTTAAAACTTATCTAAATTACTGAAACTACTGATTGTATGCTTCTATAATGCCCAACAAATGTTACTGATAGTAAGGATTCGTAACATCATCTTACTTATAAATGAACTCAAACAAGGTGATCACTCTTAATATCCACTTACTATAAACTGAGTTCCGTAAATTCAACATTCAATTGTCAAGTTGGTTTTTTCTATGTTTCGAAACCAGGGAGTTCGCCCCATACGAGTTTTATAAAGAATAAAAACAGGGAATGGTAGGAAATGAATCAATCTTTCGAAAAAAACTGATAAGATGGAATGAATGGTGCAAATTTAAACATTTCAGAATTAATAAATGAAGTAGAGGGATAACCAAGTCAAAAAGACACAAAATATGACTTGCTTGTTTGAATTAATAGAATCAGGATTATGAATATAATATGGTTTAACTTTGTATTGTGTGCTTTCAAAGACCTGATTTCATCTTACATGTTTCCGGTTCTCTTAAGAAGCTAGCTAGAAGCATTAAGTATTCCGAGTTGGATTAGTCTAGGCACATATTTGTTGAGTTTTATCTCAAACGGAGGAACTACCCTGATATAGCCAACGGACACTGATGATTTTGTCAATGTTTTCTAGCCACTAATATCAAACCATTGAAGTGTAAAAATGATTTGCAATTTGAGTTACGAATATCCTACCAAGAATTTTCCTGTATTGTTCATTGGTATTTTTAAAGCAATTTATTATCATCTATCACGGTGAAGGTGAGATCAAATTCTTTTTTCTACCTAAGGAAAACACTGCACATGAGAGCAGGTAGCTTGTTTACCTTTCTTTCCACAATGGAATGAGTTAGTTTTCTTAGTCGTATTACTTTTATCTGTTGATATCACCTTCAAGTTAAAAGGAAAGTAATATACCTTTCAGAAAGATTTGAAAGAAGAGGTGTTTTAAACATCCCTTAGGAGTTTTACCAACTCACTTTGTAACGCTTCATTGTTTCAAACTATTGCCTGTTCACCATCATGATAAGTGAATTGATTAATTAGAAACTTCCTCCTTTAAAGGCCTGAATTGGTTCTTACTGAGAATCTGTTTTTTCCTGGAGCCGTGTGTTACTAATCATTAAGGTTATTCGCTCTACGTAACTCATACTTAGCCGTTAGTAATTACTTATATATGCGACTTATGTACTTGGTAAATATATATATATATATATATATATATATATATATATATATATATATATCAGATGCCTTACAGAAAGAATATAAAGATCACAACGTCAATTATTTGGTCACACTTTCGCTTTTATTACGGAGGTATTAATCATATATACATACTGAATTGGGATTTTCCGGTGGTTCCCTTTAGAAATAAGAATTATCTCGACTACACTGTTATCTTCTAATCACGTTCTACGACTTCTGGTTTTTTTTTATCCCTACCTTTTGTCTTTATTTTCTAATATCTTTTATTTGGTTTCCAAAGTTTAGATATGGCTGTTTAGATATTAGGCGTTAAGAATCATTAGTTAGAAAGCCTTGTCTAAGCTATTCTTTACTCAACAAACGATATATCTGTAGCCTTGAGGAAATTTATGTCCTATATAAGGATTAAATGTGTTCATCTAAGCTGAGTATTCAAAACTTATAGCCAGAAGCTATTCAGGTGGACTGTTTTGGACATTCCCAACTAACTCCCTATAGCATTAAAGCCATTGTAAACTAGAAATAAAGGTAATGCTGAGTGATATCTCACAATAGTTTATTTAGATCAGACGACACAAAATGTTCAGAAAATCTGTACAAAAAGCTAAATCAAACGTTTTATAGTTTGACTTGTTAGTTAGTCACTGATAGAGAAACCTAATAATTGTTGGTCTTCGAAGATGACATAAAAAAGGCTTCGTAAATTATTATGAAGAAGACGAATTCCATAAATACTGTAAAATGCCTGGAGTGAACGCATGATAAAATGAAATGACCCTTGACTTTAATGGATATTCATTTTCTAGAAAAGAAAACCACTTTCACCATGTCGCAAAAATTGTTTTGCCTGACTATGTAGGGCATGTTACAAAGCCAAAAAAGCATGTTGGATTATAAACGAATGTACTGGAATAACTACTCGTTCTTATGCGTTTGAATACCGCAATAACATTTTGTACACTGTTAGCCTAGTGAATCAGCTATCCCAAACATTAACGAAGCTGTGTTTTTCTGTTAAACTGACTACAGAAAACCCCAAAGTGAAAAATTTAAGTGGAGTATATAACATGTTGTAGAAAAAATACCAACTGTACCACACATTCATATTATCCTCTTCAGTTGTACGATTATTACCATTATTAAGTGCAGGACTTATCACATATATCACGTTTCAGTTCGACTGTTGTCTCTCTCCCTCACTTTCGCCTATATTTACATGTTGTTAACTTGCAAAAAGGATAATAAATTGGAGACAATTGGTAGAAAACAAACAAGGTGAAAGGTTTCTCAAGTCTTTATTTTGTAGACAACATAGAGAATAACATAACACATTTAAAAATAAACAAGCTATTTAACTAAGATTAGTAAAACAAAATAACGGTGTTTAGAAAATGTAATTGTATATTTCTGGATACATTCAAAATATCTTACCCATTAAATGATTTATTTCTGTAACGACTTCGGTACATTTTATTTATTATGTTGTTAATATAAATAAGAAGAGGAGATACTCATTTACGGACCCAGATTCTCCGATATACTATGAGTAATTCTTACGCCAGCATTAATAGAATAAAACAAACTCTCTTTCTGTCTATTGACAAAGTAATAAGTTGATTTTACTAATACGAAAACAAAACCTACCCAACTTCACATTAGTAGTAATCACCTTTTGTTTTGATGTGAATACATCCTCAGTATTATCTTTGAAAGCTGTGATATCATAACAGCCTAATCTTTTCCGAAGCCATGTCATAAAGCCTTTGAACTAATCTCGAACAGAAGGCTTCTACTCTATCGCTTTTGTGAACTGATGGCTGATTACTATGATAAGACATTCTTTCCAACCAAACACTGACACATTTTTGTGAATATTTAGTTTGCATATTGGAATAAGACGCGTGACAGGAGATAAAATTCAGTTCTTGTAATTGTTGTCAGCCTGTTTATCTTCGAGGTATACATTAATATTATTATTATTTATTATTATTATCATTAGCATCACTAGTATCCTCAATAGTGACGAGTCTGTTTATGAATAGTTGGTAACGAGAGGATCTGAGATAGTTTAATCCTACTCCTAAGGTGTTGTGAAGGTAGATTCACTGTGTCGAAATCTCAACATATCCACAAACTCTTCACACATAAACTCATTAATAGATTCAAATCACTTCACTCGAGAGTAAGAAACTGAAAGGATGAGTTAACTGTGCTAGAGTGAAAAGTTAAGTGAAAAAATTGGCGGATCAGATGCTAGAATCCATTGTATTTCATCACATTATGAATGGGTACTCAGACTTCCAATCATACCAGTCAACATCTCTAAAGACAAACTTAGTTAAATCTTCATGTGATCGACTCAGGAGCCTGACTAGTAAGTCAGGAGAATTGAACAGTTAACTCAAACTGATAAGGAGAACATTACTACAGAATAACAACTCATTCGAAAGTTTATTACACCGTTGAAAAAAAAGAGAAGTTGCAGTGAAAATAGTAAAGATGATATAAATAACAAAGAACTCAAAGTCTGGATAGTGTCACTCACCACATGAGAAAGGAGGTCTTATATGGGACTGTCAATAAGACTGGAATTAGCTTGGTGTTTTAACCAACCGACTCACTCATTGACTGACTTTTTCAACTCAACGATCCCACTGGCCCAATAGCATGAAATAATTCTGTTTACTAAATACCAAATAATGACTGTATGGTTATGTACATGAGTCAAACGACAAGACTAGGATTAGTTGTATTAAAACAATATGCGAATTTTTGCTACATGTAGAACGACAAGTGTGGCTAAGATTATTATTATTATTGTATCCTTCAGTTCCTAGAGGAACATAGGGCTTCAGCTGCGCACCTCCATTGCCTTCGGTTTCCTGACAACATTTTCACCCTGCTCCAGGTCTGTCCACATGCTTTCATCTCCTCCTCGCTAAGATAAACAAATTGATTAAAAATCAGTCACCATTATACATGCACTTGCTGACAATGAAACAATAGGGGGAGAGGGATGTTTTAAGAGTATTGACAAGCAATGTACTTAGATGGAAAGAGGTTTGCTCATCTAGTCAGCAGACAACGTAGATAAAAGGGACGATGCAACACCAATCTTTGGATATGGTTAAAACTGTACTAGAACGAGGGAGGAAATAGAACTACATAAAGATAAGAAACCATGTGAAGATATGTGAATAACCATGAACAATAAACTCCGCTCGAAATGACGCCCATTTATTAACACTGTATTATTGTTAATCGTATCAGATAAACTTCTTCAACGTAGAAGGGACCAAATTCTACTGATGTAATGATGACAATTTAACTCTGACCTCAACAAAAACGTAGAATACAGTCGTAGGAATACTTCAGTAACATGTGCAAAAATGAATCTTTGGAATCTATGAAATGTATGACTGGGCGACTACTTCAAACTTTATCGAAACTCTTCAGTAATGTTGTATTCTACATCATCAACCTTAGGATAAACCACGATTCACCTCAATGATACTGAGAGACAAAAATGCGTTAAGGGATGAAAAAATGTCATTCTAGTTAGCTACAATGATGAAATACACATGAAAGGTATGAATTAATACACTTCTATAAAATCTGAGACGCCTCTATGTCACTGTTCCCCATAAATAGTAGTTTTTGACTGGAATTACTTTTATCTTAAAGGGAAAATATTTATGAGCCTCTGAATTGGCTTGCCTTTATAAACCATACCACGTTGATTATGCGTTACATATTATGCGTTAGACAGTGACAGGGAAACGAGAAGACAGGGATATCCTGGACCGACGCGAAGAACCTAGAAGACCTGCATTTCGCGCGTGGATGATTTATGTTTGATGTCACACAAAATCGTAGACTTACAATCGAAAACCGACAAACTGGTCGAAGAAGTAGCCGGTGAAGTCAGGACTCCATGTGAACATAGACAAGACGGAGGTTATGAAAATAACCAACCAACCAACTACCACCAGCAGCAATAACATCAAGCGCCAATCACCATCAACGGTAGGGATTTGAAAGGGGTTACTTCATCCACTTATCTAGGGAGCATTGTCCAAACTACAGGAAGTTGGAACTGACGAGGATGTCAAATGGAGCAGGAATCGGGAAGGCGAGAAACACATTCATCAACCTGAAACCAATCTGGAAATCTTCGTCACTCAGCCAGTATCAACAACAAAATTCGGTCGGATTTTCAATACAAACAACGTCAAGTCAGTCAGTTCTTCTACACGGATCAAAAAACTTGGCGGGCGGGTCACAAAGAATATTTCCAACAGCCTGTTGCAGACCTTTATCAACAACAACTGTCTTCGCTTTATGCTGAAGATCAGATGGCCGGATCGGAAAGAATCACCAACAAGAAACTATGGGAACACACAAACAAAACAAGAAGCAATCGCCAACCAACAAATATTCAGGAGAAAGTGGAGATGGATTGGACATTCGCTCGTTGAGGAGGCCGCTGGGTGACATTGCGCGCGCGTCAGGCGATTGCTCGAGTGAAACCAGGCTGAAAGGGAAGCGGCGAGTGGGACGTCGGTGCAAGGGTGACATGGAGGAGATCGTGTGAAGAGGAGTTGAAAGAGTATGGACTGTGATGGATACAGGTGAAAAGTACAGCAGAAGCAAGACAGAATCAAGTGGAGACGTGCAGTTGAAGCCCTATGTTCCACTAGGAACCCAAGGGAACAATAATAATATACAGAATTGGCAATAACTCTCATTGAATTTCTTTAATAGTATGGTGAATCAAAGTACCAAGGTATGGATGCATGGTGACTACATATTCAGTTCAATAGACATTATCATTTGGGATTTTTCTGAATAGTGTAATTCGTTGTTTTTGATAGACGCCGTTTTTAGAAGATCATGAAAATTGAGAGAAATTCAATTAATGTAAGATAAATACTAAACATTTTTGAAAATTGCGTGCGAACAATATGGATTTATATGGCGCTGACAAATATGGCCCTACCTTGTAGGTAGTTAGAAAAAACAGTATGTCTAAATTTTAGTTCATAACATCAGTTCTCATCCAGCTTTTTGCGTTTTCAGTAAAGTAATTTCAAATACATCGTTTACTTTATCTGAGAAAACCACATATGACTTCAGCTATAATATACCTCAGTGAATACTGGAAAAGGGGACAGGAAATATTTTCACATGTATTTAATTATGCTTACTTTTTACATAACTGATTTCAACTGTGTTATGTGTCGGTTGCAAACTGAAGTCACCCCGTATCCTGTGTAAGTTATTGACTGTTATCAGATCATTTTAGTGCTGAATAAAAGAGAGGTGAACAATGAGGGCCATTCCAAACAACATCTGAACCTGATGCCGATTTTTATTTATTTTGCTATTCCTCTGGGTTCCGAGTGGAACATAGGGATTCAACAACACACCTACACTTTGTTCTATTTCCTGCTGTCCTCTTCAGCTGGGCCTTTGGTTGCCCATAATCTCTCATCTCCTCCTCACACGATCTTCTCCATATCACCTTTAGACGACCCACTCGTCGCTTCGCATTTGTGTTGCACGCTAGCGATGGCCTAGCTCACGATGTGATTCGATGGCCTCCTCAACGTATTCTCTATCCGTCTCCATTTTCTCTTACGTATTTGGGTTCCTGGTTAATTTTCTTGCATGGTTCCTTGTTGCTAATTCCTTCTGGAAATTTGATCTTCATTATGGAGCCAGAGAAGGGGGAGGCTCTTGAGAGGAGTCTGCAACTTGTTGGAAATGCTTTCCTTTACGTGAGTGCCACGTTTCTCACCGATATAGAAGAAGAGACTTCACATTTGTGTTGAAAATCCGAATCATGTTGTAAATGTTGAGTGAAGAACAAATCTGATACCTAACTTGTTTTAATGGTAGGTTATGGGCACTGAACATCACTGGTATAATAAATTCGACATGTTTAATATTCCCAAATTTCGTATGCAAACAAAATTTAACTTTATGAATTAAAAGTATTGATTTCCATATATTAACAGATTTTTTTCGATTATGAACTGAAAAAGTCGACTGTCTGAATTTATTCCGCACAGAGGTAAACAGTCTAGACATGACGGTACCAGACGCAAAGTTCGAACAACATTTCTTCAGTTTCATCGAAAATCAAGATCTAGAATTTATTCCTGCATATAACAGATATACTTCACTGTTAAGTATAGTTAGGCGACTCGTCCATATCGCTTTATTAATGAGCAACACTAGGACCAATTTGAATAAATTTTCCATTCATTGCAACAGTAACAGTTCGTAAATCCAACAGTGTCTAGGATAATTCCTCCATAAGTTAAAAATCTGTTTTTATCTTTACTGAATATGACTGCAGCTGATATGAAAAGAAATTTAACTGATCAATTAGTGTGGTGGATCTTGTAACTTGGTTTTTATAATATCGGGCTAATAACCGGAATCCACTAGTTCGAATTCTGCCAGTTTTTGTTTTTAGTCGTCATCCGCTACAGAATCGAATAACTCGATTTTATTTTACTTTACTTTCATAATTTTATGTAACTGCTGCTAATCAGTGAATTCAAAGGAACAGGGAAATCACCTCCGTGGAAGGTCAGTGCTCACATAAAGTACTTTCTCCGTTATGCATGTGAAATGAACACACAAATTAGTGATTTGAATTATGAGTCATTTAGGTGTGGTAAAGTGGAATAATCACCTGCGTTAATTAGATTCAAAATGATAGCAGGTGGAAAGACTAAGTTTTGACGTTAGATTATGCATATGCATTTATTTGCATATGGGAAGAAGTGAAAGCTTATATGTGTATATAAGTGAAATGTGGTTAGAAAACCATAGATTTAGTTGTCCGAATTTTCACCCATACTAATTATAACATTAGAATGATATATATATATATATATATATATATATATATATATATATATATATATATATATTGATTAGAGCTTGATTCCACACTGTATTTTCGGTACATATATGGAATTTTCAGCATGGATATCGGTAGCCCAAATTTTGCAGGCCGACCATAGATATCGGGTGTGCGTCGGCAGGGGATCGAACCCCGGGCCATGTGCATGGTCGGCGACAGTCCTAACCACTGTGCCACCGACGCACAAATTTAAAGCCGGTAACACCCGGAATTCCCAGTCGGTCACCCATGCAAGTACTAACCGGGCCCAATGCTGCTTAACTTCGGTGATCGGACGAGAACCGGTGCTTTCAACGTGGTATGGTTTATAAAGGCAAGGCAATGCAGAGGCTCATAAATATTTTCCCTTTAAGATAAAAGTAATTCCAGTCAAAAACTACTATTTATGGGGAACAGTGACATAGAAGCGTCTCAGATTTTATAGAAGTGTATTAATTCATACCTTTCATGTGTATTTCATCATTGTAGCTAACTAGAATGACATTTTTTCATCTCTTAACGCATTTCTGTCTCTCAGTATCATTGAGGTGAATCGTGGTTTATCCTAAGGTTGATGATGTAGAATACAACATTACTGAAGAGTTTCGATAAAGTGTGAAGTAGTCGCCCAGTCATACATTTCATAGATTCCAAAGATTCATTTTTGCACATGTTACTGAAGTATTCCTACGACTGTATTCTACGTTTTTGTTGAGGTCAGAGTTAAATTGTCATCATTACATCAGTAGAATTTGGTCCCTTCTACGTTGAAGAAGTTTATCTGATACGATTAACAATAATACAGTGTTAATAAATGGGCGTCATTTCGAGCGGAATTTATTGTTCATGGTTATTCACATATCTTCACATGGTTTCTTATCTTTATGTAGTTCTATTCCCTCCCTCGTTCTAGTACAGTTTTAACCATATCCAAAGATTGGTGTTGCATCGTTCCTTTTATCTACGTTGTCTGCTGACTAGATGAGCAAACCTCTTTCCATCTAAGTACATTGCTTGTCAATACTCTTAAAACATCCCTCTCCCCCTATTGTTTCATTGTCAGCAAGTGCATGTATAATGGTGACTGATTTTTAATCAATTTGTTTATCTTAGCCACACTTGTCATTCTACATGTAGCAAAAATTCGCATATTGTTTTAATACAACTAATCCTAGTCTTGTCGTTTGACTCATGTACATAACCATACAGTCATTACTTGGTATTTAGTAAACAGAATTATTTCATGCTATTGGGCCAGTGGGATCGTTGAGTTGAAAAAGTCAGTCAATGAGTGAGTCGGTTGGTTAAAACACCAAGCTAATTCCAGTCTTATTGACAGTCCCATATAAGACCTCCTTTCTCATGTGGTGAGTGACACTATCCAGACTTTGAGTTCTTTGTTATTTATATCATCTTTACTATTTTCACTGCAACTTCTCTTTTTTTTCAACGGTGTAATAAACTTTCGAATGAGTTGTTATTCTGTAGTAATGTTCTCCTTATCAGTTTGAGTTAACTGTTCAATTCTCCTGACTTACTAGTCAGGCTCCTGAGTCGATCACATGAAGATTTAACTAAGTTTGTCTTTAGAGATGTTGACTGGGATGATTGGAAGTCTGAGTACCCATTCATAATGTGATGAAATACAATGGATTCTAGCATCTGACCCGCCAATTTTTTCACTTAACTTTTCACTCTAGCACAGTTAACTCATCCTTTCAGTTTCTTACTCTCGAGTGAAGTGATTTGAATCTATTAATGAGTTTATGTGTGAAGAGTTTGTGGATATGTTGAGATTTCGACACAGTGAATCTACCTTCACAACACCTTAGGAGTAGGATTAAACTATCTCAGATCCTCTCGTTACCAACTATTCATAAACAGACTCGTCACTATTGAGGATACTAGTGATGCTAATGATAATAATAATAAATAATTATAATAATAATAATAATAATATTAATGTATACCTCGAAGATAAACAGGCTGACAACAATTACAAGAACTGAATTTTATCCCCTGTCACGCGTCTTATTCCAATATGCAAACTAAATATTCACAAAAATGTGTCAGTGTTTGGTTGGAAAGAATGTCTTATCATAGTAATCAGCCATCAGTTCACAAAAGCGATAGAGTAGAAGCCTTCTGTTCGAGATTAGTTCAAAGGCTTTATGACATGGCTTCGGAAAAGATTAGGCTGTTATGATATCACAGCTTTCAAAGATAATACTGAGGATGTATTCACATCAAAACAAAAGGTGATTACTACTAATGTGAAGTTGGGTAGGTTTTGTTTTCGTATTAGTAAAATCAACTTATTACTTTTTCAATAGCCTGGTAAAGATTCTGTTGGTTTTAGGATTTTATTATATGCTGACATTGGTTAGAGACCGAATAAAAGACCTGGGAGTACTGGACTGTCAACGACTTCGTACTAGTTTGGAACTCTTTATCACTATACTCCCGTACCCAGGCTTCGAACCAGGGATGTTCAGGTTATACGGCCAGCTCGTAGGCCATTATGTGACTGGGACCTGATCCAGTGGCCCATGAATTCTAACTTTTGCCAATTCACAGAAGTTCAAGCGTCTGGATGATTGTAAGTTAGACTGTTGTTTGGATGAATGTCCTAGTTTCTTCGAAACAAACTTTAGTAATTATTTAGAAAGGTAAGTATACACCATTTTTATGAACGAAGATTAACAGTGTAATGACGGGGGTAACTTTTTAAAAATAAGCATTTATTAAGTTAATTATCTCATTTCACGCACTTGTCTTATTCTATTGAGTTTCGGATTTCATTTTTCTGTCACAGTATGTTACGGAGATAACGTGAAACTCTTGTGTATTATCTATTATATGCATTTTGCCTAGGATGGTATGTGCCATGTGATACCGTCTATTAGATCACACTATTGGAAACATTTATTTCCCAATACGAATTTAAAACAAGCAACAAAGGTTAGTAAAGCGGGATTTAATGAATTCATCCACAAGGCGGCATGGATTTCACCAGATGGACACACCAAAAACCAGATAGACTTCATTTCAATCTCAAGGAAATGGAGACGGAGCCTACTGGACACAAGATAGAAAAGAGGAGCAGATGTGGGTTCAGACCACTATCTAGTACAAGGGACTTCCAAGGTGAAGCTAAAAGCCTCAAGGATAGCTGGGGATAGGCCACAATGCAAGTTCAACACTGAAAAACTGAAGGACACAACCACAAATGACACTTTCACTGCAACTGTCAGAGCAAAGTAGGAAACACTACGTGACATCACATAAGAATCGTGCGTGGAATACAATTGGAACTCGGGAAGCCAGGAAGGCGAGAAACACATTCATCAACCTGAAACCAATCTGGAAATCTTCGTCACTCAGCCAGTGTCAACAACAAAATTCGGTCGGATTTTCAATACAAACAACGTCAAGTCAGTCAGTTCTTCTATACGGATCAGAAACTTGGCGGGCGAGTCACAAAGAATATTTCCAACAGCCTTTTGCAGACCTTTCTCAACAACAACTGTCTTCGCTTTATGTTGAAGATCAGATGGCCGGATCGGAAAGAATCACCAACAAGAAACTATGGGAACACACAAACAAAACAAGAAGCAATCGCCAACCAACAAATATTCAGGAGAAAGTGGAGATGGATTGGACATTCGCTCGTTGAGGAGGCCGCTGGGTGACATCGCGCGCGCGTCAGACCATTGCTCGAGTGGAACCAGGCAGAAACGGAAGCGGCGAGTGGGACGTCGGTGCAAGGGTGACATGGAGGAGATCGTGTGAAGAGGAGTTGAAAGAGTATGGACTGTGATGGATGCAGGTGAAAAGTACAGCAGAAGGAAGACAGAATCAAGTGGAGACGTGCAGTTGAAGCCCTATATTCCACTAGGAACCCAAGGGAACAATAATAATAATAATGAATTCATCAGGTTCCGGCAGAACTCCTAAGCTGAATACTCTTCCTACATGGATACATACATATATATGCTATTGGGAACACATTGGGAGATATATGACTGATAAGCAAATAAACTACATTGAATTATCCGTTCAAAACGACACATGTGATTGTTTTTCAAATCATATTCAAATAGATAAGGGGAAGGGAGTGTGAGAGATTAAAATTAAGGAAGTTACGTCATTTAGATAAAGAATTAGTCATTAGTGAACGAGCTTAAACATATCAAGAATCGTGAACTCATTAACATTATCAGTAATAGTTATAATAGTAATGCTGAAACGAGTTAAGACAATGCTACTGATAAATGATGGTTTTAAATAAATCAGGAATAATAATAGGAGTTAGAATAAAGTGTTAATAATAATAACACTACTAAATATTTAAATTAATTTATAATGCATCAGTCTGACTCCGTGCTCACATTATTCCAGGAATTTCGTAACATGGTCTGGAAACTTATAGTAATAATAACAGTGAATAAGTAAAACGCATTACCATGGTAGATTCAGAGCCACGATCATTTCCTTTTGTACACCGAGACCTGGCTTATAAACCCGAATTGCACAGGACTCTGCGATTGCAAGCATCTTCCTGTTTTTTGTCTGCTGATAACACTGAATGACTCGACAGCGTCGATATCACACTAAATTTCATTGTATTCCTATTAGCTGAAAATACTGGTTAAGGTCAACTAATAACTCTATAACAAAATTTATTCTTCTTAGTCTTCCATTAACACTGTGATTCATATTGTGGCGAGTGCTACTGTTAAGATTTATCAGTAGTTCATCGGCATTAAAATATCAAATAGCAGGGAGATAGATCTCATGTCAAAGAGAGAGAAATGAAGCAGTGTTGCTGCAAAATATGAGAGACGTGAAAAGGGAGACAAAGAAACACAATACGAAGGACGGAAGTAGCACAACATGGTAGATCTGTGCAAATGATGCGCTGAAGATATGGTCTACATAACACTCCGTTACTAAGTCTTTCATCTACTACCGTTACAAATTATGTCAGAGGGACCTTAAACGATGAAGGCTTAGAAATTTTCTTAACTGACTTTCCTTCATTACTCGTGACTACCTAACCTTTCATCGTTGACATGACAGTTTCTTCGTAAGCGAGTGGTGCTACTGTGGTAGAAGTGGATAGCGTTGATGTCAATCCTCTAACAGCGGACATCTTCAATGAAAACTTTATAACTTATTTTCCCATTTTGGATTATATTAATTTCAGTAACGCATGTTATGAAACTAAACCGATTAAATATGGCTTTAGTTTCAGTTTATCTTGATGCATGATTAGAATTTAGAGACTGTGGTCGAATATAATAGTCCCATATTAGATAAGTTTATTTGATATAATACTCATATTATTATGAGCAACAAGCTATGCTCAATAAATCATCCAATGAATAATACTATACCACAGTATGTCAATAAACTTATATTGAGTAAATCTTCACTGGATTACTCACCACCATGGTCATTGTTTGTTTACCGTCTCCTATACTTTAAGTCAAACAGGACTTCTGCTGCTTTTCTGTGTAAGATGTTTATCCTGTGGACAGAACCTCTGAAAAAGCTTCTTGTTTATTTCAGGATTTCATCATGAGCTGACATTAGTTAGTTTATTGTATATTCTCTTTTGAAATCAATAAATATTCTATTAGTTTTAGAGCCATTTGCGTCTAGGCTTTCACTCTCGACGCTACCCAGTGTGTGTGTGTGTGTGGGGGGGGGGGGTGGATGTATGAATTCAGTGTTTTTTACTATCACTTATGTTGGAATACCCCTATGGTTAGAAGACATCTGACGGTTTAGCTCACATTTTTATATTAGCCCATTGATGTAAGTCTTACTTCTATGATCATCATCGTTTAAATTTTAGACTGCTGTCTCTTAGATTGATCGCCATTCTTGCTTCTATGTGAAATTTGAAGATAATTTAGTGGAATCGACCCTTTTCCTTATTTGTTGAATGATATAATACTTGCACTTGGACTGATTTGGTTTACAGATACTTTCACACTTCATTTGTCAGACGTCTGGTTGCTGATTCTCTTCATCACTAAGTAATAGACAATGACGAAATTTTTTGTCTATCAACTGTATTTTTTTTTCCTGAATAACAAGTCTCGTGAAACTTACTTCCGCACTTTGTATTAATGTGTTTCAGGATTTCAAACTTTTAATCGTACTGACCGACTGATATATGTTGACATTTTTAAATGCTTCATAACAATAGGGTTATCGCACTACACAATATAAATACTATTTCAATGCATGATGATTTTATTGATCATGTTTGAATTTTATCCCGTAACGACCGGATTGGAGATGCATGTATCCCATACCGTCTTATTTGTCTATTTACTGTGTCTGAGATATGCTTGGTACAAACCTACTTGTTGCCACCGACTGCTACTAGGTAGCTGAGCACTTGCTTAAGCATTTCTTGGTCAAGCAATGTAACAACTAAAAAGTCACGAACTTCGATTCTATGAGAAGTAGTAAGTGCAGTAGTAGTAGTGCAGAAGAATTTCAAATGAAAACCAATTGGCTTATTAGTTCATTTTAGTGCTTTAAAGAAAACAATCTTCATTTAATTCTGTGGCTTTTAAGACACAAGCATGTCTATGAATGAGTAACAATGTAAACCACTATGCAAATAAGTCTATTTTGGTAATATTAACAAATTCTTTCTTAATAAATATCACGAATTCAGGTTGTTGATAAGATAATCAATGTTAGTGATTATCTCGGCTAGTAGGACATAAACTACAAACAAACTCTTCGAAGGCTTTTAACTGAGCATACACATTGACCTTTACTGTAACTTAGTAACAGAAATAAAATAAGGGTTGAATCTTAAAAGTAGAGTACAATATAGGGGAGAGGTAGGTTCCATTGAAAAAATTATGAGTTGTAAAGATAAATGCTCAATAAGTCATGAAGTAATCATATTTTATGTAACTAAGGCAACCAACTGTGTGTACATACTTATGATTCGTGTCCTGACTTACTGTTAGTTTCAGTTTGTGAGTAATAATAATAATAATAACGGTATCAATTATCTAGTATGAAAAACCCCATAAATAAGAATTAATTTAGTAATCTTTTGTATCTGATACGGAGTCAGGTCAAATAATCCATTTCTGTTATGTATATATTCTCTCAGTTCGAGTACTAAGTAATTGACACTAACTGATGTCGACTGTCTTGTGATGACAATAAAAGACAAAAGATAAGAACAATTAGTTTGTTCATAAACGTGGTTATTTTTATTTGCTTATGTACACAAATAATTGGTAGATAATTCAGTTGTGTATTTGTATATTAGGTATTTCATATATTAGCAATGGGTGAACGAAGTTACATCTTTTAACAAATTAACTAAGTTAGTGAAGATACAGAGTCAGATTTTTTACTTATGATGACCGTTATACACCTGTACTTGTGTAAATAAATTGTGTACATACAGCACATTGTTGGTATTAGATTGTAAGCTTGACTGACAGAATTCAGTCTGCATTGAAGATAAGACTTGACACATTACACTAGTTACTGACTAGTGTGCAATCAAAAAACATACAGCATATATTTAAAACCTTGAAAATGTGATGAAAGGCCTCCAGGCTATTTTGTACAGTTATCAGTTTGATTTATAGAGTTTAATCAAGGTAACTCAGTATAGGATTCATCTTTAGCATATCAACAGATGATGAATTGTTACATAAATGTGATACAGTTCTACTTTCAACTACAATAATAAACACAGTTTTAACTATAAGAGTTATTATTATTATCAGATCCTTTAATTCCTAGAGGCACATAGGGCTTCAGCCGCGCGTCTCCATTGCGTTCGGTTTTCTGCCAACTTTTTCACCCCACTCGAAGTCTGTCCATATGTTTTTATCTCCTCTTCACATCACCTCCTCCAAGTCACCCTTGGACGACCAACTCGCCGTTTCCTTTTCGAGTTCCACTCGAGGGCTTGTCTAGTGATGTCACTTGATGGTTTTCTCAGAGTATGGCCAATCCATCTCCATTTCTTCCTACCTATTTGTCTCACAATCGATTCCTGGTTGGTTCGCTCATTGCCAGAGATCCCTGTTGCTGATCTTTTCTGGCCGGCCATCTGTTCTTGAGTATTGAGCGAAGACAAGTGTTAATGATGGTTTGAAGTTTGTTTGAGATGCTCTTTATGACACTCAGTGCAAGTCTCTGATCCATATACTAGCATAGTAGTATAGAGTTATTATTGAGTAACAAACTCACTGGGACTCATTCATTGAATCAGGTGAAAATTACTGAATGCAGCAATGAAGACTTTTGCAGCGGTTGTTTTATTATTATAATGGAAATTTTCTTAGACATCACAACAAAATATGAAAAGAAGCAGATTGGAAAGAAAAACGACCAGTATACATATGTAAGCAGAATTCACCAATAACTGATTTCAGGCATCGTAAGGACTGAATAACACTTGAGCACTCTACAGTATACGACTCTTTTCACTCCTTTTGTGTTTCGATTGAGTCATAAGCTTGCTCTGCGAAATTTCAGTAGCGATAAAGCTTTTTTCGAAGCTTGCGGTTGCTAGCCTCTTCACAATCAACCTTTCCTCTTTACCAAATTTTAATACCGGGCTTAGCAATGCTTACAAGTGTGTTGTTGGTCAGGAATCGAACCTGGACCAGGTGCGTGGTTGGCGAGCATTCTACCACTAAACCACCAATGCACAAAATTCGAATGCTATATGTGAATTCTATGCGAGGTTTTTATAAGCACTCCGAAGCTAGATAAAATATTTAGTTCACCTAAGGTTCGTTAACTTTGATGAAGTTATATGTTAGGATCAAGGAAACTAACAGATACCTATGATATGGAGGAATTAGCCATAGTCGACTAAGTTTATCAAACCCTTAAAATATGCTGTGAAATTCAATGTATGTTAAGTATTCTACAAGTAAACCGTAGGTAGATATTCGCATAAATATTGATCCAACGTGAAATAAACAAAGAAAATGAATAAATTTATTGCAGGAAATCTTTTTTGGTCACCGTAGTGATGGTTACCAAGGTCAGAAATCTATACACATTCGGGGGGTTACGAGTATTCCACAGATATGTCAAATTGGTGATTCGTTCAATTCTGGAACAAGTTGATGATGAAAATGAATTCACAATCGAAATAGTGAATACAATACAATAACCTAAACGTACTTGGGCTTTTGCCATTATTTTCATAGAATAAATAGTTGTTAAATTATTTGTGTGTGCTAGTGCAGATTAATAGTCAAAGCGATCACATTAAAATGATAATTTTGTTTTTAATGCATAAACTGAAACATTTTATAATTAAACTGATATTTACCTCAGCCTAGCACCTCTATTTATAACTTCATTCAATTCATTTCCTTGATAAACTTGAATAATATAATGAGACAACGGATTTAGCAGAGCTGGAAAAATAACAAAAAATAGACTAATTTTATCCTGTTAAATTGTTTATTCACCCTGTCTATTTGATGAAAAGCAGAGGTGTAGACAACAACAAAGATTCATTCTCAATAATGTAAGTGATACTAGAAATAAAGCTATTGTCAAGTGATCAGAAAAACTCTATCGAGGAACAATTAACATAAGCGTCGAAGGTTTTAGCCACTACACTATGTTAATTGAAAATGCGATTAACATTTCAAAATTTAACACTTAAAACAGACTTTCTAGGAAAATAATACAGATTATTTTTTTTAAGTAAACAACCAACCAAGAAAACACACAACATACGTTCATCATATTTGATACGATTTAGCATCAGCAAACACCCGATTAAGGTGCCAAAGTTGAATTCTGCAAAAAAGTACAACAGTTTTAGTAACGGCAAACTGTCAAATATCCTAGGTGGAAAGTCTCAATTATAAAGCATTTCTTGTAGCTGATTTCTCTCTCTCTTTCTATGTATATGCTTGTCTCTTCAGTATTAAGCTGGTGCAATTTCACACATTTTACTCCGATTTCATGTGACTTACACACGACACTGGAATATCTGTGCGACATCAGTGGAGTTGTCAAATTTCACATGAATAAACACAAAAATAGACGAAACAAAAGAAAAAAACGCACAGGAATCGAAATGTGTGAGAGGAAAAGTAATGACAGGGACAATAATTAGAACCTAATGAATCTGGAAGTCAATATAGACCATTGAAGACCGTCCTGAGTCATTCAACCAGCTACTGGTCCTCAGAATTTCGAGCACATCAGTCAGAGTCCGCACACTGTCTGTCTGTCTGTTTTCGACATAGAACTCTGCACATATGTAAGGAAGTTCAAGTCGCCACACTCCCTCCACGTAGCACACAAAGCAAGAGAAGAAATGCATATTAGAGACAGTAAACAGAGGTGTGAGACAAAGGAATAGTATTAACGAAGAACAAAACAGTCTCATTGGAAATCACAAGTCACAAGGAGTGGATGCATCTGCGCTAGCCATTGAGAATGATGAGTTTGAGTCATATCACCAATTGTTTCCAGCCTGCATTGGTTTTTACCGTCCCGAGGACCCCAACCAGCCAGGAAGTCTGCACCTTCCCACGTGGCTCAAACTAACTGTTGTACATTTCAGTTAACTGGTGCCATGTTTTGGTTTGACCACCGCTAGCTCTTTTCCAGACTGCCCCTATGTCAGCTGGCATTGCCCGTCAGTCGAGGAAGGCGATGACTAGGCATACGTAGCACATGTCCTAACCATCTCAGTCGATGTAATCTCACAGCCTCGTCGATTGATTTCCCCTCCTTACGTAGCACTCGACTCACGCCTAACCTCAATATTGCTCACCTTATTATGCCAATTCCCACGGGAAATAGAACGCAGGCACCTATGATCAAAGACAGCTAATCTTTTCATGTCTTCCACTCTCAGTGGCCAGGTCTCACAGCTGGCTATAAAGGAGGATGGTGCGGACTGATGAGCAGTACACCCGCCCTTTGGTCGACAGCCAACCGAATATCACGTCTACGCCAGAGACGGCGTAAAATGGCATGTGCGAAACTAGCCCTCTCTATCCGTACTCAGCTGAGATTTCATCAGAGATCAACCCGTTGGCACTGGCTGATGGTACTTCCCAAATAAGTGAAGCGGTCAACACGCTCTACCACTTCACTTCCTATTTCTAAACTAGGAGTCAGTGTGGTCCAGTCCTGTAACATCACCTTGCATTTGGCGGAAGCGAATCGCATACCAAACATTCTTAGATTGCAGCTCAAGGTGTTCAGAAGACTCTGCTGTATTCTGTCAGCGTCCTCGCCTAGAAGGACCATATCGTCTGCACACTCTCAGTCAATGAGATTATTCCCTGGTAGCAAGTCAATCCGAGTCGCTGAAGTCACTTAGGGTTAAGTCCATTAGTACATCTATGATGAAGTTGAATAGAAATGGAGATAATGGGTATCCCTGACGCACACCACTAGTTGTCACCAATTCAGATGACAACTCGCCGTAAGCCCTCACCTGGCTGACTGCATGAGTACGAGTAGAGTGCCTTAATCAGTGCAGTCTATTTTCTCGGCATCCCCTTCACAGCCAAGCATCGCCAGAGAACCTATCGGTCGACAGAATGGAATTCCGCCTTCAGATCAAGAAATATAATGATTGTTGGACGCCAGTAGGAATTCCTGTTCTAGAATCTGTCGGAGGGTGAAGATATGATCAATACACCCTCTTCCTGGTCTAAAACCTGCCTGGCTCTCTCGTGTTTGTGCCTCCCGAGCACCACTTAGTCTACGCAATATTACTGAACCTAGGACTTTAAATACTATATTAGTCAAGCTAATCCCTCTGTGATTATCACAGGAAGACTTGTCTCCCTTTCTGTATACGAGGATAATCAGTGACTTACACCAACCCGACGGGACTTCCTCTGATTCCCAGACGTCGCCTAGTACTTCAGTTAATGAAGACAGTAAACTATCTCCACCGTACTTAAATATCTCTGGAGTCATTCCATCAGGTCCTGCTGCTTTGACTTGTTTCAGATTAGTGACAGATTTAGTAACCTCAGTCCGCACACACTCCCACGTGACTAAAACCAGCAGTCGAATATTCAATCAACTAACGCCAGTTCAATATAATAAAGGTTTTTGTATTTCCCAATGAATGAAAAACAAAACGATATTGTTTTTACTGACGTTTCACTATTTAATGCTAATAGCTTTATCAAGGCATTATTAATACAACTAACGCCAGGTTTGATTTGCCTATTTCCAACTCTTCCCCGACTTGATCCTCTGCCGACCACAATTGCTCAATGAAGATGACAACTAGGTATAACATCTCAGCCAACTTAACTTCACAACCTCGTCAACTGATTTCCCCTCCGTACCTAGCACCCGACGCATAAACTCAATGTTACTTACCCTGTTATGCCACCTAACACAGGCACCTAGCCTTTTCATGTCTTCTACTTCCAATGGTCGTCTTACTGCCATAAAGGAGGACGGGGTGGAATGCGGAGAAGTACGGACGTCCTTTGATAAAGAGCCGTATATCATGCCTACGCCAGAGATGGCGTAAGTTGACAAATGCCAAATGAGCCCTCTGTACCCGTGCTGAGATCTCATCAGTGATCAACCCACTGGCGTTGGCGTGGCCAACACGCCTAACCACTTCACTCCCTATTTTTAAGCTAGAAGTCGATGTAGTCCAGTCCTGTAGCATCATATAACATTTGACAGGAGCGAATCACGTGCCAAACATTCAAAGTGAGTGCTTCGATAGTGACCGGATATCACGTAAACACACATACTTCGCCACGAGCCTACGACTCACGTTTTTCTGTAAGAAACTGTTCAGCCAGAAAGCGAAAGACAAGCTGTCGCATTGAGGCACTTCAACGTGCATATACCAGTTTACTTGCTCTTATGGAGCTGAGTACATCGGCCGTACCATGTGCCGTCTTGAAAAACGCGCTCGTGAACACTAACCAGCCTGGCTAGCAAAACGAGACCAAAAACGTGTATACAGTTCAGTGACAGAACATCTGGTCAATTCAGAGTCTTTCGAAAAATCCTTCAAAGTAATACACAAGATTCAATCCAACCTATCAACGGGAGTGAAATCAAGACATCTGGGCATAGCTGAGGCGCCAGCTATCCAAAAGAAATACGTCCAACTCCTGTCCCTGACGTGGTCATTATAAACAGGTAAGTCCTTTTAAGTAATGACCATCCCATCCCCTTTCTTATCTAAACTTTCTGTTTATTCATGTTATTTTAAGTTTCTTAATCCCTGTTTACACTACCATATTTTCATATCCGAACTTCGTGTTTATTTTGTCATTTTACTATTTCTACATTTCTAACCCCCGATTGCACAATGTCAATCTTCGTAGTTATTATGATGCTACTTTGTTTGAGTTTTATCCGTCCCCCTGTTTATTATGGCATTCTAATTCCTAATTGTAATTTTTATTAATTTGACCCTTAACCGGAAATTATTCTGGAACTTTCCCATCCATTTGATATAAACACACGAATGTACAGCCTAGATGACGACTTCGTCGAAAAGAAAATTTTCTTCGCTGCAATTGTCTTTTTAATAACACTACCATTTCACCCTGCATCACCTTACACTTGACAGGAACGATTCGCATACCGAATATTCCAAGATTCCTTCTCAGAGTATTCGTAAGACTGTGTATTTTGTAAGCGCCTTCACCGAGGAGGATAATAGCGTCCGATTACAATAAGTGAAGACTGTTTCCTGGTAACAAGTCAAGCCCTAAGTCGCTACAGTACACCTATGAAGGAATTAAATAGAAACGGGGATAGTAGGCAACCCTGATAGACACCACTAGTTGCCATCCCTGCAGAAAATAACTCCCCGTAGGCTCTTACCTGGCTGTACGAGTAGAATGCCTTGATCGGATGCAATCTATTTCTTAGGCATTCACTTCATAGCCAAACATTACATAGTACCTCTCGGTCAACAGAATAGAATGTCGCTTTCAGGTCAAAGAATGTGATGTTTGTTGACCACCGGTAAGCTTATGATAAGGAAAGCTTCGAGGTCTTTTGGAAGTTAGAAAACATGCAATATTCCCATAGAGATACATTTCATACGGTAATGAATATACTGAATACAATACATATTCTCGTACGAACGTCATGCGACAATCTTCGGTACCACGCATAGTTGCCCACCTTGAAATCATAGATGTGTACTATCAAAAGATCTGTAACGCAAAGTCCCTAAATAAGATGGATATTTTACAGTGGGGATATTTTAAATTATGTGTGTAAAGACCAACACCTATTATTTCTGTTCACCATTATTATTTGTGATGATAACCAGACTGCATTTGCTGTACATTTATAGTGAATCGAGGCTTAGAGTATCTTATCATCTCTTGTAATAAAGATCACTTGGACTTTTTTAACAATTACATCTCCTTTGCATCGTAATGTGACTGCTCCGTAAATGTTAGATTTATTTGTGTTATCATTAATAGTTTCACCATTATTTTTATTTTGCTTTTGGTCTTTACTGATCTTCCTAATGAATTTTATAGGATAGTTATTCAACACTAACGCTTCTATCTGTTTTATTTCGTCATTTAGGTCTTTTTTGTGCTACTTAGTGATATGGCTCGGTTTGTTAGACACTTCACTAAACTGCCTCGACAGTTAACGGATGAGACGAATTAAAGTCTAAATATCTATTAGAATGCGTTGGTTTTCTATAAACACTAGTATGTAGTTTGCCTTCTTCTATTCGTTTTATTTTACAATCTAACAGCTAATTCTCCTAGTTCATTTTCTGATTCAAACGTGAATTTTATTCCCTCTACTTGTGAGTTTATGTGTCAGGAAGCTAGAGATATGTTCTGTTTTTAACACCGTGAAAGTGTCATCCACATATCTCCACCATATTTTTGGAGTAGGGTTAAACGTATTCAGAGCACTACTTTCCCAGCTGTCCATAAATATGTCTCTGCTACAATAGGGGATATTGGTGATCCCATTGCTACACCTTCTGACAAACAAAAGGACAAAGACGATAACTGCAACACACAAATTTATGCAATGAAAATAAGAAAACAATGTAAAGCAATCATTTTAAATAAATGGCAATTAGAACAGACTACAAAAGAAAAAACAACAAACAAAATAAAACATTCATAATTGTCAAATTGAAATATGAGAAAAAATTCAACATAATAAATAAATTCAAAAATCTGGTATCATATCAGATTAGAAAGTAATACTGCTTGCTTGCGTGAAAATAATAATGAAAACAAACAATAAATATAAAAAAGAAAGGCACAAGTGCTACATAATTATACGGTATCATAATGATAAGTAACATAAGAAAACAGTTATAAAAACAAAACAAATGCGACTGTGTACATCCTACCGAGGAGTGTTACACACAAATCAACTTGAATCAGTTTGCAAAATAAACTGGCAGAAGCACATATGGAATGACTGGATTGAGAGTATTGATGCTTCAACCACAGAAAAATAATATTCAGTTAAAAGAACAAGATTAGTTGGTGAAAACACATGAAATCAAGTGAGGTAGGCAAATACGTAAGTCAATATGAAATTGAAATCAGTAATGTTCAGGTTTGCAATTGAATTCATACCGGATAGAAAATATTACAACCAACAACTGACACGTCATTCCGTCATGATGGAAAAGTATTTTTTGGGATAAGAAATAAAAATGAAAATCAAATCAAACTGCATAAATGCAGACTAATAGTCTAACAGTACAGAATGATACACACCTGTGTAAGGCACAACATACATATTCAATATCCTGGGATAACAACTTTAGCAAAAGATGAAATTATGATGGTGTTTATGACTCAATAGTAGTAACAAAGTACTGTTAAAGAGATTACTTCAAATTAAAAAAAGGAAACTAGATAACATACCAACTCGAAACTAATAGAGATAAATAAAACAAATATCTAACTAACAGACTGATAAAATAAAATAAGTAAACTAAGATATCAGCGTTGTGGGATTCCACACAGAGAAAATATGAAATCTAATAAACAAATTATGAGTTAAATCAATAATAATGATTATATGCGGTTGTTAGGACCGCTAAAATATTCCGAACGAAAGAACAGATTGACTGACTAAACAGCCAAAATAAATTATGTCTATGATAACCTAAGCTTAAATAAAACTGTAAAACCATTTATAACTGTTTTTATCAAAAAATATAGAATTAAAAATAAAACATAATCAACGTTGATTAATCTATAGACTATGATTCGCGAAGACTTATCTCCACACCTTTAGCTTCAGAGGAAGCTAAAAGCTTGGAAAAATTCACCAAGTCGTGTGAATTCAACGTGCTGACGCATTCTGAGCCTGCTTCGATTTCTCCACCATTGCAATCTGACGCTTGTTGATCAGAATCAGGTCTAGAGATCGGTACCCTGCTAACTTTAGTACACACAGAGCGCGGTGTACTCGGTGTCGGTGTACTTCCTTTTCTTGCCATATGGTCTGACATTGATGTGTTGTGGATCGTTGCTGTGGATTTATTGATTTCTTGAGATGCTGGGTATGGAGATAGATGGGTAATGTACGAGCTAGATATTGGTGGTAAAACAGATGCAGCGATTTGTTCGGGAGCGAATGGGGCCATTTGGTTTTCCCAATCAATCAACTGGCGTAAAGAAAACCCTTTACCTCCTCCGACAATTATGACAACATTAGATGTTCGCGGTAGGCGACCCTCAAATTGTAAACGGGACAAATAGCCCGAATACACGGATGAAAGGGCAGCTCCGCAAGCCGGATCAACAAGCATACCATGATCATCTAAAAGGTAAAAGCAAATTCTTTCTTTATACGTGATAACGCACTGTGGAGCTAATGATTCATTACAGAAAAGGTATTGAGTCTCAAAACGCTAGTCAGCAGGCAAAAAAAGCGTTCGAATAATGATAATAGTAATAATAATGATTTACTTTATTGCAAAAACATTACTTGTGATACAGAGTGGAATTTTCAGCATTAATCACAATGTATACGATTCACGAATTCCTAGCATTAACAAGCTTATTCAGTAACAGTAAATAACCAGTTAGTCACCGATGGGATATTCTGCTTGTTATAGCTTATAGTAGTAGATACTGAAAATAATCCACACTACTTATACTCGCTGCATTCACGCAGTTCTAAAGCTGCAGGGGCATCACAGATATTGAGGAGTAATCGAATACTACTAAATCAGTTCACACAAAATTTAACCCATTCAACTCCATGAAACTGAAAATGTTTGATCATGTGTCAAGACAAACTACACCTATGCCGAAACACAAGCCTATGTAACTTCGAAATTTCATTTATACTTTTCTATTGACAACAATATTTAAAAGGTTTATTCAAACATTTATCCACATGCAGCTGTCTCTTAATTTGCATCAACATTTCAGTTCGGACTTCGAATAAGGACAGATACGAGACTGCAATGATCAACCTGTCCAAATGGAATATGCTTTATTTAAGCCAGGTTGACTCTTGGTAACCTCAACTGTAACCAATTTGAAAGAACATTGAAAATGTCGAATTCCCTAAGTGGAAATACAGTTTGGTCATGACGTTTACGCAGACTTGCAGCTATCTATATACTAATGTTAACCTTAGACAACTTAGTGGACCACAACCAATGTTTTGCACATCTGAAATGGTGGGTTAAAAATTGTGTTAAGCATTCAACTTCAGGAAATGGAGCGTAAAATCTCTCTCAAAAACCACGTGGTTTAAGTTAGTAAGTACTCACCCAGAAAACGCTTGACTCCGTCGATAGCTTCCGCGTCTGTGCAGGTAATCGCACTGACCGGTTGACACTGAGCTAACTGCAACGCCCGTTGTGTCAAGAGAGGAGAGCTTATGGAAGCTGCAAATGAAGAACTCTTTGAAACCGCCAACTGGCCAGATTTTAATGAGCGATTTAGGTAATCATTTCCTTCATTTTCGACGGTTATGATGTGCGTTGAAGACCATTTCTTGTTCCACAAAGCCTTATGGTGTAAAAAAGGAAATTTGTAAACATTTATTAACACTGACAGAAAAAGTTGCTGGTTCGAAGGAAACTATAATATTTAAACAAAGGGGAATTATTTTAATCAGTATACTGTTTACAATGCAGCAAAACCAAAGTAGCGCTTATGGAAACTGAAGCTTTCTTTTTTCGTCTATGACTGATAATTCCTTGTATACGCAACGTAGATAAGCATGAAATGAAGCAACACCACCCTATATCACTTCGTTACTTATTTACCCAATTATCAGTTAACGTTTTTGGATGTTAAAATGAAAAGTTTGTTAGCTTAGTCTGAAGTGCACGGGGAATCTACCATTCAGCAGAAAAATCCAAACAAAGTTGAAAAATTTAGTGACTTACTTGAATAATGCCTGATAACAACCCTCCACCACCGACAGCAACAACTATTGCATCTGGTTGACCGATCTCCGAAGAAATCTCATCAACAATAGATTCATATCCTTCCCAGAGTTCAGGTTGATCATACGGATGAAGGAGACGAGTATTGGAATCAGGTGCAGACTGAATTTCCTTGACCAATTGATCGGCACGGTGATTAGCCGCTTCAAAACCGCCACTAACTACAACAATCTTAGCGTCTTGAGCTTCAAGTGCTAAACGCCGCCTTACGGTTAACTCATGAGACTCAGGTACTACAAGAGTACAGTTAAGCATGTACGCATGAGCGGCAAAACATATGGCAACCGCTGAGCTTCCAGTAGCCGGGCAAACAATATGGTTGACTCCCGAAGCTGCCCACTGAAATGAAAAAAGAATTCATGATATATAACTGGATCATTAACTTGATAATACACACAAATGCAGCAGTTAAACTTTCCTAACATCGGCAAACACGGGAAATTTAAAGAAATTCGCAACATGTTAAGAATCTGGGATACTATAAAGAGTATATTTGGATAAGACCCCAAAGATTTGCAAGGAATAACACATTGTTTAAGCTAACTCCTAACGAGAAACCTTAAACGTTCCATCATCAGTCCAATTTAACTCGGATAAGTGCTGACTTGAATTTATCAGGACGAATGCTGTACTGAGTAAAAATATACATAAAAGAACATTCCAGACCAAATTTTATACCCTTTGTTTGAAAGATTAATCCGCTGTTTAACAGCTGAAAAGCTAAAGCAAATGGGATGACCCGGAAACTGAGACGCATTCGGTTATGCCAAGAATTACTAAAGGAACGAACACCGACACTCTTCGGTGCCTGGGTACAATATCTAGAATGCACATTTTGTGTACCATTGAATGGAGACCAGCTTACCGGAACCAGTTTCTTCGAGTGCAATCGCCAATATGGAAACAATATACCTTGATAAGCTTATTTTAAGACAGTAAATACAGAGATGAAATCTTACCTTGCGAATCACATTTTCAACACCACGAATCTTGTATGACCCAGTCGGCTGAATATTTTCCAGCTTAAGCCAGATGTTTGCCTGGAAACTTTGTTGAGCTAGTAGGCTAGATAAAATTGGACTATGCACCAGAGGAGACCTCACAGACAAACGTCTGTAACCCCCGGATGTTGGAATACCTCTCTTTATTTCGTTAGACCGCCCGTTTTCAGACAATGCAGTTAAGGTAGACCGATGTTGGACGAATGGCCATGAAGAGTGATTTTGAACACTTGTCAAGTTCTTTAGTGAATTCTCCAGCTCCGGTTGTTCATTGTCGGTAACACGTTCAGAGTTCAATGTGTTGATTATGGAGACATCTCTAGATGTACATTGGTCAGTCCCACTTAACGAGTTCGCATTTTGGTGACCGTCAAGAAAATCGAGGATGCCCAACGAACCAGTATGAGAAAAAACATCCTGGTTGAAGACTGAAGTTGATGTTGGACCAGTCACTATGGAAATCAAAATTCAAATAACTACAACTCAAAACTAGTTAAAAAGGATTTTAAAATCATTAGATAGTGCCTCGACAACCTGATTAAAGAAAAAGTAAATGTGACCTAATTTGAGTACTGGCACGCAACACTAGTTGGGCCCTGGTGTATATGCAGCGCTTAAATACTAATGACTCTAGTCCCTAATCTCACTTGAAGCAACTTAACACCTTGCAAACTTCGGTATTTAGTATCAATTAAACATCTTGACAGCGTTCATTCAGTTAGAAGAAACTCAATTGTAACTCTAATGAAGTTAACCTAGACAATCCACACATAGGATGACAAACAGTCTACACAGATCGACATGATTAACTTCGGAAAGCTATTAGTAATCTCCTCTAATTGTAGTCAAACTGCGTCAACATGGGTTGAATAGAAATTACTGGCTGTAAAGTCTGTTTTCGACATAGAACTCTGCACATATGTAAGGAAGTTCAAGTCGCCACACTCCCTCCACGTAGCACACAAAGCAAGAGAAGAAATGCATATTAGAGACAGTAAACAGAGGTGTGAGACAAAGGAATAGTATTAACGAAGAACAAAACAGTCTCATTGGAAATCACAAGTCACAAGGAGTGGATGCATCTGCGCTAGCCATTGAGAATGATGAGTTTGAGTCATATCACCAATTGTTTCCAGCCTGCATTGGTTTTTACCGTCCCGAGGACCCCAACCAGCCAGGAAGTCTGCACCTTCCCACGTGGCTCAAACTAACTGTTGTACATTTCAGTTAACTGGTGCCATGTTTTGGTTTGACCACCGCTAGCTCTTTTCCAGACTGCCCCTATGTCAGCTGGCATTGCCCGTCAGTCGAGGAAGGCGATGACTAGGCATACGTAGCACATGTCCTAACCATCTCAGTCGATGTAATCTCACAGCCTCGTCGATTGATTTCCCCTCCTTACGTAGCACTCGACTCACGCCTAACCTCAATATTGCTCACCTTATTATGCCAATTCCCACGGGAAATAGAACGCAGGCACCTATGATCAAAGACAGCTAATCTTTTCATGTCTTCCACTCTCAGTGGCCAGGTCTCACAGCTGGCTATAAAGGAGGATGGTGCGGACTGATGAGCAGTACACCCGCCCTTTGGTCGACAGCCAACCGAATATCACGTCTACGCCAGAGACGGCGTAAAATGGCATGTGCGAAACTAGCCCTCTCTATCCGTACTCAGCTGAGATTTCATCAGAGATCAACCCGTTGGCACTGGCTGATGGTACTTCCCAAATAAGTGAAGCGGTCAACACGCTCTACCACTTCACTTCCTATTTCTAAACTAGGAGTCAGTGTGGTCCAGTCCTGTAACATCACCTTGCATTTGGCGGAAGTGAATCGCATACCAAACATTCTTAGATTGCAGCTCAAGGTGTTCAGAAGACTCTGCTGTATTCTGTCAGCGTCCTCGCCTAGAAGGACCATATCGTCTGCACACTCTCAGTCAATGAGATTATTCCCTGGTAGCAAGTCAATCCGAGTCGCTGAAGTCACTTAGGGTTAAGTCCATTAGTACATCTATGATGAAGTTGAATAGAAATGGAGATAATGGGTATCCCTGACGCACACCACTAGTTGTCACCAATTCAGATGACAACTCGCCGTAAGCCCTCACCTGGCTGACTGCACGAGTACGAGTAGAGTGCCTTAATCAGTGCAGTCTATTTTCTCGGCATCCCCTTCACAGCCAAGCATCGCCAGAGAACCTATCGGTCGACAGAATGGAATTCCGCCTTCAGATCAAGAAATATAATGATTGTTGGACGCCAGTAGGAATTCCTGTTCTAGAATCTGTCGGAGGGTGAAGATATGATCAATACACCCTCTTCCTGGTCTAAAACCTGCCTGGCTCTCTCGTGTTTGTGCCTCCCGAGCACCACTTAGTCTACGCAATATTACTGAACCTAGGACTTTAAATACTATATTAGTCAAGCTAATCCCTCTGTGATTATCACAGGAAGACTTGTCTCCCTTTCTGTATACGAGGATAATCAGTGACTTACACCAACCCGACGGGACTTCCTCTGATTCCCAGACGTTGCCTAGTACTTCAGTTAATGAAGACAGTAAACTATCTCCACCGTACTTAAATATCTCTGGAGTCATTCCATCAGGTCCTGCTGCTTTGACTTGTTTCAGATTAGTGTCAGATTTAGTAGCCTCAGTTAAGGGAGAACTGTGTCTATATCCGAATCATGAAGGGATTGGATATTTGGCAGGTCAAGCGTGGCCGTAGGCCATTTAGGCTGCTTTTCATAGTGCTCTTTCCAGTGTTCCCCCTGTCTATCCTGGGAGCAATCATAGTGCTTTCTTCGAGATTGTTTCACTCGTCATATGCCTTCGGCCACTGTTTCCCGTTTAAGCCTAAATAGTTGTCTGCTGTTGCCAATCGCCGATGCCACCCTCATCTCTTTCGCTTTTGTCGCCCACCACTGTTCAAGGTCGTTGCGAAGACTTTTTGTTGAGTACCTTTCGCTCCTCGTCATAATCGGAGCTCGCTAGAACCAATCTTCTTGCGTCAATCAGTTCGGATGAGGCGGGAGAGATCCAATGGCTTTTACTAACTTTTGGTTTTGGCTTATTAACAGCTTTCACAGCTGTGTCTACAGCTAACTGTATTTCGTGCCAGGCTACCTCAGGGGGGAGTCCTGCTGTCGACTTCAGAAACTCGTTTCGCTCTCTTCCTTAAATAAGGACGCAGTGTCACGACCCAGTCGGGGACCTAACTGTTTCGCTGTCGTCAATTTCTTATGTCCATATAGTCGTAAGCATAAACGTGCGCGAACCAAAGTGGTTTATAATGGTTCTACATGCTGGGAAATATTGTGCGTATGTTGAAAACCCGTATGTTAAGGGAAATAAAACTAAGGAAATTACAAGGCAAGAAATAGTTCCCAACAGTGAATAGTCAATAACATGTAGCGGTACACACTCACCTTTATTTCGCATGACTGCTCGAGGAGGAATATTAAAGACTGAATTTGATTGGAGATGTAGGTTGTTACCCTCCGGTGCGACAGGTAGAACCTCAGAGTTCTTCGCTCCTGTTACAAAGTGGCTTAGAGGATTACCATGAACTGCACAGTTCGGTGTATTTAAAACTCGTCTATTCAGCACGTTTGTGAAGATAACCGATTCAGTCAAAGGATCGGCAATACTTTGACTGTTTGACGTACGCCCAAATGTATAGGTTGGAGATTGACGTGAAGAATGGAAGTGAGCAAACGTTTCCCGAGTTAGTGAACCGATTAATCTCAGTTTGAGAGGTGAACACCATTCTGGGGCTTGATAACCATTCAAACGCAGGACCGAAATTTCCGCACTAAAAAACGTGACTGAGGGTACATATGAACCTACCTCTCTTTTTCCTGGAAAATGACATATGCACCTGATGCATATCTGCCGTCTGGAGATTCGGAGCTCGCGTCGCTAGAAGTCCCATTCAAAGGTGGACTGAAGCCTGGTTTCTGACCAGACGGAGAGTCAGGTAGCCGAGGAGTCAGCGGCCGCACATCTACAACAGCTCCAAAGTTGGAAAACAAACGCTGAAATTTTGGTTGAACGGTATGGATAGCTTACAAGTAAATCCTGTTCATTCCACTCTATAGGTGTTCCAGTAACTAATACTTCCCAACCGAGTATATTTTCATTAGTAACTTCAACATTCGGATTGCCAGAAATGTCGTTTACATTGGAAAATTTTTGAGGGCGATTTCCTATAACATAAAATGATGTTAAGTTACTCACCTGGAATAATTCGCCGCCCACCTGAGCTGGCGTATGCCACGCGTAAACGCTTTCGGTCACACTCATAGCCGTGATATGTTTGTATAGCTAAGGCTGCGTGCTGAGGGTTAACGTAATCCACGAATCCATAGCATAAACTAGCGCCCGACTCCTAAAGCGCATATAAAATTAGCAAAATTGCTACCTTATCCCTTATTAGCTTGCATTGTCTAATAGGACCTACACGTTCGAAAAGACGTTGCAAATCATTTTGGTCGAAACTTTGAGGAAGATAATTGATAATCAGATTAGTACGTGAACGGTCCTCATTCAAAAACGTGCCACCATTTCCATTCTGACCATTTTGCAACAAACTTAAGCCAAGATATTGTAGCCGAGACATAGAATCACCATGGTTTATGTTTGGTCCGTTGACATGCATTCCTGGAGCAGTCATTAGGCCTCCGGTAGAGTCTTGGATAGGAACAGATGGAAATATATCCGACAGATTGCTTCCCATACATCCATTGATTTGCATAACTATTGCGTATTACGAAAGCCACCACACTACAACAGCACGCAGCGATAAGTCGAATTCGAAATGTCGCGTGTACAGTGAAACCGATGAACTTAAAAAATAGAGACATCAATGCAGTAAAACATATTATTCTAGTGCCTAGCGTTGACGGATGAAAATAACAATAAAACCCGAAAACATGGCTTAGATAACTCACCCTCTACAATAGACTTTAGAAGAGTAGACTTCTTATAACCCTAAGAAATACATTATTACTAACTGCACTTAGACCCATAATGCTGAATTAAATCTCACTAATTTAAAAATAATTCTGAAATTCTATGGTGAGTAAATTCTGAAACTGTTTTGAAATGGATTCTTCGATGGCACAGACTAGAACTCAGCATGACTGGCACTAATTCAGCATGTGTTTCATTTTCAGGAGTAGATCAGAACCTACTGGATTAGCATATCAGCTTTATTTCAGCCCATTCAACTCATTTTCAGTACGTACTAGCGTTACTTCAGAACGAAAAAACTGCTACTAATTATCATCGCCCGTGTCCTATGCTGGCGCAGCTTATTAACTAACCCTAAAAAACCAAACTATAAAAATTATTCTGATTCCTGCTAATGACTTGCTACAGGATGGAGTTTCCTGGAGTTCTAGTGAGACGTCGTGACCAGTGAGGTCAAATTAGATGTCACGTGTATGGATGGATGTCCCACCAACGACAATGGTTGGGGTCGCGCTAAATCACGAATTGGTAGAAGTTAGAATTCATGGAGTAATCATTGAATTGGGTCCCAGTGGTTGGATGGAATGCGAGCTTGCCTTGTAACCAAAAGGTCCTTGGTTCGAACCACATGCGGTGCGTGCGTACTGCTGACGATTTCCAAACTAGGATGAAACAGCAGCTGTCCAGTACTCCCTAGTCTTCAATGGTACTCTAAGCGATATAAATCCGTGATCAACTCGCAAAAACATACTAACCCTTACAAACCAAATATAGCAATTTATTAACTAGTTTTTAATTGAGGGAACTTTTTATTTAGAAAGTGTAGTACAATGTCACTGCAAACCCGTCAGGTTTGGTCCACTGGTAGCATCCTGTAAATAAGCAAAATAAAATGTTAGTTGATGAAAATTTGTGCTCAGCATTTACATTTCGAAAAGTTTGCTTACATAACTGCCACTGCTATATCCCCTGGTATTCTCTCCATCTTCCTAGAAATAAAAACAATATTGTGATTACTACATGCTAACTTAACGTTGACTTATAAATCGAAGCGGGCGTTTCAAAATATCACCTGAATTCCTTTCTTCTGGTTACACCTTTCAACGCGATTGCGTGGCCTTATCCATTATGTCACTAAACCCTCTCGACGTCATCAGTGCGCCATAATTGTAGTTACAGAAATAAGTGCTTCATTAACGAAACTCACATCTTGTCAATGTATTTGAAGATTGAACGATCAATTCATGGTTGTTCGCTCAAACCCAACTCCATATTTTGGCGGGAGTCATCGATACTGCAGTCATCGTTCCGTCGTCCGCTGTTCGTTGGAAGACGGAGAAAAACTATCAGAAGTATTATGGTGATTTATTGGTATGACATTTATTCTTAGACCTTGTGTACAGTAACTGTCAATGGAGGTGAATATTGAACGTCTGACTATTGGAACTGGTAGCCATTGGTAGGCAACTCGAAGGCTCGAATAATTCGACGAAGACTACCAAAAACGAATAAAAGTACTTCATAATTTTGTGTAAAACATATTTATAGACTTGTATTATTCTCCGCTTTAATTGCCAAATAATATAACTTCCTACGTACAATACTGGTGTTTCGGAGTTAATGTCGAAGAAAGTACATAGCATTTATCGGTGCGCAGCATCTTCGTAACGGTAGGAAATTAGGGATAAGTTCATTGGCAGTTATTATTCCTTTCCTGGAGTGCCTTCTGGGGCAGTTTTACTCATCTGTTCGTTTTCTGAAGCGCCTTCTGGAACTCATCCGGGTGTACTTACTGGATCTGCAGCCAGCTTCTCTTTGGAAACGGATTATCAACGAGATTTGGATCGTTTGGTGACGTTCGATAATACCTGGGCCAAAGAAAGGACGAAGCGTTTTTGAAGCAGACAGAAAAGTAAGTAACGATGAGCTTCTATTAATTGTTATGATATGTATTATGCGTCGGTGGCACAGTGGTTAGTACTCTCACCGACCATGCACACGGTCCGACGTTCGACCCCCTGCCGACGCACGCCTGATATCTATGGTCGGCCTGCGAAATTTGGGCTTCCGATATTCATGCTGAAAACCCCATACTTGTACCAAAAATATGGAGTGGAATCAAGCTGTAATCTATTACAAATGCTCAGCATGATAAGTCTGATGTTTATTATTCGCCGTTTAGTGATGGTGAGGGCTTAAGGCTCCTCAAGTTTGAACCCCGGTACTTTGATGGAAACCCGGTCGACTACCCACAGCTTATCAACGAGTTTGAGGTCATGCTGAGTGGTTTTGCTTTAAGTGACTAAATGAAAATAATGTATTTGTTGAGGTTTTGCACTGGTATTCCTGCGAAAGCCATACAGTGCTGCAAGCTTATCTCCCCGAACGAAGGACATACAGAGGCTATCAGGGTACTGCGTCAAAGGTTTGGAAAACCATTTATGAGATCCCGTAACGTTTTCGAGACCGCGAAAGGTAATGGATCACAGTTAAACGATAACTCAGAGGAACTCGCAGAGTTCTTGGACAGTTTAATGGTATATAGAAATACTCTTGTGCCTCTTAATTGCGTAGACGAATTGAATTCAAGTTCCGTGCTTGAGACTGTTGTCAAGAGATTACCGGTTCGTCTGCAAAGAAAGTCCATAAAGATCAGCTACCGTCTAGAAGAGGAGGCTTTAGAGCTTGAGTTGGATGACATTGTGAGGCTGGTGAAAGACAGTGTCAACCAAGCTTTGAGCATGTTTGCTAGTATACTGCATCCCACCCCTGGAATAGAGAAATCAGAGAACAAAACGCAATCATTTATGAAGAAAGCGTCTCGGTAAAGCGGATATCGAGGAAGCTTTATGGTGTCTAGTAATCCATACAAACCTAATGAGTGTGACAGCTTTCGTGAGGCGTCCTCAACAGATAGCTTGCAACGTGCATGACAAACACGGTCATGTTTCGTCCTTTTGCAAGAAGTGCACACAAAGGCGAACTGTGAAGCAGTGAGCAAGTTTAGTAGTAAGTTAAATGTGAAAGCACCGCCATCAAGGTCTGACTACGAATTGTGTGACGATAATGGTGCAGTCAGGAAGCCTGTAGTTGCAACTGGTAAGCCATTGCTGAATGGAGTGTCAGAGGAGACACCGCAGTTTGTGCAGGAGAAGAGAGTTGCACTTTCAGAGTCCAGTTCTGACTCCACAAGTTTTCAAGGTATTAATAGTCAGAGTAAAGGTATAGAACCTTTAAGGATTTATGAGGAAGAACCGAAACTTTTTCTTGATTTACAGCTTGATTCCACACCGTATTTTTGGTACAAGTATGGAATTTTCAGCATGGATATCAGTAGCCCAAAATTTGCATGCCGACCATGGATACCTGGTGTGTGCTGGCGTGGGCTCGAACCTCGGACCATGTGCATGGTCGGCGAGAGTCCTAACCACTGTGCCACCGACGCACATCTACTGCTGTAATTGAAGAGTTTGAAAATGATGAAGGCGATCGTACAGATGGCGGCAAACCGGATACTTTCGACATTGGTCATGATAGTGCACATTTGTCTTTGACTGATTATGATGAGATCAGCGGAATGCCTAATATTTTCAGTTGAACAAAGGTTCAGTACACCATGAACGTGAAGTAGAATTAAGAGCAAATGCGGTTGCAGATGGTATGGATACTCGTGAGACCGTCAGTGTAAATGGTCAGCGTCTAACCCACCTACCGACAGTTGTTAATGCTAAACTGGAGCTAATAGTAAAAGACAGCGGTGGTTGTAACCTTGCAGTTAGGAAAACTTTTAAACGCCGAAAAACAACAGCTTCTGATGCTCTGATAAGTTCAACTTGTTTCGCTCAGTCGTCATTAGTGTTGTCATCCACAATGAAACGGACGTCCCTGAACTCACGTGTCTTATGCTATGACTATGCTAGTATCGCTGCATTTGAAAGGACAAAGGATTTTGGCCAGTTTAATGAGGATAAGCCAACTGTGTATGAGAGTGTAATTGTTAAAACGGCTTGCACGAATTAAGGTATTTCTAGTTTCAAGTTACTATTTGAATGCTATTATCTTTGGTGTAAATTACTCTGTTTCTACGCTTGGTTGACCAGATACGTCGTGTGTTTGTTAGTCATCTATATTCTATGATACAATGACATGGACGTGCCACCGTACAGAGTTGAGGATATAGATGATAGAAGGACGTCAGCAAATGAACTCTGTGACGATTCCCCAACTTAGGGCGTCAAACTGAGAAGAGTTGTAGGCGTACTGCTCTGACTCCTACAGTTCTTCAAAGGGTATCGCATCAATGAGCAGCCCAATGTGCTTGGTGTGTGATTTTGTACATATGTTCATGTTGTATATACTGAATTGGTACCATCTTTCATCTGTCTGTTGATAATTTTGTTTGTGTCCGGACGACCTTCACTTGGATCATCATCCTGAGAAGGAATGCAGGCGTACTGATGTAAGTCCTGCGATTCTTCAAAGGAATTACATCGAGACATGATCAGCGAGGTTATTTGTACTGTTTGTATATACGTGTGGTGTGTCTTATCAATTTGTGTTTGGATTAATTGTGTTTACTTGTTCTCTTTATATCTTGTTGTAATTGCATAATTTTGTTAAAATTTTCATCGTGCTTACTTCTGAAGTTGTTTCGAGTCTTCTACATCCGTGAATGAATTCATTAATGTTAAAGACAGCAGATGGGGCGTTTACGCCGGGGAGACTATTGCTGAGAATGTAATTCACTCGGAGATATTGATTAGCTGTGGAATCAATAATTGAAATGGATGTTTCTATTTAGGCTGTGGTCCCACACGCCGGGGAGCGAGAATGTAGACGACTGAGGCTTGCATACCTCACCGTTACTAGAGCTGAGGCAGAATGAGTGACAAGCGACTAAAGGGGGTAATTGGTAGTGGGTAGATAAGAGGATATGTGAAGAGTATCATGAGGTGGTGCTATGGTCACGTTGCGTTCTGCAAGAGTCATTCCATCAAGTGGCGATTGTGTTACAAGATGTCAAGAGAATTCCTTTAACTGGAAGGCGTAGGTCGTCGCCGACGAGTGTGATTGCGCTGTGGGTATGCCTGTGGTGTGTTGGCTTTTCTGTTTTTTCCATTTCAGCTTTGTCCGTGTGACTCAGGCTCTCGCAGTGTCATCCAAGTCAACGTGTGTTGGTCGTGATGGAGAAAATGGATGGATCCGTTTTTTGCCCTGAAGTGTCAATGTAGTTGAAGATTGAACGATCAATTCATCGCTGTTTGCTCAGACCCAACTTCCCTATATTTTGGCGGGAGTCAACGATACTGCAGCCATCGTTCCATCGGCCGCTGTTCGTTGGAAGACGAAGAAAAACTATCAGAAGTATTATGGTGATTTATTGGTATGACATTTTTTCTTAGACTTTTTGTATAATAACCTTATGGTTGGTTCTATGTTGGTGCAAGAGTAAAGGGTTCTCGGGTCACCAATTTGTATTCTGGTTTTTCGCGTCGGTTATTGAGCACAGTTCCTGGAAGTCTTCTAAGGACAGCTTGAAGTCCAGTGTAGTTAGACCTGGACATTTGACACGTCTCATTGTTTTTGAAAAGACATAAGGCACAACGCTAAACTTAGTCGAATTACCTTGGAATGTAAACTCCAAACCCAGTTCAGGTCTTAGAACATTGTGCATCATGACTTCAAGTTTTAACTTCGGATCCCTGTGAAGGCAGGCATCATTTTAGCAATCAACTAGAAATTATAATTAAATTTGTTAACTCAAAAATAACCCCTTATACTTTTCGTCTCTTAAAGATGCTTCCAGCATCCATAAGTGGTCTTCATTCTCGATCAAAAACTCCAGTGTGTAGTCATCGTTTGCTGTAAGGTTGTTTTCCAGTGGAGATCTGTTGTTAACTGTAACAATGTTCAGGATATTCGTACAAAAATTGCCAAGTTCCATTTCAGCATCTTTAAATAAATAATTTTAAAGTACTGACCGGTTAATTTCGTAAAATGCATTGAATAATCGAAAGCATCGTTAAAAGGCGATCTGAAGGAAGTTTATTAAATGTAACATTCATTCCTACTGGTTAGATGCAGTTGTTGTTTTTTTGCCAACAGGAGATGAAGACTGGAATTTGGGAGCATTCGAGGTACTGAAACTGAGTGGCATTGAATTAGGTTAATACCTTGGTATTGGGGGTTAAAAAGTCATCGAATATATCATAATCTGGATATTTTGGTCTGATGCAATTAACTTCACTGGCAGCTACATCAATATCCATACACGCTTCGAAGCGTGTATTCAGGTTTCAGATTTATTGGTTAAAGATGGAAGGCTTTGAGCCTGTCTTAATCCTTTTCCAGCAAATTTATGTGCTTGTCCAAACCATTATTGAGTGAATCAGTTGAGGTCGCAGACACCACTTCTTCTGGGAGCTGGCTGAAGCAGTTTACGACCCATTGTGAGGACCAGTACTCCAGAGCGATATGGTTTCTCCGTGCCTTTTGAACCCTCCTGCTATTTCCTTTAAGGTCCTTTGATCTGTTGTGAAGGAAAAGAGATAATAGATCAGGCCAGCAGTCATTATTTAAAACTTTAAACATTGTAATTAAATTTCCTCTGTGCCTACGGTATGATAAGGAGAAGAGATTTGTCTTGTATCTCCTTATGTGATAGATTACACATGCCAGGAACCACACGTGTTTCTTTTCTTTGGATGCTTTCTAGAATATGTGAGTGCCCTGCGAGGCAAGGATTGGCTATCTGGATACAGTTCTCCAGTTTTGATCTCACAGAGATGCATATAGGGAGGTGAACATTTCTTTGGTGATTCTAGTAAAGCATCTGTGAATTGCCTATGAGGATCTAAAACTACGCGCAACCACCACACAACAGTGTGCTGTAGTTTTAAAGTCGCGACTTACTATGACACCTAAATTCAAATGAGTTTGAAGTGATGGGAGTTTTATTCCCTCCAATTCGTGGGGGCTCATGCCAGCGTGTTAAGTGCGCATGGTTGCGTATTTCTCTACATTGATGGGAAGAATCCATTCTAGGACAACTCTAACAGTCTGTTGAGGTCTTATTGCAGCGTCAGCATATCACCCTCGTTCTTCGGAGCTCTCCAAATTTTTAAATCGTCTGCGTATAGGACCATGGTTGAATCGGTGAGCAGAGATAACTCATTGATGTACAAAATAAATAGGAGAGGTCCGAGTACAGTGCCTTGTGGCACTCTGCTACACACTGTTGTCCAGGAGGAGGGTTTCGAGTTGACCCTGACCCCCTGACTACTATCTGTGAGGAATTCCTTATTCAGGTTAAGTAAGCTGCCTTTGATACCAGGACATTCCAACTTTATGAGTAGTCTTCTGTGGGGAACTTTACTTTACTGAAGTCTATGAAGACGATGTTAACGAGTCTTCTATTGTCTCTTAACTTCGCCCAGCTTTGTCTTGCAGTGAGCAGATTCGACAGGTGTGAAAGATTTCCTTCGAAGCCATGCTGTGCTTTGGATAACAAGTTTTTCCAGATGTGCTCTGATACTTTTCTTCATTATTCTTCCAGTGTCTTGATTAAAGTGCTGGTGACACTAGTAAGCCTTTAGTTTGGACAGTTTCGTCTTGGTCTTCCTTTGTGGATGCGGGTCACTTCGGCATCGTTCTAGTCATGCGGTGACATTGATTGAAGGTCGTGGTCAGTGGGCTCCTTGAGAAGCCTTGGATGAAGATCATCCAGAACCATTGTTTCCGCTTCATTTAGTTTGTTTGGGCGATTGAACACGATGTTTGGTCGACGTTAGCGGAGTCTATCCATTGTTCCTCTGATGCAGTCAGAGCTGCTCCCATGGAGAGTGACGACTCATGAGTAGAGACCTGTTGCGGCATGACTAGTGTTCCATGTGAATGCAAAAGACTTCGTAAAAAGTCTCACCACGCTAATTGTCCCATCATTTTAAAATTCAGTAAATCCCTTGATGCTAGTAATTTTACTAAATGTAAGGATCACTTACGACTTAATAGCAGTTATAAGTCTATAACCGTAGCCCAAGATAAAACACCATGTCAGCGCAGAATAATGCGTAGTAATAACCTGGTCACCTCCACAATCTTAGATTTACCAAAAAAGGATCGTGCACAGCAACAGACACCTAGTGCTGAAAATAGCATTCAGCAAACTACACAACAAACACGCTTGTCAATGGAACTAGGAACTGATTTAGATACCAGTACCCCTGTCAATGAAGTTGAAAATTGAACGATCATTTCTTGGTTGTTTGCTCAAAATCAACTTCCCCAATTTTCGCGGAGGCATCAATACGACAGTCATCGTCTCATCGGTCGCTGTTCAGAAAGAAGAGTGAAACATCGTCAGAAGTAATACAATGATTTATTATTGTAATATTTGTTTTCAGACCTTAGTTCACTTATTATTTTATATGTTGGTGTAACAATAAAGAAATCTCAAGCGGCAGATCGGTGTTTTGGTTTTTTCGTCCGTTATAACTAAGCGTTTCTGAAATCTTCAAGAACAGCGTGGGCCCGAGCGTAGCGAGAGCTGGGCATTAACGGTTTATGAGACGTGATTGACAGTTTCTGACGATGGAAACAGATCTGGCGGATTCAAACAGTTGGTGAAAGTTTGGATAGTCGCCGTTCATTTTTCCTGGTGCCGGTCAAGTCCTCTTTGAACAAGCAATATCTGGAACTTTTTTGGAATTGGGTCAAGTTCAACAATGCCTGGGTCAAAGAAGGGACAGAGTGTCTTGGATGCAAACAGGAAAGTAAGTCATGGTGACTTGTCTGTTAATTGTAACGATGTGTCTGATGTTAAGCATGACATGGTTGATGTTACTGTTTCGCCGTTCAGGGATAATAGGAACATCAAACTCCCTAAATTTGAACCACGGTGTTTTGATGGAAACCCGGCTGATTATTTACAATTTGTAAAGGAGTTTGAGATCATGTTGAGTGGTTTTTTATTAAATGATGAATTGAAGTTAATGTATTTGATGAGATATTGCACTGGAGATGCTGCAAGAGCTATACAGTGCTGTAAGTTTATGAAGCCAAAAGAGGGCTACTACGAGGCTATGAGCATATTACGTCAAAGGTTTGGAAGACCTTCGATGATTGCAGGGAAATTATTCGAGGCTGTTAAGGGTAATGGTGGTCAATTACAGGATGACTCCCAGGCACTCACTGAGTTTTTAGATAATTTGCTAATTTACAAGAATGGAATGATTTCGATGAATCGAATGAGTGACCTCAACTCGAGTTTTATACTAGAAGTAATAGCAAGACGTCTACCTACTCGACTGCAAAGGAAGTGGGTGAAGATAAGCTCCCGTATGGAGGATGAGGGTATCGAGCCAAAGTTTGATGATATCCTGAAACTGGTAAATACTAGTGTCAATCAATCTATGAGCAAGTTCGCCAGTCTATTACATCTCACCCCTAGAATAGAGCAGTCTGAGATCAAAATGCAATCATTGATGACGAGTAGGCCTCAGAGAGGTGGATATCGAGAAGACTCCATGATGTCTAGTAATGCATATAGACCTAGTGAGTGTAACAGGTTTCGTAGTACATCCTCAACAGATAAGTTACAAGATGCAAGACAAACACGGTTGTGTTTACACGTTGCAAGAGGTGCATACAAAGGTGAACTGTGAACCAGTGAGCAAGTTCAGTGATAAGCTAAATGTAAACTCCAGGCCTGACTCCGAATTGTGTGACGATAACGGTGTTGTGAAGAAGTCTGTAGTTGCAACTGGTAAGCCATTGTTGAATAGAGTGTCACAGAATAGAGTTACTGCTTCAGAGTGCAGTTCTGACTCCAAAAGTTTACAAAGTATAACTAGTCAGAGTGAAGATATAAAACCTTTAATGATTTGTGAGGAGGAACCAAAATTGTCTACTTCTGTTATTAAAGAGTTTGAAAATGATGAATTTGACGGTAAAGTGAATATTTGTGGTAATGATCATGATAGTGCAGATTTGTCTTTGGTTGATCATGATGAAATGGAGGGATATGCCTACTACTGCTAAGTTAAATAAAGGTTCTGTACAACTTGAACGTGAAGTAGAAATAAATGCAGATGCAGTTGCAGAAGGTATGCATACTTGTGAGACCGTCAGTGTAATTGATCAGCATGTAGCCCACCTATCATCAGATGATAGTGCTAAACCCGAACTAGTAGTGAAAGACAGCAGTGGTGGTAATCTTGCAGTTGGACAACTATCTGAGAGCCGAACAAGAACAGCTTCTGATCCACCATTAAGTTCATCACCTTGTGTCACTCAGTCATCGTTGGTGCTGTCATCCACAATGAAACAGACACCCATCAACTCAAGTATCTTGTGCAATGACTATGGTAGTATCAGTTCGTTTGAAAGGACGAATATCAATGGTCAGTTTAGTGTGGATAAGCCAAGTGTAAAGGAGAGAGTTATTGTTAAATTGACTTGCACGAATAAAGGCATTTCTAGTTTCAAGTTACTATTTGAATGTTATTATCTTTGGTGTAAATTACTCTGTTTCTATACTTGGTTGATGAGATATGTCGTGTGTTTGTTGGTCATCTATATTCTACGATACAATGACATGGGCGTGTTGCCGTTCAGATTTGAGGATATAGATGATAGAAGGAAGTCAGCAAATGAACTCTGCGACGATTTTCCAACCTAGGCGTCAACCTGAGAAGGGTTGTAGGCGTACTGCTGTAAGTCCTACAATTCTTCAAAGGGTAGCGCATCAATGAGCAGTCCAATGTGCTCGGTGTGTGATTTTGTACATATGTTCATATTGTATATACTGAATTGATATCATCTGTCATCTAGCTGTTGGTAATTCTGTTTGTGTCCGGACGACTTCCACTTGGATCATCAACCTGAGAAGGAATGTAGGCGTACTGGTGTAAGTCCTGCAATTCTTCAAAGGAATTCCACCAAGACATGATCGGCGAGGTTGTTTGTACTATTTGTATATACGTGTGATGTGTCATATCAATTGGTGTATTTTGGATTCATTGTGTTTACTTGTTGTTTTCGTGTCTTGTTGTTATTGCGTAATTTTGTTAAAATTTTCGTCGTGATTACTTCTGAAGTTGTTTCGAGTCTTCTACATCCATGAATGAATTGGTTGATGTTAAGGACAGCAGATGGGTCGTATACGCCGGGGAGGCTAGGCTGTTGCTGAGAATGAAATGCATACGGAGATAATTGTTAGCTGCGGTCCGACACGCCGGGGAGAAAGAGTGTAAACGACTGAGGCTCGCATGCGTCACCGCTACTAGAACTGAGGCAGAATGAGTGACAAGCGATTGCAGTGGTAATTGGCAATGAGTAGATAAGAGGATATGTGAAGAGTATCGTGAGGTGGTGCTATGGTCACGTTGCATTCTGCAAGAGTCATTCTAGCAAGTGTCGATTGTGTTGCAAGATGTCAAGAGGAGGTCTCTGTCTGGAGGCGCAGGTCGTCAGCGATGTGTGAGATTGTGCTGCGGGTATGTTTGTGGTGTGTTGGCTTTTCTGTTTGTTTTCCATTTCAGCTCTGTCCGTGTGACCCAGGTGCTCGCAATGGCATCCAAGTCAACGTGCATTGGTCGTGAAGGAAAAAAGGGTTGGATCCCTTTTTTCCCGGGGAGTGTCAATGGAGTTGAAGATTGAACGATCAATTCTTGGTTGTTTGCTTAAAATCAACTTCGCCAATTTTCGCGGAGGCATCAATACGACAGTCATCGTCTCATCGGTCGCTGTTGAGAAAGAAGAGTGAAACATCGTCAGAAACCTTAGTTCGCTTATTCTTTTTATATGTTGGTGTAACAATAAAGAAATCTCAAGCGGCAGATCGGTGTTTTGGTTTTTTCGTCCGTTATAACTAAGCGTTTCTGAAATCTTCAAAGAACAGCGTGGGCCCGAGCGTAGCGAGATCTGGTCATTAACGGTTTATGAGACGTGATTGAGAAGCCATGTTGAGGAAACTGTACGATATCGACGTTTTCTTTAAAAAATGATGTGCATCTATCTCACAGTAAATAATGCTAAGTTTAGAACGTCGAAAATAAGTTTATATCTAAATTTTTAGTGCATTTGAACTGTGCGGTTATAGAAAAATGTTTTACTTGTGTTTGGTGATTCTATATCAAAAAAATTGATGTCTGAAAAGAAACAAAAATTATTAATACCACAAACGAATGAATTGGGTGAATAGCACTACCTAGTTATGTTATGTAGGTGTGGAGATATTCTGGGAATCTTACGGTACGTCCAGAACGTGTTTTCTTCGAGGGCTCGACGGAAGATTCGGTAGCTGTCGCCGTGCTAGTGACTTCTTCGAGGACTAAAGGACCTTCGGTTACTTGCGAATTATGGGGTACTCTCAGCTCTATGCTAATAGGATTACCTTCCAAGTGAGCTGGTTTCAGACGGTCAATTCTGACGGCGTCCTCGCGGCCTTTTTTGTCTAAGACAAAGAATTTATTCGAACGTTTAATTACCTTATAACGTCCGTCGTACAGAGGTTCCAGAGGTCTGCGCACAGAGTCGCGACGAACAAATACATGTTAAGAAGTTTTTAAACACGGATGAACAGAAACATCAATGGACTGTGGACGAAGGGGAGCAGGTTTAACTGAACGCATTGCGTTTGTAAGCCTGCTGACGTATGAAGCGTGATCTACCACTGGTGGGAAGCTCGAGGGAGAAACAAATTCACCAGGCAGTCGTAGTGTCGTGCCGTATACTAGCTCAGCGCTAGTACAACCAGCATCAGTTTTCAAGGCGTTTCGTATCCCTAGGAGAACTAACAGAAGGGATTCAGTCCAATGAGTGGTGTTTGCGGCTGGCAGACCAGCTTTCAGCTGTCTGTGTAGACGTTCTACCATACCATTAGTTTGACGATGGTAGGCTGTTGTTCGAAATCGCATGCAACCTATGGTTTCAGTCAGGGCGAAGAATAAGCCTTTTTCGAATTGCCGCCCGCGATCAGTTGTTATGGAAGATGGGCATTCAAAGTTAGCGATCCATCTTTCTATAAAGAGGCGTGTGGCTGTTTCAGTAGATACGTCTTTGATGGGTACTGCTTCCGGCCATCGTGTGAAACGATAGATGCAGGTTAAAACATAGGTATATCCACGGGATTCAGGAAGGGGTCCAACCAAATCTATATGGACGTGTTCAAAGCGAGCGTCAGGGAGAAGAAAGGTGCCAAGTGGGCTTTTGGTGTGTCTTATCACCTTGCACTTTTGACAGGCTAAGCACGTGTGTGCCCATTCCATTACATCTTAATAATGCCAGGCCAACAAAACCGACTAGTTACGAGCTTGACGGTAGTTCGAACATCTGGGTGAGATAAGCCATGCAACGTATTGAAGACGTTACGGCGATAACTTTTAGGCACGATGAGGCGAGGAGTACTCGTGGAAATGTCGCACAGAGTAGTATCTCTTCCCATACCTAAGGGTTTCTCAGCTAATTGTAGAGTTGCTTTCGACAACTGATGTTGAAGCTCGGTATCTTCTTTTTGAAGACGAACCAGTTTTACAAGGTCTATGCCGTCGATTTGGGTGAGAGAACAAACGCGCGACAAGGCATCTGCCACAGTGTTGTTTACTCCGGATACATGGTGAATATCTGATGTAAACTGTGAGACGTAATCCAGTTGTCGTGATTCCCTAGGTGAATACTTATCTGAAGGTGAGTTCATAGAGTACGTCAGAGGTTTGTGATCCATAAAAATTATGAATTCACGACCCTCTACCGAATGTCGAAAATGCCGTATGGCACAGTATGGTACGAGCTGAATGGTTTTAGGAGTTGAGCGAATACGAATGACGTTGGGACTAGGATCACTCATGACGAAAAGTATGTCGATTAAAATATAATATCAGAACAAATACAAAAAGGAACGAACTCACCGGTGTTATCCGCGTATTTATCGAAGATGAAGTTCGCGTTTATGCTCACCAGTTTAGAGGCTGACGGTAGAGACGTTCGCGAATTGTACGGAGTATATTAGCTCAAGATGTTATACCAACATTTATATTATTTGATTCTCGTGCATCAAAGGCGAAGCAAAACACCACACTTGATTGTCCAAATTACGCGATATATTTCAGAAACAAATCGTGGACTGAAACGGAAACTAAGCTGGCTAGTTATCGTGCGCGAAAGTGACACGACGGAGTACCGAATGGCGGGGATGCTTGACCGGAGGCTAAGCAAGTCGACATCAACTCTAAGGGTCAGCATCCAATGTTCACTGATGATTCCTATGGTCACAATGTTACTCTTCCCTTAGACATAATCTATTCCTATGGTCAATAATTTTGGGGAATTATTTACCGCTACAAGACCTTCGTGAAAGATTTACAGATTAACAATTATAAGAATCTGTTCCGATTGCATGTTCTGTATTTCAGCAATTTGAACTTTTTAAAAAGTGATGTGTGCTGATTCGTAACATAATTGATCGTGTCTTTAAAAATGGCGTGCCTATCACATAAACTTACCAGTTTAAACGAAATGTATATTATTATTACTGTGTCTCAGTCGCATCACATGATTGGGACACCAACATAACTAGTCAGGAAATGAGAATTCCCATCAATCCAGATAACATACAACACGATTTTATTAAAGCTTATTGACAAAAAATTTTTCCAAGCAAAATTTCAACCAACGTGACATATGAGTTCAGCCTTCTTTTGTAAAAGTATTCTCCGTTTGGTTCATATAGTGAACAATCTCTAATATTCGAACTACGAGGTCTTCAAAAGTGTACTTGAGATATTTCGTTACTTTGTAGTTTCCGTTAAAACTACTATCCAACCATCTCATATTTTGTGACAAAGCTGTAAGAATGGTTAACACTGATCTCAGGGATACTGCGCTACTGATGTGAACTACGAACTCCTTTTAAAACTTGACTGACCCCGAAATGTCCACAAGACCTACCAGAACTGTAGCAGATGAATGGCCAACCTGATCACTAAGAAGTCTAAGAGAAGAAACTGTTCACTACAAGTATAACTCTAACACAAAAATAGACAACTTGTTATATATTCGTGTATCAAAACATTTGGACATTAGTTAGACTGGATTTGAGTTCATCAAACACAACTGTTTCCCAGAATGAAAAAGTGAGGACGACGGACTCCGTAGGTCTTTGAAAGCTTTCTACAAGTGCACTGGACATGCAATATATAAGTTTCCTTTGTTTTTTCAGTCTACCGATTGCAGTTGCTCAGGTTATGTAAACTGTCTCTCCAATCAGAATAGTAGGCGGTTGCGCGTTATTTGATTCTGTGTGCAGGGTTGTCAATTAAAAGTAGGGAGGTTTGGCGGATAATGCCACACAAACTGCCCTTCCGTATTGTTTATGTATCCAGCCAAGATGAACATTTTCCTGCTACAGAGCTAAACATTCACCACCCAGCAACCAAAGGATGGGCATCGTCTCGATTTCCTGCCTACCCACAACACCTTATTCTCGTTCTGGAAAGAAAGGCTAGTCTTCGTAAAATCCAAGTGCTTTGCCATCAGTACCTTATAGGTCTGTTTGAGAATGTGGTTTTATATTTTTCAGCTTCAAAGATAGAATTTTTTGTTGGGGATACTTCAGACGATGACATAAGTCATTTCAGAAATGCTAGATTTACTAGATTAGGGTGAGTTATTTCAGTTTCAAGTTCATGCTTTTTTCTACAGATATGTAGCACTTTCTGACAATCAAACAACAGAGTTCAAAGCTAGGGAACTTAAGTCTGTTCATATTGACGCAACAGGATCTTTTATCCAACTGTTTTTACACAAAAACCACCCTAATAGTTTGAATTTGTATGACCAGGTAATTCCTTTAAGTGTGCTTTTATTTATTCAGGTCGGAATTGTCGCTATCAATGTGATCGGTGATTTTGTGAATAGAAACTTGCACTCTGATCCTGAAGATTATTCCGCCACTATCTACAAGTAAAGTTCGCTCTATGGTCTCATTTTGCTAGGTTGTTTTGTTTTAAAACATTTCTTCGCTATATGCATGCCCATTTTAGTATATTCAAAGGTGATTAGTCCTACATTAGAAAATCTGGTTCATTGCAATGAAACCCATGGGTTTCATAATTTACTGTTTTAAATCTTATTGTTATGATCGATTTCTTCGGATGGTTTTTGGGAAAATCTCATAAAACTGTCTTACGAATTTTGATCGAAAGACATCCAGTCATTAGAAGTAGGTGTATGCCAAATATTCGCCAACTGAAGTGCATAGGAAAGCTGTTTAGCATATCAATCTAGGGTCTTTCTCGAAAAATGTTATTGAGAGGTTAATGTTGAAGGGAGGCGAAGGGTTGTCAGACTTGAACAACTCGATAAGGAAAGGAAAGATTAGTTATTAATCTGAGAAAGTTTAGATTACTTAAATGGGATGTTTGAGACGTAGTGCCAAAGTTTTACTTTGGTCTGTTTGTCCGGAGAAAAACTCGTAGTAATCATGTAGTTTTCTAAATGTGAAATTAATTTTTACAGCGACTATAAACGGTTTTACGAACCTCATTGTCTCCGATTCTGGAGTGACTGCATTAATAGCAGTATACACACATGGGTGTTTTTTAGTCATGTTTACTTTTGTCATTCGATAAGAATCAAATTTCGAGGTTATTCGAAATCCTGCATTGACTAGTCGGTCTGTCGGTCATCTAGTAAATCGTACACAGGTAAAAACTAGAATTATGCCTACAAGTTTTAGCTTTGAAACTGTGATGGTGACCACTAAAAATGTCGCCACTGATACAAAAGGCTTGGCATGCGACTCATCCCTGTCATATGTAGAGTGGTGCTGCAGAATCGGCCCTGTTATCCATCAGTGAATTTGTTTAATGTGCCGCAGTTCGTCCCATCCTATTTCACGACTGAGATGATATTTGCGACTGTAACTTACGAGGAGGTTAGCGGATTTTGACCATTGTCGTCTGTGTCAGGTGGAGTTATGTGTTCAATAATAATGTTAGACGTAAAGTGAAAGCAAAAGAGGGATAGTTAGTTGGTGAGTTTGTGAAGCTCCACTGACTGACATGGGTAGAATGCGGGTTATGCATACCAAATCACCTTCATTGATAAGCAATGTTAACTTACATAAGATTAACATTGGAGAGAGTTAAGCATCAGCCGAAAGCATGGGACTATTCTGTGAAGATTACTGATTTGATCTACTTTCGGGAGTGTAAACTGCTTGACTGGTGTTCTTGGAATGTTAAGAATCAATGTTTGAAAATTTAGTGATATACCTCAAAAAACATATTTACTTCTTATTATCCTCCAAACTCTGAAAGTCCTAATTAACCTTCATCTACTTGTTCTTTCTGCCGTACATTTTCGATTTTGTACCCATTAAATTTCATTACTCTACTTTCATGGGTTTTTCCGATTAGTGACAAGTTGGCCTACTGCATTTCAGTACAACATTCTAATTTCTTCAGATTGTTGCAAGTGGGATATTTGATTGCTTCTGAAGTGTCTAACATACTGGATGGTGGGGAGCACGACAGAGCATTTGGGAAGCCATCACATATGCTGTATGAAAGTTGAGAGATTCCGAGCTTCTGAAATAGATGGGTGATATTTATTATGCTTAATAGGCGTTTATTTTTATACAGTTAGTGGTAGTAGGAATAGAGTGGAGAAAGCAGTGACTGGATGAAGACATGCTATTGATATCAATCATGTAGCAAGAGGGCCCAGGTCTTATTTATTTACCTATCCTTTGGCTTTGTCATTCTCTTCTCTATGTACCAGTATGAGACGCAGCAACTTAGAGGAGTACTCAGCAAAGCGTCACCATTGTTACTGAATAATTCAACATTGAGAATGTAGGCTTCAAATAAATCAGTGGTTATCCATTTTTAACACTGTGGTGACTAGTATAATATTATGCTGATTATTAATCATAATTCTGCGCAGACAAAAGGCCTATATTAACTTTCATATTACTATAACAGGAGAAGACGAAAGACTTGGTAAAAAATGTTTATTTGGAATTCGTTATCACTATATAGTGAAATTATGTACACCTTATCTTCAAATCACCATTTGCACAGATCTTCGGTGTTGTGCTGCTTCTGACCTTCGTATTGCTCCTCTTTGTGTTCCTTTCACGTTTCCAATGTATCTCCACAACGGTGTATCATTTGCTGTTTTTGACTTCGAATCTGTCCCCCTGCTTTTTGATGTTTTTATGCCGGCGAACGTCTCTTTATATACTACCGATAAATCTTTTCAGCGGCACACACCACCTTGCTTGTTATATATGTCAGCACATCGCGCAGTCTGGTTCACTGATTGTATGCTCAAATGAGTTCCAGAACTTTCGTGCAATTATTTGGCAATGTAACAGTTATTTGACGAGATATGTATCCAACTGCATTCTGGTTGGATTCATGTATGGTATTTATTTGAGGCAAAGTATTAGTTGTCACAAACCATCGCTTTTATCATTGAAATGCTTGTTTTTTGATCCTCAGCGTGATATTACCAGGACACTTTCCTCTCCCGTCATTGTCATTGATATTCACTTACGAATTGTACTTTTTGAGTGATGTAAGTTAAAGGTATCGACAATTTCTACTATTTGCTTAGTGAGCCTTTGTGATGTAAGGCGACTCCAGTTGACATATTTACAGATGACTTCTTAATTGAGCTGAAATACGGAGGCTAAAGTCTCCTACTTAAGGATATTATGATTTATAGTCTACTCTGATGTGTATTGGTGGCTGAAGTAGGAGTTTACTAAAATGTGGGCTTAAACAGTCGTGTCAATCAGCTCGTGAGGGTGCTGGTTGTCGGTCTGAGCTATGGAATCGTTGGAGTCTACCTCCGTATGTTATCGACATCTGAATGACTATGTCACATGGTTACCAACGTTGGTTTTTATTTCTAATAGATGGCGTTTTCCTGATTTGCAGTTAGTGTTTTGTTTTTTGCTCTCATTCCTCTCTTCTTTAGATTTCTAATTTCTATACTTTCTTTGTATTTTTCTCTACCTCTATGTGTTATTGTGAAGTGGGTTTATTTGAACTGTTGCAGTTTTGCGTTAAATTCTGCTTTGAAATTCCAGTTCGTGTACATTGGTAATGTGTAACAACTGTCACTGAGTAACTCAACATCCTATGTCATCAATCTCTGCTTGATAGTTTTCACCACTTTCTATAATTTTCCCGAATTACTATTCGTGTGTACCAGTTTTAAGCAAATTTTAAAATTACATTAGTGTTCTTTATATTGACACCGTCAAATACTTTTTTAGCGGTCGTTTTCAAGTTATATGTATTTATAGATCCTTACACCTAAAGAAACGGTTCTCCCTGTGTTACAACTACAATACTAATTATTTTTGTTATTCAGATAGTGAGAACCTGAGACATGTAGCGAAATACCGCAGAAAATAGAGCAAACAAGTGTCGAAATATTTGGATTTAATTTTATCAATTAAGTTATTAAGTTGTTATGATAATGGTTACATTTAGATGCTAGATGTGCTACGGTAATAACATCTTTTTTGTCTTGTATCTTTTCTTCACTAGACCGGATTACATTCCTCCTACAGAAGACTTGGCATTTGATATGTACCAGGACCCTGAAGTCGCCAATATAATAAGAAGACTAGAGAAGCAGAAGCGTGTAGCTGTTAAAGGTGCGTTATTTTGTCCGTACAGTTTGGTCGTTCTGTGAGATACAAAAATCATGTGGAACGTTAAGATGCGCAGAATTTTGCTGATTTATTTAAATGTACTGGCCTCTAAGGTAGGTTTCGTTACTATCATTGTTTAGAAAGCCGGTAGAAATTGGAGTGAAGTGAACAACTGTTCCGTTGTATTTCGGAACCCTCTAGCAGTGCGCACCCACCAACCTGCCAGGGATCGAGCCTATGATCTCCAGATTTTGTGGGGAGCATGCTATTTTTCAGCAAATTGACTAGGATCCAATGGTGTTCATGAGTTTTTTTTATTCCTTTACGTTCCCAGTGGAACATAGGGCTTCAAGTTAGGAGCTTGAAGTTTCTGTAGCAGTGTTTATGTTTACAGGATGGGTTGCTAGCCTCATGCCCAACCTTTTCCTCTTTGTCAGCTTTTATTTCTGGCTTAGTGAGGTAAAGGAGTGCGTCGACCGGGGATCGAACCCCGGACCATATGCATGGTCGGCGAGCGTCCTAACCGCTATGCCACCGACGCACATGAGTTGTAACTCTTGTAATTTGTGATATAACCTCAACTGTTGTGCAGTGTTGCCTTCACATCCAACTTGGTTGACACGTCACTGCCCATTATTTGCTATTGAAACTCCTGGAAGTCTATCATGTGGTTGGTGACTAATGAGCAGTGAGATAATTCCCAAAGATTGATTTGTTGAGACTTGATCGATATCAAAGTAGATTTCGTTACGAAAGACTAAAATGGAGTTGTGTACAAAAATCCTAAAAGCCCATTGTCAAAATATTGCGACTTATTTTCCATTTGTTGCTAAAAATTGCAACTAAAATGATGATAGATTGAATTCACGACTGCCATCAATCCTAAGTACTAATGAGGGCTATTAAAAACCGAATATAATGCATGAAATACAGATGAAGGGTTATGCCTCTTCAATTTATTTACAATCCAAACTTCCAGGTGATTTAAATCACTCTAACAGGAGAAACTGGTCAGGATAATGATTGTGATTATCTAAAAATACTGGGCATCTATTCGGAATAAATCTAGACTACTCACTGAAGACTAGCGGAAATGACTAGTCTTACTCAACTAATTTGGGACGAATTGATGTTATATGGATTTTATTCTCCTCATTAGTTTCACTAGTTTAAATAAAGTAGGTCCAGCATATCAAAGTACCAAAGAAGATAGTTTACCAGCAAGTCATGAAGTTATCTCTACAATCTTAAACTGTACACTGCGAAGAAAAAATACAAAATTATTAATATACTGTTTGGAATATTCAGTCATCAAACTCTAAATATGGAGGTATTTCGTTTCATTGACACGTGCACTTTTATCAATGCCAATTGTAAAGAAGAAAAGACCGATGAGGCTCTGAAAACATAAATTTGGTATATCTTGTCTCTAAGTCTTTATTTGCACATTATTTGCAAATTGGTCGAATATCACATTTATTAGCTTGTTGGACTTTGCACAGTGTTGTAACGTTCTTCTCATGGTTATCTTCTTCGATTGCTTCTTCCAGTGCGCAAAACATATTTTTACTCTTCTGAATTCGTTTACTGATACACTACTTATATCTGATTATAAGTAGCATTCACCACACCAGGACTCCTATACAAAATTCTTCATGTCTCTGATTAAGAAAAGACTATAAATATCAGTATTTCTTGTGTTTTATATTGTAAAAGTGCATCTGATATTTGCAAAGAAGTGAAGATAACGAAAGTATTGTGTTGTTCTTCTTAATCGCCTACTTGTGGAAAGATTCAAGAAATAAATTCAGTATATCTTCTATATTTTTATTATCTTAGCTGAACTTTTCGATCAAGCTCAAAGTATAAGAGATGCCATAATCCAACTGCAACAGGTGAGCTAAGATATCTCCATTTCTCCCTTTTCAGATAAATTAAGGTAACCAAGTATACAAAACATTTATGATGTTGATATATAATTAATTCAATGAATGATGTTAAACTCACTCAGGTGCTTTGGTTGTAATGACTAGAGAAAATAACTAATTGACACGTAGTATTCATTGAAGCGAAAGACGACCTATTGTGAGACTTGCTTGTTTCAGTGACTCATCCACAAGATATACAACTATATATATACATATATATATATATATATATATATATATATATTGCCCTAATTTGGTTACAAAGAAGAAATATTTTTTCAAATGTAACAGAGATTAATTTCGGACGATTTGAAAACTATTTAATTCAACAATAATGAGATATCCAAGTTTCTTAAAACCTCTTTTCATCATTCACTTCATAACTTCATCATTATTGAAATGTTCAACCTCTATCTATGCTTCACCTTCTGCCTTTTCTTCACACGTCCCCATCCCCACTCCTTTTATGAATTTGAATCAATCATGAACAACAGTTTGGCCGAATAAGATGGTACAAGCATTTCTTCCGTTGGCATCTCATCGACTGCATGCAGCATAAATTACTAAGTTTATGCACCGAAAGGCTTCAACGTAGATGCAAATTTTACATTATGTCGGTTGGTAGGGGGTTCCAAACTTAATGAACAGTGCTCACAAAATTACACACGTAGTTTCTATACAGGGAGTTCAAGTTTAAACAAAATCAATGTATGCATATAATGACAAAGGAGTCACGTAATAAAGGCGAGGGGTGAGTATGATGATGAGCAACCAATAAATCGGGTAACTATGTGCTGAATCCATCTCAAATCATAGAAACAAGACACAAGCGAAATTGCATTTTATTCAAGGGGAGGTGAAGTTAAAGACAAAGATTGAGCAATCAAATGAAAGGGAGAGTTAAGACGACATCCAGTTATCAAAACAAGGAAAGACTGATAACCGTCTCTTTCTGAACACATCAATAGGGTTTCAGTCGTTTGATAGAGATCGCTTCGGCAAACTGGAGGAGAATTAAGCTCGTCTGTCTATTGGTAATTTTAAAAGATTTCGCGATTTCCACCTCATGATCCGTATCACAGAGATGTTTGGTAATGGCACTATTGTAAGCGTTTGTTCCCTTCAGACGTAGGCTTTTCGGTACATGTTCAGAAAACCGGAGGTGTGCCCTTCTTCTTTCAGTTTTCCCAATGTAAATGCTCCTGCAGATACACGTAAATTTGTATGCACAGTTAGAGTTAACTTGAGGAGGGTATCTGTCGAATTTCGATTGCACCAAAGAGAGCATGTTGTCCGATAGACGGGAACCAACTTAGGTGCAGGATAGGCTATGGCTAGTAAGGTACTCAATCTTCTGTTGACTATTCCTGCAATGTTTTCACCTTTAGAATAGAGTTGAATGAAGACAGGATTTTTCTCCACTATGATTTGTTTGACATTTGAGCCTTAAAATCTTCGGAATAGCTTTGTCAGAAGAACCGATATCGCATCTCAACTTGAAAACTCATTCTATCAGCTGAATGAACTTATTACAGTTGATGAGGACAAGAAGAGTTTGTTCAAATCTAATCTGTTCAGCGTTGCAAATGAATACCTCATCTCACCATCATCATATTCGAAAATCCTTTTCGAGGAGCATCAAAGAGCGTGGTGATGATGGACAAAGATGACTACATTGCAAAGATAGAAACTGTGTTAAATGACCTGTTGAGGTTACAGTTGACGACAGATGAAGCCGAAAAACGCAACATTATGTATTGAGAGATCTGCTAAAGAGGAAATTGATTGACAACAATGCTTACAATGATTTGAAAAACTGAGGGTATCGTTTGCCGTACTTAGATAGCCTTCCAAAGATACACAAAGCACAAGTCCCTTTGAGACCTACACTTTCGATGATCAACTCGCCTCAGCATAAGGTTTCTCGCTGGCTTGCAGAGAAGTTGGAATCTATTCGTCAACGGCTAGGTTTGTACACCATGAAAGATTCATTTCATTTTGCTGAAAGCGTGAATCACATGAACGTTTCGAATAAATTCAAGGCGTCATATTATGTGACTTACTTGTTCACGAGGATCCGAACCAATCAAACTATAGAGATCATTTGTCAGCACTCTGATCTTCTTCCGTTCCCACAGTCGGGATTCATACGCCTACTGCTAATGTATCATGGATGTACAATTACAGTTTGACAACACTCTTTACCATCAAATAGATGGTGTAGCTATGGGCAGTCCACTTAGCCCTGTTTTAGTAGACATCTTCATGCCCGACCTTGAGAAAAAAAAGTTAAAGCATGCAATTGTTGGAACAGCTTCTTTTTGTCGATATGTCAGTGACACATTTTTAGTGTGCAACAATGAAATTCGTGCTTCCTACGTGCTCAGATTATTCAACGACGCACATACAAATATTGAATTTACTATGGAACATGAAATTGATCGAAAGTTCCATTTCCTTGACATTGCCATGCAACGCCTGGAAAATGGTGGTTTCCAGAGGTCAATTTACCGAAAGCTGACATGGAGTGGACAATAATTACATTTTAATAGTTTTTGTCCAAATAGCTATAGACGAGGTCTAGTCAAAACTCTGTACTATAGAGCTAGGAGAATATGCTCTACTGAGAAGTTGGAGAAAGAATTTATGATTCTCAAAAAGATGTTGAAGTACAACGGTTACCCTCAGAGATTCATTAAGAAGAATGGAAGATTTTAAGGCTCAAATGTCAAACAAATCATAGTGGAGAAAAAGCCTGTCTTCATTCAACTCTATTCTAAAGGTGAAAACATTGCAGGAATAGTCAACAGAAGATTGAGTACCTTACTAGCCATAGCCTATCCTGCACCTAAGTTGGTTCCCGTCTATCGGACAACATGCTCTCTTTGGTGCAATCGAAATTCGACAGATACCCTCCTCAAGTTAACTCTAACTGTGCATACAAATTTACGTGTATCTGCAGGAGCATTTACATTGGGAAAACTGAAAGAAGAAGGGCACACCTCCGATTTTCTGAACATGTACCGAAAAGCCTACGTCTGAAGGGAACAAACGCTTACAATAGTGCCATTACCAAACATCTCTGTGATACGGATCATGAGGTGGAAATCGCGAAATCTTTTAAAATTACCAATAGACAGACGAGCTTAATTCTCCTCCAGTTTGCCGAAGCGATCTCTATCAAACGACTGAAACCCTATTGATGTGTTCAGAAAGAGACGGTTATCAGTCTTTCCTTGTTTTGATAACTGGATGTCGTCTTAACTCTCCCTTTCATTTGATTGCTCAATCTTTGTCTTTAACTTCACCTCCCCTTGAATAAAATGCAATTTCGCTTGTGTCTTGTTTCTATGATTTGAGATGGATTCAGCACATAGTTACCCGATTTATTGGTTGCTCATCATCATACTCACCCCTCGCCTTTATTACGTGACTCCTTTGTCATTATATGCATACATTGATTTTGTTTAAACTTGAACTCCCTGTATAGAAACTACGTGTGTAATTTTGTGAGCACTGTTCATTAAGTTTAGGAGTCTCGTGTCAGGTAGCAAGGTGGAAAATTTGTAAATGTGTTAATGCGGTTGTGTTTTAATTATCTCATTGGTATTTTTAGATTTGAGATGTGGCTTCTTCAGGGGATTTTTCAGTTATTTCTGCCATGTATATCCTGTTATTTAGTTTTTGTCTCTTTTTATTTCATTTGAAGAATTATAGTTTTCAATGATTTTAAGCAGTAAAGATACGATGTAGATTTATTTGTTTCAATGGTTTATACTTAATTGCTGATGTATTTTTTTGTGAACTCAAAGAACACCTTCTTAGAGGTGTTATTTATTTATTTAAACGCATAAAAACTTGGTGCAATATGGCACTAAGAAGGATGCGCCACACAATAATGATAAAACAACATAGATTAAAATAAAAAAATATATAAGTAGAGAACGGATAAAGAACTTCATCTGGAAGGAAAACGGTCATGCTTAACAAGTTCAAATAGTATTCGTTAACTATCATCGGGAAGAGGAGAAAGAAGGAAATTGCAACACGTGTAATAGCACGCGATAAGTTTCATTGATTGTTTGTTGCTTCATTCAATTCATTGTGTGAGGGCTGAGATACTGCCTGGGCGCCCAGACCGAAGCAGGTGATTTTATTAAGGGACCACCCTACGAGTCTTTGACTTTGAGTCTAATCCGCAAGGCAGCGGAGCAGCGTCAGGAGCTGCATTCCCATGGTTGACGGTGACGCATATGGGTTCATACACCATTTGATCCGATTGGATACTGGAGCCGTTGCAACCCGTGGTAACTGCTTTTAGTTCAACCGCTATCCAAACAGTCTTCCTGACATGGTAGGACCTGCAGGGACAGAGTCCCAGTCAGTTTAGCATGTTGGGTCATTACGGTATTCCAGCCCGACCACCACGACAAGGTAGCAGTTATCAGCTGGGACTTAGAGGTGTTGATTCGGTTTTAATCGTGACTGACCTGTGCAAATAACAGGTCAGTCACGATTATTATTATTTCATCAACAGTTAATAACATCTGAGTGATATAGTAATGAAGGGATAAAATTCAATAAAGTTCATTTGACTTCGTTGTTTTTAAATACTTTCCAAAGAAAAACATATTCATTTGTTGAAGTAATTGAGTTGCACAGTTTTTGTAAGCTAAATTTATAAAAAGTTGTGTTGCATGTCATTAGCGTTTTTCTCATGAGGTTGTAAGCATCAGCAAATGTAACTAAATTTTTAGTATAACTGCATTAAACATGTTACACTTCTGAGGAAATTGACAATCCATTCAGTTTGTATATATGCAACATAATATAAGTCTAAGTAGCACTATGACACCAATTTAAATTACTGCAGTTAATTAATGAGGTCCATTAGTCACCACACATACATGGATATGGTCAACCCATAGGTACATAAGCTTAGCTAATGTTTACGAACGCCTTCAGGATGTTACACACTTTTGTACTGAATAAACTAAATATAGGTTGAATAGGTGTGAATTTATGGTTTGGGTAAATAATGTAAATATGCTTCTTATTTCTTTGAGTACCTGCTTAATGATTAATTGCATATAGTTTAACAGTATATTTTTTGAATGTATTTTTCTACTGAACTGTTACGTAATGTATTAGTCCCTTTCATGTTAGCATAAATTCCGGTTAGATCATTCAAAGTGGTAATGATGCATAAAGTCATAAAGTATGGTGAAATTAAGAGCTCAAATTGTGAGAAAATGTGTAAATTCAATGATTTTCTATTGTATAGAAGAAGAAAATGAAGCTCATCAAAACCGTTTAGTTCTTTAAAACGCTTGTTTGACTTCAGTGATTACCATGATATAACATACTTTTGTGTACATACTTATCTGGCGGGTATGGGGCTTGTTTTCATAATGATATGCAACAAGGTATGCTAGCCAACAGCTTGCCATGTGGTCATCCTTTCCTACGGTTTTGATTCGTAATTTTTTGAATTGAGCATACACTCTAAAGATATCACCAAGTCACGAATGGTAACCGATTTCTCACAAAAACCCAGATAACAACCTACCTGAATAGGGCCAGTCGCTAGGGGGCATCAGATTGATATTCAAGTGTTGGTTTGCAGGGATTTGATTTGATTGGTTGCAGGATTTCTTCATAAGATCACATCGGTTAAAGAACCATTTAGGAAACTTGACCATCAGGTCGGCTGTGAGGAGTAATACTCGCCGGTGACATTGGATAGCAGTCGCGGTATATCGTGAACTAGCAGAAGTAGGAGTTTATGGACTGGTCATTGGATTGGGTCCCAGTGGCTGGATGGTCTACGAGCTGTCCCTGTCCCAGTGGGTGCATACTGATGATGAGTCCCAAAGCAGGCGGAAACAGCTATCCAGTACCCACCAGATTTTCTAGTGATCCTGTAACCTATGTCTGCTCATGATGATATCCTGTATCCCATCAAATCAAATCTCTGCAAACCAACACTCGAATACCTACCAAAGTTATTGAAGGACACTCTAGCTCACATATCTCTGGGTAATAGTTTTTAGGTAATGTGCATATCAGCAAGTTTGGTATCCTTTGTATAACTCCCACTGCAAAGTAACCGCTAAACAAATAAAAAAAAGATAAATGCATAATTTTAAACTGAAGCGCGTTCTCCCAAGTTTCTGTTTTTTTTCTCCTATCATTACTAGTTTATAAAAGAAGTTGAAACAACACTTTTAACGAGCGTCGACTTCTCCTACACCTTGTTGTGTTACTGTATCACTTTATGTGTTTTCCGTTGTGTATTTTTCTGTCTGAATGCATTAACATGCTTGCGTGCATTGATTATTTTAATATTTTGTTGTTTACGTATACCGTACACAAATTTACGTCTGTATCATTTCCGGAGCTGTTTTTTAAACGTGGACATGTCTTAAAATTTTATTTTAGGTTGGCGAGCGTCTCGGTGGATTAGCACTTGAAAAGCAACAGGCTGTTGAAGAAGAAAATTATGAGCAGGCGAAACTAAAGAAGAATGAAATGACTGAAATACGTACAAATTTATATCGGGATATTGATTTAATGAAATTATTGTCTGCAGAAGACCAGGAACAAATTTACGGTCGATTTGAAGGCTCATCGGCTGATGAGGTAAACTGTTAAAATTGATGGTTTTTCATATTAGTGATGTAAATCAATGAGCTTATTACCTTATTATCCTATCATCTGAATTCACATAAAATTATTTTGCTTTGTTTCAGAGCAACGAACGAAACAAAAGTAAGTAGGCTTGTATGTTTTTTGTCTCGGTTTTATATGTGACTTTAATTCAGTTTGATTCCCATTTATCGCTTAAAGAGGGGGGGGGTGTGATGCATTGAGGCATGTTGCACTGTTGTTAATCAAAGCTATTAGCGAATACTTTTCATACCCCTTATATTTCATCTCTATTTATGTAAATTATAGTAGGGTGTATTGATTGAGTGAGTATATGTTAGAGAACAAAAGATGTTCTTTTTATATATAAGCCTGTTATATTAATTTCGATTAACTTCCCTGAAGAAGTTCGGACCAGATTTCCGAACGAAACGTTGGAATTACTCATTTCAATATCGCTGAGATTTTACAAATATAATTTTTTACAAATGTCCACTGACCTAAACCCTGTTGTTTTCTTGTCTGTTTGTATGACCTGTTCGCCAATCTTAACTTATTAATCAGTGTGAATGAAAAAAAGTATCAATGGGATTGTAGATTATCGCTTTATTTTCCCTTACATAACGTTTATTTGTTGACTGAATTTGTACGAGAGGAGAGCATTCTAGTGTAGTCTCAACAGCGATTACATGTATGTGCGCAAATATCATAATAATGGACTGAGTCTGACTTTCCTAACCAATAACTACAACATAAAACTAACTAATGTCAGCTCATGATGAAATTCTGAAACCAATCAAATCCCTACAAACCAACACTTGAATACCAATGAGATGCTCATTGGCGACTGGCCCTATTCAGGTAGGTAGTTACCTGGGTTCCAGTGGGAAGTCGTGATCAGTAGGGTGCAGCGGGTCGGGTGTGAGGACGAATACTCACCGAAGACATTGGCTAGCGGTCGCGCTATGTCGTGAATTGGCAGAAGTTAGAATTCAAGGACCATTGGATCCGGGTCCCAGTGGCTTAATGGTATACGAGCTCACCTTGTAACCGGAAGGTCCTGGATCCGAATTCCGGTGGGTGGGTACTGATGAAGCGTCCCAAACTAGGACGAAACAGCTGTCCAGTACTCCCAGGTTTTCCATTGGTTCTCTAACTAATGTCAGCTCATGATGAAATCCTGAAACCAATCAAATCCCTACAAACCGACACTTGAATAAACGTAATGATTGAGCCGGCACTTCCAGTGAACCACCCAATGAGCTACACCGCCTAGAAAAATTGTCCCTGTCGGTCTTATCTTGCTGGAAAACTGAAATCAATTACTGGTAATATGTAAATTGGTCGTACTATTGTGGGATGACCTGATGACGAACGCTTACAGTTAGAGGAATGAAGGGAGTAGTAAAGTGTTTCCTCTTCATAATCAGCAGACCAGTTGTACTGCTTTTTCCAATATACTTTTTATTTTGGTCAGATCTTTTAGCAGTTACCTATCATAAAGACTCTTAGATAAAACAAGGGTATTTTTTTGTACAAAGACTGCTCCTCATGCTCAGCATCAAATGTTATTTGTATAAATTTTCTAGACTGTCTCATAAAATATTGATTTCTTTGGATTTCAGTGAAACGAATACCACCAGTACGCTTTCAAAGCTTATTGACAGCAGGTGATGCAAATGAAAACTGGCCAAATGATGAATCATTTGACAGTAATAACAACAATCAATCTTCCGACCACTTTCCATTTCGTCGTGCATATCCCGCGATTGACCCCGATGAACGTCCTTTGCCAGCACTTAAAAACAGACTAAAAGATATTGGTAGACCTTTACGTGGAGTTGAAGTCGAACCATACACATCAGATTTTCCGGTTCCAGTACGTAATGAAGAAACCTATGATGATTCACAACATTCTGAGCATATACCAGTTGATTTAAATGGGCCTATTCCTGGAGATATAGATTCGTATGAAGATGAACAAACTATGAAATACTTGCAACAAGCGGCTCATGGACGTGCGCTAGAAAATGAAGAAAATTATCCTTCCGGTATTATTGATCTTCCTGAACCAATGAGTGAAACCAACCGACGTCAGGCTGTTGTAGCCATTGATGTTGTTGGAATTAATCTTGTAAGGATATTCTTATTCTTAAACCTGTATTTCCTAGTGATAATCGAAACAGTTGTAAAACATTTTATTCCGCTATCTTATTAAATGTGTAGGCTGAATTGTATATCAGGAGTGATTTGGTTGGGTGTTGCTTTTGGTATTTTTTCACTTGCATAAGAATAACTGCATAGTGACAAGATTGTAAAAAGTACTGTCACAGGAATCACAGGCAATTCTTCAATGTATTTGCTTGGTAGGAGGTAACTGTTCAATTACTACAGTCAGCGCTAGCAGGTTTGAATCACACTCCTTTTGTTTTACGTATTTTGTAAAGTATCTTCTAGGTTTATATTCCTCATTTCTGTTTTTATTAGGTGAAAGCGATTAGTCTCTGTTGATATATTTCCTCGGTGATGCCTTTGATTTCAACTGTTATGTTACTTGATAAGTGGTGGCTAGCAGTGAAATCTATATATCATCAATACTCTTTGCTGGCTAGAAGGACTTTTCTTGTTTGACACTGAAATTATTAGTGATACACGCGGTTTCGTTACATTACCTCATGTGACATCAAATTGTCCGTACATTAGAGTATGAACGTTTTTAATTTCCAAATGATTATAGATTTCATAAATACCCTAATTGGGTGTTTTTATTGTTATTCAATGACATTAATTAAGCAGTTATACTTAGACTTTCTGTGGAGTTTTACTTTCGAAATGTCATAACTTTTCGCCATTGAATGTGTGTTCTATTGTTGATGTACTAAAAACTGAGTGATTTAGTTGCTCAAGTGTTAACTGTTTGTTTTTTGAAGTAGTCTTCAATCTTTTGTGTATCATATTGAACCTCTTTTGTATCTAGTCATTGAGGGTTTGTAATTGATGTTCTGTCTGATATAGTGATAGAAATGAAATGAAAGAACTAGTCAATAGTGATGAACACCTCTTTGAACACGCAGAAATACAGTGTTCAACTTGAATAAAATATTATGTCTTGTGACACACTTCCAATTCAATAGTTAAACATATCAGAAAAATGAAAAGTACGCCATTGGGAATACCTGCACCACAACTAATTACTGATGGAGTTATGTGAAGACCAAAAACTGCAGTCCTACCAATCTGCGTACACTACTTGTATCGTGTTTTTCGTAATTAAAAGAAATGGCCTAGAAAGTGCTCACAACTTAATCAAGAGTGTTTTCAACAACACTAGGTATGCAAGAGAAGATTAACCTGGGGGGGGGATTTCATTTTTGGATATCCTGGTCAGACAAACAAATACTGGACGATTTGAAACACAAGTATACAGAAAGCCATCTCATAATCAATTACAATAGGTTCTATCCAACAACACATCAGATGCTGTGCACAAACATTATTCAAAAGAACCAGGGGGCACTACATTACTTCTGTCTTGAGGAGTATAAAAGAAGACATCTCTTGATAGTCTTTGAGAAAAGTAGGTACCTCTTCGACCTCATCAAACAGTGTCTGCGTCCAGATCAAATGACCAGGAGAAAATCATTCTTTGAAATGACAAGGAAAGTCGGCCTACCTTCGATGAAGGACATTCCCGAAATCTTATGGAATTCGAATAAAGCAAGAACAACAGTGGTTTATGCAGAATAATATGGTGCCATCATTTATTTCGTTGGCTTCTCATCAGCTGCTTACAGCCTAAATAAATTATGAGACTCACGTACAGAAAAGTTTTAACATACTTGCAAATTTTACATGTTGTCAGTTGACAAAAAGTTCCACAATAAGTGAACAGTGCTCAGAAAATTGCGCTTATATAGTTTTTACACAGGGAGTTCAAGTTTAAACAAAATAAATATATGCATACAATGGTAAAGGAGTTGCGTAATCAAGACGGAATATGCGTTAGATACAGCATGACTAATAAATTAGGTAACAATGTGCTGAGTTCAACTGAAATCATAGAAACAAGAGACAAGCAAAATTACAGATCATAAAAGGAGGGTGAGGTTAAAGACAAAGATTTCGTAATCAGATGAGAGAATGAAGACATCTAGTTACCAGGGCAAGGAAAGACTAATAACTGCTTCTTTCTGAACACATAAATCTGGTTTCAAGCGTTTGATAGAAATTGCTTCGGCAAACTTGAGGAGAATAGAGCTCCTTTGACTGTTGATAATTTTAAATGCGGTGGATATCGAGAAATCCTTTAAAATTATCAATAGACAAAGAAGCTCCACCCCACCCACCGATGAAAAGGATAAAACGAACCTCATTTTTAAAACAAATTACATAGATTGTGAAAAAGTATATTAGGCAAAGCAGGATTTCGCTTCACTTTTGGGTCCATGATCACAAATTAGCAGTCAGATTACGTGATATACACCTATGGACGTCAGTTTAACTGGGACAATGTAAAATTCTTAGAATGAGGAGACACGAACCCTAGGGAATTCCAGGAGGCCTAGCATTCTGATCAATTAACAGAAATATTGTAGGTCAAATTTATCGATCGATAGAGAATAAGTCGTGATGAAACATTCATATGTCAGGTCAACAAGATGTTGAATGGAAATGCACTTGAATATAGTGATAAGAACATCACCAGAGACAACCAACCGTAATCCAGGTCATCAGGAAAGATAACTTTCTCATTCCTGATGGATTCTGTAGGCTCACTTCATTTTGAAATCAAAGATATCGATATTGTCTATAGGGATATGAGCAATAAATTATGTTCGAAACATCATTAGTAAATATTACTGTATGACGTCATGAGCCTGTATCAAATACACTTTTTTCCATAATGGAATTATACTCAATCACAGTGCTCAAGTTCTATTCTTATATCCCCTCAGAAATGTTTGATTTCTTTGTGTATGTATGATGTTACGTATAGTTTGAAAGAATTAAAAAACAAATATTTTTTATTGAAAAGGCAGTCGGTGGTTTCGTACTGTTAACCAAGTTCACAAGTATGCTTTTTCATATACTAATTCGTTTTACCCTTGAATACAGTAACTTTAGCATGATGTTCAGCTGTTTTTTTGTTTTGTAATAATTTTGTCTGCAGGTTACGAAGGCATATAGTAAATCCTGGGTTTTTCGTGAAAAAGCTCTCCTTGAATTAGAACAACGTGTTACCGCACCGAAGCTTCTTCCTCCAGCATCACTGCCAGATCTGGCGAACCCTGATCCAAAAGCAGAAATCCGATCCACTACATTTCTTTTACGGCGGGCATTAAACGACCAGGTGTGAAAATTTCTCGAGTTCTAGAAATATTCAGTATTTGTTTTTTAGTTATTATTATTATTTTTTGATTACAGCTTGATTCCACACTGTATTTTTGGTACAAGTATGGAATTTTCAGCATGTGATATCGGTAGCCCAAATTTTGCAGGCCGACCATAGATATCAGGTGTGCGTCGGCAGGGGATCGAACCTCGGACCATTTGCATGGTCGGCGAGAGTCCTAACCACTGTTATAACATCACCTTATATCAGTTAAACACTTCGTTTTATTGTTATTATTATTATCATTCCCTTGGTTTCTGAGTGGGACATAGGGCTTCAACAACACATCTCCACATTGTTCCATTTTCTGCTGTCCTTTTTAGCTGGGCCAACGATTGTTCATAATCCCTTATCTTCTCGCACGATCTCCTCTACGTCACCCTAGGACGCATGCCAAGACTTGTCGTTTCCCATTAGGGCTTCACTTGAGCGATGGCCTGCATTGCTCCGACAGTCTCCTCAACGTATGCCTGATCCATTTCCATTTTCTCCTACAAATTTATTGAGCGATCGGCTCTTGATTGGTTTGTTGCCAGAGTTTCTTGCTGCTTATTCTTTCTGGCCATTTGATCTTTGGCATGGAGCGTATGTAGTTGGTGATAAAAAGTCTGTAACTTGTTGGAAATGCTTTTCGTGATACGGGCGCCAAGTTTCTGACTCATATATTTGAATTGAATTGTTATTTGTGTTGAAAATCAGTATCTTCTTCTTTACGCTGGCTGAGTGCAGATTTCCAAATTATTTTCAGAGACTGACTGACTGGTTTCAATGTAAAACTTTGCACAGATGTGGATCAGTTCGAGTTGCCACTCTCCGTTTATGCAGTACACAAAACAAAAGAAAGTAAACAGAGATATGAGGCAAAAAGAACAGTAATATGGAAGAACAATATAGTTTTATTGGATATTATAAGTCACAAGAAGTGGATGCATCTGCTCCACTGAAATCTGATTTTAGAGAGATAAATGACTGTCTTGTCTTTGTAATCCTGTCTGTGACATCCTCACCCCTTCTGCCTGTAGTTGAAACAATGCTTCCTAGACAAGTAGATGAGGTGAACTCTTTCGAATGGTGCTATTTGTTGTCACTGTTAGTTGGTTATCTTCATCACCACCTTGAGTTTTGTCTTCGCTACGAGTCTTTTCTGCAAGTTTGTTGGTTCCCGCCTGAAAGTCTTCGAGTTTGTGTGACATTAAACACAAATCATCCACGCACGAAATCCAGATTTCCTAGCGTCTTTTAATCGGTCAGTATAACGTATTCCTGTCTTCTTACTCCTTTTGCACAGTCTGATGCATAATCCGGTCTACCACAATTAGGAATGTCATCGGTGACAATAGGCAGCAGCCTTGTCTTACTCCTGTATTCACTTCGAACTCTCCGTTGTGGATCTTCTGGCACATGGCATTGCCATGTAACCGTTGAATGAGATTGATAAAGATTTAGGCACTGCACACCACAGTGTTGAAGTGGTTTCCAAATTACTTCACTATCAACGCCATCGAAGGCGTTTTCGAAGTCAATGAAGTTAAGGTATAGGTTTGACTGCCATTCTATGCTTTGTTCGATGACGATGCGTTTTATTGTGCTCATTACTTATTGTTATAAGTTAAATGAAACTGTCTATAGGTTTTCCATAAGATCTATACCTTCTACAGGAACTGTTTCAACTGCACAGACCGATATTGTTGCCTAACTGGTAAGTCACTTTTTGATTGTACAGTTCTCGCTTACAAAATGTGTTTCCCTTAGACTACTTTTTATATTTGGAGGTAGCGAAGAACTATGGCTATTCTTAGTGGTAAGCGTTCATAATTTTATTAAAATCAATGAAGGTGTATTATACTGTTTCTCTTTAGGGTTGTAAATAGACATTACGACAACTGACGCCCGATTGTTGTGTTGTCATTTGACACCTTTCTATAAGGTGGTAGCATATTACTGATCTCATTGACCACTGGTGGTGTAACTTGTTTTAGGGATAACCAAAAATTGATAGTTGAAGATGCCACTAGTAAAGTATCACTTGTACTTGATATACTTCTATTTCTCCATATTGGTTTGTTTATTAGATGTATCACACAGTGAAACAGTATTATTTTTTTATTTTCGTCTGTTTATGCAACTTAAGTAATCTGCTCAAACTTTGATTTCAGAAATGTATTCTTTTATTGTTTTCCGTGTAATATTTTCTTCATATACCAGTACCAGTATGCAAGCTAGCACTTTTTTTTTCCATATTTATTTTCAGGTCTTGTCGATATTTCGTTTGGCCGCTAAGTTTATAAAGTCAACTATTGTCGATTTTGCTGATAAATATTCTATTCCACGACCTGATTTATATTATTGTATGGATAAATTAACCCCAGTGATTTTCCAACGTACTGGTGATCCTTCATCACGTATTAGAGATATAGCTAAAAGAAAAATTTTGGAGGTTGCCCAATGGCCACAGGTTGTTCATTGGTTATTTAGGTTTGCTTTTTCTAATACAATCCTTGTTTTAGCACTTTTTTCACCCATATTTATGTTAGTGCGTTTTCTTTAGTATTTTCTCTAAGTTGTTCATCGTATTGTTTTGTCTTTTTCGATCAGTTTCCCTTCTTATTTCGAATCGCTTTTTGGTGACCTTCAGTGATAACTTAAATTCTAAGGGGAAGATGATTGTTGTATACGAGACTTTTCGTACGGAAATGCTTGTTCTAGTTGAATAGATAGCTATTCACAACTTTCATCCCAAATGGCTTTGTCTGTTCTTAAGTTCTAATTAAAAAGGTGTCATTTGTCAGAACTCCTAAAGAAGCAACCAAATTACATTTTAATGATGTGCTCTATCTCCAATAAATGTTGTCATCTTGAAACACTGGTGTCGCTGGCTGGAGATGCACTACGAATGTCATTCCAGTAGCTTTCATACTATTCACTGTTTTCTAACCCTAGAACAGGTTGGAAAAAGCGGAGAGGTGGTCATTTCCTCGTTTGATGTCGTGGGGTGAAGAATAGTTTTGTTAGGTTACCATCTTTTGATGCATCACTGCTCCCTTTTTGTGGCCCGAGAGATAATTCGAATCACTTGCCCGAGATGTTATCAGATGTAGCTGGGAATCGTAATCAATGACGAACAGGCTGGGGTTTCCTCCTTGCTTATCTTTCCAAAAGTAACATGAAGTAATAAACCATACTTTGAATGCTTACTTGTTGCCTTAATGGTGTCCATCATTTATTCTATTCCTGTTTCCATTATTATATGGTTTTATTAAGTTTATGTGGCACATCTCTTGTTGCCCATATTGTACTATGTTTGCATCCAAGCAATAACTAACAAACAGTATTCTGACACACTATTTCTTAACCTCAAGTCAGCATCCGATTGTGTTAACTGAAAGTTGCTATGACGAGGAATGCCGAGAAAAGATATCGTGTTAGTAAAGGTATTCTACCCGAACTCATGTAGGTGTGAAAGAGCTTATGGAGAAATGCCATTTAGTGATGGGAACTAGTGTTGGCCGTCAGATATACCGCTTGTTACCACTATGATTTAATTTTATTACAGATGTATTGATGGATGTAACCCTGGTTAACTTTGAGACAAATCTAGTTGGTTTATTGTCCTCAATCTGTCTGTATGAATATCTTTTGCATGCGGTTCTCTCTTGTCAGATGTAAGATGATGCTTCAGCAATGGTCTGCATCAACACCGAGTTTAAGCATAGGAAGTCAAGTGGTTTAGTGTGTTGACCATTTCGCTTATTTGGGAAGAGGAATTTTCACTCTAAGACTGATTGCTAATGAATTCTCAACATGCACGCAAGAGGATCGTATGTATTTCCCAACCTACAGTGTCTCTGGCTTAGACGTGGTATCCGGCTATCGATCAAAGGATATGGGTATTCCTCATCAGTTCCCTCCTTCCTACTTTACGTCTATTAGACCTGGTCGTTGAAAGTGGAAGTTACAAGGAGCTAAGCGATTTTCTACCATTATTGTCTGCGTTCAGACTTTTGCATTAGGTGAAGCGATATGCCTAATGACAATGAGTTTAAGCATAATGTGATAGGTAAGAGGGGACAGTCAATCTACAAATATTTGAGGCTTTATCGATCGAGATAGCATGCCGAGGCACCGCCTTCATCGACGAACAGTATCGTCCGAACTACGATTAGATTGAGAATATTTTAAAGGTCGTTAAATGAAGCTATGGATATTGAATTTTTGACATATATGCATTACGGTTTTGTAGTTTTTCACTTCAATTCTAAAATGAAGTGAACCTGAAAAATTTACTCGATGGGTGGATAGCTGTGTTTCTTGACATACTAGCTTTTATGTGCAGAACCACACTTCGGGATGGTCTATTGTAGTAGAGTATATCTGAGAAGCCTAATTTAGGCATAGTTGACTCCGTAGAATAAGATGCACCCAGTGGTGACACCATGGCAGCAGTCATGTTGTCTCGTGGTGTGATTGAACAAGGTGAATGTTTTCCGTAATGTGGTACTGTCAGATAAAGAATATATGCAGTGAGTTAACATTTGTTAGTGATGTTCAGGTGACCATGATTTGACCGCCAAAAGGAAGATACATGGAACGATTCAGGGTTTTTGAACGTTATTGCCACAATCTGAATCAACGTAGTAAGCAGTGTTGACACTAGATACAGAACGTTAGTTTACTGAGTATGTCGATCAATAAAATTGTAAATTTTTGTCTACTGAATCAATAGACTTAGCTTTTGTCCTCCTCGATGTACGTCTTTTGTCTTTCCTAGAACTCTTCTTCACTCCTTTGTTCAGCCTTTTTTTAGATTATACTCATTGTCTGCTTTCTTCGTTTATCTCTACACTGGTCCTTCTTTTGGTTCGCTATCTTTCCTCTATCAGTTTACACTTGTCCATAAAGGGGCATTCCTTGTCCTGTCTTTTCGTCTTTTTAAGATGGCTATACAGGTTGCCTTCAACATCACTTTCAGAGAGTTCCAGTGTTTCTCCACGCAGGTGTCCTCAGTGGTGCTACGTAATGTCTCCGATTTCGCTCTGATGACTACAGTGAATGTCTCCCTCGTAGTTATGTTCTTCAGTTTCTCAGTGTTCAGCTTAAATCGTAGTCTATCTCCAGCTTATATGGGTGCTTTGGATTTGATCTTGAGAGTTCCTTGCACTAGACTGCGGTTTGATCCCATATCTGCTCCTCTTCCCGATTTTTGTGCCCAACAGTCTGTGTCTTCGCCTTCTTGAGTGACATTGAGACGAAGTCTGTCCGAGTTTTGGTGTGTCTGTCTGCTGGAACCTTTGTCACTTTGTGTATATCCTTGTGTTTGTACACGGTGTCCCTGATCACCCAATCATTGGAGATGCAGGTATCTACGAAGAGTTCTCCATTCTCATTCATTTCGTCAAGAGCTTCTAGACCCATCATGAGCTTTCTTCGAATGTTGTTTGTTCCCATTTTGGTGTTCATATAGCTGCTTAGAATGTTGATGTCGCCATTTGGAGTCTTTTCCACTACTGCATGCAGTTATCTATAGATCTTCCCGTTCTCCTCTCTGTAAGTGCATTGCATCGAGTCTTGATATCATGATCCCAGAGGAGATTAGTTCCCAATGTATTAGATCCTTCGATGTTTTCGGTGACATTGTAGCCACTCCCTTATTGGTTGTTGTCTAGGTGACCAATGTAGATCATAGACTATCCGGTTAACAGGTTGAAGAGTCATTTTCTATCTCATCTGCTTCCACAGGTTTCTAGTGCTTCTATACGATGTCTTGTGATTTCATCTGCAATCTCAGCAGCCAGCCTTGATAGCTTCAAAGATGGTGAACACATTTTATGTTCCTATGCTTACTTTTGTTGCGGTCAGAATATACATTGGCTGACTGGCACTCCGAACGCATTAACTTGCTGGCATCATCCATCTCTTATTCCAACAGAGAATAAGTTTGCCTTTACTATGCTTTGAAGTTCCACTAGTAATGGAGTTAGATTTTTATGAAGTGAGGTTGCTAGCTCCACTCCTGACCTTTCTTCTTTTTGGCGCTTGTGACTGACTAGTAAACTAGGCTTGGTGATAGCTGCCTTAATACTACTTACTTTACTTCGGCTATCTCCTACGGGAGGATGAGCCGGCTTCATGAACCATGAAGTTTCATGGGAATTGGGTACGAGTGATGTCCCCAGCATCCCTCGGCCTTTTGTTTGAGAGTGCAGCTCTAGCCTTTACACAACCAAGTGTGACCTACAAGGCAGTAGGAGTGGAGTAGGGAGTCCACTATCCATTGGGAGCCGGTGACCGGAGTCCGGTTCATTCGCCTTTTTGAATGGGGCCAGTCATGCAGGGCATCCAATAAGCCCTTTGTCCATACGTCTGCCGGTGAGCTTCATACGCCAGTCGTTGGAGGTTTGGAATCAGGGTTTAGCCATCTCCCCTAGACTGTCATCCAATGGACAGTCAACCCGGTGAAGAGCGCCGGGCATCCGCTTTTGCCCTCTCACTTTGGTGAAAAACACCTCCGCCACGTGAAGGCAGTGAGTAGGACTTCCTCAGGAGAGGCTATGTAAGACGCCCGGTCATATGGGAGCATTTCAAGAGGTGTACGGAGGGGTGGCCAACCCGCAGCGCAAGACACCCACCCCCTGCCTTAATGGACTAGCTTCTCAGGTTCTTTCGGCACTTCGTCTTGAAAGGTGAGTGCATGTACACATTCTTACCAGTTGTTCAAGAGCACTTTGCATTTCTCTGATGAGAAGCTCTTACACGTCAATAGAGTATTTATTCTATCATTTGACAATTGATATTAGTTACTTTAGAACCTATAAAAAATTTTTTTATTGAAGCATTTTCTCAATGAGATTAATGTGTAACTGTTTCCTCATTATTTTAGATGAAACAGAATACAACATTTTGGAACGAATTAGTTCGGCCATTCTCTCCTGTAACATTAGATCGATTAGTTTTGAGTCGAATTGAACTTGCAACAGAATTATATGCTATTCGAGGTGTAGATCCTGTTTTCAATGAACACGGGCATGCAAATCAAGGGAGTTTCACATTAGAGGCACTGACCATATTCACAGCTAAATGCTTAGACCATCGATCAAATGAGGTGAGTTCTTCTTGACTGCCTTACATTATAACTTTGATGATTGAAGTAAACTTGGGATATGGTCAGTAGGTTGGTCATGTTATCTCATGCAGCAATACATCACTTTGATAACTTGGAGGTTGATGATTTGGATTATCTCGGGAAAACTTTAGTCTTCATCGGGATTTTCATTATTTTGCTTATTGTTAAACCTGAAAACGCACAAATGACCCTTCGTATATACAGTGCGTTGTTTTATCTGTCAAGTGAAAAATTGTCCTCTATAATCCTCCTAACTAACACATGTTACTCATTCTTGAAGGTACGTGAGGCAGCCGAAAATCTTATTGTCGCTCTCTATCGTTCAGAAGATCGAGCTATTGTCCGTCGAGTAATACCCTTAGATGATGCCAATTCTCAAAGACATCCTTTATACAGAAGGCTACTTGGGAAATTTGACAGAATCGATGGAAGATTAGCTGCACCTTCAAGTGGTCAACTACCAGGAATTACAGCTTCAGCTAAGCAAAGAGAAGTTGAGGCTCTTCAGGTAAGGTTAAATGTCTTTTTCATCCATAGTACTTTGCTGTTTATATAAGTCTTTCTACTGGATAGCTTTTACATTACTTTATATACCTTAGTAAGTTATTAGATTTCTGTTGAGTTGTCATCATTAACTTCCGTTTACATAACTTTTATGTAATAAATTTTATATCTTTTAACAAAACTTACCATGAGAAGATCGTTCGAGATTGTTTAAATCGTAACAATGAATAGAGGTTCCTAACTGTCATTAACTAGTCCATGGCAGTGAATCACTTACAGTTGATGAGTGACATTTTTATGTTGAGCCATACTTGAACGTTGATAGGGGTATAGGGAATAATGTAACTATGAGCAACAAAAAGAATCTGTGTTTACAGTCTAAAGCTTCTCAATATCATTTATCATGGCTAGACATCTCAAAAATACCTTCCATCTTTTCCACTTGACTTAGTTCCTCATAACACACCTAACTTAATTTTTCAGAAAACAGTACCACTGGAACGGTAGAAGATAAAGACTTAGCAAGGAATGTTTATAAGGTAATGGGTATCTCTATATATCCAAATTATGTACACCTTATCTTCAAATCACCATTTGCATAGATCTTCGGTGCTGCTTCTGACCTGCATATTGTCTTTCTTTGTGTTCCTTTCACGTCTCCAATGTATCTCCACAACAGTGTATCACTCGCTTTTTCTGAAATCAAATATATTCCCCTGATATTTGATATTTTTTTGCAGATGAACGTCCCTTTGTATACTACTGATAAATCTTGTCAGTAGCACTCGCGACACTAACAAAAAAGTTGTAAAATAAGCCTACTTGGAGCAGTTACAAAATGAGTTTACACTCACATTTAGATAGTTTTTCAGTGTACGAAGTCAGTCATTTGTCTTTCGCCTAATTTATTGATGTTTCTAATAGTAATGACAATAATTTTAGATTTCCAACTGATGGTACTTAGAACGGAAGTTTCGTAAAAAATTTAGTTTGTAATATCACTAAGTATTATTACTTAGCATAGAAGTGCGTATTCAGGGTTTGGTAACTTTGGCTATGAATAAGAAATTCAATATTACGTATTTGTTTCCTCAAATTAGTGTGAGTGGAGAGTATTTCTCAATACCTTGGAACATATATTGCAAACATGTTCCCTAATTTTAGTTTTATTTGTAAGCCTACTATAAACATTTTATAAGTAGCTTAAAGTGTTTGATCTAATTTTTGACAGCAGATTTCTTAGTTTTATGAATTTTCGAACATTCGATTGTATGGTATCTTTTCCAAAAGCTTTCAATGCAGGTATATTTCCGAATGGGAATCAGTCAAATATAATTTAGAATAAACACTTTGAAACTAATTATTGCCATTCTTCTCTATAAAACTATTGAAGATCAATATACTCTGGCTAAATAGGAACTGATATTTGTCTGAATGATTTATTGTCATTCTATAAATTGGATACATCTGAGTAACAAATCTTAAATATTTGTACTGTATCATAGACTACACGAAAAATTATTCCTCATCCTTCGAACAAATATATGAAAATAGTGATCATTATCACTTAAAAGAACTACTTTTCAGTGCTCCCTGGTTTTCAACGATCTCTCTAGCTAATGTTGGTTCATGACGGAGTCTGTATTGAAATGAATCCAAATCGTGCTCGAGAACATTTACCAGTGTGGCCAAATAAAGATGTAGGGAAATCCATCAACAGTCTGATATCACACCACCTGGTCCAAACTGGCCAGAAAGCCAGCATTTAAGAATTTTTCTCTCTCATCTATGGGGTAACAGATAAATTGCCAAAAGCATCCAGGTACCAAATACTCCAAATAGCAGAGGCTGTTGTAATTCGCCTGAAACAACTGGCGCTCCTTCTTCAGAAGAAACAGGTCCAGCCACTATTACTGCTCAGGCCTTCTTTGGAATCTGCAAATTCATAAACACCTTACGAAGGCGGTCTTTTTTGATATGGCCCTCTATCCTGTACGCCTAAATTCGCCTGCTCCTTGTCATTACACTTGCATTAACCAACCTTTTGTTTTCTTATTTAAACGTAATTGTTAGAACTCACACACTGACATAAATACAACGCACATAACCCTCTACCCCGTCCTTGACATGAATATTCATCCATCTGAAGTTTATAATCACTATGACTAGAATTTAATGTGAGTATGACTCATGAGAATTCATTACTACGTATTCGTTTTCATTCATAATCATTTGCTTTGTAATACTGATGTTCAATTTAGAGTTACAATTATACATATTACCACATACACATATATTTTAGACTCTAATCTATTAACAATCTAATTGCAAATAACTTTCAGAATTCTGATGTCTGATTCTATGTTACTCTTTAAAAACCGTTAATGCTGTCAATAACAATCATTCTGTCATTATTATGGATATCTCACTGTAGAACCTGTTGATAAGGTTATCGAAAAGGATATTTTTGATTCAGTAATCAATCTTTTGGAGTTTCTAATGGGCATATTTAATCAATAATAATCTAAATATTAAAATTATGGGTTAAGAATTTTCTAATCACTTGCAAGTAGCCTGTAGTTGACATTTTTAATATATTGTCGTGTAGTAAGTATATTTTCTGATAAGTTAAGTGTCTAATAAAGCAAATTCCGTTATATTTTATTACAGGCGGATGTTCAACAACTTCGCGCTATGGTTGAACACGGAAATCGTAATAATCATGCCGTGAATCACCGAAATGTACAAGAACCACGTAACGTACAAACTTCAATTCCTGATAGGAAATCTGCTACAAAATTTAAAAGTAATGACCGAAGGCCTACGCAAAATTCACAATTTGTCCCCTCTTCTGTATCTCCAAATCGTCAAAATCATACTTCCAACAATCAAGATGGACCAGTTTTTCAAAGAAATGAGAAACCACCTCAAAATCCTACAGTTCCCAGTGCTCATACTCAATCAAATCAACATACTGAAGAGGCAGAGTTTCTGCTTAGTTTAGATAAAACTTGTATATTTTGTGGTGAACATAACGAATCTTTTACAGAAGAAGGTTTAGATTTACATTATTGGAAAACTTGTCCAATGCTTCATCGTTGCTCTAATTGTAAACAGGTATGCCGTTTGGTTTTCTTTTTTTCTGCATTGTTAACGAAGTTTTCTTCGTATCTGGTTTTTTTTAAAATTCTCACATCACTTTTATGCTGATATTAGTTGTTTGTGTATCGAAGTGAATTTTAAAAGCAATTGGTCTGTTTACTTGGTCACTTCATTTATAAGCAATTAGGATTGTCTTCGCCTATGTAGCTAGAGCATCCTGTTTGGTTGTAAGGAAATCATGATGTTCATTAAAACTAGTCATTAAAGTGCCACTAATGCGAATATACTTACTTATGATATCGAATTTTCTGTCCACTTATTGTTTACATGTTTGAAAATTCCGCCTTTTTAGACAGTTGTCTAGTCTCATTATACATTGAAGCAGAAAAATACGACAACTTGCTAAGCTTTTCTAACATACAGGATTTTGAATGAAATGGGATTTAGACACATTTGTCCTAGCGTATTTGAATAGCCTAGGAGCGTAGCGTATATTCTCAGGGGAAATGACATTTTTTATAGTTTGTAGGTATACAAATGGAAAAATAGATAAACGTAGAACGGAGTAAAGAATCATTGGGAAAGATTATCTACCACTGATACGAAAGTTTAGAAGTCCCCATAATCATCAAAGGAATTGGATTTATGAAGGTAAATCATTAAGGTAAAGGTTCACATACAGGCAATGATTTTAATAACTTTCTTTATACATCTTACTGCATAAAATCTACTATATCTACTTTATTCCTTTAGGTAGTTGAAATAGCTGGTTTAACCGATCATTTACTGAAAGAGTGTGAGGCTTGTCTTCCCGGACAGTATGTACGTTGCCGGCGGTGCACAGAAGCTGTGTTAAAAACTCATTTAAACTCCCACAACTGTTCACCTACAAAGCTGTCATCTGGATTACGTTGTCCCCTTTGTCATCATGATCTTCCATCTCTGCCAGATTCAGTTGCTCCTGGTGGACCTGAAGATATTTGGAAAGCTCACTTATTAGGCTCTAATACCATAAATATACCTCGTTGTACAGAGAATCCAAGAAGTCTACATCACCAGGAGAAACAAAGTGGTCATTTTACGAAGGTTAAAACCACTACAGATAGTAGTAAGTTGAAGTTTGAAAGTTTACAGTTTTCACTTGCATTAGTTATTTTGCACTGAAGAAGTAATTTAGTGGTTGGCAATTATTACTTTCTTCAACCAAGTCTGAGATTGGAAAATATATGCTATGTTGAACTAAGTGTTCTTCGAGCTGTTGTCCGAATGGCGGTTACGGTTCCTTTTTTCATTTTTTGGCTGAGTTGGAAATGTAAACTTGAGCATTCAACTTTCATTAAACAACTCTCAAGCCTCGATTCCACTCTTTGATTACAAGTTATTATGCAATGAAGGATAGGTCATAGCAAGTACAGTTGACATCCAACAGTCAGTCGAATTCTGTGTTGGCTAGTGAAAAATGATCCGTTTGTGTTCACAGAACCATTTTCTATATCCAGGCACCAGTCGATAAAATCAACAACGGTTGGTTTAGACCACGTAGGAAGGTGTAGACTTCCTGGTCGGGGTGCTCGGGACGGTAAACACCAATGGTTGGAGACAATTGGTGATATGGTTCAAAATCGTTCTCAATGGTTGGCGCAGATATATCCACTCCTTGTGATATATCAGATCAAATAAAACTCTTTTGTTCTTCGATATTACTATTCTTTTTCCATCACACTTCTGTTTATCATCTGTCTTTTAAATCTCTGTTGAGTTTCTTCTCTTGCTTTGTTTGCTACATCGAGTGTGACAGCTCAAACTGCTGCACATTGGTGCAAAGTTCTACGCTGAAACCAATCAGTCAGTCAGTTATCCAGGGCTAACCGGTGAAATTATAACGGTACTTTAAAAACTAATGAGGTTTCTTATCACAAATAAATGAACTAGACTTACAAAATCTGTGTTATTTTAAATCTATAGGAGCTCGTAATTTCGTATGCGGAAAGTAATGAACTAAATAATTACAAATGATGCCGTGACAGTCAAGTTGTTTAGTGTAGATTATGATTCTTTGTTTTGAGTAGCTATCTAAATATAGCTCTGGAAAACATGCTTTCGCATAACTCAGTTGTTATAACGAAATCTGGTTCTCTTTTCAATATTGAGAAAATTTTGTCCACCAAAACACTCAACTAATTATTTCAACTGTGTGACATTCCTTGATCTATCTAGGTCATAGACTCTTGAAGGTGGGTCTTGAGTGTTCGAGCTACCTGCTGTATACAGGTTTCGATCGACAGATGCTATCAAAGTTCATTACATTAATTATGCCCCCATTGTCTAGTATAATAACACGCATGTTGTTACTAAGTTGGTTTCCTTTTAACGATAAACCCTACTGTATGTTGTGAGATAACTGTTTAAAAATACTTTTTAGGTGGTTAGAATGTGTCTATTTTTAAAATTTTCACAACAGTAGTACTTAAATACATGTTTATTTAATTTCAAAGAAATGAATAATTAATACCGAATACTACATTTTGCTTACTATATCAACGAACGTGCCTCGTAACCTGAAGATCTTGGGTTAGATTCTCGGTGGGTGCACGGATATGTACTGCTGAAGAATTCCAAACTAGAACGAAACAGCTCTCAAGTGTTCCCTGTTTTTCAATGGTTCTCTAATTGATATCAACCTGTGATCAGAATTGAGACCAGTCAAATCCCTACAAAATAACGCTTGACAATATTGTATCTTTAAATTAATTGTAACTGCTCAGTAAATCAACAATTTAAAAAAAGAGTGAATACCGTCAGCGTTTAACTACTTAGGGTGTTGTTGAAGAAACGTGCTATGATGAAGTGAAGGATTTTGTCCAGAGAAGTTCTCTTAGTATAGAAAGTATTCACGTCAGGATTTTCATAGTTGTTGCAGTTCCAATACCTTTTCTATCAATTAATCACAATGATTAGATGCTATTTGATTCGCATAGGCTGAGAATGATATCATCATGTGGTTTAGACAAATGATGCATGCAAAAAAAAGACGTAATTCTTTATTGTCTGAAGATAACTTCTAATTATTATCTATGATATCTAGCTGAGTAGTAATAAAAAAGAATGAGTTATTCTCTGTTATCCTTCTGTCATCTTCAATAGAGAAATACTGTCATTTATATACAGAAAGTGAAGATCAATTACATATAAAAGTTATGGTTAATCAAAAAATAACGATTACTTACCAGGAAATATAATGTTTTCAAGTATTAGTTTTGTAGGGATTTGGATCAGGTCCCAGTGACTAAGTGGTCTACGAGCTCGCCCCGTAACCAGAAGGTCCTGGTTTCGAACCCTGACGATGGGTGCGTACTGATGAAAAGTCCCAAACTGGGACGAAACAGCCGTCCAGTACTCCCAGGTTTTCCAGTGGTTCTCTAACTGATGTCAGCTCATGATGAAATCCTCCATCTAATCAAATATAATGTTGTCGTATGGTATCCCATGACATGGGATGGTGTTTTTATTTTCTATTATGTCTACCCTGGTGCATTGGATTGGGTTGAACTATACAATTAGTCTAAATTACATCTTTAACTTACATTTTGACAACATGTTTTTGATTCTTGTACTTTTTTATCTTATAGGTAAAAATAAAAGTGGAATACCCCGATTGTCGAATGCTGCTAAAGTTCATCCAGTTTGACTAAATCGTGTCACTACAGTCTTTTCTCATTATCTCTCTTTTCTTTTCCTTCTTTTAACCTTATTCCAGTTACTTCAGTCATCTTTTTTACCCAAATTCTATCGTGTAATCCTACTAAAACCAATAGCACGATAGGATAGTATAGGAAAGCGTTTGTAAATGTTTGTGTTTATTTCTTCCATTTGTTTTTACGTTTGTGTCAAGTTGTTGTCACCCACCTACATGTGTGTAAATGCATGTGTGTGTGTGTGATATACATAGGAAAACGGGGATTTTCAACAATCTTAATCAAATTCCTGTAAAGTGATGTGTTGTTCAAGTGTTATTTAGTATATTCCCCCCTTCCCCCGCCCTTCCTTTTGAGTTTCAAGGAAATTTGTTTATCATGTTTATGTGATAACATCTTTAAGACAAAATTTTCCATACTCTGTGAACTAGTTGTGAAAAGCTAAATGAATAAATCGATTTTAGTGAATTTTACTAATTCATAAATGTAACGGTATATTGTGCATATTTTCTGTACTTTCATATCTACTTTTTTTTCTTTTTCTTTTTGAAATATATTCTAAGATATGCCACTATAATCTGTGCTTGTAATTAATTGATTAAGTGGATCGGTTTCTTTGTTCATTTAACTTTTATTATTATTATTATTATTATTATCATCATCATCATTATTTCGTCCTCATTTACTCTTTGTAAAAATAAAAGAGTTGAAGAGTTTTCATTTTTTTATTCTATCCAACAGTGAATTTACTTTTTATAAGATACTGCATAGCCTAATCACTTCGAAACCTCAACGTAATTGTGTTCATTGTGTAAGTTTACTTGTAGGTGATCATGCTTCAATGTATATGTGCTGCAATCAAAAATAAGTAAAATGACAGTGTTAATAACTTCCTATTGGGTATTTATTTCATTACACTACAGCAACAGGAATTTAAAAAGTACATGAATTTGTGGATACACTTACTCTTGTAAATGGAATGTTAAGCATAGTCGTGAAGTTCATACATCTAGATGTTTGAATATGTAGTGGTGATGGTTTGTGAGATGACATTTACAATCTGAGTGGATCCTTTACGGTACCATTATAGGTTTGTCTGAAACAAGTATCCATGCATTTATTCCCCTTGATGAATTTGAATAAGGCAAGAACAACAGTGGTTTATGCAGAATAATATGGTTGGCTTCTAATCAGCTGCTTACAGCCTACATAAATTATGAGGAGGTAGGTTTATGCACAGAAAAGTTTTAACATACTTGCAAATTTTACATGTTGTCAGTTGACAAAAAGTTTCACAATAAGTGAACAGTGCTCAGAAAATTGCGCTTATATAGTTTTTACACAGGGAGTTCAAGTTTAAACAAAATAAATGCATGTATACAATGGTAAAGGAGTTACGTAATAAAGACGAGAGATGCGTTATATGCAGAGTGACTAATAAGTTAGGTAACAATGTACTGAGTTCAAATCAAATCATAGAAACAAGAGACAAGCAGAATTACAGATTATAAAAGGAGAATGAGGTTAAAGACGAAGTTTACGTAATCAGATGAGAGAATGAAGACATCCAGTTATCAAAGCAAGAAAAGACTAATAACTGCTTCTTTCTGAACACGTAAATCTGGTTTCAAGCGTCTGATAGAAATTGCTTCGGCAAACTTGAGGAGAATGGAGCTTCTTTGTCTATTGATAATTTTAAAGGATTTCTCTATTTCCACCTCATGACCCGTGTCGAGGAGATGTCTGGTAATCGCGCTACTTTAAGATTTTGTTCCTTTGAGACGTAGGCTTTTCGGCACAAGTATCCATGCAGATGCTTCTGTATTAGACCTGTAGAACATGACTTTTCCAAGTTTGACATTGCTGAGAATCTAGATTCTTGATGAAATGTGTCTCTGTAAGACTACTGGCATCCAGAAGGGTCAACTTGTAAGTAATTATTGGACACAACAGCTCATGTTCTAACAAAGTGAAGATGGTCATTCAGTAGGCGGCACTATTGGGTAGTGCAACATTTGATAGCTTTGTCAAGTGTAATTTGTTTCTTTGGTTTCCATAAATTTTGCTAGCTTTGCATACGGTTGGAGAAAGCAGAAAATTGATCCGTCTTTGGCATGCTAATGCTGAAATAAAGATGATTTAACATTTACCGCTTCACAGACAATTCTTCTTTCAGTGGTTGGAGACGTTTTTTTCGACAGAAAACACTATTAAAGCTAAAAAGTAAAGTCTGAAATAGACAATTCTGAAAATGCGGTAAAACTTTCTTAGAACTTTACTTGTATATTTCTATTCTGATAGCAGCAAATTGAGCTGATGTATTTCTGTACAAACTTCTATATGTATGAACTTATCCGGCCATTATTATTACATGGTGATCTGCTTTCCAGTCAATATTCTGTACTTATCTATGGTGAGACCTTTTTCGTCACCATAATGGCGGGTATAACTTTCATTGCTGTAACCAAACAAAGGATTACTAACATGTCCTAGAAGGGATAATATGAAGGAGGCGAGACAAGACAGACAGAGGAAATTACATACAGTTACAGTAAACCAAAGCAATCCTACACTGGAACTCCAATTTACACCAAATGTTTGTTTTCTGATTCATTTATCATCATTTTATACTTTCTATATTGTTTCACAATTTTCTTTCCTCTTGTTTGCTGTTTAATATATCGTGCCGCCATTCAAAATTTCCGTCGAAGACATCACAACCACTTATTCACAGATTCTTATCAGTAGTATATATCACAGCGTTAAATAATTCAAGCACCACCTAATATCTAAATTTAAACGAGTTTCCTGAACCTTACTAATAGGTTTCGGTCATTTAACAGTACTTTAGCCTAAAAGCTTCGTTGATCACTTGTAATTTGTAGTGTTTTCTTTGTATCAATTATTCACAGAAAAAAAACAGCACAAAAGTTGTAGATTAAAATACAAACGCGGAAGTGGTAACTGCCTTATAGTCTGAATACGAATCTAGTAAGTGTCAAGTGCATTTGAATATTTCTGCAATATGTTAAACAAGTTGACATCTATGCGATGAGTGGCGTATCAGCTATTTTCAGTTAATAAATGTCGAGATTTGATGGCATGAAGCATATTTAGGATAAAACTAACCTAATTCATTTGACTGACTTAGCTACTTTTTCGATACCTTTAACCAGTGAAAGGTATACCATCTTGTTAACGGCAGCTGAGAATTTCGAGATCTTTCTTTGGGACTATTTCAGCAGTTAAATGTAATAAATATGAACAAAACTGTATTGATTAAGTAATAATAACGCAATCATGGATTAGCCAAAGCATTATCACGCACAGGAAAATATTCAAGTATTGCTTTGTAGGGATTTGATTGATTGGTTACATAATTTCATCATGAGCTGACTTCGGTTAGAGAACCATCGGGACATCTGAGAGTACTAGACATCTGTTTCGCCCTAGTTTGTGACTTTTCAGCATCCACCGTCAGGGTTCGAACCCAGGACCTTAGGGTTGCGAGGCCAGCTCGTAGATCATAAGGCCACTGGGACCTGATCTAATGGTCCATGAATTCTAACCTGCCAATTCGCGATATAGCGTGACCACCAGCCAGTGTCATCGCTGGCGAGTATTTGTCCTCACACCCGACCTGCTGTACCCCACTGGTCACGATTTCTCACTAGAACCCGAGGTAGAGCTACCTACCTGTCACCAAAATAACTGAGAAGACTCAATGAAAAGATGTATGTAAGATTGTGTCTACTGTATACAATTTATTATTCAGGTCAATAATAGAAAATTCGATATAAGCTAAGTAAGCTAGATTTCATCCTACAATGCCTTCCTACTGGGTTTGTTGAAATATAAGCTCTATTATTATCAAACCAGCCTCTTAATATTAAGACGTCTAAGCATGTGGACATTTGACGAAAGGGTATAAAATATTATGTATTAAACCTATTCAGAGAAATATTTTTCTGTTCGTTTACGTTAAATCAGAAACACAGAAATTTAAAGTTTCTATATAATTATTAGATATTTTATCATAAATTTGGCATAAAATGTGATATGGCTAAATGAAAGCAAGGATGTATGAAGACATTGAAGTTAGGTCAAAAATAATTGTAGTACGTTCAAACTCAGGAAAAGAAGATAAGCTCTACCAGTTGGATGTGAATTCTAACTTTTCACACTTACGAAACCACTTTAATGGTTATGATAATTCAAATAACTTTTAATTTCGATGTTCTCCCTGTGTTGTAATATTTTAACCGATTTAGTTTAAGGAAACTATGTTATCAGTAAAGCTTACGAACTCTCAGCGATCTACATAAAATAGGACTGGTATCTTTTAGTCACAAGGATGTATTAATTTATTTTAGAGTTAGATAGTTTAAGGCAATCAACTAGAAGCTTTGAACTTAGATTTTGTGCTTACTACCACTCTTCATCCGACCGTGTCTACAAACTTTGAAGGGACTGATATCTCCTTAGAGATCTGAACTTTCATCACCTGATGCTGCAGACAGACAAGTTCTCACACAGCTGTTTATGCTGCAAATAACCTTCAGTAAAGTTGGGCGAAGTTAAACAGTAGACACCCAAGAAGCTAGAACTCACCTATGACGATGGAAAGAGCCCTTATATGTCCCCCAACGGAAGCCCTGATTTCTCTCTAATTAGGTTAACTTAACCCTAGTCTAGTCTTGACGTTAGGTTTTCCCTAACCTAAAACCAGCCAGATATCCTATTTGGTATCATTACACTTCACTCAACACATTAGAAACGTGAATATAGTGTTATTTGTCTGGTTTTACTGCCTTGCTCTGAATGAGTGTCCCTGGGTCATTGATGCCTTCGTGTGAACGCTGTGGACGAGCTCCTAGTGCACTTAAAGAAATAGTAAATCAGGTTGCTAGGAAAAGGAAAGAAAAGAAATGTGCTAAATTATTACAAAGCCTGAGAAGCGAAATGTCAGAAATGAGATTTTCTCCAAATCCTGGTCGGCATGTCTATAATTTTTTCAGATGTTGTCCTTGATGATCTGGATTTGCAAGTGTTATCCCTTGGTGCTAAGTTTTGTGGTAAGCATATTAGAATTGATAAGATGGATATGCAAGTTCATTTCGAAAACCTTTATACGTAAACTGAAGGTTTCTTACCTTCATCAGTGGAGACAGTTGAACGTCTTGAATCAACTCTCGTTGACTTTTGCTATAAATACATAAATAGCAAATATAACTGTACAACACTGTGTGATTTATCAAAATAAAATCTTATCCATAATGGAGTTATAAATAGCAAACGTAAATTAAAATAGCTTACTAACCAAAAAACACAAGGAAGTCCTGCGTAAGAATGATAATATAATAGTAGCTAAACTTGATAAAGATTCTGGAATAGTAATCATGAATAAGACGGAATACTTAGAGAAGATGAATGGAATACTAAGTGTTCACAGAAAATTTCTTCTTCCATTGATTCGACTGGAAAAGCTGAGAAACAACTAATCGAGTCACTGAAAAGACTTAAACAACAAGGTACCATCACATAAAGTTTATATGGGTCACTCAAGCCTATGGGGACGATCATACCAAGATTATATGGACTACCAAAAGTGCATAAAAATGGTTTGCCACTTCTACCAGTGTTGGACATGTTTAATTCTCCATGGTTGGTGAAGTTACTAGCTCAATTCTTCTGCTTTCTAAATATCTAAATGGGGATTTTTTATATACTGAAACCTTCGTGTCTGTTGGGTATCTAAAGATTAACGTCTGCCAAAATTGTAATTGACAAGTTGTTTGGTCACTTTTAAGGTTTCAGTAGGAAATGGGTAATACTTTAAAAACTCGTTTTAGGAAACTTACTGTCTAAAAAACAGTTATTTCCCTTTATGAATTTAGATAAAGCAATAAGAAGACGTAATTTGTCTGAATCGTGTAATGTATTTTCGCAACACATTTCGAACAATCTGATCACACACGGACTTATCATACGAATATATATGAAATTAATAAAGAGGTAAGAGGTGAGAAAATAGACTTAGGTCAAGTTAAAAGGACATATTAAAGGTCAAAATAACAATGAAGACCACTAAACCAAATAGCAGAGGTAATAGTACATCTACCCTAGCTGGTATCAAAACAAAATTTACCAAAGAAGGTTTAATGTGATGACGAATTGTTTTTGAACGCATAAAGGTGGCTTGAACTTTCTAATTCCTAGGGCTTCCACAAACTTTAGCATACGCCCCAAACACGTTTTATAGATAGGTTTAAAAGATCTGTTAACATCAATTTTATGTCCTGTCTCTACAATATATTTCGCAATAGAAGAGCTAGACCTCCTGTTCTCACCGTTAATAGGTTCTGAAGATTCCATTTGTTTCTGGAGCCATTTAGGAATATGCCCTGAAGCCCTTATTTGCAGAGATCGATGAGTCCTCCCTATGTATGTGTGTCCACATGTACATTCAAGTTGGTAAATACAGTGGGAAGTGAAATCATTTTTCGCATGTTCTAAGGGCTTAGATAGATATATTGGCTTCACGTTCTCAATTATTATGATATTATCTGCATAAAAAGTCTTTTTAACAGCAGCGTTTCAGTCTTTGTCTAGTTATCAAGCTGCTATGATGCCCCCCCCTCGTGTGTGATCAGATTGTTCGAAATGTGTTGCGCAAATACATCACACGATTTAGACAGATTACGTCTTCTTATTGCTTTATCTAAACTTACTGTCCTTATTTTTGATGATAGTATCATGAAAGTAAGTAATCATTAATAATCACATTTCCTACTTGATCGATAGATTCCTATCAGTAGTTAGAGGGTATAGTCTGCAACATACATCATCTGTCTATAAATTCGTTTTCACTATAGTATCCTAAATGGAATTATTTGTATCATGAATAATCTAAATGTAGTTTCAGGTTTTAGGAATTTATGACGCAATTTCGATTCAATGAGCCTCTCTTCACAAGATGACTGGCACGCCTTAATGTTAGGGTGAACAAGTATCAAAATGAGCAGAAACTTGTTTCCTGTCGATTAAATTCTAGCATATAACATCATCAACATCAAAAATAATGCAACTCAGTGTCATGTTATAAAATTCAATGGAAAGTTTGTCAACCGACTTTTGTGGTGACAGTGTTATACAGACTAGAATTCATTGACCTACACGTTTACTGTTATTTGTTTTTTGTCTAGAACCCGGCTAATTTGTGGAACACGTTTGTAAAAATGAAGAGAATCAAATAATTAATGACCTTGGTAATTTAATTCCTGATAAATTTATGCATACTAACCAGGATTTTGACCTGGCCTGGTGTATTAAAACAGACGTTTATTCATTAGATGAAGGCTTTACTTGTCACTTTATCTGTAGCAGTTTTATTGTACAAATGAACATCATGATTGAATAATAGGGGAAATAAATCTTCAGCAGAATTCATTTGTTTCATGTGTATTTGTGTGTATGAGTGTGCAGACATCAGTCCATATACTATTCTTCAGACGAATACGTTTGTCCTTTATCAGTTTTGATAAATTACATATTTAAAGAAAACTGAGAATAAGAAAGAGAAAAAAAAGCATCAACTATCAAGGGAATTCTTGGTGACTATTTTAGCAATTTCGAAAATGAAAGAGTAGAGCGAATTGTTTTATATATTGATCATTGAATATGTTTTTTCCCATTTCCTGTAGAATAAAAGATTTAGTAAAATAAGAGCAAATATTAGTAACTGTAGAGGAGGAAACTAGATAATTCCAATTTTGATAATTACGCTTTTGTTTCCTCTCTGGAATTACAGTTTCTTTTCCTTTTAAGGTAAGTTTCATAAAGAATGGACATTAGACAGAAAGAGAGGGACAGAGAGGATTATTCATCTGTAAGGCGCTGTTACTTCCTTCTTTGGGATTGTTTGACAGTCCATGCGCATTGAATAATTGGAAAAATGAGCCCAGAACCTTCCGTTTTGAAAATGATTATATTATTGTTCGACTGCTTATGATTTCCATGTATCACTTATTATGCCGCATTATATTTTTAAAATTTTTTTTCGATTCCTTTGAGTTCCTAGGGGAACATAGGACTCCAAGCTAGAGCTTTGAAGTTTCGGTAGCAGTGGTGTTTATTTTTACGGGGTGGAGTTGCTAGCCTCATGCCCAACTTTCCCTCTTCGCTTGACACATTATCAGCTAAGCGAGGTAAAGGAGTACGTTGGCTGGGGGTCGAGCACCAGACCATATGAGTGGTTGACGAGCATTCTATCTGTGCATCACCGATGCACGTTACGCCTCAGTGCTTCCTATAAATGATACTACTGCTTAACTAGCTCAGTTTTCATTAGTGTTTATCCGCAAGCATGCTATGTAATTCAGATAAGTAACAATCGGAAGTATCTTTATAAAAAAAAGGGAATGCTTCTTCTTTTGATCAACATAATTTTTGGACATTTTTGTATTTCAAGTAATGTCAGAAGATTGGATTTTTGACAAGCATAGAAATGCTCATTTAACTTTGTAGGAATAGTTGTCTATGTAGTGATAAATGGTTACCACTACCAATAAACACTTTTCTAAAATAAGACTGACTGTCAACTGAAATTATGTTTTTTCTTCTTTTGAATTCCTTATGTTGTGTTTTGTTGTAAGCGTATAAGAAATTTTATTTTTGATAAAATAAGTTTAATCTCAATTCTAGATTCATGCCGTTTTATGCTTCTAAAGTATTTAACATGTATACTTCTGCGATTTCGGAAAGAAGTTATCTAAGGCAGTAAGATCTTGACAGGAAATCGATGAGGAGGATGTAGACTACCGTTATTTTCTCACAATCATAATCCTCATTCTTGACAATATTTTACTGGCTGTTATAGGTTTCAAGGAAAAAGATTCATCTGAGATATCAGCACACTAATACTTTGGAATGCATATTATAAGCAATGAGACTCATTTGTTAAAAACATTTAAACCAGCAAATAAAGATTAAAGTACTGTTTTTGACAAAAAGATGTATTTTTCCAAACTTTTGAAGGTGATTACTATTCCCAGAAGATAGATTGAATAAAATTGGAGGTGCTAAAGATCAGTAATCACTGTTCCGGACAAATATCTAATAAATTATACTCAGGGATTGACTGTTAGAAGTAATTTATTATTATTGTTGTTATTGTTCCCTTGGGTTCCTAGTGGAACATAGGGCTTCAACTTCACGTCTCCATTTGCTTCTGTCTTCTGCTGTACTTTTCACCTGCATCCATGCATGTTAGTTCATACTCTTTCAACTCCTCTTCACACGATCTCCTCCATGTCACCCTTGCACTGACGTCCCACTCGCCGCTTCCATTTCGGGTTCCACTCGAGCAATGGCCTAACGCGCGATGTCACCCAGCGACGGCCTCCTCAGCGAGTATCCAATCTATCTCCGCTTTCTCCTGCATATTTGTTGGTTGGCGATTGCTTCTTGTTCTGTTTGATACCAGCCATAGTTTCTTGTTGGTGATTCTTTCCGACCCGGCTATCTGATCTTCAGTATAGAGCCAGCGAAGACAGCTGTTGGTTGATAAAGGTCTGCAACAGACTGCTGGAAATATTCTTTATGACCCGCCTGCCAAGTTTCTGATCCGTATAGAAGAGCTGACTGACTTGACGTTTGTATTGAAAATCCGACTGGTTTTTTTTTGTTGATGCTGGCTGAGTGACGAAGATTTCCAGATTGGTTTCAAGTTGATGAATGTGTTTCTCGCCTTCCCGATTCTCGCTCGATTTGACATCCTCGTCCGTTACGATTTCCTGTAGTTGGGACAATGCTCCCTAGATAAGTGGATGAAGTAACCTCTTTCAAATCCCTCTCTTTGATGGTGATTGGCGCTGGATGTTGCTGTTGTTGTTGTTGTTGTTGGTTTGTTATTTTCATAACCTCCGTCTTGTCTATGTTCACTTGAATTCCTGTCTTCGCCAGCTGCTTCTTCGACCAGTTTGTCGGTTTTCGGTTGTAAGTCTTCGATTTTGTGACAGTGACATCAAACATAAATCATCCACGCGCGAAATCCAGGTCTTCTAGGTTCTTCGCGTCGGTCCAGGATATCCCTGTCTTCTCGTTTCCCACTGTCTGACGCATAATCCAGTCAGTCCACCACAATTAGGAATATCATTGGTGATAATAAGCACCCTTGTCTGACTCCTGTGTTTACTCCAAACGCCTCGCTGAGTTTTCCGTTGTGGATAACTTGACATGTGCCGTTGTCGTACAGCTGTTGAATAAGGTTGACGAATATTTGGGTTACGCCGGAGTACTCGAGTAGTTTCAAAATTACTTCAAGGTCACCTCTGTCGAAGGCCTTCTCAAAGTGTATAAAGTTGAGGTAGAGGTTTGATTGCCATTCCATGCTTTGTTCTGTGATGATGATGCGTAGAGTTGCAATTTGGTGAGAACATGATTTGCCTTTCCTGAATCCAGCTTGTTCTGGTCGGAGTTCTGCATCCAGTGCGTCCAGACGTAATGATGTAGCCAAATTTGTCAAAGTTGACTTATTTCACCCGTATCACAACAACCTAGCTGATGAAGAAGACACTGCTAAGATAGCCTTAAACATCTCATTTATACCCTACGGGTCTAAGTGAAGGCTATTCGACCTTTAGGGTCACATAAAATCTTCTCAAGCCTTGATAGTTGACTTATTAGTCAAGATGCCATTTGCTTATGGCGCTATAATTGCCGACCCAGATGTCAACATTAAGAATGTGTTTACAAAATTAGTATCGTAGAGAGTTGGAGAAAGTGGCAAGAAATCAGTAAAGGTTATTCTATTCTTCGTAGAGTTCATCGACTGTGAGAACATTTACAAACAGACAAAGGATCATAACAGTGAAAGAACTGGTTGCTAACATCAAACAGTATCTATTACCGGAATCAGTAAGGCATTTAGTAAACTTTTTTGTACTGATTAATTTTGATCGTCGCTTTATTCCTTGAAGTAGGTAACTTTGATTCTAGAGTAGGAGAAGAACTGACCGGCTTAATGGAATAAGTAAATGTTTATGAATGCTATGTTTAAAGTGTATAGTTTAAGTATAAATGCAGAGTCAGTAAAGTAATGTGTCAACAGTGACTGAACATTTCGTTTCAGTAGAGTTAATGAACGGAAAAATTCAGAAACAGTAATTTTACCAAATGACAGTTGATACCGGTCAACTCTCGTAGCCAAGTGACCTGGTATGTAATGGGTTAACATTTTAAGCGCTGAGTACTGGGTTTGAGTTCTAAAGGCAACAGCGTCACTCACTAGGGATACAAATGCATGCGACTGAGGAATCATCGGTAAGGAGAAACACACGTCTTGAACTCTAATGCGAGTCACCATCAGTTAAACAACATTTAGTAATACTTAGTTACAATTGTTTTGCTACTTAATGTTTATCATTTCCACAAATTCTGTTCCAATACTCTCACTTCTTATTAAAATATAACTTCTTCCATATAAGATTATAACTTTACAGACCGTAGATGTTATGAATTTCCTGGAATAATTTGAGCACCATGTCAGATTGAAACACTATATATTATTTAAAATAGCCCCAGCGTGTTTAAGAAAAACTCAAAACAAGATTTTTCTGAACCTTTCGCTGTGTAAGCCACAGCTTCTTCAGCAGAATTATTCAGATTTTATTAATCATTTAAATATATCGTCAAAAATTACATAAATTGAAGTCAGTTCATTTGAAGGTCACTTTTTGATAGAAATTTGTACCAATAGAAATATGTAACAGTCATCAAACATTTGTAATGTTATTTGTCGTATAGAAGAGATGTCAATTCACGTGTGATAATGATAATATTTTTATATAGGTCACAGAGGTTCATAGAGGCTTCTTTGTTTTTTCTCATCTGTCTTGCTACATTGGAGTCTGCCATATAGGTGATAAGTCTATCCCTTCTCTCCTATTTACTGCATTCGATGTGGTTAAAATGTGTAAGGCTTCAGAAGTCAATCTTTCTTTATGTGAATGAGAGACTAGAATTTCGATATTGTCGAAATACATCTTATTTCCGCTGTCTGTAGCATGCATTGCTATAACTAATCTTTTTAATTCTACTTCATTTCTACGTGGACGTTTCATTCACTCTATCTTTCACCTGTTTACTGCTTCCCCAATAGCAAGCTTCACATTCTGAACCTCTTATCCGATAGACGCAGTTACTTTGAGACATTCTGGGAACCATATCTTTGACATTCACCAAATCTTTCTCCAGAGAATTAGAGGGTTTGAAATAGGCTTTCATGTTATGTGAAGTAAGTAGTCTTTGAAGTTATTCAGCTGCCTCCTTTTGATATGGAATAGCTATCGTTGATAGCCAAGATTTTTCAGATTTCTGTTTTCCCTACTGCTCCTTTTTGATGATAATATTATTTAGTAGCTTTTTTGGATAACCATTTCCGATCAGAATTTGTTTTATATTGGATATCTCGTTCTCCATATCATCATTATCTATTATAATATTTCTAGCTCTGTTAACGAGATTTAAAGCTACTGAAAATTTCATTCCTATTGGATGGTCTGATTGGAAATTCGAATTCTTGTGTAAATGTGTCGATTTCCTGTATATTGTGAACTTTATTTTCTTGTCAGTTTGTCTTTTTACAAGACAATCCAGAAAGTTTAGAGTTCCCTCATTCGATTCTACTTCATTAGTACACTCTATATATTCTGAGGTTAGGTTATTCTGTGTTAGTAGGTTCTCTTTTTCAACTTTCACATAGGCCTCTATTTTTTCTCTTATCACGTTTTGGTATTTTGCTGTACTTAGAGAGTGAATCCAATAGAAAGCCATGAAGACTATGAAAGATTAGCTATGGTATAGCTAAATTTGTCATCATTTATGATTCGAAGTAGAATTAGTGTAATTTAATTATCCTCTAAGCAGAAACAATGAACTTTTTGTGAGTATTCGTCAGATTCAGGAACATATGTATATATGTCTGTTGTCGTCTGTTTTCGACATAGAACTCTGCATATATGTGCGGCAGTCCAAGTCGCCACACTCCATGTAACAAGCAAGAAAAGAAAGTAGAAGAAATGCATAATAGAGACAGTAAACAGAGGTGTGAGACAAAGGAATAGTAATAACGAAGAACAATATAGTTCCATTGGAAATCATAAGTCACAAGGAGTGGATGCATCTGCACTAGCCATTGAGAACGATGAGTTTGAGTCATATCACCAATTGTTTCCAGCCTGCATTGGTTTTTACCGTCCCGAGGACCCCAACCAGTCAGGAAGTTTACACCTTCCTACGTGACAGGCTTAAACTAACTGTTGTACATTTCAGTTAACTGGTGCCATGTTTTGGTTTGACCACCACTAGCTCTTTCCCAGCCTGACCTTACGCCAGCTAGCATTGCCCGTCAGTCGAGGAAGGCGATGACTAGGCATACGTAGCACATGCCCTAACAATCTGACAGCCTCGTCGATTGATTTCCTCTCCTTACGTAGCACTCGACTCACGCCTAACCTCAATATTGCTCACTTAATCATACCACTTCACACGGGAGATAGAGAGCAGGAACCTATGATCAAAGACAGCTAATCTTTTCATGTCTTCCACTCTCAATGGGCAGGTCTCACAGCCATAAAGGAGGACGAAGCGATATGTATATATACTGATGAAGGTATCAACTTAGGTGGTTTCAGAGACCAACCACCACACTACAAATATGTTGCTAAACAGCTTCACAATAAGTATTCCAGTGATTTTCTTTTTCTAAGTTGTCATTCTTTTTTGTATTGCTTTTATTCTATATTTAATGTGTATATATTGAACAATGAATAAAGAGGAGTTTATCAATAAACTTGACGTTTTTCTAGTGAAAAGAAACCAATTTAAAGATAAATAAATCTATTTGTAGAAGTGTTTTATATACTAACTGATGATAACATTACTTCTCATTAGCCGATATTTTCATGGTATAGATGTATAGACTTGAAAGAAGGTATAATTACTGCAAGAAGAGACTGTTATCCTGGATATTATTTATCCGAATAACTTATAATCAAGTATCACTTAAATTCATCTTAAATCAATGAAATAAAGGGAAATTGATGGAATAACAAACAAACAAAAAAAAGGAAGCTGAAGAGTGAATAATTTTTGTAATAAAAACAATAATAATAATAATGGAATTTCCTTAATTTAGCAAACAATAAATAATAAATTGAGTTAAAAAGAATTTATTTTTAATTATCGCTTTATTAACAGGTCTACATCACTTTATAGATTTGATAAACAATCCATAATATTCTCTCATACAGTGGCGATATAGGTGATTATCAGTATTTTACAAATTGTCAATAATACTAACAGAACAATGATTAAGCAAGGAAGAAACGAAGATGTAGATTAAAGAATACGATGTTTATGAAGTAAAATAACAGTGGTAAAAATGGGCATTATGAGAGGAGTAGCTTGTTTACTTACAGTCAGCAAGAATAATTAATAATTTATTCAAGTGTTCAGTGGATTAAATTCATCAAGTATGGATAATTTTGTCTAGCGATGAAAAAATAAACAATATTTAAAATGTTTAAGCATTAGGTTAGGTGCCGAATTGACTGAAAAGTAGATTTCCTTTTTCATGCATTTATTCTCCTTGATGAATTTGATTAAAGCAAGAACAACAATGGTTTATGCAGAATAATATGGTACCATCATTTATTCCGTTGGCCTCTCATCAGATGCTCGCTTACAGCCTAAATAAATTATGAGGAGGTAGGTTTATGCACAGGAAAGTTTTAACATACTTGCAAATTTTACATGTTGTCAGTTGACAAAAAGTTCCACAGTAAGTGAACAGTGCTCGGAAAATTGCGCTTATATAGTTTTTACACAGGGAGTTCAAGTTTAAACAAAATAAATGTATGCACACAGTTGTAGCGCTGTTGTGTCCAATAATTACTTACAAGTTGACCCTTCTGGATGCCAGTAGTCTTACAGAGACACATTTCATCAAGAATCTAGATTCTCAGCAATGTCAAACTTGGAAAAGTCATGTTCTACAGGTCTAATACAGAAGCATCTGCATGGATACTTGTGCCGAAAAGCCTACGTCTCAAAGGAACAAAATCTTAAAGTAGCGCGATTACCAGACATCTCCTCGACACGGGTCATGAGGTGGAAATAGAGAAATCCTTTAAAATTATCAATAGACAAAGAAGCTCCATTCTCCTCAAGTTTGCCGAAGCAATTTCTATCAGACGCTTGAAACCAGATTTACGTGTTCAGAAAGAAGCAGTTATTAGTCTTTTCTTGCTTTGATAACTGGATGTCTTCATTCTCTCATCTGATTACGTAATCTTCGTCTTTAACCTCATTCTCCTTTTATAATCTGTAATTCTGCTTGTCTCTTGTTTCTATGATTTGATTTGAACTCAGTACATTGTTACCTAACTTATTAGTCACTCCTCATCTAATGCATATCTCGTCTTTATTACGTAACTCCTTTACCATTGTATGCATACATTTATTTTGTTTAAACTTGAACTCCCTGTGTAAAAACTATATAAGCGCAATTTTCCGAGCACTGTTCACTTACTGTGGAACTTTTTGTCAACTGACAACATGTAAAATTTGCAAGTATGTTAAAACTTTCCTGTGCATAAACCTACCTCCTCATAATTTATTTAGGCTGTAAGCGAGCATCTGATGAGAGGCCAACGGAATAAATGATGGTACCATATTATTCTGCATAAACCATTGTTGTTCTTGATTTATTCGATTTCCTTTTTAAATGATCACTTAAAAATTAATATTAGATACCTTATTAGTTTGTATGTTGGATATATCACAGTAAAGCAGTATTTCTGACTGGATAATATTCCGAACAGAATTTATTGTTCATAAGCATATCAGTTTTAAATATACAACTTCGAAACTCGACAGCGAAGACTTAGAACAATTTAGATTAGAGGATCCTAATAAGATAAAATCTAGAAAATTGCTCAGCGATAGCATTATATGCAGTTACATGCAACCATACAGTAGGTTCGGACAAGGTAACAGTCCCAAGTTTCAATATAACATGTCGGCGAAACAGAGATTATTAACTGAAGCCTTATTTGTTGAATAAACAGAGAATGAGTACAGTAGGAATGATTCAGCACCTCCCCAGACATTTGGAACTATAAAAACCAAATTTTGAAGCTGTATAGTTAGGATTGATAGGATTATCAATAATGTATTGTGTTTGATACGTCTTCTAGCGAATAGTACTGTTTCAGCCTGTGATAGGTGTAATAAACAAATAATGTGAAATTATAAAGCACTACACTATCCGTGTTTTATTTGAATTTTTTTCTTTAGAGGAGAGTGCCGACTAACCACATAGAGATGAAGCCTCTCTCATTTACTCCCCAGAAAAGAAAGCAGCATCCTAGAATTCTAGTTTTCACCGTTTCATAATATGGCACAGTCACCCCGAAATGTTATGACTTGAAGCAGCACCGAAGTCATGACTAATCATGAAAATGTCATGAGATTCCTTTAAAAAAATGGAGGACAATTAACAATGAATGCATATTCACGTGTCACTTTTTTAGTTGTTTGATCACTTTATTGCCTGAATAAGTTAGAAAGAGTATACTTTGATTGGACATCAGTAACTAGTGTCCCATCGCAGTATCCAATATAGTCCCACTAGAAGTCAATCACGAGTCCGAATAGCTCACTGGTAACGTCTCTGACTGTAGCATTGGGTGACGAGGGTCTGAATCTCAGAAGGAACATGAGTTCCTACAAGGCTGCAGACATGCCTTGCTGACTGATTAGTGTCAACTAGCACGAAGTCTAGATCAGGTGTGGCTTCCTGCCGATCGCCTCTGTCCATCTAATAAGAAGAATATGTTTTGTGTAATTTGCAGATATTGAAATAAGACATGGAGCCAAAAATGCCAGTACTAATTTCTTTTGAACACAATTCCAGGATATTCTATTGTAGCTATTAGCCGTATAAAGAAGAAGAAGTCGCATATGGTGAAAAAGGCTGAATGCAAATTAAGAATTGACCCCTATGAAAAACCAGTGTAGTGTCAAGCTTAAAGTAAGAAGCCTCTGTGTGATTGTGACGACCGAAATTCACTTCAACTTTAATAAAAATGGAAAAATCAAAACGTTATTCAGAGGGTCATTTCGCAAGTAAAAAGAACTGAAACCATGTAGATATGCAAACTAAAATTCGTAAAGAAGATTAATGCCAATATATCAGTTGAGAAGACGAATGTCAATCAGTCACTACTTCTTCATACGGTTCACCAGTGTTTATCTGTTTCATTAATATGATTTCTTTGTGGAGTTGCACTAAAAATGCTTTATATATATTATTCCCTTGGATTCCGAGTGGAACGTAGAGCTTCAGCAACACATCTCCACTTCGTCCTATCTTCTACCGTCCTTTTCGGGTACATTCACGATTGCGCGTAATTTCTCATCTCCTCCTCTCACGATATCCTCCATGTCACCGTCGGACAACCCACTCGTCAATTCCCAATTAGATTGCACTAGAGCGATGACTTGGCCTGAGATGTCATTTGACAGCCTTATAAACGAATGCCCAACCTACTGCGTTTTCTCCTACATATTTTTTGAGGACCAGCTCTTGGTTAGTTTATTGCGAGAGTTTCTTATCGTTTATTTTTTCTAGCTGGTCACTTGATCCTCAGTATGGAGCCAGCGAAGGCAGATGTTGGTGAAAGTCTGCAACCTACTGGAAATCCTTTTCGTGACACTCAGTGCCAGTTTCTGAGCCGTATAGAAGGACCAATTTGACATCGGTGTTGAAAATGCGAATCTTACTCCTTATGTTGAGTGGAGAAGCTTTCCAAACTGGTTTCAGGTTGACGAAGGCATATCTTTCCTTTCTGATGCTGGTTGGCTTTGACATGTTCATCCATTCGGACTGCCTGTAGTTGGAACGATGCTTCATAGCTAGATAAGTGAAGGAGGTAGCCTCTTTTAAATATCTCCCGTTGATTGTGGTTGGTGCTGGTTGTTGTTGATGTTAGCTGGTTATCTCCATCACCTCCGTCTTCTCTATATTCACCTGGAGTCTTGTCTTCACTGCCTGCTTCCTCAGCCATTTTGTTGGTTTCCGCCTGCGAGTCTCCAAGTTTGTGTGACATTAGACATATAACATCCGTGAAATCCAGATCCTCTACAATCTTATAATCAGTAGTCCAGCATATTCCTGTCTTCACTAACAATCCACTCCACCACATTTAAGATTATCATAGGTGATAATAGTCAGGCAGCCTTGTCTTACTCCTGTATGCACTTCAAACACCTCACTGAGTTTTACGTTGTGGATCTGCTGACATGTGGCATTGTCGTATAACCAGCTGTTGATAAAGACTTGGAGCACTGCACGCCGTAGTGTTGAAGTAGTTTCCAAATTACTCCTCATTCAACACTGTCGAAGGCCTTCTCGAAGTCGATAAAGTTTAGGTAGAGTTTTGACTGTCATTCTATGTTTTGTTCTGTCATGACGATGCATAGAGTTGCAATTTGTTCAGCACATGGTTTGCCTTTCCTGAATCAAGATTGTTACGACAGGTCCAGTTCTGTATCCATTGTATCTTTTATTCTCTCCAGAATGATGTGATTTAATATTTTCCTTGGCGTGGACAAGAGCATTATTCCACGCTAGTTCTTGCAGAGTCAAGCGTAAGTCGCCCTTCTTTGGCAACTTTAAGAGATATCCTTCCTTCCAAACGTTTTGCAATAATGGTGTAAAAACATCTACCACAGTCTCTGGGTCCGTTTTATACATATATATATGTATGAAAGTGGAAAATTGCAGAGTTACCAAACTATCAGTATTGATGTTTTTAATTAATTATATTTTAGCGTGTATAATTTTCCTATTACACTATTTAAAATGACAATTATTTTTGATATTTTGAGAAATTCCATGCAATCAACGTTAAAATACTGTTTCATATATCTTTGTAGTGATAAATGAATATTAATCACACACTTAGTAAAAGTACTGGGGTGAAACAAATTGCATTATATCGAAAATTAGTCTGTGAGGGGAGTGAAAAAGTGTAGTCGGAGGACATCTGACTTCCATTTTAGTTCCCTTACAAAAAAACACACTTTTATTCTTTTTTATTAGAAAAGAGAAATCAATAAAGTTAACAAAATCTATTCTTAGTAACATTTCTTTGGGGAAATGCATGTCATTCTATTTGTAGTAAGTTTACTGACTGAGGTAATAACCAAAAGTTATTCGTGTATCACAATAATAATAATATAACAGGTGAATAATAATAACAGGTGAATCAATATGCAAAATGAAGATTTCTCATGAATAATTGAAAGTTATTTTTCAAAATTCCCTTTTCAACAGACAAAATTTAAATTGACAGAATGAATTATGTATAAGGAAATAATATGGTAAATAGTATCACATATGTCATTAATTGAAAGTAAAGTTCAAATATAAGTGATTGTATATATATATATATATAACTGCTACCTTGTCGTGGTGGCCGGGCTTGAATACCGTAATGACCCAACATGCTAAACTGACTGGGACTCTGTCCCTGCAGGTCCTACCATGTCAGGAAGACTGTTTGGATAGCGGTTAAACTAGAAGCAGTTACCACGGGGTGCAAGGGCTCCAGTATCCAATCGGATCAAATGGCGTATGAACCCATATGGGTCACCGTCAACCATGGGAATGCAGCTCCTGACGCTGCTCCGCTGCCTTGTGGATTAGACTCCAAGTCAAAGACTCGTAGGGTGGTCCCTTAATAAAATCACCTGCTTCGGTCTGGGCGCTCAGGCAGTATCTCAGCCCTCACACAATGAATTGAATGAAGCAACAAACAATCAATGAAACTTATCGCGTGCTATTACACGTGTTGCAATTTCCTTCTTTCTCCTCTTCCCGATGATAGTTAACGAATACTATTTGAACTTGTTAAGCATGACCGTTTTCCTTCCAGATGAAGTTCTTTATCCGTTCTCTACTTATATATTTTTTTATTTTAATCTATGTTGTTTTATTATTATTGTGTGGCGCATCCATCTTGGTGCCATATTGTACCAAGTTTTTATGCGTTTAAACAAATAACTAAATAAGGAAAGTAGAGCTTACTAGTTTATTTATTGAATTGAATAAGTGTTATCTTATCCTGTGTTTCACGAAACCAACATATTTAAACCCATATGTAAATAAATATTAGGTTTTGATAACACATAGTGTACCAGAAAATATCGATTAGATCTTTTGAATAGTGCCAGTCTGCCTGTTACGCCTAACACGATTTGATGAAAATGAATCATGCGCATGTCTAGAATTTTATCCCCTTGTTTTCAATTTCTTTATGTGAAAATACTAGTGTTGAAGAGATTTTCAATATCCTTGTTTAGTCTTTGATATTATGCTAATAACTATCTTGTGTTGTTAAGGTGGAGTTTTTTGTTTGTATCTTTCTTTTTAAAGATGTTAGTATTTCAATTAACATATTTTTTATTCTAAGTGAATCTTTTAATTCCTGACCACAGTAGGTATTCTTCATTGTTTCTTCACATACACACACACACACGATATCTTTATGTTAAATTTGACCTTCATTGAAGAATGTTTCCCGCCTCCATTTATATCACTGAGTAGGAATAACGGCTTATTCAAACTGAAATACTCTATCTCATACATTCATTTAATCTTGTCAACTAAAAATTCACGATGGGATAAAGATACTATTGCGTGAAAACAGAAGCCTGGTACAATAAATTTATATTCATGTCCAATCCAGTACTCTCAGGTTTTCCAATGGTCCTCTGACTGATGTCAGCTCATGATAAAATCCTGAAACCAATCAAATCCCTGCAAACCAACACTGGAATGTTATGCTCACTAGCGACTGGCTGTATTCAGGTGGATAGTTACCTGGGTTCGAGTGAGAAGTCATGACCAGTGAGGTACAGCAGGTTGGGTGTGAGGACAAATACTAGCCATCGACGACACTGACTATTAGTCGCGCTATATCGTGAATTGGCAGAAGTTAGAATTCATAGCCCATTGGATCAGGTCCCAGTGACTTAATGGTCTACGAGCTCACCTCGCAACCAGAAGGTCCTGGGTTCGAACCCTGGTGGTGGGTACGTACTGACAAAGAGTCCCGAACTAGGGCGAAGCCGATGTCCAGTTCTCTCAGGTGTTCCGATGGTTCTCTAAACGATGTCAGCTCATGATGAAATCCTGAAATAAATTTATAACCAAAAATTTCAGGATTCTACTGGCACAGAAAAAATTAATTAACTTACATTGTGCGTCGGTGGCACAGTGGTTAGGACTCTCGCCGGCCATGCACATGGTCCGGGGTTCGAGCCCGCGCCGACGCACACCCGATATCTATGGTCGGCCTGCAAAATTTAGGCTACCGATATCCATGCTGAAAATTCCATACTTGTACCAAAAAAATACAGTGTGGAGTCAAGCTGTAATCAAAAATAAAAAAAAATAAATAAAAAATTCTGATTTACTTGAAATCAGAATGTTTCAGCTATTTTTATATAAAAACCGTTTGAAACAGACATCACAAATAATATGTATAATTTCCGACTTCTCTTGCTTAGTTGGCTGTAACTAAGATTTCACTAAGATTTATTATTAGTTTATCACCTTAAATATTTCGTTTTTCGATTCTGATTTATATTTAGCTAAGAAACGAATTCAATAGGCATTCTCTGTGACCACTTGTGCAACAAATCTTTATAAAATGAAAATCGTTAAAACTTGTAACATTTCTTAAAAGACAGATTCATGTTGTTGCTTAGATCTTACAAAAAGAAATAGGCTATGTAACAATAATCTATACACATTTATGCCGTATATCCTGAAAACTGACAAATGTACAGACAAACTAAATTTATCACTTCAACAATTTTTCACCTATTTCTTCTGACTGTAACAATTGATTTCATATTGATTGAAAAAGTTTGATTGCAAACATAAAATAATTAGGGCAGGAGTATTCTAACACAAGGCGAAACTCAAAAAAAATTTACGAAAAAGTACGAGGCGCCAATTTACTTTGATTCTGTCAAACACGACTACTTTAAATTGTAAGTATTCTATAATTTACACAAAGTAATACTTTCTAATGAAACTATGAATTAAGTGTTTGCTGTAGGTATTATTGCAAAGCAAAATATCTGTGAAGATCGATACGGTGCTTATTAAAATAATGCTTCGTTTTTCACTTTATTTTTCCCGCTATTTTAATTCTCTTTAAAACCGAAAAGCTGTGTAGAGTAGGTCTCTTGTAAAACAGCTTTCTGGAGAGTTATTAATTATCATTACATTTACAATAGATGTCGGACTATACACTGATTACATCTGTTGCCATTAGTATCCCGAAATATGTCTTCTCCCAACTATTTAATATATATATATAGCTAACTAGCAGTGTTATTTGTGGACGAGTCCGCCAAACGTATCATGCCTGAACACAGTTTTCCATATATAGTCTAGGTGTAAAGTAATTTCAGATTACCACTGTAACAGCAGAAGGTAAGACATCGGAGCAAACGTATATTATTCTGCAAACCATTTTATAACGAGATCAAGTAAGCAAACCTGTGTCTACAATCACTACGTTATCGTCATGCTTTCATTAAAATTTTGCAAAATAAAGAATTAAAATCAACTCTTATGAGTTATGTTGCATAGATTAATATATCAGTCCACCGTCAAACTAACACCAATCAAAAGTGAATGCAAAATAAGTTTCTGTGGGATTTTAGAAATGATGCATATACAACAAATTATGAAACAACGCCATAACCGTCTTTTCCGTTTCATCTTCAGACTCATTTAGACATTTCTGATGATAATTTATTGAACAATTTTAGGAGTCTGAATTAATATTTGAAAAAAATATGTGTAGGATGAATCAGAATACGTTACACCAATCCCTATAGTAACTGTTCCACACCTCTACCACAAAACAATGAAAAAAGATTCGCATGCTAATCACTCAGTTCAAAAACAGTGATAACTCCCTTGGTTACTATTGTTATGCGCATACAATTTTCAGTCAATTTTAAAGGCTATTGAAAGTGTATTGTTAAGTCATTTATTCGGTATTCAATATAATGAAGTAAGTTCTAAGGTGGAATCCACTCTGAGAGTAATGCGTAGCTAAAAGTATTTGCAATCCTCTTGACTGCAGCTTCAGCCTACGGTGATGAAGGATTCCTTTTTACATGCTGTGAATCAGCTAGTGTGACACAAATAAAATAAGTCGTGAAAAATGAAAGACGTGTGTAATGATATCAATATATAACAAAAGAAGGCAAGACACGGAAACAAAGGTATACTTTTCATTAGTCAAACCGCTATTTATATATGTACAGTTTATATTCTTCAGCCAATCACTGAGCGTGTGATTTTGGTTTACATTAAACGACATGAAATAGAATGCTCAAATACATACGTAGTATTCTGTTGTTAACGCAGTGTTGAGCTTTAGGGATATATGAGAATAATATTCCGTCGGAACACATTGTCTGCATCACACCACTACACCACGATGTTCAGAAGTAGCAGCAATTTGTCGACTGAAATCTAACATATATATATATATATATAAATCGACTATATGTTTCGCTTTTTTTGATTGCACACTAGTCAGTAACTAGTGTGCAATCATAAATATCTAATACAGTCCTACAGGAGGTCAATCGCGAGCCTAAGTAGCTCAGTAGTAACGTCTCTGACTGCATCACTGGGCGACGCGGATTCGAATCTCAGAAGGGACATGAGTTCCTTCAAGGTTGCAGATACCACTTGCTGATGAGTGCCAGTTAGTACGAAAACTAGGTCCAAGGTTCCCTGTCGATTGCCTCCAACCGTCTAATAGTAACGGTTTCTCTTTTTCTTTGCTCTGGTTATTGGTTATATTCTTATCGCTTTCTTTACTGTTCCTTGCTTTATATTTTCATCTTATTGCTTAATTTATAATTTATAAATATTATACATTTTTTCAATAAATTATAGCTGAAAGTGCAAACTTGATTATCAGCTAGATTTCAACCAGCTGTCTGAGGAATAACTTCCACTAAAACAGTATCAGTCTGCCAGTATAAGGTTATCTCTACTTCCAATACTGCTTCATATTCCAAATGTCTTCACTTGATTTTAATTCACTATATCTTTATGTTGGTTCTTAGAAAACTGTTTGTTATTCTGTTATTTTATCCCTTCTTCATATCATATATCTTCAGGTTATTTCTTGTCTAATATCTCCATGTTAGATTTTCTACCTACTTCAGTTTTAATCACTCTTCTGTAGAATTATTACTTCTGTCATTTAGATGGTATAATTTGCCAACCTAGAAACAAATATTTGTTTGGGATAATCTAGGACTGATAGGTTATAATTGGCACAACAAGAGATAATTGAAGGCGAAATGATAACCTAGGTCATGGCAGAATTTGAACTATCGGCCTCTGAATTGTTACCCTATAGCCATGAGTCCTAGCCACTAAACAGGTTACTATTTCACTGCAGTTAGCAGAAGTTAATACACAGTTACAGTGTGATGAATACAATGCGTGCCATTACCTATACTGATTGCCTGAGTCATGAACTTCGTCGGCTGCGTTTTCATATACACTTATTACGTGTGTGTAGAGAGGCTTATTTCAGGTTAATTTTAATCTTGAAATAAATCCAGATAATCGCATTTACAAATGATATCTCAAATTAGCAAACTGTATCCAAATATTGAAAATAATATCCACATGAAAGCGTATAGAGTATATAGAGTGAGTGAATGCAGGTCATCGGCACAATGTTGTTCTTACCTTGCAACAGTTGCTTGTTGTTGTTTTCACAACAGGCAGCAAATCTTCTCCCTGTATATTTTAAAAATCTACTCATTTTTCCTCACCCATTTAAACAGAAATAACGTTACTACATTATCATTCCATGTTTAAAATGACTGAGCAGACACACTCTGAGTGGTACAGACTAGCATGAGAACTGTTTCACACATAAGTATATACGAGTTTTAGTGCTCATCTGTAGTTGTATATGTCTGTTTATCTAGATATCAACCAACTCAACAACCTACCATGTATATATATATATATTATATGTTGTCTACACAAGTCTTAGAATTACGTACGTGAACTGTTCGTCTATATGGAATATATATTAAATGAAAAAAGTAGCTAAAAGTTTGAAAAAAAGACGCACTCATGGAATAAAGATGTTTGGAATGTCAGTTTACATCATTGTCATTGTCAACAGTAAAATATCACAGTTATTAAGGTGTGAATATTATCACAGTGCAATTCTATGAATCCTTATGAATTTATTCCATGTTTATTTATATAGAAATCAGTGAAAGTTGTTTCCTGATAATACTTTCTATCTTCATATAAAAGATTCTTTTCGTTCTAAATTTATTTTGTAAATAAATTACAGTATTATGACTTTTGTCACCAGTAATAACCAGCACTCTTCAAAATGACCTCCATGAATAGTTGCATGAATGAACATGTTACAAATAATGATGCTTCTCATTTACATATAAAAAATAGAACAAGTGTTGATGGCAAATTGGGCCGTGATCCAAAACATGAAACAATTAATCAGTTGGCTAAAGATACCTTGAATATTGATTTACCCGAATCACAAAGTTCAACAAATCGAGCACTTTTTGTATTCTCAAGGAATAATCTTATTCGTAAAGCAGCTCGAAGTATAATTGAATGGGGATATCCTTTTCACTGGTGTATATTATTAGAGAAATTTAAAAGGGGTTTGAATTGTATTTATTAATTATTTATTTATTGCCACACATTTTGTCATTAGAAAACAAATCCATTAGTGTTAGTGTATTATTTAGAGTTAGAATTTATTTAGTTTTTCAAAGGTAGCTTAGGAAATGATGGTGATGAACGAAGCAGAGATAGAGTACTATCTGGCTTTTACTCTGGTTGACACCTGTTCACTAACATGCAGCACCAGTGTGAGTAGTTCCAAATGCAAGCTTTACAAGTCTTTCAAAGACCACCTTTCCTTGAATTTATTCACTTGCAGTTTAATGATTCACATATTTCATCTGAAAAAGGCAGTCCCATAATTTATCGAATGAACGAGCATATGATGGTTAAGTGGATGTACAAGTCAATAATATATATGTATATATATAGTAATTTCGTACAAGAATCGAAATGGTTTTACAACTGGAAATTGATATGATTATGAAAATCTTTGAAAAGCCTCTTGAAGATAACCAGTATAATCTGTGGGTAATAATTTGTTCTTTGTTTTGTTCCCTTTACGTTTTGAGTGAAACATAGGGCTTCAAGATTCAGCTATGAAGTTTTTGTAGCAGAGATATTCATTTTTACGGGATGGCGTTGCTATCCTCATGCCCAGCCTTCCCTCTTTACCAGTCTTATTACAGGGTTATCGAGGTAAAGCAGTGCGTCGGTGTCCGGGAATTAAACCTCGAACCACCTGCGTTGTTGGTGAGCATTCTACCTCTGTGCCACTGCAGCTTATCAACTTGTTAATGCCTACTTTTCATTCTTTGCATGAAAGTATTTTTAGTAGATGAGAATGACTTAATGACTGATGATTTATACAATATCTTATACATTCAGACAAAAGAACTGTCTTTTGTCATTATAACTATTTCGTCTTTGCATTTAAAACATATCTATGACAACGTATCATTTCGAATACAGTTTATTTAATTAGTAGGAAGTGTGATGCATAAAAAGTGACCCAACTCTATATTCATACTGCTCTATAAAAACAACCTAAATTTCCTATCTTTTCTAATTCGTTTTGATACAATATGAAGCTGTGCTGCTTCAGTAGAAATTCATCTAACCATCATTTTGTTGATAAGTTGTTTCAAGTTACATATTTTAGTCGTCCATATACATTCATTCAGTTGGATAGCATTATTCTTTTGCATCCACATCTATGGAATACTATTTACTTTTATTGGTTTAGTCGTTTAAAATGATCGAAAAACCCTCCTCGCAGTGTTCAACCACCTATTGTTAGCAAGATGTTGGCGGTGGTGACTAATTAGGTTTGACTTAATGCAGATTACAATTTATGAAAGTGTTAAATAAGGTGTGCGGTAAATAGGAAGGTGATACTTTTCATGTTGAGTATTTTTACAATTGGAATCCAAATAAAATTTACTGACATCCAAATACCATCGCACAACTAATGCTTATTTCAAGTGTTGGTTTGTAGGGATTTGATTGGTTTCACGATTTCATCATGAGCTGACATTAGTTAGAGAACCAATGGTTCTCTAACTAATGTCAGCTCATGATGAAATCGTAATACTTATTTGTCTGAAAACCATTAGCAATTCTCAACAATGAAATTATGCAGAATCACAAAAGACCTGTAGCTAAATTGTAACTTGTCTGAAACAAGGTACACACAACTGCTACTAAATCTTATAGCTCATCAGTGTGAACTGCTGAAAGGTGAAGAGTGAAAGAGAATCAACTTTCCAGGGCTTTCCAATTTTCAATAGTCCTTTAGCTAATATATGTAAGAGACGAATAATATGCATAATAATATGGATTTAACGATGGACAAGCATTAAATTAGTGTCTGTAAAAAAATACTACTGATCACATGCTACCTGTTATTTTCATGACAAAATTTAACATAGTTAGAAAATTGTTAATTACTCTAAAATGTTCTTCCCTAGTTTATTTTAAAACTTTCTAAAATAACATAATGAAAAAATAAGAGATTAACTCAAGGGATGAATTATTGATTTTATGCGAGCTTAATCGTCTGTTATTGCTAAAATAAAATGTTTATTACAGAAAAAGAATTAGTCGGAAATTGAATGATGTGACAGACTTCGAAATAATTGGATTTTATAGTCTTTTTTATGACTTTTATTACTATTATTATTATTACTCTTTATCGAGTCATATTTTGGTCACACATATGGGTAAAATTTTAAAACTCCTTTTTCTTGTTTTTACATTTACTCCATTGCTCTACTAAATAAAATTAAATTCTGATGGCTTTAACAATTGATTGCTTATAAATTAATAATTTTAAAGACAGATTCCAACTCCAGCCAGTTTTAGTCAGAGAACTACACAAAAATAAAAAAACTGGATGGTCATTTTAGGCTAGTCTGGGAATCTGTAGTGAAGGCCAAATTGCAAACGTGACTGAGAGAACCCAGTCTGCACGAAAGATAGGACTAGACATATTAAACTAGTTACTTATTAATGCCCAATCGAAAATACTCTGCAGTAGCGTTAAGTAACAGCTCGATCAGGATTATGGTCGTGAAATATTATCTTCACATTTAAAGCGACTGGTAATTGTCTGTTGTCTCACCTAATTTAGAGGACTGCATGCATCACAATATTTCAGAGTAACTCAACGATATTCTTTTGAAAGTTGAGCAATATGCAGGTATCAGAACTGTAAGGATTCCAATGATCCTGAAGCCTAATTTCTCGAAAAATTATGTTGTATCTTATGATATACATTCAACAATGAATAGTGATGCCACGGAAAACAACCATTTATTCCTAAGTGAGAGCACAGTTTTCGTTCAGCGAAGAAATTTCTTTCTGTCGTATTTATATTACAGAAAAAGTTATTAAGTGGCACTAAATAATTGCTCAGTCAATATACATATATAATTGATAAGAACAACGATAATCAAAATCTTATAAGGGGTAGAGTTGAAGTGGATGGATTACAAAATTATTAAACACTGTTTTATAAGTGAATTGATACCGAAAATATTTTTTGAAAAAATTGTCAGGCGTTGTCTAAAAATTTTAAAAATTAGGGGTACGATTACGATAAGAATAAAGATGTGAAGTGAAGTGGAATGAATTCAAGTGGTAAAGTAAAATAAAATAAAGACTAGAAAGAACATTACTATGACCAAGGTAAAGAAAGGGGTTTGACGAAACGTTTTTGAACACATAATTTAGGTTTCTGTTCATGTATAGCTAAAGCTTCGGCTATGCATAAGTGAAGAAAACGTAAACTTTTTGAGCGATTCAATTTTGTCACGTAGATAACCTTGAAGGATGAATCACGTGGGGCTGAATGAACAGACTCTAACGGGTGATCACAAATAGACGACTTTGCAGTTCTACGTTCACCTTTCATTAACCAAAGCGGATGGTGTTCAGCTACACGTTTTCGGAGAGCACGCTTACAACGTCCCATATAATTAGCTCCACAGGAGCAGGTAAAAGAGTAAATGCACATAGATGTGGACATAAGCGGTAATTTATCCTTAACGCATTGTCTAATCATGTTTCGGCTGGTAAAAACTACTTGCAAGTCGGCTGCAGGAAAAGTGCGCTTAATACATTTAGATAAACGATTTTTAATCAATTCAGAAATGGTGTCACCTTTGAATACAGGACTCATAAATAGTTTTTCTTTGGTACTGTGATTCGTCAAACCCCTTTCTTTACCTTGGTCATAGTAATGTTCTTTCTAGTCTTTATTTTATTTTACTTTACCACTTGAATTCATTCCACTTCACTTCACATCTTTATTCTTATCGTAATCGTACCCCTAATTTTTAAAATTTTTAGACAACGCCTGACAATTTTTTCAAAAAATATTTTCGGTATCAATTCACTTATAAAACAGTGTTTAATAATTTTGTAATCCATCCACTTCAACTCTACTCCTTATAAGATTTTAATTATCGTTGTTCTTATCAATTATATATGTATATTGACTGAGCAATTATTTAGTGCCACTTAATAACTTTTTCTGTAATATAAATACGACTGTACAGCTTGAGAATGAAGTCGTTGAAAAGAAATTTCTTCGCTGAATAGAAAATAGAATAGTGATGTCACTAAATCATAAATTAGCAGTTAATGAAAACAATAGACCATTGAATTCCTGCTTGCTGAGTATGATTCTTGGTGAGAACAGTTATTTGCATCACTCAAAAGTTTTAATGTAGGACGGGATAGCTGTTCAGTAATTTTTTGATTTAAGGTTTCGTTTTACCCGAAGTTGGCCTAATTTCCACAAAATTAACGCTGGCTATTTAATCTGGTCCGCACTTCATATGGAATGACTCACTGAAACATGTTACGTAATAAATAAATAAAATAGGTTTTTAATATGATGGTAATATAAGTGAAGATTTAGATTAAACTGATAATTTACTTCAGCGAAATAGTTTATGCACCATGGAGAATAAGAATAGATGAGATTCACAATATCAGATGTGAATTCCATCAATCATAGACAGCAGATAAGATTTCAGTTATTATTCCTGAAACTACCGTTACTCTATTAAGAGTAGTTAATTTTATCAACAAATATTTGATATAAGTGTACTCTTTTACCTGATGAACTGTTTCATTCAATGAATAGAACTGGTATGAAACCAATGAATTACCTATGAATTTCCTAGCTATGTATTATTATTTCTTCATGAAATTATGATTACTTTCTAAGCCTTAATACGGAAGTGAATGTTACAAAATAATTTTAACTTCATCTTCGGTCATCTCCTATTATATTTTTTACCATGCTTGTAAGGAATCTCAGAATTATAACCCAACTTTGACTGTTTTAATTACATGTTAGAATCAACTAGGGAATCATTTTATTCTTTAAAGCTGCACAGGTTTATGAAGTTCTAACTGAACAATCTATCTCTTTTAAAATTAAATTTATTATTTTCAATTCCGGTGGCAGACACAGCATGAATTCTGAGTATAATCATGTGATTAGAATGTTACTTTTTCCGTAGTTTAGAGATAAAATTATTGGCTATCAGGGCCAAAATTATCTTTCTGTACAATTTCTAAGAGCTAGTAAATAAAAATTACTTCTGAACCTATCGTTGATCAAAACGTTTTCGTCCTAAGGTAACAGCTGAAACAAAATATTAGAAAAAGAAATGAAAAGTCTTAGTGTATTTCTCGAGCTATATCGTTACATAACTCACCTTAATAAAATCTTGAAGTCTATTTAAGGACAAGGCTACAATGTTTCAAATCAAAACTCAGATGTTTCAATGTATATAATTGTATGCATTAAGGGTTTCAGGTATTTTTTTAAAACATTTATTGCGGCTTTTCCCGGTTTAATCGTAAATTTGTGAAAGAAAGTGAAAAGCTATGAAATTCTGAATCAACCAACTGCTTTGACAGATATAAATATACCCGTTTAGTTGTGAACAAACATTCCTTTGCGTTCCAGCTGGAGCATAGGGCTTCAAGTTTGAGTTGTGAAGTTTCAGTGACGGTAGTGGCTTTTTACGGCGAGGGGCCGCTAACCCCACACCCAAGCTTGAATTTTAACTGGACTTACTACCGCTTAATCCAGGTTCAGGGAATCGAACCTTGCACCACATTTGTTGTTGACTAGTATTCTACCATCCAGCCACTGACTCACATGCAATATGTATATGCACATACATCATTAGACTTAAATTAATTTCTCAGTCGCATTTATATTCTGTCTATAATGTTAGAAACAACATAATTTATGAGTAAGGATGGGCAAATAGGAGACAGCGGTTATTTTTCAGTCTTCATTCAAGGAGAAACCATCTATTTACAGAGCAGAATACATTCTGATAGTTTATTCAGAAGTCTATAAGTCTTTCTCGAAAAACTCTAAAATTACTGACTGCCGTTATATGGGTTAATGGATGAAATGACCGTTGGATATCGACTTCATAAATCAATATTCCTACGTTTTCTAAAGAAAATTTCGGATTTCAATATTTTACGTGGCAGTTAATATGATATGTTTAGTGTAGTTTACAGATTTTATAAATATTAATGAAACGGTCGTTGTGTGATTTTTGGGATAAATATGAATGGAATGAAGCCTTTAGCTCACTCAAAAAGAAATAAACAATTCTGTGTAAAAGAGTACTGATCGCTGCTAGCCATGTTTATATTTTACAATAAAAAACATACTTGTATATGGTGACTTTAGTTTATATCACAATCGTTAATCTTATGATCAAATAATCAAACAGAAATGATCTAACAGCATTAAGCGAATTTACTGAGGTATGTTTTGTCACCACGTTTTTGAGGCTTATTGTCAAAAATAAAGTGCTAAGGATTACTCAAAGCGTTCAAACTAAACTACACATCAAATTGAATATCAGATAGAAACTTAAGTTGTCAGTAATTCACTAATGGATTCTTTGTAAATATCAGTGGTTTCTGTCTAGCACCAATTTTATTTTCTTCATTAAAAGTTACCCAGCCATGTTAGTTATTCATCGTTTTTGAGGATATCTAGACGTAAATAAACTGAAAATGATCAGCTCACCAGTCATATTAATTCTAAATAAATATCGGAACTGGACAGTAGAAAATGCTGGTTTAGGGAATTGTTGACTAATTTCGGATGTTTATCTACAAGTCTTATCATCGATCTAGGAAACACTTATTGCTGCAGAACACTTCAGAAAATTAGTTAGTGAAGAATAGAGACAAGAGAGAGAGAGAGAGAGAGAAATATAGCGCCTAATTTTTATCAGAAGTATTATTATTGCTAATAAAAGACCGGAACAGTGTTACGTCATTAAAAGCAAGCGAGTACTCTGTCTGGCCTGTCCAACTAAGTAAGTGCATGAATAATATTTATTATTCTAAGTACTCTATACGTGTACTAAACTACACGTATACTAATTTTTCTATGAAAAAGGTTACAGTAACAAATTTTATAATTTTCATATTTTGAATTAATCTTATCTATTTGGCATAAAAAACAATACTAAAACAGTTTGTTTTATGACTGTCCAATTCGAATTAATTTTTAAATATCAGATAACTGAGAAAAAACAGGATTAATGGAAGTAAATATTTTTTTTATTATTCGTATTCCTGTTATCTGAACTGATTTGACTATTGGAAAGTACTGGTCTTTTTCTAGGGTGAGTGAGCGCATTGATGGTTTTTCATTACTTACGTAAAATTAAGTAAAAATAAAATCATTTCTGATTACTTCAAGTGAATCATTCTCGAAAAGTTATCTCTGCTTTCTCTCCATTTAGGAAAATGTACGTTGTAGACTATATATATAAAGAATTGATATTAGGCACTCGCGAAATGTTCCTATTGGTGTGGAATTCAAATGTGTTAAATCTGCCCATGTGAACATGTTAACATCCAGAGAATAAACCTGAATCCAAAGAAACAAAGCATTCAGCTTCTTTTAATTCACGATTTATTGTGACAACCATCCAGTGTTACCAGTGGGTCATGCCGATTGAACCTATCGCCTAAGGGAACTAATTTGTTTTATTTCTGAAAAATATAAATTATTATTACTTCGGGTTTTGAGTGGAACATAAGGCTTTAATAACACATCTCCATTTCATCCTGTTCAGTTCAGTTCTCTTTAGGTGGCTTCACAATGACCCATAAGCTTTCATCTCTTTCTCACGCGATCTCCTCCGTGACACTCTAGTTCACCAAACTCTCCTTTTCCTATTCGGGTTACGCTCAAAAGCTTGGTGCACAATGTCACTCAACGGTCTGTTCAGCTTATGCCCTATCCATCTACATTTTCTTCAACATATTTGTTGGACAATAAGTTCTTGGTTAGTTTGTTCTCATAGTTTCTTGGTGCTAATTCTTTCTGGCCAGTTGATATTCAGCATGGAGGCAACGAAGGCAGCTGTTGATAAAAGTCTGCAACAAGCTGTTGGAAATGCTTTTCGTGACGGTAACGCCAAGTTTCTGATCCACATAAGAGAACCGAATGAATTAATATTAATGTCAAAACACCGAATTTCGTTCTTTACGCTGAGTGCAGTAAATTTCCAAACTTATTTCAGGGTCATGGAAGTGTACCTTGCCTTTCCGATTCTGACTATCTTTGACATCTTCATACGTTCCGCCTGTAGTTGAAACGATGCCTCCTAAATAAGTGGAGGAAGTAACCTCTGTTAAATCACTCCATTTGACGGTGATTGGTGCTGGTTGGTTAACATCATCACCCCCGTCTTCTGTATGTTCACTTGAAGTCCTATCTTCGATGCTTTTGCTGTAGACATGTTGATTTTCGTTTGTAAGTGCTGGAGTTTGTGTGACACCAGACATAGGTCATTTGCAAATTTCAAATCTCCTAGAGTCATCTTACAAGTCCAACGTATTTCTGCTTCCCCGTTCCCCCAGGGTTTTTTAGATAATCCACTCTACCATAACCACAGATTTCATCGGTAGTTGGATGCAGCCTTGAAATACTACTGCCTTCAATACAAAGGCTCCGCTGTATTTTCCCTTGTGGATCACTTGATATGTGAGATTGTCATATAGCTGTTGAATGAGGTTCGAGACAGGCCATAGTGTTGTATTAGTTTCCAGTCAGTGCTGTCGAAGGTCCTATTCAGAATCGATAAACTTTAGGTGGAGATTTGACTATCATTCTATGCTCTGTTCGGTGGTGATGAGTAGAGCTGCAATTTGATCCGAATCCCAGCCTGTTCCGGGAGGGGTTTTGCATCCAGATTATCTTTTTGTCTGCTTAGGATAACGCGATGTAATATTCTGCTTGGGGTGGACTAGAACATAATTCCGTGCCAGTTCTTGCAGCAGCGATGTGAGCTTGTCCTCTGAGGTCTCTGGGTCCGTTTTCAGTGTTTTTGAAGGAATCCCGTCTGGTTCTGCTCCCCTCCTAGCTCTCAGTAACTTCATGACATTAAAGATTTCCTCTTCTCTTGGTGTCCACTGGTAGTTGTGTGTCTGCAGTTGGTGGTATTTTTGGACACGTTGCAAGTGATGGTTGGTTAAAGAGTCCTTTGAAGTGGTGAGCCCATTGTTTGATTTGTTTCTCCTTCTTGGTAATCAGGTTCACTTGAACATATTTTATTGGTTTCATCATCCAGCTTGATCTCTTTCCGGATAGAGACCTGGTTATCTTATGTGATGTTCTTAGGTATCTTTCACATGAGGTCTGTCTGTTCTGCTTTAGTTGCCGGCCAGTAGATCGTAGAGCTGACTTTTGTCTTTCCTATCACTCTTCTTTACCTCAGTCCTTATTCAGTGCAGCGTGCAATGAACTCGGCTTCTCCTTCCGTTGTCAATATTTGCATTGAGTCATCTTCTCTTTCACCGGCCTACTCTCTTCTATTAACTTCCAGGTGTCCGTTGTCAGTCATTCTTTATCTTGTCTCTTCTTCTTAGAACGGTTACACACGTCTCCTTGAACATCACCTTCAGAGAGTTAGTTCCAGCGTTCTTCCACATAGGTTTCTGCCGCAACGCTAGGCAGTATCTTAAATTTCGCTCTGACATCTGTAGTCAGGGTACCCCTTGAAGTGTTGTCCTTCAATTTCTGAATGTTGAACTTGAATTATGGTCTATCTCCAGTTATTTTGAGGGCTTTTAGCTTGACCTTGAAGGTTCTCTGGAATAGATACTGGGGTGAGGCCACATCTGCTCCTTTTCTCGAAGTTTGTCCAGGAGTCTGTGTCTCCACTTCATTGAGTAACATTAAATTGAAGTCCATCCAATTTTTGGTGTCTGTCTGGTGAAACCCATATCACCTCTTGTATATCCTTTTGTCTGCTCACGGTGCCTCCAATCAAAAAATAAGTGAAGGCGCAGAAGTCTGCGAAGAGTTTTTCGTCCTCATTTAGTTCGGCGAGAGATTTTTGACCATGATGAGCTCTCTTTGAATGTTGTTTGCTTCCAATTTAACATCCATATGACTTATTAAAATTTTATGTCACCGTGGATCCATTACTGTTTGCAGTTTTCTATAGAAACCTTCCTTCTTCTCTTGTTCCGTGTTGTTTGTAGAGGCGTAGCGTTGGATAATTTTGACTTTCCTTCCTTTTGAGTCTAATCTTTCTGTCATTATAGTGGAAGAGATTGGTTCGTACTGTATGAACGCCATCGATGCTATTGGTGACAAAATGATAACCATTACCTATGTGTATTCATAGTTGTTGTCTGGTTGACTGGAGTAAATTATTGACTCTTTGGTTAACAAATTGGAGAGACCACTTTCATTTCAACTGCTTTCACATATTCTTAGCACTTCTATGGCATATCTTTTCATTTCTTTGCAATTTGATGAGCCTTCCTGGAGTCTTTGAACATGTCCTCGTACTTAGTTTTGCTTTCATCTAAGGAGGATACATCGGCTGACGCTCTTATCGAATGCTTTCACCAGTCCTCATCATTCCGTCTCTCCGATTCCAGAGAAAAATAAGTTTATTTTTAATATTTTCACTGTTTGTTGAAGCATCTGTGTCTACTGGATTGATTTTCCGTGGTTGGGCGACTAGCCCCACATTCAACAGGGCTTGAGAACGGTTGTAAGAACTTTCTCCCCTGCTTACTAGGGGGCCTGTATGTTTTAGATGACATACCAAGTGAAAAGTTTCATCTAAATATTGAATTCTGGATCATGGAATCTGTCATGTTGTCAAGTAAATCAAAGTTAAAATAATATCATCTGAATCCCTCCTAGTTGTCTTGAGACGCTTTTAATACTTTCAGTTCAGATTTGATTAGGTCCCTTTGCCTTTTTTAATGTCTCTACATACTAAGCATGTTATGATGTGTTCATTTCCGGTCATTCATAAGAAGTTCATTATCAAGTCACCTAATTTAGATATTATGCATTTATTAAGTTTTACTTATCGACTCATCAATATGCGGTTGATTTATGCTTTTACTACTACTCTTTTATTAGTTATATTACTTTGACACTTTCTAAATCATTTCCAATCTGTTAAAAAAAACAGTGTGTTCAACGTGACTGTTCACCGTAGAAGTCATCATAGACGTTCTGGAATTAGTCCACTAATCAAATACGAATGCTGAACATCAGCAAATCAACTTACTTCCTAAGTCATTGACTTTGCAATTTGATTATGGGAATAACTTTTTGCAACAATGCGATATTTATAAGTTAAACAGCCTGATATTGCAATAAAATGCATTTAATTATTGTCCTTATAGCAATTAAGAGGGTTGAATTAGTTGTGTTGAATATCATCCACCTGAGCTACAAATCTCCATTATTTCAATTAAGATTGTGTTCAATAATCACAAGGATGATTCCGGAAAGTGCTTATTACTCTGATTACATTGGTTTCTTGAGGAAGAGTTGAGAAGACATAACAAGTACTCTGTATTTATTTAAAGAAATATCTATTTAGATTATAGCACTTTAGTAAAGAGAACACGACTGACCAGTGATATCAGTTGTTTCTATGGTTGGCTATTACAGATATAATTTATGACAGATGATGTGCATCCATGCTATTTAAATACAACAAAATTCCACTTAACCAAACAAAAATCACTTCATGTATTTATTTAAATTAATTTACTAAGCTTTGTGAACTATCTGGTTTAGTTCCATACATTCCAAGAACAGTTTTCTGTAATTGGATTGGAATTACGAAACACTAATATGTGAAGTGCTTTTGGCTTCTAAGATACCGTGTGTGTACTTTCATCAAAATAGTTCGAAGCTTAAGTTAATCGATACCAAGAGATATAGAACAGTACCTACAGAGTAAGCAATTGAGTAGTGATTTCATAAGTAGTTATTTGTAAATTGCTTTAATATTAATGGGTGAAAAATTACAAATAATAACAGTGATTCAAGCTTTGGTTTGTAGGGATTTGATTGGTTACAGGATTTCAACATCTAACTAATGTCAGCTCATGATGAAATAATAGTGATTGTTTTTATTGAGAAAGTTATTTTGTAGTTCGTCAATAGTTATTCCAGGTTATTTGGTTTCTTTCTCAAGTTTTGTGAACAACAGTTTGATGATAGGTGTTTACGATTACCATGTAGAATTACCTTGGTCTTTTAATATTCTTCTTCCTCTGAATTGGTGAGAAAAGGATTGATTCCTGGGAGCTGTAGAACTATTGACATCAAACTTATAATTATAACGAATAGATAAAATAGATCCCAAATACACATTTTTTGAGAAAGTCCATGCATTTATTCCTCTTGATGAATTTGAATAAAGCGAGAACAACAGTGTTTTGTGCAGAATAATATGGTACCATCATTTATTCCGCTGGCCTCTCATCAGATGCTCGCTTACAGCCTAAATAAATTATGAGACTCACGTACAGAAAAGTTTTAACATACTTGCAAATTTTACATGTCAGTTGACAAAAAGTTCCACAATAAGTGAACAGTGCTCAGAAAATTGCGCTTATATAGTTTTTACACAGGGAGTTCAAGTTTAAACAAAATAAATGCATGCATACAATGGTAAAGGAGTTACGTAATAAAGACGAGAGATGCGTTATATGCAGAGTGACTAATAAGTTAGGTAACAAAGTACTGAGTTCAAATCGAATCATAGAAACACGAGACAAGCAGAATTACAGATTATAAAAGGAGAATGAGGTTAAAGACAAAGATTACGTAATCAGATGAGAGAATGAAGACATCTAGTTACCAGGGCAAGGAAAGACTAATAACTGCTTCTTTCTGAACATGTAAATCTGGTTTCAAGCGTTTGATAGAAATTGCTTCGGCAAACTTGAGGAGAATGGAGCTTCTTTGTCTATTGATAATTTTAAAGGATTTCTCTATTTCCACCTCATGACCCGTGTCGAGATGTCTGGTAATCGTGCTACTATAACATTTTGTTCCCTTGAGACGTTGGCTTTTCGGCTCATGTACTTAAACCTCATAATTTATTTAGGCTGTGAACAGGTGATGAGAAGCCAACGAAATAAATGATTCTACCATATTATTCTGCACAAACCACTGCTGTTCTTGCTTTATTCAAACACATTTTTTGCGCTTTGGTTGAGCTAAATGGTATGGGTTGTTAAATGTGAGAGGTGTCAGTCTGCAGGAGAGCTTGTACATGCGTTTCCCATTGATCAGTAGTCGCTAACAAGGTTTATTCTCACTTTCCATTTAATTTTGGAGTCACCTATTTTTCAGCGGTACTATTCATTGCATCAGTGATCCCTTTTGGAACAGAACCATTTGTACGAATCTTCTCTAGGTATTAGCTATTTAGTACAGTTTGCATCTGACCAACATATTTCAACAAGCCACACCTAGGACTAGATGTCTACACTGGTTACTGACCAGTTGCTGCATACCGCTAATTTATCGATGTCAACCATGATGTGAATGGCTCATTGGCAAAGTCATTGTCTTCGGATGTTAATAACAGTTTGAATCACAGACATGTTTACTTGCAAAATGTCAGACGCACTTTGCTGTTTATCATTCAAATTGATTAAGTTCACATGCCTCAATTTCTGACTAAACTTTAGGAAATTCATTTCAACGCTATTCACTGATAAGAATCATGTTTTACTTTTTGTTTCTAACATGGTGTATATAACTACAAAATGCTAAATGTGAGACACATAATACTTAAGAGTTGTAATTCATACATCATACCAAGTTATGGTATTGAAGAGTGTGAAACTGGAAGCATAAATATGTCTACTACCCACTGACGTTTTAGTCGCTTTCAAATGGATAGCAGTGCAATACATTAAGTGCTTTCAAGTTATTAGCTGGAGATTCTATAAAGAAAAATTAACCAAGTAATAATCTAATGCACTTTCTAATTACTTCTATACTAAGTTGACTTGTTAGTGTAATGAATTTCTCTCATCTGGTAACAATAAATCATTTATTTATCAATAGAATTTAATTTGTGGTCACTGTAGTTTGTCTCTTACCTCTGAGTTCATTTCCTTTCTATTCAAACCAATCAACATTTCCTAAAATTCATGATGATTGAGTAGATAATCTGCCTTTTAAATAAGGTATACAAACTCATAAGAGTTTATTAATTAAATTGAACTTACTCCTATTGTTTTAATATAAACTGATGTGATTTAAAATCAATATTTAAAACTTTAAATCAACCGTAAAGCTAAAAATAGAAACATTTAAAGAAGTATCCCATAAGTCTAATTAAATATTTTGTGAGAATTTTCTAAAAAGGAAAAAAAACTACTGTAGTAAAGTATGAATCAGTTACTTTAAAATTTAGAAAACTTTGAATTCTCTCCAGCAATCCTTTATATCATTCATTAACGTTCGTTTCGATATTTCGTTAGTGGAAGGAATTGAAAGTAAAAGAAACTGGATGGACAATTTTACTTTTACTAATATTACTGTAAATAATTTAAAGTGTTTGATCATTTTGTTTACGAATTTCCATTTCATTGAGAAAGAAAAGAAATTCTGCTATTTAATTAAAGAGAATTCTGATTTAAAGGATCTGAACCTCATATATATATATGCATATATATATACATATATATATATATATAAATTAAAAGCTATTATTGGAGATTTTGTCTTCAAGCCTACTAATGATAGTTAACCGTCCTTAACATTTTTTGCGAAAAATACATTGGGCTAAGACAAATTTTTTCTAATTTATACACTGTAGTGAGAAGACTATTCAGCTGAAATGAAAATAATATTTACTGTTTGGTTTTAATGGCAATGAATTATTTTATTCCTTTACGTTCCTAGTGGAGCATAGGGCTTCAAACTAGAGCTTTGAAGTTTCGGTAGAGGTTGGCCTCAACCTCGGCCTTCCTTCTTCACCGGTTCTACCACTGGCTCAGTAATGTAAAACAGTGCGTTGGCCGAGGGTCGATATCCGTACCGTGTGCACGGTTGGCGTGCGTTCTACCACTGAACAGTTTCAATGATAATGATTCCTGAAGAAGCCAACATATCAATTATTTACTGGCCATTCGATTTAAGGAGTCGAAATATTTCGTAATTTCTGTCTCCTATGAACAGTTAAGCCTATAAGTACTAACTTAGGTTGCCACTTTTAGAAGTAACGAGGGAGGGATAGTCCTTATTTGTGCTGTCTGCACCTGTTCAATAGAACTGTGTCCACCACTGCATACCTTTATTTTACATTGTGTGTGTATGCATGTCTGTTTGATGTATGATGATTCATACGGCGTCAATTAGGATCTTTATGATGTAATGTTAAAGTCACTGAATTTGAAATTGAGTAGTGTAATGTCGAATTTTTAAGACAACAGAATTTTCTTCAAATCTGGCAGATGCACCTCAGTGATAAATGTCAAGCAGTACAAGTCCTCAGACTAGGTATAGTTATAGAATAATCTTTGCTAAAGTCTGAGATGAAAATTAGTAAGTGTGTAACTTTCTAGATGTGAAATTTTAGAGATCTGTCAAGATTACACAAATACACTTAGTGAAAACATGTCATGGGAAGGTTTAAACAAGATAATGTAGACTGGTTAAATTCAGAGGAAAACTTTAACAGAAAAGTAATTTAAATTATAGCATATGCCTTACATTTTCATCCAGTTCGCAAACTAATATATGGGTTTCAATGTCCATTTTAACTGAGCAGTATTATGATTGTACTTCTCTTAGTGGGTGGGAGTAATTGTCTATAAAATAGGTTGCGACGACTGCGAAAAAAACACTACATTTGCCATAGTGGACGCCATCTTCGTCTTCGCATCCATGAACACAAACCAACCGTCAAAAGATATGATATCCGCTCCCTCATATCGTTGCATACAGAGAAACACGGACACCAGTTCGACGGCGACATCATTCAAATATTACGAAAAGGAAACACCAAGTACTCCAGCTAATTTCTGGAAGCTTGTTATTCCAGTAAATTGACAGTGAACAGGCACATTGACATAGATGAAATTTACCAGTCCGTTAGAGAAAAATCTCATGCACAAAACGTCAAACTTCAGGTCCACGAAACATTCAATACCAATACAAGTAGACTCGAGAGTGTGAAGACAGACAAATTCTACCAGCCACGTTCAAGGTAACCAGTAGAATTGACTAATAAGCTCGTGGAGAAATTTCAGAATGCACTTCAACTTGAAGTATGCTCTGGAGATGTTGCCTAGTGGGGCAATGAAAGCTTTGCAAGTAAACCATTCAGCTTAGAAAAGACATCTACATCAAAAGTAATTACTTATATTGACTACCATCATATAAAACATCAGTATACATCATTCAATTATACAATTATTGAATAACTAGATCCAGAAGTCTCTAACTTTGAAACTTACCAAAACTCTCGTTCTAACTAAACTGTGAGTAATCGGCAAAAACCATTGATATTCACTAGTACTTAATAGACAGATCAAAGTGATCTGAACAGTAGACTACCATTTCAGTGACACACCTTATCAACGGAGTGCATCTGTCTAGACGCTATTTGGATAGCTCAGTAAGTTGAAACCACATGAACTTAAGTCAGTTACGTGGGCGAAATGTTTATACAAAAAACAAAATTCACCGCACGCAATTCTATGTGAAAACTCTGAGCTGAGTCTAGCCAGGTACACTGCTGAGGAGCTTTGTCGTAAACAAGTGAAACAGATGTCTAGTGTTTAGATCACTTCCTCTTAGTTAGCAAGCCCTAATACTTGATGTTAGTGGCTCCTAATTAATCTTGTCATTCAGTGGCACATACCATCACGGTAGATGGCTTTCTGTTTTCATAACCATTGATTGTATTAAATATATAACATGTCATAATTAGCATATTTTGGGTCACTAAAAGAAACTGGTGGAGGGATTTTACATCTAACTGTGCAAATGGTTTATTGAACAGTAAAATCTCTTTTATCGTTTGATATAATACCTTGATAAATCTAAAAACATTAAATGTAGATCTTGCTTGGCTTTTTTAAATCACACTTGATATATTTGAAAGTTTACAAGAAGAGCGATGATTACAACAACGAAAAAATCGTTTGAAATAAAGTGACTATAATAATGTAATTATTATAAAATTACAAAGGTAATAGGATATTCATGTTAAATAGTTGTACTCAGAGTTATTACATTTAATAAAGATAGTTGTGGAATGCATTGTGAATCCCTATTTGTATTTCATAGAGATTTCGTCTGAAAAGTTTTAGTCTTCATTTATATTTTCTTACTCTTAAATCTCTTACATTTGGGGACCGACGGTTCTGTTAATTGTTTTATCGCAAACGTTGGTGGCACAGTAGTTAGGACTCTTGCCGACCATACACATGGTCCGAGGTTCGATCCCCTGCCAACGCACACCTGATATCTGTGGTCGGCCTGCAAAATTTGAGCTACCAATATCACATGCTGAAAATTCCATACTTGTACCAAAAAATACGATGTGAAATCAAGGTATATCAAAAAAAATGTGGAGAAGAAGGTGGTGTTTCAGGTTATTTTTGATAATTATGCAACGTAAAAGAAATCTCAAGTATTGGATTCGTAAGGATTTTGTTTGATTGCTTGGAGGATTTCATCATTAGCTGACATCAGTTAGAGGACCATTGGAAAACCTTGGAGTACTGGACAGCTGTTTCGCTTTAGTTTGGGACTCAAACAAAAGCGAAACAGCTGTCCAGTACTCCAAGGTTTTCCAATGGTCCTCTAACTGATGTCAGCTCATGGTAAAAGAATTCCCTGAAATTACTTGAACCGAAATGAAAGAGTAGATAATATAAAAACAATTTAACTTGTACTTTTATACACTAGTTTTAGAACTAAGTGAATTCATTTATTCACCTTTGTACTGAATGTTTTTCAAAGATATTTATGTTGGCTATTACCACTTCCTACGAATTCCTAAAACCACACCTAAGGAATGTAATCTTTTGTTTGCATTGTTTCTTTAATTGTGTTCATATGATATAGAAGGGGAAAATTATCCTACTTGATAAAACATCATTTCAAGGACTACTACATATATATATATATGCAGGTGTATGTAGCCTGTGTCAGTTGACACCACTGAGTATAACCTACTGCCGCTTATTCACCACAACGTCTTGATTCTAAGCAATAAACTGAAAACTGGTGTTATTGGCTACATGCCAAACAAACTCTTCCCTTGTTGACACTTCCGGTGTTCTTACTAAAAAAAACAAAAAACTGTTTTGTTTCACAAATAACTTATCATAATAAATGTTTTTGTTTATTTCTTTTCTTTGTTTTTATGAGCATTTTAACAACAGGGAATAAACCGATTCGGTATATCCACCATAATCTATGATGCTACCGGCGACTGAATAAGAAGTAAAATCTAGGCCATCATTTCTCAACACGAACTAGAACAGCATTTCTTTTTTACAAAGAATTGAATGTAAAAGCAACTACGTCGTTTTTTCTTTCTAAATGCAGTTAATAGGAGAATGCTCTTCAGATTTCTTTTGTCCTGAAACAAACAAATAAACAAAAAAAAATGATTTCATCAGTGCTGCAGAAGATTTTTAGTCATGCGCCGACTTCTAGAATGAAAAATAAGTATAAATATAATAATAATCGTCGTATTGTTCAACAGAAAATAATTATCTGGAATCATAGAATCACTGTAGATTACAAATATTTCGCAAGAATTATCTTGTTTTTTAACTTTATGTAGGTTTCATATTTGTTGCCACTAGTTACTAAGGCGGTCGTGTAACCTTGACGAAATTAAAATTTCGTGGGTACATATAATTTACCTTTGAAGTCAAGGTGTTTACCGCTAAGGTAAATAGATGCCAAATTAATTATTTAAAGAAACATCGTAATACGTTTTTATGGGTTGATTAGATTTTTTTTTGGAGTTTGACCACGGACTGATATCATTTAGAGAACCAAACAGCTGTTTTGTTCTAGCTTGAGAATCATCAGCAGTACGCACCCCTGCCAGGTTTCGAACCCTGGACCTTTCGGTTACAACGACAGCTCATCTACCTTTCAGCCAATGGGACTTGATCCAATGGCCAGCCAATGAATTCTAACTTTTACAGATTCGTGATTTTTAGCGTGACCACCAACCAGTTTCATCGATGGGAACTCTTTCCTCACTCCTGACTAGATGGACCTCACTGGTCACGACTTCTCACTAGAACTCCAGGAGACTCTGTCCTGTAGGAAGTCACTAGCAAGCATCAGATTAATACAGGTGTCAGACAGAGGTTAATGACCAATCTGCTTCTCTTCTCCTATGTTCTCAGTAAGACTCGTTAAGAAAATTTAGTACTGTTGTCAATGTTGTCTAGTAGTTAACGTTGGGGATCATTTCGTTGATGTCGACGTTTGGTTTTAGTTTATAGCATAACATTTAATATCAAACTAAGTAGCCTTCTGCACCGCATATACTAATTGACTATTATTACTACATATTTATCAGATGAACTTCAGTTAGCATAAATAATGATGCAGCTATATTTCTTTTCATTCAGTTCATCTTAGTTGTATAATTATTAGTATTAGTATGAAATATATAATAATAATTGTTATTATAATTATTCAACAGTCATGATATTGGGTGACTGGGACTTTCCGCCGAATGAAAGATTTTTTTTTCATTGTTTATTGAATGAGAGCGTTTTCAGTTCTACCTTGTAGCGTATCATTTACTGTATATGGCATAAAAATAAGCCTGTTGACAGAATTGTTTTCATCTAATGAACATTTCTTAGTAAAGAGACAATTCTATAGTGGTCGGAAATATATATATATATATATATGCATATATGTTTATATATATTCGTTTGATTTAATATATTCCCAAAAAAGCATATTACGTGTTCAGCTTAGAGTTTTAATTCATTCATTTTCTTTAAATGGCTTAGTCAGGATTATGTAGTTGACAGCTAGAACTTAAAAATCATAAATAAAAAATGACTATTTTTCCTGGAATAAAATTAATCATTCATTGAGTAAAGCCCTTTATAGAGCTTTTTTCGGTTGTATATATATATTCTAGCTATCATGCTGACAGAAAGTGGTTAAGGTCAAACTATTAAGATCGGATTTCAGGATAAGACGATGATTAGAATCCAAGTGATAAATTTTATTATGAACACGCAAAGTAATATAAATTTAATTTTCAATGGAATAGTTCAAAAATATCTGGATGCATTCATATGTAAATTAAATTTAGTTGTTAGATTGTAAGCAATACACTTATAGGCGTTAATCTAAATCTATCAATTAAATATTCAATATCCTCACTAAACTGAGCGATATGCAACAGCCACTCTCCGTGTCTGACACTCCACCTATTTTTGCAGATTAGTCGCTGTTTAATTTTCAAGCAGTAAATTTCAGCACACTATAGCGCTCAGCAATTTAGCACCATTTAGCTTAGTGAATGACATCCAGATGCTAACCAGTATCCATGATATCACTGTGAAATAGATTCACATGAATAATTTAGTCCAATTTAATCCAATTTGGTCTACTGCCTAGTGATAAAACCTCTCATTTTAGTATTGAACGACTCTAGTTTATGCATTATGAGGAGTTGATCACTGATTGATATCAGTTAGAGAATCATTGAAAACCAGGGAGTACTGGACAACTGTTGTTTCATCCTAGTTTGGGAATCATCGACAGTACGCACCAACCGGAGGTCGAACCCAGGACCTTCCGATTACAAGGCAAGCTCGTATACCATTCAGCCACTGGGACCCGATTCAATGACTTGTGAATTCTAACTTCTACCAAATCGTGATTTAGCGCGAACCTAACCATTGTCGTTGATGAGACATCCATCCATACACGTGACATCTAATTGAACCTCACTGGTCACGACTTCTCACTAGAACTCAGGAAACTCCAACCTGTAGCAATTCACTAGCGAGCATCAGATATCAATCGGTGATCAACTCGTAAAAACATAACTAACCCTTACAAACCAAACTATAGAAAATTATGGGGAGTAACAAGATTCAGAAAAATTTTTCTTTTGAGTGTCAGCAAGCAGTTATTCCTGCCACTTGACTCTTACTAGCATTTACCTTTGCAAATGTTTAAATTGGAGGTAGTTGAAACTACTGGTACAATAATTTTAAGAAGACTAACACGATATTGCTGAGGCAGTTATGGACTAAAGCTGCCTTTCTAGATCAACTCTTTACGTCATTTAACTTATGATAAAGATGCCATTAAAACTGAAGTATACACTAAACTTTGGCATCGATGGCACAGCGGTAGAATGCTCAGTAACAACGGAGGTGGTTCGGGGTTTGATTCCTGGCCGACCGACTCCTTTACCTCGCTAAGCCTGTATTAAAACTAGCAAAGAGGGGAGGTTGGACATGAGGATAGCAATGTCATCCCATATAAATAAACACCACTGCTATCGAAACTTCAAAGCAGAATCTTGAAACCCTATGTTCCACTGGGAACGTAAAGGGATTAAAAAGTACCCGAAATCTTAAAGTCTAAGCTGAATAAAAATCCGACTGAAGGAGGAAAGCAAACTGCTGTATCATTATATTTTCTTCGGAATACAAATGTTTTGACTACTTAGCAAAACTGTCTTTCTTTATACACAAAGGTAAGGGAAAATTGTCCACCTTTTACCTTTCAGATTCATATGAATAGTAATTTTTGGAAACCATATGCTCAGGCTAATTAATTTGGATTTCTTTTGTACTCACAACTAAAAACAGCTAAAATTTAAAATAGTTATCCACTAGTTCTACACAGAAAGCCGCAACATAAGCAAAACATATGTTAGGAAAGAGAATAAATTAATTTCAGTTATTAAATATTTTAATGATATGCATTAATGTGAGTTTAGTAAATCCTTTTATGTAATAACTTGTTTATAGCTACATAAATTATATATATATATATATATTATATATATAATTAATTAATAATTATTATTATGTAAAAGTGCAAAGTTTTTCTCCTCCGCCTTTTGGTGTAGGTGAAAAAGATTGTCATTATTTAGGCGGAATTCTCACGCAGAATTCTTATAATTAGAATAACGCTGAAATTTTTACTAAAATACTCATACTTTAATGATTTTAAATAAAGAGTGTAAAAAATAGCTGGTGATGGAACTAAATCATACACTTAATCCTATCTGAAAGGTGATGGCTAGCAGTAGAGTCTAGAACGCCTGTCTCATCCTATTTCATTCTCTTTGGCTAGAAGTACTTTCACCTCCCGGAGTCACTGTATTTCCATGTGATACTTTTAGTTTCAAAAGTCAAAGACTTATACGCTAGGCTGATGAGTTAAAGGAATTATTTCTTGTGTAGTTGTTACTTATTGAAACATTGGAATATCTAAACGTCTGTTTTTATACTGGAATGAAACTAAGAGTCTTTGCTGATTTTCGTTAGTTCCTATGATGAAGGCTTTAGATTATGTTGTTGATTTCAACCACTTTTACCTTTTACCTACCTACCTGAACGTAGCCAGTGTCATTTTTTTCCTTCACTTTCCCCAGTGGAACATAGGGCTTCAAGACTCAGCTTTGAAGTTTCGGTAGCAGTGGTATTCATTTTTACGGGATGAGATTGCTAGCCTCATGCCCAACATTTCCTCTTTACCAGCTTTTATTTCTGGCTTAGTGAGGTAGAGGAGTGTGTCGGCTGGGGATTGAACCCCGAACCATGTGCATGGTCAGCCAGCGTCCTAACCGCTATGCCACCGACGCGTAGTCAGTGTCATACTTTTGTAAAACTGTTTATCTTTATCTGTCAATTTATTCAGACATACGTATTTATTTATATCTCATTGTATTTTTATTGGTAGAGCAATTTATCAAGAATTATTATGTTGGTAAAACAAACTTTACAATTATTTGCACTATATAATTTTCTGTTGATAGGGTATTGCGAATTTTAATTTCCCAGTTAAAATCTATCTGCAAACTAACTGACTTGTGAAGCTACTTCCCCTCTTTACAGAGTAATTAAATGGCTTTCTGTTCAGTTACTAGATAGTGACTGACGCAACTCAGAAGAAGTTCTTCGAAAAACTGCTCAGATTCTTAATATGACAGTGAATATATGTGTAATTTGACCTGATCACCACTCAGAACTCAGTCTGTTCATATACATCGTACAACACATGGTGGTTTAAAAGCCCACTGAGTTACGATGTTTTAAGTGAAACTTGCAAATGTAGTAACAGTTTTACACAAAAATTAACTGCAGTTTCCAGTGACTTATGCTTTTTTTGAATTGTGATTAATTATACATTCCCCAGGTGCCTCAAATTATGTTGAAACAGTTGGCTGGTTTTTATAAAGTTTTCCATTAATGTTATAGTTCGCGTTTAGTTTCTAAGTAATAAGCTCTAAATTAGTAAATAATTTTTTTTCCTTCACGTTCCCTAGTGGAACATAGGGCTTCAAGCCTCTAGCTTGAAGTTTCTGCAGCAGTGTTTATTTTAGAGGATGGGGTTGCTAGCCTCATGTCCAAAAATTAGTATATATTCTGGAAGATATTTGAAAGACAAAACTAATGTTATAATTCTTTCTTTCTTGTCATTTTTATCACTCCTTTTTTCATTTTTTACTTTGAAAGAAACCATTTTATGTCTTTATCAGAAATGCACAAGTAATGCTACAGTACACCTTACATATCCCAGGCGACACACTGGCCAACTTACCTACACTTATAATCTCCAGTTTTACACTCGAATCCATTCTCCGTCAGTCGTAGATTTCACAATGCTCTGATAAGCATTATAACTTTTCTGCAACTGAATAGTTATTAAATTATATTTGACTCATTCTTTCTTTGGGTTATGATTCTGGCTGAAATATGTTTCATTACGAGTGTGTCATTATTTCCTTGTTAAACACAGATGAACGGATAGAGACGTTCAGCTTGTCCCTAACTCGCTTTTCAGAGAAAACCAAAGTTCATGAACAGTTATTTTCATGTCAAACATTTGTTCACAAAATGTATTAACAAATGTACCACACCCCAAGTTTGACTGCAAAAAATGAGGGCGATCATTCAAAAGTCAATTCATTCTAACTTTAACCTTTGTTGTTGTTTTTTTGGTTGAGTTCATGTTTAATATTTGATGAAGGGATTAGCTTCATGGAAAGAAAACTCAAATTGATTTTTTCTTTGCTCATATTCACTAGTGTGAGATGAATCTTATAATTTCATCTAACATTTATAGAATATGTGAAAATATATACATTGCTCAGTTATATTGAATTGTTTTGTGTATATTAACAGACAAACAATTTTTCGGTTATTATTCTACAAAATGTATCTGATAATTAGCTGTTATTTTTTTTTTAAATTTAAAAATCTATTGCATGAACTTTAAGAGGAATTTATCACAAGGTAAAAGTTTTTGAAGGGAAAACGCCTTTGATTCACTTTTCCCCTAGGGGTGATGAGGGAGGCAAAATACTTACCATGATAAAACAAACTATCTAATGAAAAAGAAACAGAGTTGACAAAGACATTGATTAAAATTAAGTGAAAATAGTATATGTTCAGTAAAATATGTTAGTGACACTAAGCCAAAATATATGCCATATCTGTAGAGATTAAGTGAAAATGAATTATCATCGGAGGTTCGAACCCCAGTGGGTGAGTACTGCCGAAACTAGGATGAAACGGCTGTTTAGTACTCCCTGTTTTTCAATGGTTCTCTAACCGATATCAGTCTGTGGTCTAACTAGAAAAACAAATCTAATCCTTACAAATCAACTCTTAAACAATGAATATATTAACAAACACGTTAATATAGACGAAATGTACCAACTAATAAAAAGTAAATCAGGTGTTCAAGTGTTGGTTTGTAGGGATTTGATTGGTTACAGGATTTCATCATGAGCTGACATTAGTTACAGAACCAGTGGAATACCTGGGAGTACTGGACAGCTGTTTCATCCTAGTTTGGGACTCTTCAAGAGTACGCACCCACCAGGATTCGAACCCAGGACCTTTCTGGTTACAAGGCGAGCTCGTATACCATTAAGCCACTGGGACCCGTTCCAATGGTCCTTGAATTCTAACTTCTGCCAATTCACGACATAGCGCGACCTCAGTCAATGTCTTCGGCGAGTATTTGTCCTCACACCCGACCTGCTGCACCCTACTGGTCGCGACATCTCACTAGAACCCCAGGTAACTACCTACCTGAATAGGGCAAGTCGCCAATGAGCATCTCATTGATATTCAAGTGTTGGTTGGTGACCAGAAAGTTTAAAATCCAAGTCAATAGAAAATGCTTAATATATATGTAAAGATGGTTACCGGAAGACCCAATTATATCACTCATGGAGAAATTTTAATCATTTCACTTTATGCTAAATATTGCGCTGAAGATGTTGTCCGGAAGGACGACGAGAGCTCCGCAACTAAACCAACCAGCTCAGAGAACACTATTAATTGCAAATCATCCACCTGAGCTACAAATCTTCTCTATTATTACAAAATGAATGTTTATGTCAAATTGTGATGTATTATAAGTAACTAACATGTGTCACTCACTTATGTAGACAACATATTATAAATAGTCAATCAGATTCAATTTTTTCTTCAATGAAACGAAGTTAGTGACTGCCATCATACTTTTCTCTTTGGACATTATTCCATTTGAAAAAAAATATTAAATCGGTTGACTTACACCTATTTGTTTTATCAGCCTAATTACATCAGATAATTATTACGCTTCGAATTAGAAATTTGCATACCTATCTACTACTTCGTATTTAAAGAATTTCAAATAACTTTCTCTTTGATGATAAACTCTGGAAGCTGTTTATATTGATTTGCTTATTTTGGGCGTAGATTACAGATAGCATTGGGAAGGTAGATTCAGTGACTTTTACCTATCAATAATGAGTAGGCAATGAAAGAAAACGATTTCGTGACTGTCGATAATCAACTCAGTATGGTTAATGTATAAACATGTGCTGTATTTTATTTTATATTTAGCAAGAATTCTTTCTATCATAAATGAGTTAAGTGAAAAAAACAGTACAGAAATTGTTCAAAAGAAAGTTGTTATTATTGCTCAAAGCTAATGATTTATCGTAAGAATTTATGACGGTACACTAATAGATACGACAATTTAACGGTGAGACCCAACGTGAACTGTACTGCTTTAAAATATTTTTGCGGTTTACGTTTCTCTTAATTCGGTCAAAATCCCTGGATAAAGTAACGAGAGAGTTAAACCAAGACTAATTCTGTTAATATGCTTGCTTAGTATACAGTCACTCATCGCGCGCTGAAATTCAGCAATAAGTAGAGTACTCCACAGTAAAAGTATTAAACTTACCAGTTAAATATTCCCAACAAGATGGGATAAATAAAAGTTGAGACAATTTTGTAGTTCTCCATAAGGATATGAAATCTGTATTTATACTGATCATACATTAATTGACCCCACTCTATGCATCTGAATGTTGAGTCGATAAAGTTGTAACTTGAGCAAAAGACATGTCATCTAGTGAAATCATTATTCTGTTTAAAGAGACAGGTGTAATATTACATGCCAGTTGGATATCAAGTCATCTGAATAAATTAAGTAGTTCTTAAAATTAACCAGACTGGAGGATATCAGTAAGCCAATATACACGTAACAGCGAAGTTACATTACTACTATTCCTCCCGATCTATAACAGTAGGATAGGAATGGTATAGGTGTGATTCGTCCATCTGGTGTTTATTTTGTAACCAGTAAATTCCAGGTTCAAATGTGATTTCAATGTCTCTCACCATCTTACACTGAGTAGTGAATTTTACTTTCTAGCAACGATATGATACCTAATTGTCCATAATGACTGCAATGAAAACATGACCTAATTAGCAGACGATTCTCCTAGATCAATTGGTAAGACGTTATACTACCGATACGCAGTCTACTAGTTGAAATCATTGACAAGAAACCTCATTACATTAGCTTTTATTTTATACAAGAACATATCCAACGGAGATGTTCAGGCTTAAAAAGGAAAAAATAATAAAATACTCTATATGAGCAAATCTAAAGACGGGAGGAACATAAACACTGTAATGTGATGGGGTGGAGACAGATAAAGAGTATCAAGAAATTATATTGAACAAACAGGATTCTACACGCAGACAACAACGACAATAGAATAGAGATTTTTTTATTTTGAGAGCAAAACCCATAAAATTTTTATTACATTAAATTATTCCTAACTGTCTACACTAGAAAAATAAGGAAAATCCTCTTTAAATGACCAACGCATCAGATACCTGAAAGACTGTTTTCTTACACTGTTACATTGTTCTCTAGTATTTTAGTTTATTTGTCTATGTCGAAGTATATTATTGTTGGTTTAAAGAATCTCAGTACCATATTTCTCCAGATTGTTTGTCTACTTCTATGTACAACTACGGTAAAGGGTAGTCACAGTCACCTGATTATGAATAAGCAGAATACGTGGCACAGAAGTTGCCTTTTTACAGACATGCTGTCACCAATGTATTAATAAAGAAGGCTACTTTCATAGAACTCAACTAAGAACCACACTGATCATTCAGTTGGGACATATATATATATATATATATATATATATATATCATTACACACGTCTTTCATTTTTTACGGAAAAGGTTACTCACAAATAATTCGAATTATTTGATTTGTGTCATTCTGGTTGATTCACAGCATGTAAAAAGGAATCCTTCATCACCGTAGGCTGAAGCTGGAGTCAAGAGGATTGCAAATACGTTTAGTTACGCATTACTCTCAGAGTGGATTCCACCTTAGAACTTACTTCATTATATTGAATACCGAATAAATAACTTAACATTACACTTTCAATAGCCTTTAAAATTGACTGAAAATTGTATGCGCATAACAATAGTAACCAAGGGAGTTATCACTGTTTTTGAACTGAGTGATTAGCATGCGAATCTTTTTTCATTGTTTTGTGGTAGAGGTGTGGAACAGTTACTATAGGGATTGGTGTAACGTATTCTGATTCATCCTACACATATTTTTTTCAAATATTAATTCGGACTCCTAAAATTGTTCAATAAATTATCATCAGAAATGTCTAAATGAGTCTGAAGATGAAACGGAAAAGACGGTTATGGCGTTGTTTCATAATTTGTTGTATATGCATCATTTCTAAAATCCCACAGAAACTTATTTTGCATTCACTTTAGATTGGCGTTAGTTTGACGGTGGACTGATATATTAATCTATGCAACATAACTCATAAGAGTTGATTTTAATTCTTTATTTTGCAAAATTTTAATGAAAGCATGACGATAACGTAGTGATTGTAGACACAGGTTTGCTTACTTGATCTCGTTATAAACTTGTTTACAGAACTTTGTATTTCACAAATGCATGTAGCAGTATTTTGGTCTATTTCAAATTAAACTAAGTAGATAATGCATTTTTTATTAGCGTGGACAAAACATTTAGCTCAAAACCGTATACAGAAAATAACACTGCATCAGCGTGCTACGTCACCTATAAACAAAGTTATATCCCAATATCCAGCATTCCTTATCTCAATATTATGCATGCTTTCTAGAAATCAGTTGGTTAGTAGGTGACAACTGCAAACATTATGTGTTAATTTTCACGTTTAAATGCACAGTTTGGTTAAATAGCTGTCGTCCATAAATTTTCGAAAAATGTTTACCTGAGGTAACGTGTGGCGTGTACCACTGAGTGGATTTTTAAGTACTATATATATATATCTGAGAATATGTATATCAAGTACTTACCAACGTATGTGTAATGCGGGAATGTATCATCCAGTGTCTTTTTATCAAAATGTCTACAAGGTCGCCTTGTAACCAGATGGCTGTAGGCTCGAACCCCAGTGGGTGTGTACAGCTGTGGAGTCCCTAACCAGGTTGGCAAAACAGCTGTCCAGCACTCCCTGAAGGTTTTCCAATGGTTCATTAACTGATGTTAGCTCTTGATCAAATTCTCCAACCAATCAAACAAAATCCTTACAAAACCAATACTTCAAAATTTATTCGCATCTTGAATGTTTTAATGGACAATACTGAGTTAGAAATGGAGGTGAAGTTTGTTAATTGTTGAATTGACTATCTAGGATAGCTTTGATCGACAGACTACTACTATTGAGCACAGTTAGTAGTCTGATGAGTGCTGGTTCAAATCATACTGTGACTCATATTATCATTCCACGTTAGATCATCACTCAATACATCAATGCTGATCTGTCAATCCGAGACTATCACAGCCAGTCTCACCGTCAATAAATGCTTTAGTCTAAAGAGATACTCAGTGGAATTGATCAATAGTGTGAAGCAGTGGTTACATGCTTATGTAAATCGCTCTTACATACTTTTTATTCAACAAATAGAATCTGAAACGGTATAACTTGGAAGTAATTATTTGTATCAAGAATTAGTTACCGTATTTGAAATGAAAGAGCTGAAAAAGTTAAACATTTCAGCTGATTACCTTTACTCACTACTTTTATTATTGATTTATTTAAATTTATCCCTTTACATAGGGATTTAAGCTAGAGTTTTGAAGTTTCGATAGCAGTGGTGTTTATTTCTACGGTTAGTGGTTGCTATTTCAACTCTCAGCCTTCTCTCTTTACCTGTGTTATCATATTCTTGGAGAGTTAAAGGAGTGCTTCGCTCGGAAATCAAACCCCGGACCACATGCGCAGTTAGCGAGTATTCTACCGCTAAGCCGCCGACTCACTAGTGAATGATTATGCATCCACATACGTGGATATCAAAGCCAGAATCGGAAAAGCAAGACAAGCTTTCATTACTCTCAAATCTGTGTGGAGGTCAACAGCACTCAGCATCAAAAATAAGATCCGGATTTTCAACTCCAATGTAAAGTCAGTGCTACTATACGGATCAGAGACTTGGCGAGTCATAAAGAGCATCTCAAACAAACTTCAGACCTTCATTAACAGTTGTCTTCGCTCAATACTAAAGATCAGATGGCCAGAAAAGATTAGCAACAAGGATCTCTGGGAGCGAACCAATCAGGAACCGATTGTGAAACAAATAGGCAGAAAGAAATGGAGATGGATTGGCCATACGCTGAGGAAACCAACAAGTGACATCACTAGACAAGCCCTCGAATGGAACCCGAAAGGGAGGCGGCGAGTTGGTCGTCCAAGGGTGACTTGGAGGAGATCATGCGAGGAGGAGATGAAAGCATGTGGACAGACCTGGAGCAGGGTGAAAAAGTTGTCAGAAAACAGAAGGCAATGGAGGTGTGGAGCTGAAGCCCTATGTTCCTCTAGGAACTAAAGGATACAATAATAATAATAATAATAATACGCAAAGATCCTTATTTCATAGAGATTAAGACTTTTTATCTTTCTCTCTCTCTCCAAATATATCTATATTAACTTTTCAAACATTAGATTAGGTAGTGATACTTAATACAAGAAGCATTTTTCAGGCAAAATTCATTTTGATATTGCTGATTTCTGAACGATGATAAAATGAGATCTACTCGTTATGATGGATTTACTATACTGAAGAGCATTAAAAAAATAACTGGAGAATATTCACGAACAGCCGAATCTTGTGATTTACGACAGTTAATTCCAATTTAGAAACTTATATATACAATATTAGGAAGAAATTCTATCTAGGAAGATATTGACACTTCCTTTGTTGTCAAAATTCTGCGTTTGATTACATGACTTGTGCTGTAACTTTTCAGCAAGTTAAGGCAAATGAATCGAGCAAGTTCAGAACTTATCACAGCCAATGAACTTCTGACAAAATAATAGTGTTTGGGTCGATTATAATTTTGTTGTTATTCTCTGGAGTGCATAATATATGTTTCGTTGTATTCTGGAATCACCACACACAAATGTATATATATATATATACCGGTGGATATCAGTGTCTCTACCAAGAAACCCATCTTATCCAACACTAAGTCAATATCCACTAAAATGGTGAGTAACATTCAGACATTAAGCAAAAAAACAATAATGCTTATCAACACAAATATTAACATTAGAAAGTATATAAGATAAAATAAAAAAAGTGAAGAAGAGATCTTTTGTAGAGAAAAAGCGAAAAACAGCAGATAACTATTTAACCCCGTGTAAACTATTTACGAGCAAACTAGAATAAATAATATGGGTTACCTGAAGCTTCTGTTACAAGTGAACGATCAAGCCTCACGGTACAAATAGGTTCCAGTTTAACGAGGTGAATAAATGGGAATACTTCTTCATTTTTTGAGTTGCCTTATAATATCATTTAAAATAATCCCAACGTGTTAAGAAAATCAAAGTGAAGTTTTCCTAAACGTTTCGTCATGTAAACTACAGAGTTTAAAAAATCTTATTTCAGGATTTCACCATAAGCTTACATTAGTTAGAGAACCACTGGAAAACCTGGGAGTACCGGACAGCTGTTTCTTAGTAGTTCGGGACTCTTCAGGAGTACGCGCCCACCAGGATTCGAACCCAGGACCTTTCTGGTTACAAGGCGAGCTCGTATACCATTAAGCCACTGGGACCCAATCCAGTGGCCCATGAATTCTAACTTCTGACAATTCAATTTATTTTTATTTATTTTATTTCAATTTTTTTAATACTCTTGGATTATTTTGAATAAATTTATAATGACCCAATATGACACGGTGCCCAAATTATTCCAGGATAGTCTCAATATCTATGGTTTGAGTATTTTTCAACATTTTTATAATGTGCCTTCTTCCTTCACTGATCTCTTGTCTCATCGACCGTTATTACCACAAGAATGCAACACTGATTAAATAAGCATTCGCATGCTCATTCCTCATTATAATTTATTTCAAAAAGAATACCATGTCTAAAATTATCAGAATACACCCTATATTGATTTGTTTGAAATAGAGTCCTAATATTCCTTAGATATGAATTGTATGGGGAATTCAGATAAGATAAACCTTTTTTCTTATAATTTAAATGAAATGAGAAGCAGTTAAATTGTTGTTTTCCTAAGTCAGCTTCCTCCAAACAACGCAAACGTATAACATTAAATGATGAATTCGTGAATGTAGTACATTTTCTTGTTGGTTTTATGAATTTATTCTGACATTTTACCAGTGTTTACTCAAACATAAGCATACAGTTAAGATAAATATGTTGCCAAATTTACCAATAATGTTTTATTAGAAAGATAGTAATAAGAAGACAGGAATACTTTAGATCGCTAAGGCGATTCTAGAAGACCTGGATTTCGCGCGTGGATGATGTATTTTTGACGTCACACAGATTCGAAGACTTGCAGGCGGAGACCGACAAACTGAGAGAAAAGGCTCACAGTGAAGACAGGAATCCAGGTGGTGATAAAGATAACCAACCAACAGTGACAACAAACAGTACCAATCATTATCAACAGAATAAATTCGAAAGACTTCATTTCATTCACTTATCTAGACAGAATCGTTTCAACCACAGGAAGACGGAACGGATGGAGATGTCAAAGCTGACCAGAATCGGATAGGCAAAAGGTCCACCTTCACCAACCTGAAAGTAGTTTGGAATTCTTCTGCACTTTGCCTCAGCATATAGAACAAGATTTGGATTCTATTCAACACAAATGTGAAGTCAGTTAGTTCTTCTGTATGGTTGAGAAACATGGCGTTCACGTCAGGAAAAGCATTTCGAAGCGCTTGTTACAAACTCTTATCCATAACTACTTTTGATGGCTACACATTGAAGACCAGATGGCTAGCCGGAAAGAATTAGCAAGAAGGAACTGGGGCAAGAAACCAACCAAGAGCTGATTGCTCAAAAGATATTTAGAAGAAAATGGAGATGGATTGGGGACACACAGAGGAGACTGTCGAATCACATCGTGTGCTAGGCCTTTGAGTGAAACCTGAGTGGGAATCGACAAGTGGGTCGTCAGTCCGAGAATGACATAGAGGAGATCATGTGAGGAGATGAGAAATTACGAGCAGCCATGGGTCCAGTTGATGAAGAGGGCAGCAGAAAATTGAATAAAGTTGAGATGTGTTGTTGATGCCCTATGTTCCACTTGGAACCCGATGGAACAATAATAATAATATAACAAAAGACGGTAAGAAATTTTTTAAAGAATAGAATCAACACTGTGTATTCTGCGTTTCAGATACATTAATTATCACAAAAGTTCGTGTTTAGGAAACACTAACCCACTCATCTCAATAATCACTCGAAATATAAGTACACTGCATAAATTAATTATAAGTGAAGTTGTACTGATCCAAAAACTTGGGATAAAATAAACATTCCACGTAACCATAACCCAGAATTAGACTGTATTTAACAATAAACTAAGATGCATTTGTGTCGTAAAAATATTCTAAAATATCATGTAGTTTTTTCCACTTTTAATTTACTTGAAATACAGGGTTATTATTAGGCTATCTAACTATAGGTATATGTTTCAGGATTTCATCATGAGCTGACATTAGTTAGAGAGTTAGTTAGGTATATGTATTTACATATTTAAAGAAAATATAAATTTTGTGGGGTGACTGATTTTAGTAAAATGACAGTATTGCTGTAGGAATAATTACCAGTTCTAAAAGAACACTCTCCAAGAGTACGTACTACACTGAACAAATGCAATAGACTTTTTGTTTAAAATATGCAGCAACTGCGATTACGTTTTCAGCTTTAATAGTGGAATAGTTACATTAGGCGCGTACTTTTTTATTCATTGTGGTTAAACAATCATAATGTGTAAGACAAAGAAGACAAGACTTAAAGGAGCAAAATATGCTAATAACATGAGCTTTTGTTGATTCGAATTTCTCGTATTCTCCTGAATTTGTTCGAATTATTCATTTTTGTTTAGTCAGTTAATTAATCGTATTACTTATGGCTTTATCCTAAGTAATCCGATTGTAATCTTTTATTTGTTCAACCTGAGCGCTAATTCCTTAACTTGTGTATTTCCTATCGGTGCGTATTATCAATCAAATGATTAATTTCCTAATTCTCCATTTCAATATGATTTGCCCATTGTTATCGGAATTGTAATTATCATTCTGAATTTGACGTGTATACGCCTTTTGAGTACATGGTCTTATCGACTATTATAGCCAATTGTGTTGTTTTGGCAATGGAAGTCCACTTACCAAATAAAGACAAGCGCCCATTATCTGAAAAACTGGTAAGTAGTATGTTAATTTGAAATTAAAATTACTTGTTTTTATGAAATGATATGGATTGTACTGTTAATTAAAGCCCTATTTTTAACTGACAAAGTCTGGGATACATTTTGCTCAGGAGTTGCTTTGTTGGGATTTGATTTTTAAAAGTGTAGTCACTGATTGATGTTTAAGTTCCTTTCCTTGATATTCATGAGGCAGTAAATGTTTGTTCACATAAATTTAGTATATTACATACCAATGTTAACCAGGGAAGCATTTGAAAACAGTTATCATGAGACAGCAGTTTAATCCTAGTTTATGTCTGTTCATTGATGAAAACTTATGAACTCATTTAGAATTGAGCAAAGGCCATTTACGTTTCGTGATGTAAGTATTCACCTGTCAGGTTCACATTTACTAATTTTTACCAATATCCATCATGTATACACTTGCATCCGTACACAATAGAAATGATTAGGAGTTCTGTATCACTGTTGCATATGAACTATCACCTAAATTGTGCTTGCGGTTGAAATAATGGGGACTGGTGAATCAGGTGGATGTTTCAATGTGACTATTCCCTTTGAGTCAGGCGGTTTAATTGAGAAACATTCACTATTTTTTTAGACAACTTTTCCATTTATTTTAGTATGAAATGGATTTTTGAATTCTCCACGAATAAGACAGCTGTCTCTGCTGGTGACCTTGGCTGTGACTGGCTTCTGATTTGTATTGCTGTAGATCTTTTTATTGAATTTTCGTCATTTTTGCTTTGTCACTTTACTAGCTGATAAATAGGATCTGTGCCAATAGGTCTGCTGAGGGAAAAATAACCTGAGTACGAGACGTTTAGGGATTCTGAGGCAATTTTAGTACTTTTGCTGTTAAGAATGTTTCCACTTTCCCAGGCAAACTGGTATCCATATCTCTCGATTTGCATTGATACGAAGGAATATATGTCGTATCTTCCGGCGAAAAGTTTGCTTTCTTGGATTCTGAGTCAAAGGGGGAACCAACTTTGAGCAATATAATGGCTTTCAAAGGTGATCTGATTTATTTGGTAGAAAGTGTTGATTTCGTCTTCTTTTCTTTATGGGACGTATGGTCTAAATAATAATGAATGAAGTAATTGTGGTGTTTTCTTGTGCAATATCTATAGCGAATGATTTTAGTATTCTAGCCGTTATTTCATAATTATTCCTCATATGGGGTAGGATGGACTTTATTGTGGCCTATGAGGTAGGTTTCTTGCAGGTAGTTTCGTTCGGATGTAGATATCAAAAAATGTGTAACTTCTTGAAATATCGCTTCAGAGAATAATGAAAGCTATGCAATTACTCCACCCGGCTCAGAGAACATAATCATTTCAGAAAGTACTTAATGTGTAAGCCATATAATTATGAAATTTAATATACATAAACTTATGTGAAAATATTAAAGGGAAATAAAAGGATGTAACTGATAATTTGATGCGTCGTTGAAAAATGAAACAAGAATTTTTATTCGAAATTAATATGCTTTATATGCATGAGAGTGAGCGTGCTGTTTCACAGTGTATTTCTCCTGCAAAAACGATACACGAAGAAAGCATATAGTGAAGTTTTGGGTGGTCAGTGTTACTCCAGGATATACTTTAAATTTAACAGTCCAGAACTCGATGTCCCACTATGAAAAGATTAGCTTTTTTTAGCTGGTTTTGCTTTCAGAAACTTTAAATCAACATTAAGTGGGACTCATAACATACATTCCGTCCAATAAAACGTGCTGTTGAATCCTTATGTTCCACTTGGAGACCAAGATAATGATAATAACAATTTTACAAAGTGGAGAGTTGGGTTTATATTTAAATGAGGGATCTCTCCTAGTTATTGTTATTGAAGAAAAGTATCTGAGATGTTGCATACCAACGAATACGTCATACAGTGGGCTTATGTGAATTAAAAGGAATATTTTCAATCCATTCTCAGATTTCTTCATCATTTTAGGCGCTATTTAATAACGATGGATTTTAAATATCTTAGTAAGGGTTTATCAGGCTTCGATGATATTATTTTGGATAGATTGTTTCCAATACATGTGTCATCACTTTGTTCATTTCTAGAGGTTTTTATTTCAAGGTATGCGTTAAGTATTAATATTATACAGCAATATTTTAAAAAGTTACAGCACATGGTCATCTAATCATTTTTGCAGAAACTCTATACATGAAACTTTGTAGTTTGTTTCACCCATGTGATTCGATTTTTAAATTAAATCTCTTCACATTTTAATTAGATCAAATGGCAGTTAATCCTATGGGATTCAGAAAATGCTACCTTGATATAAGATAAACATCCTTTCTAAACAACGTATCTGATAACCTGTGAAGTGAATACTTAAAATTACTTATAATGCTGGATTTTTGTTATGTTAGCCAAAACGGTGTGTTAGTCCAGTAGTTTTACTAGATGACCACCAATATCCCTTATCGGGTTTATCTAACTGGCGTAAAACAGTACTAGCATATATATATATTTTATATAATGGTCATTTGCATAATCTGATATAATTTTATGGATTGCTGCTGTAAGATAAATAATTAATTTTCCAACAATATGATATGCAGTGGTTCACGTTACTGATAATGCTTTTTTAGTTTATATTATGATTAATTTTTAATCAATATGTTAATGAAAAACAAACGTCTCATGAGTATTTTTATGGAAAATAAATTTTATATATACTTTCCATCATAGTCAACCTACGGTAGCACAGTGGATTACATTTCGATATATTTGTATCGTTAATAGGAAAAGCTTGCTATCCGACCAACAAATAAATAATACTTCTGCTAAATCAGAAGTATTTCTAAAATTTATTTGGAATTTAATGAATGAATTGTGATCAGGATGCATATAGAATCGAAGAAAAATTTGGGGTTATTTAAGAGTTCTGAAGAAGTATAAAAGTTATAAGGAGTTAGAAAAAACAAGGACACAAATATCAAGTCAATGGAAATCGATACAGTTGTTACCATGATTGTGGAAGTGATTGAATGATTATTTTTGTATGCATAACTCTGGTTTTTCTAAATGAATGGCTAAGGCTTCAGTAATACAAAGGAGACGAAAACATGTTGCCTTTGGCAGGTTATTCTTCACTTTGTAGATTACTTTGAAGGAGGCGTTTGTTGAGATGGAGTGGTTAGTGATGACTAGATGTTCGCTTATTTCACTGCCTCTAGAGCTACTACTACCTTTCTGCAGCCACGCGGGATAGTATTCATGAACCATTCTCGTCACGATACGCGTCGAAAGATCAGTGTATCTGGCTCCACAGCAATAGGTGAACTGATATATACACACAGAAGTGTTCAGATGAAAGATCTTGTCTTGAAGGCTTCTGCAGACCGATAGGCTATTGGAGAACACTACTCTTAGCGTTGCTGCGAAGAATGTTCTTCTCCTCTTAAGGATATTACTGGTTAAGTGTCCCTGGAAATCCACGTTCATTTAAACTTTCTTTTGTGGAACAAGTAATGTTTCCTTTCTCTGGACTTTTGGTTGGCGGATATCTATTTTGGATGAAGGTTTCTTCAAGAAGATCTAGTTCTACTTCCAGGATGTAATGACTGCAGATGCGTCAGATCCAAGTTGTGAGGGATTTAATTAGATTACGTCTTCGTTCAATAGGCACACAACTGTAGAAACTTCCTAGTCGACAGTCCCAAGTGGGTTTCCTATCGACTGACATTCTTGAGGTTTTGTAGAGTCATCTTGTTAGGTCTACATCAAGTTCGTTTTCCATCTTTAGAGTAAATTTTATTGCCGGATGGCAATTGCAAAATACTTGTAGCAACTGGTTGGGGTCTTAATTACTGTCGCAAATGATGGTAATGTCGTCTATATACTTTTTATAAAGTTTTAAATTGTCAGTTGTCGATTTTAATGGACCATTCTCAAGGCTAGCCATGAAACAGACTACAAGTGATGGAACCAAGGGAGATCCCATAGCACTACCGTCCTTTTATCTGCAGTTGACCCCACACGAAGTTAACTGTACTTTGATTGGATCCCAGTTGGTGACTAGAGTAGTATGTCTAGTCCTCTGTCTGGCACAATCTCAATTCTATCAGCTGATTTTGAAATGTGGCCACCGTGTTTGTTGGCTTGCTGTCACGGTGCACTCTGAAGTTTTGATATTAGATGGCTGCAGAAGATAGGTGGGAAGCCTCAAAAATAGGTTTCGTGACTACTGGCATCCGTCAGCAAGGCGTATCCACAATCTTGAAAGGACTCATGTCCTTTGTGAGATTTGAAGCTGCATCACCGATGACACTAGTTGGTGTCCAACCAAAGTATCTAATAAAGTCCTACAGGAAGTCAGTCTCGAGCCTGAATAGCCCAGTGGTAACGTCTCTGACTGCAGCAATGTGTGACAAAGCTTCGAATCTCCCAAGAAACATGTTTTCTTACAAGATTGTAGATACACCTTGCTGATGGTTGCTAACTAGCACAGAACCATCTAATATCAAAAAGGTGAATTGCACACTGTGAGTACATCTCCTAAGCAGTTCATTCAAACAGATTGTTGGTATTCCAGTATTGAACTGGTTGTCATCTATATATTTACATATATAAAACAAGCCGTTTCTTTAAGTGTGATATTGGTGAAAAGTGATTTATTGTCGAAAGATGGCATACTTTTTAGTAACATTCATATCTTGCATGCAGCTGACAAATAGGGGGTGTCGCGAAGCGAGTAAGTGCATAGATGTTTCCTAACAGTTTCCGTAATATTAGCCAACCATTTTTGCAACAGAATGATAAGGAAAACCTGACATAGCTAGGATTGAACGTGGTGGGTGACTAACTTTGTATATCCTTGGTAAACCATAAAGCCTAGGTATTATTTAGCTTATTAGTTGGATATCATCAGTTGTTGCAACTAATTAGCTGATCACTTTTTACTATTTTCGAGGCATCTGTAAGCTGTTTTTCAATCAGTTCAGTTCCTTCGTTGGCAAGTTGAGGAAACTTACTTTTTTCTGACAGTATATGCTACATTTTCTCCATGTATTTATTTCAGTCCAAAAGAACAACGCGAAAACCCTTGTTAGGACGGCTTATTGGCAGTTCCTTGTTGCCCCTCAACTGTTTTGATCCTTCTTGGTGCTGCTTTGTTAGGTGGTTGCGGACTTTTGTTTTTGTAGTGAGGTATTGGCGGCAGCATTCGATGATAGTTGATTTGAATCGTTGTGATTCTTTATCAGAAGTTGGGATTAGTTTATTAGTTTGACTAATTACATTTTCAAACTGCACATGAGTGTAGTGTTTGTCGACGCTCAAGTTAATATCGCAGAATTTTGTGTCTAAAGACAAGGCTTCTAGCTTCAAATCAGATACAGTTATTGAAGAAACGTTGAACAAATATTTTGTAGGGTCATCGGGAAATTAACTGTGAGGTTTAATTGGCTTGAGACACAGCTGGGTCACAAAAGAATGAGACTTTTCCTTGGCTATTGTATTAGTGTGCTGCATGAATTTCTAAAATTCATGGGGTAGTAATTCGTATAGGGCTGAAGATCTTTGGTAAATATTCCGCTGGAGTTCTGAAATACGTGATCAAATGGAGTCAACATAATTCTAAACAGGATGTCTAAGTGACTTTGTATTATGATTTCATCGAAATGCTTTCCAGAACCATTTCGGATATTCATGATTATTGACACAATTCTTGAAAAAAAAACTAATTTTCGTGTTCACTACAGCAAGCTGGAAAGAGTACCAAAGAAACCCATTGAATCCTTGCTACTTTTCAACTCATGAATAAGCACCATTTAGACATTAATAGGCATTCACCGTTGTGATTTGTCCTACAAATAAAGAGGCTCAAGCCAATATATATATATATATATATAACCGAAACAGTGGTGAAATGCTATCTTTTAAATAAATAAACCAGTTTGAATAAGCCCCACTAGGGCATTAGTAAAGATTAGGCATCTCTGATGCTATAAGCCACATATATTACAGTTTTATATAGATATGATAGAGAAGATTTGTAGCTCAGGTGGATGATTTTGATGTGGTTTTGTTCTCTGAGCTGGATAGTTAGTTTGCGAAGCTTTCATCACCTTACTGGGTGACATCTTCAGCGCATACTTCAATTTGAAGTGAGCTTTTAGATTACTCCACGAGTTTATTAATCATCTCTCCTGGTGACCTTGGACGTGATTGGTTGTTTGTGTGTGTCTTCACACCTTCTAGGTTACTTGTATTGGAACTGATTGTTTCTTTGACTTGAACTTTGACCCTTTGTGTGTGAAGTTTCTTTCTTATTGGTTGATAAATTTTGTCTATCTCGATGTGTCTATTGATTGATGATTCACTGGAATGCCAAGCTTCTAAAAATTCTCTAGCATTCTTGTTATTTCCTTTGGATGGATATCCACGGAATTTCATCAAGAGACATATACCCCCAAACCAACCTACCAAAGCAAAAGCCACCAAGGAAAGCACAAAGAAATTCGCCTCACCATATATAAAGGATATCTCAGAAATCACTACAAGACTCTTCAAACCTTTAGGAATTGACGTCGTACACAAACCAACAAAGTCGCTGCACTCAATTCTATGTCAACCAAAAGACTCAACAGCGAAAGAAGACAAAACCGACATCATCTAAAAAATAAACTGTAACAACTGCGAAAAACACTACATTGACCAAAGTGGACGTCCCCTTCGTCTTCGTATCCACGAACATAAGCTAGCCGTCAAAAGACATGATATCCACTCCCTCATTTCACTACACACAGACAACCATGGACATCAATTTGACTGGGACAACGTTCAAATATTAGACGAAGGAAATAACAAGAATGCTAGAGAATTTTTAGAAGCTTGGCATTCCAGTGAATCATCAATCAATAGACACATCGAGATAGACAAAATTTATCAACCAATAAGAAAGAAACTTCACACACAAAGGGTCAAAGTTCAAGTCAAAGAAACAATCAGTTCCAATACAAGTAACCTAGAAGGTGTGAAGACACACACAAACAACCAATCACGTCCAAGGTCACCAGGAGAGATGATTAATAAACTCGTGGAGTAATCTAAAAGCTCACTTCAAATTGAAGTATGCGCTGAAGATGTCACCCAGTAAGGTGATGAAAGCTTCGCAAACTAACTATCCAGCTCAGAGAACAAAACCATATCACAGTTTTATATGGTTAACTCTTAGGGCTGTTACTTAGACATAATTATCAAACAATATTCTCTACCACAGACTAGCAGGACTTGTTCATCGAAATTAGTAAATTTACAGGCCTCCTTTAACATCACTCTAAATAAACGTATTTAACCGTGTACTTCATAATCGACTATCAAATGTCTGGTATTTTAAAAAAATTAAATTCAGTACCCATATAATTTTCAGTGTATATATGATATCACTTTTTCTTTATGTTGTTCTTCAAGCATATTTCCACTATTTCATTATTTTATTTACAGGAAATAACAGAAAATTACTTTCTGGGCATTTTTACATGTGAAGCTTTTTTGAAAATTATTGCACTTGGATTTATACTTCATAATGGTTCTTATCTAAGAAATATTTGGAATATACTGGATTTTGTTGTCGTTGTAACTGGGTAAGTGGTTTATGAATAGACCTGTAATAACATTTCTGTTGACTGTAAATAAAATAACAAGGAATTATGCATAAAGTTATTATCATTGTTTATCATTGATTCCACAGGTCTTTATCCTATAGACAATTTTAATATTAATCAAACTTATCTAAAGCAAAATTATTAACTATAGCTGTTTGGGATAACATCCTGTCAAGCACTTAGCCTTATTCTTTTGATCAGTGTAATGGTGTCTTCCAGTTAGATGGAAAAATTAATTATTTTAGATTGTAATTGTCGGCTCATAATACTACCTTCTCTATGCCAGATAACAACTTTTTATTTTTAAGTTTTGGTGTTTCAATTTTCATGACATAAAGTTTGATAGACTGAAATTTTTCAACATCTTTTTCTCTTATTTTAAAGCAGATTCTTCTGCGTTACTTCATGACTACGTAAGAGTATTTTTAAAATTTTTTTAAAAATCAACTTACAACTCTAAGTAGACCGTAAACAGTCTGAAAGTTGACGTTTTTATCTAGTTAATCAATAGAGAAGAGTGTTTTATTTTCTCAAAGCAACTTATACCGGTTTACGGTGAAAACTAATCGACTGGAAATTTGAAGTGTACCTAAGATCTAGAGCAATTTGGTGAATACTGTTTTATCTTCAGTTAGTTTTTGGCTGTTTTATGATGATTATTTTGAAGTCCTTTCGATTTACATGCAGAACATCAGTATTCAGGCTGATTATTTATTTTCCTGAAGTTGGAACAAATTTACATTAGAATTATTTCTTTAAAAATCCTTGTGGTTTCAATAAATATATTTTTTATATATTTAAAAGACTGCAAAATCGTAAGAGTGTCAACAAATAGCACCAATCATTATCAACAGAATAAATTCGAAAGACTTCATTTCATTCACTTATCTAGACAGAATCGTTTCAACCACAGGAAGACGGAACGAATGAAGATGTCAAAGCTGACCAGAATCGGATAGGCAAAAGGTCCACCTTCATCAACCTGAAAGCAGTTTGGAGTTCTTCTGCACCTTGCCTCAGCATATAGAACAAGATTTGGATTCTATTCAACACAAATGTGAAGTCAGTTAGTTCTTCTGTATGGTTGAGAAACATGGCGTTCACGTCAGGAAAAGCATTTCGAAGCGCTTGTTACAAACTCTTATCAATAGCTGCTATCGACGGCTCCTGAAGATGCAGATGACCAGCCGGAAAGAATTTGCAACAAGAACCTGTGGGAACAAACTAACCGGTAACCTAGTGCTCAGCAAATATGTAGGAGGAAGAGAAGACAAACTCTGAGAAAACCGTCAAACGACATTGAGTTGCAGGCCATCGCTCGGGTACAATCCGAATAGGATCTTGAAATTCGCTCATATTATTTCAGTAGAACAAGAGATAATATTTGTAATACCCGTATTGTTTCACAAGCTGATCAGTGCAACATATCATTCATCAACTGAATCGTCTACTAATTTCACATAGACGTTTTTGTTTCTTCACGTTTTCAGCTATCTTGGTCTCCTTCCATTATTTAAAACTGCTTGCCAATTTCCTTATTTAAAGCATTATCTCAAAAGCATTATGCAACAGTTACACTCATTGAATGGTAAGCTCGATTAATATACCCCCTTTCACTAAGCCATCAGTAATTACAATCACTTCGGAATTGTATGAATTTACCTTTGTATTGTATATCTAGTTAGATTGATCAGTTCGTTTCCTACGAATTCTTCAAATGTGCAATAAACAAGGGTTTTAAATAATTAGAATTAGTTTCAGCCCTACTGATATGTATCTGCCTAATTTTCTGCAGGACCGGGGGCTGTTTTAAAACATACTGTCAAAACAAATGGTAAAAAATAAAGCCGGAGAATCCAAGTACTCAAATGTTATGCTCTGCTAAATGAAAATAGCTTTCCGGGAATTACAAGAGGCATCAACATAAAATTGTTGTTATCATTATATATGTTTTAATCAGAACAAACAGAGATGAATACATACCACAATGTCATCAGTAAACATATTGATCTAAACTGGAAATATGATGAAAAATATTTTGAACACAACAAGTGGAAGAGAACTTTATTTCAGCACACGGTAGAAAAATTCCATGACTGAGTGTGTAGACATTGAAGAGCAATTAACATGGAAAATAACTTTCTTACCATTTAAGACGCATCTGTAGTTGCTACACCAAAATTTAAAGATTAGAGGAAAATTCGACTTAGAAGGACCTAACATTTACACATTTTGGTCTTGTTGCGTTTAGTCAGTTATTTTATCTCGTCAAAGCCCAACATATGGTTTCGTCATTGGATATAATTTAGGTGCAAAAGAATAAAAGTTTAAACATTTCAGTTCATTTCATGTATAACGAAGAGAAAAGATATTTAAATCTTTTGGAATAATTAGTAAAATGCCGACTTCAGCTTATCATAAAAGTAAAGTTCGAATGTCTTCCAAAGGCATTATTAAAATATAGTTAATCCATTTACATAGTGTAGATGCCATATCACGATGATGACATGGTCACTACTTGACAAAATCCCAGTTAAATAGAGTCATTAAACTTCGAGGTCAGGAGAAGAAAAATAACAGAATGCAGAGAAAAATTACACACTATCCACATTACTGAACTATTGACAGTGAATGAACGCGTGGTGAGTTTTCGCGATACAGGATATTATAAGCAAACTGAGCTAAATTAGACAGATAAGTGGGGTTGGTGGTATATTTGTGGATTTCATATCAGTCTGTGTGACGGTGGTTCAACAGAAGTATACTAGCAAATCACTCGTTAGTAGGCTCCCCAACCGATACATTCTTAAACCTCGCCTAGTTTACTAGATAGTAGTACACCTGCAAAGACAGAAGGTCACTAATAAGGTTAGCTATCCATCCCGTAAAAAGGTGCCATCACTACTGAAACTTCAAAATCTGAATCTTTAAGTTCCTATTGGAACACAAAGAGTGACATGGTTGAATTTAAAATTACCCTAAAGCTTTTGCAATTAATAGTGTTCTCTGAGCTGGTTGGTTTAGTTGCGGAGCTTTCGTCGTCTTTCTGGACGACATCTTCAGCGCAGTATTTAGCATAAAGTCAAATGATTTAAAATCCCCATGAATGATGATACAATTGCGTCTCCTGGTGACCAACCACCTTTACATATGTATCGACCGTTTCCTATTGATTGGGATTTTAAACTTTCTGGTCACCTGATTTTCTTTTTATTAGTTGATATATTTCATCTACATTAACGTGTTTATTAATGGCATTTTCATTTGAGTACCAGGCTTCTAGGAATTCCCTGGCACATTTGGTGTTTCTTCTGTTTAAGATTTTGATATTATCCCAGTCAAATTGATGTCCATAATTGTGTGTATGCAATGATACTAAAGAATTTATATCATGTCTTTTCACGGCTGATTTGTGTTCCTGGATTCTTATTCGAAGGGGACGCCCACTTTGGCCGATGTAGTGTTTGTTACAGTTCATACAATTTATTTTGTAAATGGTGTTACTTTTATCTCCCTTTTCTATTGGATCTTTTGGTTTGCATAAGATCAAATTAATCGATTCGGCTGGTTTGTGTGCTACATCTATATCAAACGGTTTCATTATTCTAGCCGTTATTTCAGAGATATTTCTGATGTATGGTAGGATGAATTTCTTTTTGGTCTTTGGTGATGGTTCTTTGTTGGTGCTTTTATTCGACTTTAAATACTTTTCGATGAAATTTTTTGGATAACCATTCTTCTTGAAGACCGTTTGTAAGTATTTTTCTTCCATTCTTTTCAACTCTGGTGTGCTACAATGTGTTTGAACTCTTCTAAACAGTGATATAAGAATAAAACTTGTGCACTGTGGTAGAGTGTAATTCCATTATGGGTAAATTTTGTTTTGATAAAGTCTCACAGTGTTATACAGTAATGTTTACCGTAAACATTATTGTATAACACTGTGAGACTTTATCTTCTAAACAATGTCTGCACACAGTTTCTTTTGTGAGTAATCAGATTATTGCTAGAATGTTGAGTATTTGATCTGTGTGCGTTGATTTTCTATATACTTATGTTTCTAAATTTCCTGTGTTGGTTCTCCTGATTAAGACATCTAAAAATGGGATTTTGTTATCTAATTCTTCTTCTCTTGTGAATTTGATGTCTTCAAATATGTTGTTTATTAATTTATGGGTATATTCTAAATTATTTCTCTTAATTATTACAAATGTATCATCAACGTAATGTACCCACATTTTTGGTTTAATTATAGGTAGAGCTATTAATTCTAATCTTTGCATAACGGCTTCAGCTATTAATCTTGATATGGGCGATCCCATTGGTCTTCCCTTTATTTGCTCACATATTTGAGTATTGAATTGAAAGTATGTTGTAAGGCATACTTTTATGAGTTCTATCCAAGTTGAACATTGCGTTTTTATGTTTTCATCGCTATAGAGTAATTGTTGCATAGTTTCTGTTGCTAGTTTTGGACTAATTGAAGTATATAATGCTGTGACATCAAAAGATACCATTATTTCATTGTCTTCTACCTGAATGTTTTTGATTTTCTCTAAAAATAGGGTTGGAGTATTGATAGAATTGTCGCATGATTCAGTTACGTAATTTAACTTCCTGAAAAGTTCTTTAGATAGATTGTATGTTGGTGTTCCTGGAAGCGAAACGATTGGTCGTAAGGGGATGTTTGGTTTGTGTAGTTTTGGTCTACCATAGAGTCGAGGTAAAATAGATCCGTTGGATCTCATTCGCCATTGATCTTGTTCTGTAATTTGTCCTGACTTCGTTAGTTTATTTAACGTTGTTCTGATTTGGTTATCGAATGTTTGTATAGGGTTTTTCGTCAACTGTTGATATACATTATTATCTTTGAGTAAATCCTCTGCTTTCTTTATTTAGTCTTCTGTGTCCAGGATTACTGTTGTTCTTCCTTTATTAGCCGGCAGAATAACTATATCTTTTCTATTCTTTAGTTTCTTCAATGCATTTTGCATTGCAAATCATCCACCTGAGTTACAAATCTTTTCTATTATTACCCTAAAGCTTTCTGGCTGATGAAAACTGTATCCAGCGACTTAAATTAATAAGCAGTGACCATTGGCTTTTCACCATTCTGCTTTTATACTCATCGTTTTTACTAACAGTTTAAATCAAATTCACAAATTTCCAACTCTTGCTGGAGACACTGAATAGAATGGCGACCCCTGAATGACCTTCCAAGAATCATCATCACTTAAATATTCAAATTTACACAATACAATTTTAAAGAATTTGACTTTTACCATGAAACTCTTGAACCGGATTAATAAGACATTTTCCTGCAATGGAAAAGCTTGGAAGTAAGCAAATAATTAGAATTGACTAAAGACGGCCACTATGAATTTCGAAGGTCTGACTAATCAGTGAGGCATATCCGTTCTGACAACTTCTTAATTAGATTCTACAGTTATATTTACAGCTACACATAAGAATACTATCATATAAACTTGTTTTGAAATATAATCTATTAAAAATCTTCTCGCATATATCTCATGGAATTTCAATATTAATTATTCTATGCTGCTTGAAAAATATTAATGTTGTCAACAACAATTATCCTCTAACTATTATTGGTAAATAAATGTAGTACTTAAGAAAGTAGTTATTGAAAATAGTATTCTGTATTCAATGATCGGCTTCTTGTAAAAGAAGACAGGAGTACCAAAATATGGAGAATGTCTGTTTCGTCTTAGTTGATTTGTGATCTTCTTAGATCTTCTTTCGGATCACATTTTTTTCATCCATAACTTACACTGGGTTTATGTGAAATTGTGTTCCCTGACTTTTGTGAAGATGGAAAATATTCACAGTAAAAAGCTGGTATTCACAAGATTAACCCAGAGATGATTGAGCATGAATAATCCTCACCGAGACATTGGTGATAAGAAACAAGGAACTCAACGAAGAGGCGCTTTTCGTTAAATTCATTCTCTTTACCTGTACAGTCGTATTCATATAAAATTTTTTTCACAGAAGAGAGTAGTAACAAAAGTGATGACTTACCATAATCATAGTTCTTACATACATAGGAGTAGTTTAATAAGGTTGTTTTAGTTACATGATAAGATAAATAACTTAACGAATGAATTGTAATCAAGATGCAAGTTGAGACGAAAGAAAGTGTGATACTACTTTAGAGTCTCTGCTAGCTTTCTGCAGTCATGTGGGTTAGTGTTCTTTAACGATTTTAGAAAACGTTTACGTCGAACGACCAATATAGCTAGCTCCACAAGATTAAGTGAACTAATAAATGCACAGAGAAGTGGTCTGATGCGAGATCTTGTCTTTTAGGCTTATCCAGACCAATGGACGACTAGAAAGTATTGCCCTTAGTGTTGTAGGCAGGAATGTTCTCGGATATGTTGAAATTCTTCACTTAAGCATATTACAGGTTATGGATCCCTCAAAAGTGAGGTTCATAAAGAGTTTTCTTCTTGGCACAAATGGTGTTTCATCTCTCTTAACTTTTCGTTTAATGTTCTTTGCATTATTTCTCGGTGGGTATCCATTTCGTTTTCTACCAGCTTGATTTTTGTTTGTGTTTTTAACTCCTTGTAGCTCTTGTTTTCCTTTCGAACTCTTATGTAGCATCGCACTTTCCTTCGTTTCCATTCGCATCTTGATTACAATTCATTCGTTAAGTTATTTATCTTATCATCTAACTATAACATCCTTATTAAGAACTAGGAATATGGCAATTCATCACTTTTGTCACTACCCTCTTTTGTGAAAAAAAACTGTGTGCAAATTTGATACACTGCGACAACTATGTGACTGGTAGACGAACAAAAGTGTTTCATTTTTCATCAGTTTTGAAGAAATGCATTTTTTTGTTATGAAACTTTACCATTCATCCAGGGTGATCAGATTTCCTCTCCAAGAATACCACTTTTCTTACTGTGACATAAAAAAGGATTATGGGCATCTGGTATGTAGCCAAGTTAATAAAATGTATGGGGTCATTACTGTGAATTCTAGGTTAGTGAATGGCTCATGCATGTGGAACGCTGAGGAACATCGTGGATACAAAGATTTGTATTTTTATCTTGCAAGTTACACATCTAATTTATTGCAAAAAAAATATCCATACTTTTCCGGCTTGAACAATAATCATACAAAAAGACAATCTTTGTTAACAGAATATTGTGTTTTATAATTTTTAATTATGAAAATTGTTGAACGATAATGTCACTTAACATGAACAATTCGCTAAATAAGGCGCTTAACGTATCAAAAATACAAAATGATACAAGATAAAGTGGTAGGCCATCTGGATATTAATGCTATATGCATATATATATGTATGTATATACTACTGAAAAGTTTGCGTGAAAGCATTTAAACAACACGAACTCACCTAGAGGCGAATTCTAGACAACCTTGAAAAGTACTTTTCCTGAGTCTCACATATTGTTCATTAATACAGGAAATACCAAATCATAACGAGATTGTCGTCATGCTACATATATATATATATATATATATATATATATATTAATATAACTGAGGCAGTTAAACTCAGGCAGCTAATAGAAAGTTTCACAAATAATTCTTGTTTTGACATTTTAATTTGTACGCTACACTATCTGAATTCTAGAGTATTTCCTGTTAGACATAAATTTTACAGGATATCAAAAAGTATCGGTGATTGAGTCCATAAAAATTTCAAACGCTATGATCAATAAGTAATTTGAGGTAGTTAAGCGCAATTATGTAGTTAAACAGTCATTTATTTTATTTAACGGTTGCGCTATAATTTCCTCTGTCAGAGCTACTAATAACCTGTTGTAAGTTAAATTAATATATGTGTAAAACTTAGCCACTGTGTTAGCATGCAATTCAGTGTTACTTTGTATATTGAATACACCACAAATCGAAACAGCATTATTTAGTGGATGGCGTTTTGAGCCCAACTTATTATTCATGATCACATCAACTGTAACTAGACAACTTCAGAACTAGATTTTCATAGTTCTCTTTCTTCCTTCCTATTTGTCGTAAGGTAGGTAGGATTCTTCAGATGTCTGGGATAGGTGTTGAATCATCTCTGCTTCAGGCAATTTCAGTTAATTCGATCAATAAGACTGTAGATATTAATCTCTCTCCAGCTGTTATATTAGACTTTGAGACATTCACCTTATCCCATTCTGTGTTGCCACTGTGTGTAACTGCATTTAGTGATAAAGTTCAGCAGTTTTCTTCATTTTTTATCTTATTAGGGTCAAGTGATCTTGATTTTGGGAGGTTTTTATTCTCCGCTCGGGCTCTACTATTATAAGTTACGTTGAAATGAAGGATGAATAATTCAAATACTCTCCGAGGTTTTAAAACCTTCAATTGAATTCAGTTAAATAAAAGTTGTCACTCACTTGTAAATATTTACATCCGGAACAATAACATTTCAAAGGATTTCAATGATACCTTTCACCTTCGGCCCTAAATAGGCGTAAATACTTAGAAGTAATTAACTAGCTAAGAGATATTATTCTTACTAACAGGCCTAAGCCAATACAGTGACATCACATCGGTTTATTATTAGGTGTAAAGTCATACTTTTATACGGGTTACAATCAGTCAAAACAAATTCGATTACTTGTGAATGAGAACTATTTGTGAATTAGGCGAAATTCATAAGACCTAAATAGGCTACTGGGTAAAATTTTAAGAACATAAGTATTCCAGTTTCCGGCAGACAACAAAGAAGAATTGATGCCTAAAACAGTAATCAAAAATTTTGTAAGTGACAAAGATGAAAAATTTTAAAAATCAAATGTGATTGTCTCAAGACTGAACTGGAAGTGAACACCACTCATTTGTCTACAATAATAAGTTATTCTAACTGGATGATTGATTTTTCTTTAGGTGACTGTTTTATTGAATCTTCCACTTCACTTACATTTTGAAATAACATTACAACATTTCTGAAAGTAATGTAAAAGTGTTTTAAAGTGGATAAATAGAAGTAGGAGAAAGTCAAATGATTTTAGATCAAAGCGTCGTCAGCATTAAAATTTGTTGAAGGATATGTGTGTGTGATACACTTGTCAGATAGAATTATGCACTAGATTCCAGGGCTGTCGCCTTTCATTTTAATGAACTATTTTCTTAGCTGCTGTTATTAAATATCATTCTACCCTTAGGTTCCAAGTGGAGCATAGGGATTCAGCAACAAATCTCCTCATTGTTCTATTTTCTGCTGTCCTTTTTAGCTAGACCCACGATTGCCCGCAACCTCTCATCTTCTCCCGTACGACCTTCTCTTTGTCACCCTCGCACTGACGACTCACTCGCCGCTTCCATTTCGGGTTCCACTTGAGCAATGGCCTAACGCGCGATGTCACCCAGCGGCGGCCTCCTCAGCGAGTATCCAATCTATCTCCGCTTTCTCCTGCATATTTGTTGGTTGGCGATTGCTTCTTGTTTTGTTTGTTCCCAGCCATAGTTCCTTGTTGGTGATTCTTTCCGGCCCAACCATCTGATCTTCAGCATAGAGTGATAGTTGTCAGTTGTTGATAAATGTCTGCAAAAGGCTGTTGGAAATATTTTTTGTGACCCACCTGCCAAGTTTCTGATCCGTATAGAAGAACTGACTGACTTGACGTTTGTATTGAAGAGCCGACTGGATTTTGTTGTTGATGCTGGCTGAGTGACGAAGATTTCCAGATTGGTTTCAAGTTGATGAATGTGTTTCTCGCCTTCCCGATTCTCGCTCGATTTGACATCCTCGTCCGTTACGATTTCCTGTAGTTGAGACAATGCTCCCTAGATCAGTGAGTGAATGAAGTAACCTCTTTCAAATCCCTCCCGTTGATGGTGATTGGCGCTGGATGTTGCTGCTGTTATTGTTGTTGGTTGGTTGGTTATTTTCATAACCTCCGTCTTGTCTATGTTTACCTGGAGTCCTGTCTTTGCTGCTTCTTCGATCAGTTTGTCGATTTTCGATTGTAAGTCCTCGATTTTGTGTGACATCAAACATAAGCCATCCACGCGCGAAATGCAGGTCTTCTAGGTTCTTCGCGTCGGTCCAGGATATCCCTGTCTTCTCGTTTCCCACTGTCTGACGCATAATCCAGTCCACCACAATTGGGAATATCATTGGCGAATTCCTATTTTTAGAATTTTTAATATATTTGTAGCGATTTGGTTAGGTTTTAGGGGTGGAGTCGCTAGCACCACGCCCCAACGCTCCCTCTTTATCCGGGCTTGGAACCGGCTAGAAAACTAGCGAGCTATTAATCTAGGCGCTATGATCCTCTCTAAAGTCGACCACATAGAGGTGAAATGACTCTGAACTTTAAATCATCACAGTTCGTTACACAAATGACTAGTTTATATATCTAAAAACCACTAGTTCGCTTTAAGGGAAAAGTGACATATTCTGATTCATGCATAAATTAGACAAAATCAGTTAATTACCTGGAAAAACATCGATTTGGCCCTGGTTTTTTCAACATACATGTAAGTTTGTATTCACACAATGATGTAACAGAAACGTATTTACCAAGAAAAATTATTACCTGAAGGAAACAAGATGAAATAAATGTTAAGCACCTGGTCATGGTCATTAGCGCATTGTTTACCTTTACAACAAAAGTTAATTACATTCCATTTATTCAAACTATTCTAGGTTTTTTCTCACTTGAACAGTTTTTCACAATAATTTTCGTCTTGAATAGATATCAGTTAAAGAATCACTGGAAGGTAATAGGCACTAATCAGATATTTCGTTTTATTTAAGAACTGTTCACATTCATTCAAACATCTGACTTCTGGTATTGAATTAGTTTTTCGTTTTTGACTTCAGTACTGGTGAAATCTTATGTCTTCTTAGGGAGATGAGTTAATTTATTCTAACTAAATACACGGTACATTCATCTGATAAAAATGATTTGTAGATTAATCCGTTTTTCTGCCTGATTATATCAATATTTCAAACTATGGAAATCGTATACTAATGGACATTCAATGCTATTTATGTGGCTGCTACTCAGTCATGTAAGGACTCCGAATTAATACTAAGTTCACTTCTGATAGTGTTGTTGACCGACCTAATGATATCGATATTGTGACATATCAAAACCAAACACCGGTTATCAAGTGTTTATCAACTCACCTAAAATAAAATGTACTCAGTCAGAATGAAACAACATCTTTATCAGCGTACCCCTGTTTGCAAAACCAACTTTTCTTTTCCAAGGGAAACATATTGCCTGAAGTTTGAGCTTTGAAGTTTCAGTACTGGTGTTATACTTATGAGGTGGAATTGCTAGCCTCACATTTAACTTTACCTCTTAACTAGATTTGCTAATGGCTAGGTGAGGTTAAGGAACACGTCAGTCAGGAGTAGAATCTGGACAGTTCACGTGGTGCGCGAGTATTCGACCAACTAACTACCGACGTGATATGATTATGTACAACTATTAATAATGATAATTATGATAACCTTATTCCAAACAATACATTGATTCAGCATGTAGTTCTAAGCATGTTTCTAAATGTCATCCAGTAAATAAAACTGCAGCAGAAAAACAAATAATTACTTCGGCGTGAATTAACAGTATACAGATTAGGGGAATAGTAAAGGCATTAGCTGTTTTAATTCTCCTATCTGACACCAACTAATGTGGCACAGTGGTTAGGACTCTCGCTGATAATGCATGTGGTCCGAGATTCGATCCCCTGCCGACGCACACCTGATATCTATGGTCGGTCTGCAAAATTTAGGCTACCGATATCCATGCTGAAAATCCCATACTTGTACCAAAAATACGGTGTCGAATTAAGCTGTAATAAAAAAATTAAATAAAATGAAAGTCAAAGTAATCAGACTCCCGGAGGCATCTACTAATAATGGATTGAAGCAACTGATCGAGAAAACATTAGTTAACGATACTTGTCAGAGAGAACTCCACATTAAGTTGGTCGAAATAGTTTTTCATTTCCTTGTAGTTTTTAAAGATTTCTAGGTCAATGTCGCCTAGCGATGAAGGTAGATTAACTTTATATGAAGCTTTCTAGGTTTATCCATTCATATTCTGAGGTGTAGTTCTTTTCTGTAATCTCCTCCTAGAAGACACGCATGGCTGAATGCAACTAAATCAAACGAAGATAAAGTGTTAATTAAAACAGCTCATGTGCGAATATACAAAAAGAAATTCTGTACATCAAAATTAGATTAAAATAAAACTAACATATATTCTAATATTTTTGAAAATTAAAAATATACTAGACTGACAGAATTATTTTGATTTTTATTACTATCACTACGCACATCCCCTTTTCTTAAAAACTGTTTCCACTAAACTATTTAAAGTTTTGATGTTTCTCTGTCAGTCTAGTCTATATAAAGCTCAAAATTAGTATAACACGTACAGTTTATAGCGTACTGTGATGATTGTAATGTTTTTCATTGATTGAAAACTCTCGTTTTAATGTAACATCATCACTGTCGTACTCGAAAACAGACAGCTTGCAAAGCCGAAAACATACTGTTTGTTTTCGTTTAGTGTCAGCGTACATATATTTCTTTATAAAATGTTTATTTTGCAAGGGTCAATTTTCTGTTTATTATCTGTCACTAAAATATGATATTATTCTCATTTAAACAGTCAGAAAAACTAATACTTGCATTTTCAATCTGCCATATCGTAAATAGACTATTATCTTCAAGAGTTTATTTGGAAGGATTTGATTTGTTTTTTTCAGGTTCGACTACTGATTGACATCAGTTAGACAACCACCGAAAACCAGAAAGCACTGGGCAACTGTTTCGCCCTAGTTAGCAGCTCCTTGGCTGTACCCACCCACGGGTTTCGGACCCAGGACCTTACGCTTACAAGATGGGCTAATAGACAATCCACTTACTGAGATAACTACTAGCCGATGACCTTGGCTGGTGGTCGCGTTAAAATCACGAATTGATAGAAGTTAGAATTTATGGGTCAATGAATCGCGTCTCAGTAACTGAATGGTTTACAAGCTGCCTTGTAATCGGAAGGTCATGGGTTCTGTTATAACTGTAGGGAATTGAATGAAGACGTTTTCACCTTGCTCTGTCTGCGCCTGAACTAATCTGTCTATCTGCTCGTCGTACCTTCCGATTTAGTAAAGCACGCAAATATCAAAAGACAAAGGCTGGACTGTGACTGTGTATTGAAGTGCAACAACGAGAAAGAAAGCCATGGTATTTATACGTTTTACAACAATATGGACAGCTAACAGCATTTGAAATAATTGATCTTAATAGCCAATAACAAAGTGCGTGAGAGATGATAATATACCATATATACAAGATTAACAGTAAATACCAAAATGTGTGAGAATGATAACATACCATATATGCAAGATTAAACAGTCAATACCAAAATATGTGGGATCCTATCAGGTTCGAAACCGAGTGGGTGAGTATTTTCGTTGAGTCCCAAACTAGGATGAAACAGCTGTCCAGCACTCCTTGGTTTTTAGTGGCTCCCTAACTGATATCAATCCCTAAATAAAAGTGAGGATATATTTCCCAAAATCACAAAAAACAACTGTGTCTACAAGATAACGTGTCAACAAACTAATAATCCTAGCAAATAATCTAATTTTTCTTGGAGGCAATGATGATTTAATCTGTAATACCTTGGCAATCTAATTATTTTCTTTACTTGTAAAGAGGTAAAATGCATTTATTAAAAGAAACTGTTAAAATATAATTTGGCAGTTTTGTTTTGAAACATTCCTTCTACGACTTGAAATTTCATTTCTGTTTCCAGAATAATTCGTCTGACTAATGAATGCTCAAGTTTCTGTATATAATTGAAATAAATTAAAATTATGACTTGATTCAGTTTATGGCTAACTACGTAGAACTGTTTCATTAACAAATAGATAACTAGCTTCTCAATTATAGGTAGATTAAATAGTAAAATTCTTGATTTGATTACTAACATAAACTATTAAAAACTTGAATTTAAAACACAAAGAAACATTCTAAATCGTACAGGCTTTTGTGCTTCAAATGATTAAGGAAACTAGTCTAGTGCCCACTAATTTTAGAAAAATATGCCTCCTAATTACGGTTTCATTTAGCAATTTTGTAGATTTCAAAACTTCACTGAGTGAGAAAATTCATTAAAATTCTCCGAAATAATGTTTGTATCAAGGAATTAGGGGCAAGGGTCAACTTGGAAGCTGCCTAACTTCTAGTAGGATATACTGGTTAATTTTAAGTATAAGTGAATCTGATTCTTCTTAGCTGGACTCTTCATTTGATTGGATATTAACTAGTGTCATGGACCTAATCCTTTGTTTGGTACGGATTAAATTCTACCAGTCAAGTTTGCAGTGTGACTACCGGGCTAAGTGGGTCGTCATCATAGCGATATTAGATCGTTTGAGGAGATCGGCAAGGCGTGTCTGCAATCTCCAAGAAGTTCACTTCCCTTATGAGATTCTAACCCGTGTCACCCAATGCTTCAGTCAGAGACGTTACCAATGAGCTATTCGAGCTCGTCATTGAAAGCCTGTAGGACTGTATTAGATACTTTGATTGGACACTAACTAATGCCATGGTTGGTGAGGGTTCGAATCTCAGAAGGGATATGAGTTCCTTTAAGATTGTGGATACCCCTTGCTGACGGGTGCCAGTAGTCACGAAACCTATGTCTAAGGCGTCCTGTTGAATGCCTCTCACCATCTAATAAATTTCTCACTGTTGAAGTGAATCGGAATAACCCGTTGCTATGTATCTGAGATAAAAATAATTGGTTGGAGGATTTTATCAGACTAACCAAACTAAATCCCTAGAAAAAACCACTACTTATAAAACATAATTAACTTCATTAATTTCAGTAGTTTACTATTGAAACATTTCAGTATGAAGTAGGCTATGAAACGATGAATCAAGTATTTCGCTTTCATCATGACTATTAGACAGTGACATCATAGCATAAACTCAGTAATCAGTCATTCACGTATCCCTTTTACTGGATATATCCTGCTCAAAACGTAGGAATAAATTTATGTGAATTTGTGACTACTGGCTCCAGCTCACCTTCAATCTGTTGTACATTTCAATGAAGAATATTATAGTGAGTCTATGCATACAGTTTATACCTATAATCTGGTTTTTCATGGTTCTCTAACTGATATCAATCCATGATCAACTCGTAAAAACAAAACTAATCCTTACAAACCAACCATAAAAAATATATATATATATATATCAAAAACATTGTTAAAAAAACATACCAGATGTGTATGAGATTCATCAATGACATATTTCCTAATTTATGGTATAAAAAGCGTTAACAGCCATCTGATTTTTTATGGTGTCATTAAGGGTGAATTTGCTTCAATGTTGTACATTCTAGATAAGATTCCTATTTCAGTTGACTTGCTTCTTATCCCTTTCTTACTCTCTCTCTCTCCTAATCTCTCTCACCACTTGTTCTACATACTAAATAAAAACAGTACACTCTTCACATTTGACAACATCTACTAATGAATTATTGATTAAACATAAATGCACCTGTTACTATAGTAACTATCTAAACTGGCATTGTTTATCTGTATTCTCGGTATGTGTGCATGCTTACAATATAGTTGATGATGAATGATTAATTGAAATTATACATGACTAGACTCAGATATAATTTGCTAAAGTTTCTGTTTATTGGCATTTTGACAGGTGAACTAATCTGGTCTTTCTAGTATACCCATTTTATATTCACCTTATTTCATCTACACATTTTAATTGGAATAAAACATAACTGTGTGAAACTGGAATGTTGAAAAAATTGATGAACATCTGTAAATTCCACTAGAAAGATGCACGGTGTACATTTATCGGTCCCTGAAGAAGGATAATTATCACGCCTAATATTTACTGCTGACTGAATTCTACAAACACATATTTTTAATGTGTTCATTAAGCTTGGGGGCTTACTATTCCAGTGTACTTTGGTCTGGTGTTGAAGGTTGCAGATTTGCCTAGCTGACAAGCACCACTAAGTATGGAACATAAACTTAAAGTTTCTAAATGATTGAATCCAATCATCTTAGATTATTGCATAATTTATTCATGATGACGCCTTACTTTTCAGATAAGTACATATATTCATACATTCGCCTTAGAATGCATTGAAACTGACATTTTAGGTGGCAGTATTTTCTAAAAATAAACTACTTTACTGAAATGTTAGGTTTGTGAATGGATTAATTTTCCCTAGAAAAATTCCTCCTCACCATCAGACAGATAATCACTGGAAATCAAGTAGAACTGGATAAATGTGTCATCTGCATTTGATGGTCTTAAGGAATTCAAACCACTGACAGTATGAAGGTTAGAAGCTAGAAATGAGAATAACTTGAAATCACAATGCCTTGCTTCAACAATTTGCAATACAGTCCCATAGCCATCTAATTTATTCAGCCCTGAATTATATCTATCACATAGACATTGCAGTACATTATTTTTAAGCACTTCCAGTGGTTCTACGATTGGTGAAGGTTTGTATCTAAATTTATCTTGGTATCTGGTTATCATTTAATGACCTTGTACAGCTTACTGAACTGTATACTTCTTTTATTCCCTTGAGTTCCCAGTGGAAAATAGAACTTCGAGCTACAGCTTCGATGTTTCAGTAGCAGTGGTGTCTTTTACGTGATAGGATTGCTAGTCTCATGCCCAACCTTCCTTCTTTACCGGGCTGACTACTGGTTAAGCGAGGTAAAGGAGTGAGTCGGCCGGGGACCGAGCCTCAGACCACTTGCTTGGTTAGCTGGTGTCCTATCACTGAACCACTGACGCAGTGGATTATACACGTTGCTGTGAATAATGGTTTCTAAGACACTAAGCGATATCGATTCAGTTTTTATTGTGGAAATTTTCATGTTGCTGAATCAGATGGAGGCTTATTTCTGTTCACAGCACTTGGTGTTGATTCAAAGAAAAACATCTAATAGTCACCGTTTTATTCTATATGACATAGAAACTGTTTTGTCACATCTTGTACTCGTTTTTTGTGGATATATGTTCACTGTCCAGGTTGCCTACATTGTCATTCTTCATATGGTTGAAGTTCTGCTCTGCGACAACCTTAGTGACTTGAGTCAGATAATTTAAACTAAATATCAGACCACATAGTTGTTGTCAAAAGTTAGATACATTAATAGAAGTGTTTTTTTAATAGGTTCATGGAGGTCTTTTGGTCCTTAACCTTAGTTTTTTTTAAATGTACCTACATTTTTTGTGGCTTGTCCTCTGTATGGTAACAGTGTGGGATTTCGGATTTCATTTGTATTACTTTGCCATTCTTATCGGTAACACTGAGTTTTTCTTTGAAACTGATTATGAACATCTACATAAGTTTGATGGGTTTACTATTCAAGAATAGAGATGGTTTTTTACATCGAACTTTCGCTTTCATTGTTATCTTTTCAGAGCTGTAGCTCAAAACTAATTCTACTGTACCTGATAGAAGTGTGCTTCTTCCCTAGACAATAATTATTTGCATTCACAATTACTGTGTTTTAAAGTTAGTAATATCTGTCATTTTCAACTGAGTAGACAAACTTCAATTTTAGGAATCTTTTCTTATATGATTTGTGGGGTAACGCCTATCGAAATCCAGTTCATGCCTGAGTGATGGAAGGATTTAAATACAGCTGCTGTATTTCAGTGGCTTGCACCGAACAAATTTAAGGGAGTCTTGATGACTAACTCAAGGATACCGATAAATGGGGTTTTTTGAATTTGAAAGCAGTGATAATAACCTTTAGGTCATCTGCAAAACAATGTTTCTCCCTTCGCCTTTATTTATCTCATTATTATTATCATTATATTCATCAACAATAACAGTTTTTGTTTATTTTTTTTTACAAAATTGAAACGTTTATTGGGTCATAATGAATTTATTCGTACTATAAGTTGGCTGGAAAAATCGATCTAAATAACTTTTGAAATAAACAGATTTTTACGGAGATAACAGAAAAGCTGGAATATCAGGTGCTTTGATCTACAGGACGATGCACTTTAATGGTGTGAGCGAAATTCGATTTATTCGAATAGGTGAATTTTAACGTAGATAGATTAACAAAGAATACATCTGAATATAACTTTGAAACGGTCTGGTTGTCTACCAGCTTCCCTTGTATTATGAAATATGCTACATTGTAGTTCATTGTTGTAGTTTGTTTGTTCCCAATTGATGCGCGACCGTTTCAATTTTCGCTCTGCTTTCCACTGTTTGCGTACCTCAGTAGTACTATCAGTTCGTATAGAAAAAGTGTGTTGTACTAACTGTTTCATTAAAGTGTGAAAGATCATTGGCAATTTCAAGCATTTCACTTCTTTTTCAAGTTGAACGATTCGTTTTTGGCTAATCTAAATCAATTTTATCTGTCAAAATATCTCAATAACTGTGTGAAACATCTTGGAAAACCTACTCTGATGTAAATAAATGTGGATTTAAACTAAAAATGTTTACGTTTTCGCTGTAAATGCATGAAGCAAAACACTACATAAATATGGCTTGAATCAAACGAAAATCTATAAAGAGTAGGACAGATTTCTCCAAGTGTAAAAGCAAAACAAATTCTAAAATTTTATGAAAAGTTATATAGATGAAGTTATCGTTTGGTAAGAAAAATATATAACGGTTTGGTGAAAGTGAGAAATTTAATTGTCATATGTTATTTAGGCGGCTGGGAAGGCATTTAAAAGACAAATTTCGCGAGATAATATCATTTCGTATTCTCTTTACAATTGCTGTACAACTAACACGGTTCACAATAAACTTGGTTTCCTGAATATTTCAAAGACTAGGAGATACGATGAAATGTTCAAGCGATCTATATTTCGTAAATAGACATGGAGTGGACAATATCTTCAGTTTTTTTCCTATCCAGTATAAATGTTTATTTTCAAGGGCCTACAAAATGTGCACGGGCGACACACTGATGAATGAGCTTCGACACATACATTCAGTTTTATTACCTAATGGTTATCCAGAAAACTTTATCAATTGTCGCGGTAGGGATAGACCACATCTTGAAAAGACAGTCTCTGTACCAAAGAAAGCTTTCTTTATTAACCTACCATTCAAGGGTGATCAAATTGTGCAGTTGACAGCTCAAAGACTTCGATCAGCCATCAAGCGCTGATACCTGTACCTATGATTAAACGAAGAAATTCTGTGCACTCTACTTCAAACTGTATTTACAAGTTCACCTGCAGTTGTGGTGACACCTATATAGGTAGAACCAGTAGTGTTCGAATGCTGTCGGAAAGAACATGTTCCAAAATGGCTACTAAATCATATAGACAATCCCAATGCAATTAATCTGAGTAGAAATCCATCATCATCATCCATTGCAAAACACTTATTAATATCTGGTCACAAAATCAGTATTAATGACTGTTTCACAATTGTTTCACATAACTCTAATTCAAGGTTATTGAAGGTGATGGAATAAAACAATTCCAACAGTGCTGTGAACACGAGCAGTAATTTTGCTCGAAATATTACCAATAACAAAACTTATCATTGTGTGTAAATTATTGAAATATAATTATACTTTATGTGATGGAAGCACTTTGGATTAATCTCATACTTCCTAAACTATATGCACAAAAAACAATAGACTTCAACCTTCGCCTACCATGGTCTACTTGACCTAGTTAAATATGATTGATCATTAGTATGTACTTTTGTTTAATGTGATGGAGTGATTGTCATACCTTTTATTTTACTTTATTATTGTGAACCATGTTAGTTGTAAAAGGTATGCAGAGAAACCACGAAATGATATCATCTCGCGAAATTTATCTTCTAAATGCCTTATCCAAATTTTTCAAAGGGACTAATTATTTTAACAGATAACAATTACAATAGACACTCAGTGTTTTTGTGTGTTAAAGTTTGACAGTGATTGGAAATACTAAAGTGCGAAAATATTGGTGCAAAGGATTATGACTCACAATTGAATTGGTTAGATATACGAATGATTAACTAAATAAATAGAGGTCAACATAGAGTTCAATAGACGACATGCGTGAAACAGATGGTCGGAAAATAAAGTACATTCAGAAATGTGAATATGTGAATATAATGCGGTGGAAGCATAGTAGAGGATGAGTGAAACGTTGTCAGAATAGTAGACTAGATAAAATGTCAGAATACATGATAGCATAAAGGGAAGTGGAATCATATAAAACATATATGGAACAATGAATAGAGAAGGATAACAAAGTCGTTATGTGAATTATATAGTAAAATCAAGACCATGGTAACGAAAGAGATCGTACGAATTGTTTTTGTTCACAAAGTTCTAGCTTAATGTTAAGTATTGTTAAAGCCTCTGCTATATGAGGGAAATGCACTCGTGTTCCTTTAGGCAAACTTTGTGGAACTTTGTAAACTATGTTAAACGATGTGTCAGATGCTGTGTTGTCAGTATGTACAATACGCTGCAATATCTATGAATTAATACTGCTACGCTCACCTTTACTCAGCTAAACTGGGAGGTGCTTATGAAAGCGGCGGGATATGTTTCGGGACGAACGTCCTATGTACCTCGCTCCACAATAGCAGGTGAACATATAAATACACATGGAATTAGACAATTGAGGTAACATCTCTTTGATATTGCGGTACACTAGTGGATGACTAGACTACGTTATTATTAACGTGGAAGTAGAGGACGTTTTTCTCAATAACCTGGCCAGGTGATTTTTAAGTACCTCACTCCCAGTGTCACACCTAAATTCTAAGTTTATGTGCAACAAGTTATAGCTACCTTGTCAATCTCTGTATTTCTTCCACGTAATTAGCTATTGGCCTCGATGCAGAGTAGTGGATACTCATTCTCTACGAAGGTTCCTTTCAGTTGTTTGAGTTCATCATCAATATTATCTTCACAATAAATTCTTCGGACCCATAATGAGAGAGAACGGATTAGATTCCTTTTTCTCTCTAAAAGGACAAAACTGTAAAATTTAATACAGCTATTAAATAGTTATGAAAAAGAAATCGTCAAAAACGAATTTTCCTCGCTGAATTTTTTTGTTTTTATGTCTCACTGGTGATTATTCATTTAAATAATCATTTTGAAATAATTCATAAGAAGCAAGAGTACAAAGGACTGAAAATGAGATCCAAAAATAAGAAATAAGACAACTACATGGAGTTTGTTATGCAACAGTTCAGAACACTATGGCCCTGATAGTAAAACGGGATGAGTGAAAGGTTACTGAACACCACGTTCAGGTTTCTACTATATTAACTACTAGAGCCTTGGCTCTATGAGGAGGGTGTGAGCGAAACCCTTCTGAACGGCATGTTCTTACAGGATTTCTTCATTAGATGACATCGATTAAGGAATCACTGGAAGACCTGGGAATACTAGACATCTGTTTCGTCCTAGTTTGCGACTCTTCTGCACTACCCACCCATCAGGGTTTGAACCCATGGCCTTCCGGTTACAAGGCGGGCTCGCAGACACGTTCTCACTCTATATGTGACTCTGGATGATATTTGTGTTAGTGATGAGTGACGAAAAGTAATAAGGTTCTTCAGAATTCATTCAGAATTCGAACATAAAAACCTAGCTAAATCTAGATTGGTTGACCCAAATAAGATAAGAAATCTAGAAAATAGTTCAGCTATAGCACTACATGCAGTTACACACAACCATACAATAGGATGGAATAGGATGATAGTTTTAAAATCTAATGTCACAGGGTATAGGGAGAGATTGGTAACAGAAGCTTTGTTTATCGAATCAACGACAAATACATGTAATACAAAAGGGATTAAACACCTGCCCCAGATATATGGAAAATTCCACTGCCCATGCGACAAATAGGAGACGACAAAGAAAACTATAAAACTCAAATCTCAAAGTCATGTGACCACAGTTGATATGATTATGAACAATAATTTGTGTTCGAAACGTCATCCAGTATACAATACTGTTTCACTGTGTGATACATCTAATAAACAAACTAATATGGAATTACTTACTACGACAGTGCCCAAGTTTTACACATATATTTCTATGTATATTCCATTCATCACGATATCATTCTACTAAATGATTTAACTTGCATTAGAATTATGAAAGGCGAAGCGGCCGTATGGTGTTTAAGTCACTTCCATCTAGCTAGCAAGCACTACTAGTTGATATGAGTTGCATAAAACTACTCATCTCAATTAATCAGTAGTATATAATGCCAAGATTTCAAATCATTTGGGAATATTGTGACAAATCAGCTATTTTTATTAAACATGTTTAAATATGTATCAGTTTACTGTAGTATATGATGACAGATATGGATAACTGGAGGTACATTTACACTATCCGTCAACATTTTTCATCTGATGGACTGAATTTTCAACAGGTGGTTTGCAGGGATTTAGAATTAGATTACAAACTGACATCAGTCAGAGGACCACTTAAAATCATGAAGTACTTGATAGCTATTTGGCCTGGCTTGGAATGTTCCAATAATAGTGTCTAATGAAACCAGCGCGGACAGAACGGAGGACCTTTGGGTAACGAGGAGAGCCACTTGACTATAAAGTCGCTTTAACAGAATTCAATGAACTATGAATTATAACTTTTGCTAATTCTTGATTTAAAGCACTGCCGCTAGCCAGTGCCAGTGGTGAATACTTGCTTTGGCACCTGACTTAGTCACAGCTCCTGGTAGCTGCATCCATTAGTCACTCACTTTTGAGGATTGTTTTCATTTCCTAGTATGGCCTTACAAGGATTTGACTTGTCTCACTTTTCTTGTTTTTTGAGAGAAGCAATCTAATGATATAAAAAACATCAGACGGATATCCACGTCTTTTAAAAGTGATTCAGAATTATCTTCATTTGAATATAAGCACTTGTTCACAACCTCCCAAATCATTCGCCTCATCTGTGAATAGTTGAAGTGTTCTCTATTTATCATTAATAATGTTTCTTGGATTCTCAAACAGTGGTGGGAGCTATTAATAGTTGTAATTCACTCCTCCCTCTTAACTATTTTATACACTGTCCCACTTCAATAATTTCTCAGACAGAATCCCAACCTTTGGTTTGAGTTTAAAGGACTAAACAAAGAATAAATTTTCTTATCGAAAAATATCACTGGTTGCTGATTTATTCTAATTTCATGAATAATTAAAAGTACGTTATCACAAAACTTTTTATGAATTTATGATTTCCAGATAAGATCTTTTTAAGAAAATAGGATTCCTTTGTTTCATGTCGCCTGAAGTAAGCTAACAGAAATTTACCATTTAAAAAATTTCGTCTGTACCGAAGTCATATGATTCATTTGGCTCTTGTAGTTTACCGCATAAATATTTTTTAAACTGACAATCTTTGTGTTTCAGTAACTGTTGAGTATCACAAATACTGCAAGATTTAACTCAGTTTTATCAGTCATATAATTTAAATGTTTTGCAATAAACTTTCTTCAGTGCTCCCATATTCACTGCCAACGTTTGTCTGCATCATTGCTCATTTTATTTTCAGTCACTGTTAAACAGTGATTTATAAATGTGGTTATTACGTGTTACTGTGAACCGATTTGCAACGACTAACATGTTCTGTACTTTACAGTTGAAAAAAACTAATATGAATGCTAGAGCAGTGGTACACTTTAAAAGTGAATTTGACCATTCTTGATAATTTTGTTTCTTATTTAAGGAGCTACTTCATTTCTATATAAAATTCCTTTCAAGACAGAATCATGTTTTAATTATGTAAAGAGTCCACGTAATTTCTTTTGGTCAACTTGATAAGAACAAGAATTTAGATGGTTTTTCTTGATCAGTATTTAGTTCAGCAGCTATGTTCTAACTGTTTTGTACCTGGAAGTTTGAAATCCTCTCAGAATTTCTTAGAAGTGTACGTGCATCAGTTATTTTTGTGATTAACAGTTGAATATTAAACTGAAATTGGACCAGTGATAACGAAAATATGAAGTCTTAGTGTCATCCACTTTCGGTATAAAAAACGGTATTTTATATTTCGCTCCTTATCATGAGTAATTGCTAAATTTGTTTAAAATATGTTATGAACACCCACAAAACTTTTCTAATAAGATGTGTAAATTTCATATGGTTTAGTAAAAATAACTCCTTCTTATATAATATACTGATTCTAAGACCTTTTTTTACTGAAGTAATCATTTATACCATTGATTTTTTTCCTTTTTACTAGTTTTCTTACAATGTTTATGACGACAGGAAGTGGCGTGAATCTACGAACGCTGAGAGCTGTACGTGTGCTTCGTCCACTCAAATTAGTGTCAGGTGTTCCAAGTAAGCATTTTTTTCATAGTTGGAGTTGGATTTGTTCTCGGTTTTTTGAAAATAATAATTTACTTCTACTTAATTTACCAGTTTTGAGACTGTTATCTGCATAACAAGCCTTTTTCAGTGTCTATTTTATTAGCAAAGAACAGAGTAAAACTATCTAGAGTTAAATCAGATGTTTGCAGATACATGGTATGAGATAAGATTTCATAATGTTTTCGTTAGAAATCTAGAAAAATAAATTACTGTAAGTTGTGTACTTAACAACATCGGCAGTACCACGAATGTCAAGCAAAAAGGTGTAGAGAATGTTCTAGTGCACAATTAAGTTGAATTGAAACCACTCACGTGAATCAAATTTGCATGCTGGTCAATTAAAAACATTTTAATTACTAATTGGTCGGTCATCTTGGTATTCAGGATTGAAGCTTTTTGCTCCTGTATCTGGTTTAATGAACTTTAAATAAGAAAATTATTTGAATTGCTTGAAGTTTGACATGCTATTTAAGAAAGCTATCAATGAAAGGTTACCAGTATTTACAAACTAGATAGTTAAAGAGATGATTGCATCGTAAAATCCAGTGCAAATTTTAAATATATATATTTGCTGTCAAAAAGTATTCTGATGTCATTATTTAGTTATTACATAATAACTTGTACAGAGAGCAATAAAAAGCTTTACATATCTAACCAAGCTGACAAAGTAAAAGTGCGCAAAACCACTACTTATGCAAAAATTGCTTTTTTTACTACTTTATGAAGTTAGCTTTGAAGCCCTTATAGATCAAAGAAACATTCCTAATGAAACAGAAGTTTATTTTATGCCTTATTTGTATTCATTCTAAATCAGTATTCTGAAAAATAGAGTTGCGCTACAAAACTATTCACTCAAAACTGAAACCTACCTAAAACCAGGTTACATATCGTTGCATGCTTACGTGAAGAGCAAATTATTCGTTAATTCGGTGTCTTGTGTGAGGAAAGGGTAAACTTTAGCGCACATCAACCATTCAACCGCTCAATTAAATTACTGCTTCTCTGTATAGACTGAAAAGGTTGGAGAAGTTTCGCTTGGCAGCTTTTGTCTACAAACAATTGGTACCAGCTACTGGAGTGAAACAAACAACACAGCCATATTCTAAATATCAAACAGGTTTTTTTTTTTTACAAATTTATCTGGAAACGCATAATTCCGTTTGTTGTCTGCCCCATAAAGTCTTTTAGAAAGATACGAATGTCACTTTGAAGTTTGCACAACTGAAGCACAATCCAGTGATCTTTTTTGTCAAGTGAAATTAATTTTCACCTCCAAGGATTCTGTATTACATAGATGTTACGACAAATTTCTGAATTTTTCACCGAAAGGAATTTGCTTCTTTTCCCTTTTGTAAGTGTGAAAAATAGATTGTCTGCTAAACTAAACAAACTCAAATAAGACGGTAATTGTTCCAACCAGTCTGAATTTTTGTTGTAGTCTACATGTGTATGTGTGTTAATTAGAACGTGTCTTCTGAACGAAAATCTTCTGTTTCATTACAGAATAAGAGAAATTTTGCTGTGGACTTTTTGGATGTTAATGAACTTTAGCATCTAGAGTTTTTGTCGAGAGAAAAAACACATTAGAGACGAAACATGTAGTCACATTTAATTAATAATATCTTTGAAGATTCTTCGCGTGTTTCAATAAAAAATTTTTTTATCAAGTCAGTATACTTCACTGGCTTATAATGAAATAATTCCAACAAAGTTTATGTTGTACAACGACAGTGCTCACATGTTAGGCCTCTCCATGAGGAACATTAAAATCTTTGTCAAAACTTATGAGTCCGCTATGTGATTTTACTGTACGACAACATTTCTAGCTATATGCTACTATAAACACAAATTTCATAATTTCTCTTGTGATTAATATAAGGTAACAGTACTATGCTAACGTAGAATCCTCTACAAAACTGGAAAAAAGTGTCGCCATGATCTTCACTGATTTGTTCCGTGTACTATTCTCATAACGTTTAACTTCCGGTTAATTTTATTATTGTTACAATTAACAGAATACTTCTGAAAAGCAGTCACGCATTCGCTTAATGATTTTTGACAGACTGGAAATTAAAGCTATCACGTTTCTCAATTTCATTTTTAATGATCACATGATAAAGAGGTGTGATGGAATGTAGGATGATTTTATTTTAAAGCACAATGCAAAAGTAAAAAGACTTCAATAGGTGTTGGAAAATAATTGGCAGTGGCCAAATTTGAACAGACTGCTTGTGTTGACGAGTTTGCAACGTCATTTTATCTGAATGAAAATTATTCGTTTATTTATCTAGGATTGGTAATGTATCCTATTTCTAATTTTATTAAGCTAAATCATGGTTTCTAATAGATTTAAACTGTTTTTGATATGCCTGTGTTCTCCAAGCAAGACAGTTAATTTGCGAAGCTTTCATCACCCTACTAGGCGACATCTTCAGCGCATACTTCAATTTGAAGTGAGCTTTTAGATTTCTCCACGAGTTTATTAATCATCTCTCCTGGTGATCTTGGATGTGATCGGTTGTTTTTGTGTGTTTTCACGCCTTCTAGGCTAATTGTATTGCAACCGATTGTTTCTTTGATTTGAACTTTGACCCTTTGTGTGTGAGGTTTCTTTCTTATCTGTGGATAAATTTGATCTATCTCGATGCGTCTATTGATTGGTGATTCACTGGAATGCCAAGCTTCTAAAAATTCTCTAGCATTTTTGTTGTTTCCTCTCTCTAATATTTGAACAGATGTAAACTGTAGATTATATATCTCATGGTTGCTGGGACTTCGTCATGTGAAACAAAACTCGTGTTTTTCGGATATGGATTAAATAGAAACAGAAAACACTGCCAATTCAAAAAGTATAGAAAAAAGATGTATTTAGAAAGAGGCACCCAAAAACTATCTTTAAAGTTCCCTAGACATGTCTAAGTGTTGGTTTGTAGGGATTTGATTGGTTTCAGGATTTCATCATGAGCTGACACTAGTTAGAGAACCAGTGGAATACCTGGGAGTACTGGACAGCTGTTTCATCCTAGTTTGGGACTCTTCAAGAGTACGCACCCACCAGGATTCGAACCCAGGACCTTCCGGTTACAAGGCGAGCTCGTATACCATTAAGCCACTGGGACCCGATCCAATGGTCCTTCTTGGTTTACCGTAACTATTTAAAAATATAATAATAATATACTACAGAAGCCTATTATTTCAAGATTTGGAATTTATTCACTGAGTATTGTAACTTTGGTCAAACACGTCTTCACTAAGCCAGCTGATCGTTATAAAAACAAATATCAACAAATAACAGATGTCCAAAAAGTAAAACTAGAGAAAACCCTCAACCAGGAACACCTGTCAACGCTGATCACCGCAATTACATTGTCAAGTAGAAAACACAGAGAACAAAGACGAAGAGTCCTCAAAACCAAGCTAGCCAAGATTAGAAAACAACAACCAGACAATACACCTATAGACTGCGTATTCAACCTATCAAAACAACCATTATCAAAAATGGAACAAGAACTAATACAAAAAGGATTAAACTACAACACCGGAGATGCTTCGAAAACTGATTTCTTCGCTGCCCTTGAATCATTACTCATATCATCAAACTTGAACGAGGAAACACAGGAAGAGATACGCCAAACAATTGTACCAATGGTCAAACAGAAAAGACAACACACACAACTCAGCGCTCAAGAACTAATGGCCCTCAAAAAGCTGAAAAATAGGAAGGACATCGTCATTTTACCAGCCGACAAAGGAAGAACAACAGTAGTCATGGACAGAGAAGAATATACCAAGAAAGCTGAAGAACTACTCAAAGATGAAGATGTATATCAACAACTCCCAACAAATCCCATACAAACATCAGACAACCGCATCCAAGGGCGACCACGGGCATCTATTCGACTGGGACAACGTTCAGATATTAGAGAGAGGAAACAACAAAAATGCTAGAGAATTTTTAGAAGCTTGGCATTCCAGTGAATCACCAATCAATAGACGCATCGAGATAGATCAAATTTATCCACAGATAAGAAAGAAACCTCACACACAAAGGGTCAAAGTTCAAATCAAAGAAACAATCGGTTGCAATACAATTAGCCTAGAAGGCATGAAAACACACAAAAACAACCGATCACATCCAAGATCACCAGGAGAGATGATTAATAAACTCGTGGAGAAATCTAAAAGCTCACTTCAAATTGAAGTATGCGCTGAAGATGTCGCCTAGTAGGGTGATGAAAGCTTCGCAAACTAACTATCCAGCTCAGAGAACAAAACCACATCAAAATCCTCCACCTGGGCTACAAATCTTCTCTATCATATCTAAAAGTTATTCACATCACAATAATAAGTGATATAGTCTAAGAGTGAAAAAAATTATCTTGGGCACATTTTTCTCATCACTTCCAGTAAAATTGTCTGTTTCTTTGAAATTGCACCTAATAGAGAAGAATACTCAAATAATCGGCTGAATATTATTATTATTTTACGCTTGTCTATTTCATCTTTTGAATTCAGGTCTTCAAGTAGTTTTGACATCTATTATCAAAGCAATGGCACCATTGTTGCAAATCGGGATATTGGTACTATTTGCTATTTTAATTTTTGCAATTGTCGGGTTGGAATTCTACTCCGGAGTCTTTCATGTGACCTGTTTTGAGCAAAGTGAGTTTGCTTAGTTTTACGTGTATTACACTCTACTTTTTACTGCTAACTTTAAATTATTCCAAATGACTTGAAATGAAAATTTATGAACCGCATTTCTTTTTAAACTACTGATTTTATAAGTCTGAGTGCATAACACTATTTTTGTAACTGTTTTACATCTGATCAACAGCCTAACTACTTTTAAAATTCATCATCATACCTCAAGTAATCACTTTTCTGCATAAATGCAGATTATTGAATAATAATAGCATCATTCCAAACAGTACTTTTGGTACAAAAATGGAATTTTCAGCATGTAGTACAGTATTGCATCTGACTTTCTCATTACGGGGTTAATAATTAAAACAGGGCATTTACATTGTTCAGAGTCTGACAAGAAAATATTTAACACTGTGTCATTTCGTGGTTTCTCTACAATATTCGCTAATTTTTTGCAAGAGTTCACGTGTCTATCTAATATGGTAGTTAGTTTAGCAACATCCCAGTCGCCTTGCTGACTGCTTTAATTGCCAGTCACAGTATAACGAAGTCTTTTTTAAGAAGCCCGGGAAAGATTAAGGGGGAGTAGTAAAGAAGTATAGGCAGAATATTCAAATTCACAAACTTAGAAATTAGGGACGGAATGATACCAGATCGTCTTAACTTCCTTACACATAACGTCAAAAGAAATATCTTTCTGGAAAATAACATGATGTGAGGAGACAAAAAAAGATCAGAGGAAATACATAGTCCAACGTATTTAACATTCGATTTATTTCAACTTCTGTGGTATCTATTATAGAGGGACTACGTGAACTAACTAGTTCACGTATTTTGCGTTTATGTCTGAAAGTGAAATCAACCACATGGTATTTGGAGGGATTAACCTTAAGACTATTTGATGAGGACCACTGACTAATTTCTGTTAAGAAGTTATTCATTTTTGAACAGTTTGACCGAGAATTAATGGACATCAAGACAATCAAATCATCGGTATACTTAACAAAATGGTTTCCACCAGCTAGAGCAACTGAAGCAATGTAGCTGTAAAATATAGGGATTTAATTAATTTCATGATGAGTTTCCTATGAGCCAACATTAACAATAGAACTGCTAGTAGACGTTTTCTTCTTGTTTCACTATCTTCTCCATATATATTGTAGAGATGCTGTCTACTTTTGAGAGTTCCGGCCTCTTAAGTGCATTACAAAAACTGTCTGAAGTGGTTATCTAAGGCTCAATCATCAGCGCGGTACTTGAACATCTGATAGTTTCTCCTTTTATAGTTATACCGGGATTCTTTTTCACAACTTTCTATAAGTCTAAGTGGAATGGTACATAAAGAGTTGGGTTAAAAAATGGTAGATGACAATGGTGTTAGCCTGTTGGATTATGCTGATTGTCATTGACTTTTTGTCATCACACATAGCATATCCTTTAATTGTTTTGTCTATTTCTTTACCTTCTTGACGTTCGTCAACGTCAGACCCAGTAATAATCTGCATACTCTTCTTACCTTCGTCAGATCTGAGCCATTGAGCGCAACCACCTTGCGTATTCTACTCCACTACTTCTACAGATCTGTTAATGATCAACTCTGTTTCTGTCTTTAGAAATCAGATTCTCATCAATTTATTATACTGGTCTAATTCTTCCTTCTGTTGGATAACAAACTGTCATTTGTCTGCATAAATACAAATATGGAACTGTTCAGCCTTGGAATATAATTTGACCAAAAATAAAATTCTCTTCAAAGAATCATCTCTTTGTTTTTTTCTGGTGTACAATAAACAATATTTCCTCTCAGTTAATTTCATGCATACAATATGAAATTATCTTCCTGAATTTTATATTTATAGTATTCCAAATTGACTGCCAATAAAAATTATAGTAGCAATCTGCTTAAATAGCCATACTGAGGTGTATTTAACGTGAATATTACACTATATTTTGATTGATTTATAAAACATTAAAATATGAAAGATCTTGATAATTCATACAAAAAAACAACAGCAGTGAAGTGTCAGTTTGTGACATATTATTTTAACATTTTTTCTAGGAAATAAAATAATAATAATAACGGTAACCAGATTCAACTATTTCCTGAAGTTATTCTAAACAGTGTGTGTTGTCTACTTGTTGTCCCACCCAATAAAATATCATAGACACAAATACACCTCTCCACTCAATGATACATCAAGAATAGTGATGAACTGTTCTAAAATAGAAAAAAGGATATAAAAAAACTAAGAAAAGCTACTTATCTGTTAGGTATTTCAAGTGGAATACTTTTAAGGGTGTGGAAAAAAACAGAGAAAAATAGGACATTATATGTGTATATATATTTCTGACTGAAATTTAAATCACTTTATTTTATTTAACATAGAAGTTGTAGAAAAATAACTCCTACTTTTAAGACCGTTGAAATTATTGAACTCAATTTGAAAATGAGATCCATATAAACAAAATGAACGTTGTATATGAAAAAAATTTTTTATAGAAAACCATCAGCTTTATGATGAGTTAAGATAAAGTTTGTATAAATATGTCAAGTGATTGTTTCGTAAATTTAATTTCAAAACAGTAGGGAAATAAACTTATTTATCACATCAGATGTCAAGATCTAATTTCGTTGTAGGTAACTTTATCCATAGCTTTATCCATAACTTGTATTCCATGTTATAAACAGGTCATAAACCTTTTGAAATTGAACCTTGAAACGTATTCAGTAAATTATTGATCGAACTAAAAATCCCTTTATTCATTCGTAATTTTAATATTACAGCACTTCCATTCGGTGTCAAATGATAACTCATGCACACGACACGTACTAATTATTGTCTCTTATAATCAATAATATGAATACAATCATTTTATTTATGCTGATATTGAAAATGAGAGACAGTGTTATAGTTCGAAATCTCATACCATAGACGAAGCTCACAGATAGAACTACTTCTTTCATTCAGTGTTCTTGATGTAGATTTACTTTTCATGCTACAGCTGAAACTCAGTACTATTTGTTTAAAGTCTGAATGATGGTCCTTCTGGGGTGACAATCAAGTGCTGCGTATATCTTAACAATCGTATATTGGTTTGATTCACTAGAGTGAAACTTGAGTCACAGAATTCAGTAAAAGAAATTGATAATCGTGTAACATTGCAGAAATATTGATAAATGCATTATGAATTCTATTTTAGTATGATTTCATTGATTAGTTCGAAAATGGTCATCAGCGGAAACACTAGACAACTGGAGAACTTAGGCCATCTGGATTGGAGTTAATTTGCCATAATCACTAGAACCATCGTAAAACCAAAATATTTCAGATCTTAGTGCATCTTTATATGTACTACTATCCCTTTAAATAGGAACTTATTTGTTATTTTAGTGTATATGAGAGTTTATGCAAAATCTTTATGAAATATTTTGTCCCTTCTTTTCTGAACTAAAGGTAATCCAACAGAGTTACCTAGTTACATTCCAGATACTCCCGGTTTGATACCTTGTCAGCCTGCTGATGCACATACAAGACCACCAGGAGGTTTCATCTGTCCAGCTGGGTACATATGTAAAGGTTATTGGGAGGGACCGAACTACGGTATTACAAGTTTTGATAATATTGGATATGCAATGTTAACAGTATTTCAGTGCATTACAATGGAAGGTTGGACAGATGTATTGTATATGGTAAGTGTTTTGATGAATAAAACAAAGTTATTAATAATCCTATACCAATGTGACTCTGTATTACTGACTGACTTATATGAGTGCTTGTATACCACTCATATCAGTGCTTGCTAGCCAGATCGAAGTTATCTAGAGACTAGACTGCTCTTGCATAAGTTTAGGGCAGAGGTCATCATCAGTAGATCCAGTTTGAATCAGCTAAGTGAGTCGAATCAGCTCAAAACACCCAAATTAATTAGTGAATTTTGAATTCAGTAATCAATCAAAACCGTTCACTGTTTTGTAAACTAATTACCTCAATATCGCTGAGATTTTACAAATATAATTTTTTACAGATAATTACCTCTTTATGAGTAATTTAATCTACTTAATTCAACTGCATTCCATATTGTTTTTGGTTTTTGTAAACAACTTTGTCCGCGACAATATACATTCACCACTTAAAGTTAGTTGAAGGTGTTGAAAAAAAGAAACAAAAATTTGTTAAGAGTACAGTCTATTTTGTGAAATCAGTGACTTCAATAATAAGCTATTCAATAGGCATGACTTAAGTTTGCTCTCAATACTTGTTACAAGTAAGAAGAATAAAAAGTGAAAGAGAACTAATTTCCTGTAAATTGTTTTGTTTTAATTACTGAAAGGTACTATATACATCAGGATTAAAATCTTGATAATTCTGTTTCATTAATTCCGTAATCAACCTCACCTAGTTTATTAGCTCGCTAGTTTTCTAGCCAGTTTCAAGTCCCAGTAAAGAGGGAGAGAAGTGGACGTGGAACTCGCTAACCTTAACTACTAAACCTACCAAACTGCTACAGAAACTTCAGTGCACAAAAAAATATTAAAATCATAAAAAACAAATTTATTCTTAGCTGGAATCAGAGAAGTGAAATGAAACAGCGAGTTAGTGAAAGCCTTCGGGAAGCCAGTCAGCCAACCGGTATGTCTTCTCTCGATGAAAGCAAGAACAAGAATGGGGACGTGGAATTTAAATACAGTGTGTGAGGCTGGAAAGGCTGTGAAGGTGATGAAAGAAATGTGATTATAGAAGTGCTGGGTATCTGCGAGAGCATATGAAACGGATGTAGATTATCCAAACTGTCAACCTGGAGAGTTAGTAATCTACTCCAGTATGGTCACTCAGACTAAAATTACAAGTACGCTGAGGCAGTGAGTGGCTATCGTGATATCACCAGTGGCAACCAAAGCCCTAATGCAGTACAGTGGGCACCAATTTCATCCTGCAGGATTATGACATAAAGATTCAATTCAAAGGGAAGGGAGGTTACAATTTTCCAATGCTTCGCACAGTGCTACAGACAACTCGGAACAAGAGAAGAAGGAAGATTTGTACAGACAACTACAAAATCTTCATAGGCGATATGAACAACAGCTGACTGGGAGTAGATAACACGGGAAAAGAATTCATCATGGGTCGAGGGGCTCTCACTCGGAGAATCGAATGAGAACGAAGAATTATTCGGAGACCTCTGTATTTTCAATGATTTGGTGATTTGAGGCGGCGTGTACAAGCACAGGGATATACACAAAACAACATGGATTACGCCTGATGGACACCACGAACCAGATAGAATTCATATCAATGCTGCTCAGCCTACTAGACACAAAGTAGAAAAGGGGGGAAGATATGGGCTCAGACCATCATCAAGTTCAAATGACCTTCAAGGTGAAGTTGAAATCCATGAAAACAAACGGAGACAGTCCACAACTCAAGTTCGACATTCAGAAACTGAAGGACAAAACTACAAGGGATGTCTTCATTGCAGATATGATTAAAGCGAAGTCGGAGACACTACGTAGTATCAAGGAGGAAACTTGTCTAGAGGAATAATGGAACTCTCTGAAGGTCATGTTGAGGGAAACGTGTAAAACTGTTCTAGGAGGAAAAGAGGAACAAGACGGTGAATGGATACCTGGAAGCTAATAGAAGAGAGGAGAGGAGGAGGATGAAAGGGAAAATGGCACAATACAGAGATGCACAACAGAAGGAGAATCTAAGTTCAATGTACACTGCAGTAAATAAAGAAGTGAAGAAGAGTTTTAGGAAAGACAGTAGACAACTCTACGACACACTGGCTGGAGACTGAAGCAGAACAAGCTGTGGGTAAAAAGAGATCTCAGAACTTTATATCAAATAACAAGGTCTCTATCCAGGAAGAAATCAACGCAGGTTTGAAGGGACCTAATTACCAGGGAGGATGAACAAATCAAACAATGGGTTGACCACTTTAAAGGTCTCTTGAATCGACCATCACCTGCAACTCGCTCAGAAATACCGCCAATAGTACTCTCAGAACTGCCAGTGGGCACCACACCTCCAACGAAATTAGAAAGACGTGGAAGGAAGGAAAGGTGCCTACCGATTGGAAGAAAGGCTAGCTACCTTGTCTAGATACCAAAGAATGGTAACTTACGCCTCACTCTGCAAGGACTACCGTGGAATAATGCTCTTGTCCAGGCCAAGTAAATTACTAAATCGCATCATTCTGGAGAGAATAAAAGATGCACTGAATACAGAACTCCACCTGTCGTAACAAGCTGGATTCAGGAAAGGCAAACCATGTGCTGATCAAAATGCAACTCTCTGCATCGTCATCAAACAAGGCATAGAATGGTAGTCAAACTTCTACCTTAACTTCATTAACTTCAAAATGGCCTTCTATGGCATTGACCGAATAGTAATTTGGAAACTACTTCAACACTACAGAGTGCAGCGGTCGAGTCTTCGTCAACCTCATTCGACAGCTGTATGACGAGGACAAGTATTAAGAGATCCACCATGGAACCTTAAGAAAGGTGTTTAAAGTGAATACAGGAGTAAGAAAAGGGTGCTGCATATTGTGACCGATGATATTCTTGAGTGTGGTGGACTGGATTATGTGTCAGACTTTGCACAAGGTGCGAGAAGACAGGAATACGCTGGACCACCGATAAGAAGACTCTAGAAGATATGGATTTCGCAGGTGATATATATATATATAATGTCACACAAAATCGAAGAATTAAAGGCAGAAACCAACAAACTGGCTAAGCAAGCAGGCAGCGAAGCCAGGACTCCAGGTGGACATAGAGAAGACCGGGAGGATGAAGATAACGAACGGACCGCAACAATAACAACCACCACCAATCACCATAAACGTGACAAACTTGAAAGAGGTTGCCTTCTTCACTTATCTAGCTATGAAGCATCGTTCCAGCTACAGGCAGTCAGAACGGATGAAGATGTCAAAGCCAGCCAGCATCAGAAAGGCAAGATATACCTTCATCAACCTGCAACCAGTTTGAAAATCTTCTCCACTCAACATAAGGAGTAAGATTCGGATTTTCAACGCCAATATCAAGTCGGTCCTTCTATACTGGTCACAAACTTGCACTGAATATCACGAAAAGGATTTCCAACAGGTTGCAGACTTTCATCAACATCTGCCTTCGCTGGCTCCATGCTGAAGATCAAATGGCTGGCCGGAAAGAATTAATGACAAGAAACTCTGGCAATAAACTAACCAAGAGCTGACTCCTCAAAAAAAGTAGGAGAAAATGGAGATAGGTTGGGTATACGTTTATAAGGCTGTCAAATGGCATCTCGGGCCGGGTCATTGCTTTAGTACAAACGTAAGTGGGAATTGACGGACGGTCGTCCAAGAGTGACATGGAGGATATCGTGAGAGGAGGAGCCGAGAAATTACGCGTAGTCATGGACGTAGCTGAAAAGGACGGCAGAAGATAGGACGAAGTGGAGATGTGTTGTTGAAGCTCCACGTTCCACTCAGAACCCAAGAGAATAATAATATTTTACAATCGGTTGATTAACATATTATCGTATTCAGATTTTCTCAGAAAATACGATTTCTATGCATAGTAGAAACTGCATTATATTATTCGTTTGTAGCACCTAGTAATTTTAACTACTTTCTTGCCATCAGTGACAATTTTAATCACAAGAGAGCCTTGGAAGAGATTTAATGAAAAGTGGTCAACTAAACTTGAAACAGAATAAGCCCATATTGTGCAGAATATTTGTAGTTTCGATTGTATGGCATACCTAGCATAGTGACGTGATTATAAAGATTACAGAACTATATACATCTGACTTTTCAATCAACAGTCTGCATTGAATGGAGGCACTTTTAAGTTAGATAAATGTTTGGATGAATAAACTCGTATGCGGCTTCATCTTAGTGTTTAAATATCGTGAGAACACACCTGATGGGACTAATTAGTGGAGTTATAAATGTGATTAACTGTCAAATGGGGTTCAGTATCCTCTAACAGTTTACTGTTTTCCCTTTGTCTTATGTGTGCTTATTTCATCTGTTTTAAGGTCTTCACTTGATGAATTAGGGGAAACGTGTTATTGATAAGAATGTTTTTTTAAATATATAAATACTTCACAATTTAGATCATCTTATGTTGGATTGTTTTTCAATGAGAGAAAAATCGAAAGCGTATCACGCTGGTTAGTTCGTCTACATATTTGTAAACTTAGATTCCTATTATCCGTTGCAAAAGTGTTCCTAATTTTGGTTACTGCTTGTCTAAATACAACTCATCGTCTCGTGTGACACCTTTTGGTGTTATCATAAAATACGCCACAATGGTATTTGATGGCCACTAAGACTTATTCTGATGCATACTTACGGTATACAACAGGATTTGAAGTTTTCATTGATGACTGAGATATGTTATTCTTATTTTTTATTTTCTTATAGACCAATCGGACTTATGGTTCACGTTTTAATTGGATCTATTTTATACCATTAATTGTTATCGGCGCCTTTTTATTAATCAATTTAGTACTTGGTGTTCTCAGTGGGTAAGTCATACTGATATTAACGGGGTAAAGATATCTAACTACATACTGATTTCCTTGCTTTCATGCTTACTGAACAGTATAAGCTGGGCTTTCGGTGAAAATAAGACGTCATTTCATCGCACACTTTTCAAAGCAGCTTGCCATTTGACAAAACCAACCTTCTGACTATTAATTTTGTAAATAATCAGCTTTCTTCATAGGTTTTCATCCTTACATCTACGTCACATACAACGGAGATTAAAAATTAACTGTAATGAGTTACGTTTAGAAAAAGCACAGGATCAGCATTGCGATGTATTTTTTAGATTTATTTTCAGTTCATCGTGACAGCACTTATTTTCCCACTAAAGATTTAAGCTTCTACTGAAGCTTAAAATAACTAATAATATTTTTTGTGGAGCACTAGCAACAAACATTGTGGAGTGAGTTAAATTCATTTTACTCCGTGTGGTCTAAATCTGCCACATACAAATTAATTTCAAAGTTTGTATATAGTTTGCTAGTTTAGAATTTCACTGTCAGATTTAAACAATTTAAAATAGTTTCACATTAAAGTTAACACAAAATAAGTCCTTTCATATTATATATATATATATATATATATATATATGCAAATATAACTGACAAGGTTTATGGCCTAACTAAGCAACACAGGGAAAAAATATGTTGTTTTTGAAGTAAATCATAATGCGAATTCGATTTTTAAGTCTAAACAACATACCAAGTCGACGTGACATTGACAGTGAGGTGTTTTTCAAGTTTAAGGTTTTAGAGAACTAAACATAGAGAAGCTTAGTTATGATATGACAGGGATGGTATGATGGGGAGATATTATAATGATAGGATAGCAAAAGGCTGGGACTGAATAGCAAAGTATAATTCAGATATTGATTTACGACTTCCCCAAATAAACAACCCACTCTTTTCACATGAATTAACGTAATTAACTAAACTGGAAACTTCCAAGTTATGTACGTGTTTGTGACTATCAGTTAAATCTGTAGTAAAAGCTTAGTACTATTAAAAACTAGTTAACTGCATGCCTCAGTATCTTACCGATTGAGTTAGTATCTCACTGAGACTCTAACCCACCTGGCGTAGGTGCAAACTCTACATCACTTCCCACTATTATAACAATCTTCAAAAGTTACTGTTCAGTTTTCTGTTTTCCAGTGGTTCACAAGGACAGAGTGAGTAGTCCTCTTGGTGTATAAGCTGAATATCAGCAGCACTGAGGAGTTTTTTTTACACAAACTCAATATGCAGAACAGACTGATCACTTCAGTTCTCAAATTCAGTAGTCAGAAAAATCAAAACTTCTATTAACAAAATGTCAAGTTTGTTTTGTGATAAACATCAATAAATAAGTTAGCTATCTGTATTGGACAGAAGTAATATAAATGGTAATATATTCCATATCCATTTATACTTCGTTTCTTGAAATTCGTAAAGCTTTGTTGAAATCAGTTTTCCCATCAGGCTATATTTCTGTTATGACGAAAACTGAATTTTCAGACTTTGTGATTGGACATACTGTTGAATAAGGAAAGAAATTTGTTTTCGTTCTCTTTTTGAATTAACAATATTTCCAGGCAGAAATCCTATTTTCATTTAATAAATCGAGACCATAGAAGTTGAGAAAAGGATTTAGTTTCGAGCAAAACCAAATTTTCTATATTCTACACTTTCATTACAGAATACCAGCTATTCAATAAAATAAGGTTTAGTATAAAAACACCATTAAGAATATAAAATTAAGAAATCTTATGACAGTGGCATTTTGTCACGGAAAGCTTATCTAGTTTATGTTAACAAACAGAACTTAATAATACCGGTTCTCACCTAAACCAAGAAAATATTCCTATGAAAATTATGCTTACTGGAGAATCATTTGGACGAGTTTTTTGAAATGGAAGCAGAAAACAGAAAAGATGATAGCTGTATTGTTATGTGAATACAAATAGATATAGAATGACAGTCACTTTAAGAAATTCTCAATCACCCTTAATCTACACCCATTCAGTCACATTGGCACTATATGTTCCACCAGCAAAGTACGTCGCTGATGTTGTTCTAGACATCATAACACTCCATGACTGACCCTAAATGATTTCAAAAGAAATAGATATCTATTACTTATTTCAGCTAACCGCGGTGATGAAATTGTTGTACGGGGATTTGCAATTTTTGGCAGAATAGTTGTCAAAATTTGTTCAGGGATATTTATCAAATTTTAAAATGAGGCTGAATATTTGCGGGTTATGTTGTAGATATTCTGGTGATTGTTACTGTCCTATATTCTGTACTTTCTGACAGAAGACTAGAAATCATTCCAGACGTTATCTTGGATGACGTTCCTTGGAAAATTTAATTCAATAAAGTTTTTGTCATAACTTGTCAGAATTCTTTCTTGGATAAAACTTCAAATTAATTTTTTACGAATTAGATTTGCTTTGATTCGTTCTGCTCCGCATATATTTAACCTTTGATTAAAACACTGACTTCTTATTATTCCTGCATAGGTGATAATGTTGTGATGTTTTTGTTGAATTGAGCTTTGGGGACAGTCATGGTTGAATGATGTGTGGCCTGTGTTTAGGAGCTAAGTTCATTTTTATTCGTCATCCCAGTGGTTTGATTTGCGATTATTAAGCCTTTGTAGTTCATATTCGAATGTTTTCATTTGCCATATCAACGTTGCTAGATAAAATCATTTGACTCACCTGGAATAAACGTGTTTCCATTGTTGTCCAGAAGGTCAATAAAGCTAATCAATGAAATCATCCGGCTTAGGAAGCACAACAGCATCTGAAAACGTTCATCTAAATTTGTTATTTTCATCACTTCAAATTATGATGATTGACTACCTTCTAGTGTTTGCAGAAACACTAGGAAAAGACTACAAGACTACTCAAAATCCCACTGGGGTCATCTACTTATCAAAACTACTTTTCAAATCTTGGTAATACTGGTGTTTTCAAACTTTGTATTACTTCCTCACAGTAGTTTTAAAGGAGACGTTTTTATAATATTCCATTCGGCTTATGAGTACATTAGTCCGCAGAACTATAAGTATGTAAAATAAATAGATAGTAGATATTTTCATTGGACCTAGAACTTTGGATTTTCTGAAAGTAGAAACCGCGGAATTTTGGTTTTGAATAATTTTGAGTCATCTCTGCCGAGTAATTCATTTTTGTTCTTGATCTACTTGAGTTTATTTCAAGTTTGTGCTATGTTTTATGCTGTAGAAAATTTAGTGCATTTTAGATATTTCCTTTCTTCTCCACAATAACTACCACTCTGTCAAATTAAATTCTTCGTAAAGTAGCATCGAGTTTGACAACTAAAATGATGTTCACAGATCAACCAACCAAGTTCAAAGTTCAGGAAGTGAAAGAAGCCACCAGTAAAGCCAGATTTACTGATGTAAAACATCTTCAATGTCTTCACATATCACTACTATTCGTAGTAATTTTATAAGTCACCTAATACAAAACCTTTCATCATCACATGAATATTAGGCAACTTCATGAAAACCATAGTTCATCTGACTCTGTTACTTAGCTAATAAAATATTATGATTACAAAAACTAATATTTATCGCTATGTGCTTCCATTAGGTCATTTTCATCCACAGTTTTACACTTCTGCTTTGACAGCTAAATCATGGCTTTGATTCTAACCTATCCATGAACAGTTGTTTTGTACTTAGCTACCGTCATGCATACATGCTATGTCTGCTGCATGAATAACGTTCACACGTCACTTAAGTAAACCCTCTCAAACAGTTGTATTAATTTAATCGAAAGTCTTCGATTAAATCAAAGTTTTCAAGGAGAATAGACCTAATGCCTTACCTAATCAGCATGTCTCTGAAAAACAAAGTGTTGTTTGGCTGCTTTTGCCTATTCCTGTATACTATTTTATGGTGAATGATGCTCATGCCTGAGAACACCATTCCACTTTACTCGGAAATCTTCAGCTGAATATTCATGAGCGATGGTACTTATAATAAATATCGTATCTCAAATTGTTCATTTACTTTTCAATAGTGGGTCTTCTTCGTATTAATATATGTAGTTATATGAAAGACAGCTGTATACTGTATTGAAACTAAATTGCTATAAAACCCAGTTTTATATAGTCTCGACTTTTATATGAAGTAGCGTTAGTTCCTGGTTAGTGTGACCAAAGCAGAAGAAAACTAGGTTTAAAAGTAATGTATAGGCTTGTCAAGAACTATAACTAACTTTATTATTTTCTCCCCTTCTACCACATAAAAAACTACCTCAGAAGCCACTTTACACACAAAGTGTGTGAAAACTGACTCCTAGATTAGAACATCGCCCTTTATGACCCTAGAATTGAACCTTAGTGTACAGGTACTTACTAGGTTGTGTAATATGATGAAAGCTGATATTTGTCTTTGCATTTTGAACTTCTAAATGATTATTCATCTCCCAACTACCTAATATGATTGATGTGTTTTTATTAAAACGTAAAACAGACATTAGTCTTGCTTGGTCTATCACCGTCAATTTTATCATAAGTCATCGGAAAGCTATTTATATGAATTCTGTTGTATTCTTATACATGGACAGGCTATCTGTCAGATTTAGGAAACCTTTCGTATTCCACGCTGAACGTAACAGCAATTGAAAGTCTAAACCAAACTTTGTCAAGTTTCTACAAATCAGTCTGTCAAAAGTGACCTTGGAATTTACAAAACGAACTAAGAGATCTGTTTCTTTAGCAATAGCAATTTAGCAATTTTTCCGGTGATCTGGATGTATCTACCTGCCAACTTTATAATAATGTACTTAAATATTCCGTGAATATGTAAAGAATCAGTGTTTAAATATGTTTAAATTAATTTTCAGGTGTTTGTTTGAAGGGATTTGATTTTGATGTGGTTGTGTTTTCTTCAATTTGAAGTCTTCAAATTGAAGTATGCGCTGAAGACATTGTCCAATAAGGCAATGAAAGCTTCGCAAATAAACTGTCCAGCTCAGAGAACACAACCAAATCAAAATCATCCACGTGAGCTACAAATCTTCCCCATCATATCTAATGGATTTGATAGGTTTCTGGATTTCATAATCAGCTGACGTCGGTTAAAGAAACGTTGGAAAACCTGGGAGTATTGGATAGCTGTTTCGTTGTAGTTTCAAACCCTTCTGTAGTACACACCCACCGGGTTCGAACCCATGACGAGCCTGTATATCATTAGGCCATTGGGACCCATTCCAATGGCCCATGAATTCCAACCTCTGCAAATTCACGATGTAGCACGACCTCTAGACAATGTCAGGTAGGTGGTTACCTGGATTCTGCTGAGAAGCCGGGACCAGTGAAGTGCAGCAAGTTGGCTGTGAGGAGTAATACTCACCGATGACATTGGCTAGTGGTTGTGCTATATCGTGAATCTGCAGAGGTTGGAATTTCCGGGCCACTGGATCGCGTCCCAGTGGGTGAATGGTTTACAAGCTGACCTTGTAACCAGAAGGTCATGGGTTTGAATCCCGGTAAATGTGTACTTCAGAATAATTCCAGACTGAGACTCCAAAATTTACCCATGGTTCTCTTATCAATATCAGTTCATGATGAAATCCTCGAAACTAATTTATTCTGTATTATTTTTCACAGGTTTTTAACACATTTCGGTTCCACTGACTTTTGGACGGTGAAAAATAATGAATTACTTTAGGAGGAAAACCAACAGACTGTGGCATAATAATGCAATGTACACTGGGTAATCATCTACAGAAGGGAATGAATCTGTTAAATTACTTATAAGCATAATTTATAAATCAACTTTATTAGGATCGAAGGATCAATTTTAGTTGGAAGCAATAATATTATGCTTTGTGGAATGCGGTTAAATTATTTCTATGAAATAGTTTCAGCTGAGAATTTGATGAAATTTTTTTAGGAATATATGTGAACCATTATTGCAGGTGATCCCTTGAAATTAGTGTGACACGATATTAGCATTATCTAAGATATAGGATTCAGGAAAGTTCGACTTTGTATGAAGCTTACTGTTCGCTATCCAGTGTACAGACTCCGATTCCACAAGATATAAGGTGTGGCAGTAAATTCTTTGATCCGAGTAGACATTATTTTCTGATAATTCTGATTTTCACTGGTACAATATGTAAATAACCCACCGTGAACACTGATTACTGATGGTCAACTCGTAACATTAGTTCAACGAATACAAACCACCAGTCAAATTTTAAACTTGAGTAATTATCTTCAATCTCTATTGAAGACCTATGAGTTTTATCGTTTGAAAAATCATTCACATACCTTAAGAGATAGTGAGAAATGACTTGGATACTAGTTGTATTTCAACTCAACTAAGTTTTAGAGGGTCTGATAAATTCGTAAAATTCACCAAGATGCTTTCATCATAAAAAATTAGTTAGATATCCAAGAAAAAATCATCAACTGTGTAGACAAGTGTTGTATTATACAACCTCTGCCTCCAATTGTTATTCATCAGACTGAATGAAATTTGATATATTCACACAAATTTTCCATTTGATAATAACCCAGATGCATATAAATTAGATCAGTTTTATTATATTACCTTTAAAACACATTATTTTGATAAATGTTTTGTGGAACAAAATCCTGGAGTGCTTTTACTATGTAAAAAGTATAGGAAAAGAAATTCGTGCCTCAGAAAACTAATCTTAAAAAATTGAAAAGAAGTGCATAATTGAATTCGTTATGGTTCTTTCTGCAACATCTTGTGGTGAAATGGTTCTTGTTTCTTGAAATGAATACATTGTGTAACGTAAACGTTAACATAATTGTACTCATTCCCGACATTATACACAAAAAGAAATCAACATTTTGTACTCCTTGAGATGTACACTAGTCAGTAAATGTTTTATCATCAAGCACACATAAATTATGCAAATAAGATAACTGGAGTTTTAAACTTAACGATTTTAGGTTTCATGCCATAATTCAATAGTGAGAGCATCATATTTCTGTGTCACTGAGATCAGATTATTCCCACGAATCAAAACAAGTGATTCAGCGAAGAGACTCTTTTCAACGAATTTATCATCAAGCTGTACAGTCGTATATATATGGTTTTTAAGAAGTTATATCCAGTGAGGGAAGTTTTTATTAGTCAATCTAGATTGTAGTTAAACATCTACAGACCTATCTTCAGTCTTTAATCCCATTGAGTCCGATGGCATAGATAACTGCTTCTTTCATGACGATCCTTATCGCAGTAGATCATTACCTACTAATTATTAATTCTTTGCACTTTGATAAAATAATTATGCCACATCATTAGCGTTATTTGCTAATTTTAATAACAATATTAGTTTTGATGTGTCTTTAAGAATACTTGGAACTGCTTACTTACCTAATTTTGACTTCAGTGATTTCGAACGTACTAACCTGTGACTGAGAAATCATCTTCAGTTGCTATCAAATTACTTGTTAAGACACAGCAATATAAAAACTTATTATATGGTTTCCTTTAGTTCCTAGAGGAACACAGGGTTTCAGCCGCCTGTCTTTATTGAGTTCGGTTCTCCACCAACGTTTTCACCTGGCACTAGGACTACCCACATACTTTCATCTCCTCCTCACATGACCTCCTCCAATCACTCTCACGCTGACGACCAACTCGCCGCTTCCCTTTTGGGTCCCACTCGAGCAATGGCTTGTCTAGTGATGTTACTTGATGGTTTCCTCAGAGTATGGCCAATCCATCTCTATTTCTTCCTGCCTATTTATTTCACAATCGGTTCCTGGTTGGTTCGCTCCCAGAGATCCTTGTTGCTGATTTTTTCTGGCCATCTGATCTTTAGTATTGAGCGAAGACAACTGTTAATGAAGGTCAGAAGTTTGTTGGAGATGCTCTTTATGACTCGCCAAGTCTCTGATCCGTATATTAGCACTGACTTCACACTGGAGTAGAAAATCCGGATCTTATTTTTGATGCTGAGTGCTGTTGACTTCCACACAGACTTAAGAGTAATGAAAGCTTGCCTTGCTTTTCCGATTCTGGATTTGATATCCTCGTCAGTTCCGCCTGTAGTTGAAACGATGCTTCCCAGGTAGGTAGGTAGGTAGGTAAAGGATGTTGTTTCTTTCATGTGCTTCCCATTTATGCTGGCTGGTTGTTGTTGTTGTTGCTGTTGGTGTTGGCTAGGAATCTTCATCACCTCTGTTTTATCTATGTTCACCTGAAGGGAGTCCTATCTTCTCTGGATGCTTGTTCTGCCAACTTGTTGCTTTTGATTTGCATATCTTCCAGTTTGTGAGAAATCAGACACATATCATCACGAAGTCCAGATCCTCAAATTTTTTTGCGTGGGTCTATTTTACGCCTCTTTCCTGGGTGCCCACTGTCTGTCGCATTATCCAGTCTACCACAATCAGGAAAGTCATTAGAGATAGTAGGCAGCCAGCTTGTCTTTTTCCCGTTTTCACTTCGAAGGTTTCCGTGAGTTTCCTATCGTGGATTAAGTGGCATGCAGCATTTCGTACAACTGTTGGATGATGTGTATAATTGTCAGCGGCAACCCGTAGTAGCGAGGTGGTTACCAAAACACCTCTCGATCGACACTGTCTGTTGAAGGCCTCTTCAAAGTCAATGAAGTTGGAGTAGAGATCTGACTGCCGTTCCAAGCTCTGTTCAATGATGATACGTAGTGTTGCGATTTCTATATAAAATGAAACACAGGTATTAAGTTAAATAGATTGAAAAATTCCCTATGAACGTACCTCCACTCTGAGGCTAAACATCTCACTCATTAATCACCTATTTTTTGTTGTTTTCTAATTTTATGTTTCCTTCTACGACTTATGATTACTGCACTATTTAACGATAAACTTTCTTTGAACATTTAAACTTTGTTCACCTGGTTATTTTAACTGCAGCCTGTATGTTATTTACGTAATTCTATGAAAATATCACATTTAAAACATGAATCCTTTTGAACTTTAACAAAATTCTGTCTCAATTAGTTCTCTGTCTTCTTATTTATGAGACTTTTACAAGGATTAAACAGTTTGTTTATATGTTCACAAAAACTTTTCTTCTTAGTCAGATTTACTTTTTTCAGGGACTTTGTGATTTGCCTGACCTCATAGAAAATTTTCCACACGACTGCTTTATATTAACAGAATACACATTTATCTGTTAATCGGAGAATTTCAGCCTAATAATTTTTCAACTTTTCAGGATCAATTAAATTTACTGCATACTTTAATTAACATAATTACACCTGAACTGGTTGTATGTAAGGTAACGTTATGCTAGGTTAACAAATTATTAGTCACTAGCCTAATAAAGTTATTATCAAATGGATATCCGAATTTTAATCAAAGAAAAATGTATGATCTGCTGACAGCCAGTCAACTTTATTATTGTTATTGCTCCCTTGGGTTCCTAGTGGAACATAAAGCTTCAACTGCACGACTCCATTTTCTTCTGTCTTCTGCTATACTTTTCGCCTGCATCCATGTTAATCCATCTTCTTTCAACTCCTCTTCACACGATCTCCTCCATGTCACCATTGGACGTCCCACATACCGCTTCCCTTTCGGGTTCCACTCGAGGGCTCGGCGCGCGATGTCACCCAGCGGTCTCCTCAGCGAGTGTCCGACTCATCTCCACTTTCTCCTCCTGTAGTTGAGACAATGCTCCCTAGATAAGTGAATGAAGTAACCTCTTTCAAATCCCTCCCGTTGATGGTGATTGACGCTGGATGCTGTTGCTGTTGTTGGTTGGTTATTTTCATAACCTCCGTCTTGTCTATGTTTACCTGGAGTCCTGTCTTCGCCGGCTGCTTCTTCGACCAGTTTGTCGGTTTTCGCTTGTAAGTCTTCGATTGTGTGTGACATCAAACATAAGTCATCTGGGCGAAATCCAGGTCTTCTAGGTTCTTCACGTCGGTCCAGGATATTCCTGTCTTCTCGTTTCCCACTGTCTGACGCATAATCCAGTCCACCACAATTAGGAATATCATTGGTGATAATAAGCACCCTTGTCTGACTCCTGTGTTTACTCCAAACGCCTCGCTGAGTCTTCCGTTGTGGATCACTTGGCAGGTGCCGTTGTCGTACAGCTGTTGAATAAGGTTGATGAATATTTGGGGTACGCCATAGTACTCGAGTAATTTCCAAATTACTTCACGATCAACGCTGTCGAAGGCCTTCTCAAAGTCTATAAAGTTGAGGTAGAGGTTTGATTGCCATTCCATGCTTTGTTCTGTGATGATGATGCGTAGAGTTGCAATTTGGTCAGTACATGATTTGCCTTTCCTGAATCCAGCTTGTTCTGGTCGGAGTTCTGTCTCCAGTGCGTCCTTTAATCTCTCCAGGATGATGCGACTCAGGATTTTACTTGGCGTCGACAGGAGCATGATTCCTCGCCAGTTCTTGCAGAGTGAGGCCTAAGTCGCCCTTCTTTGGTAGTTTCACGAGGTAACCTTTCCTCCAGTCAGTAGGCACCTTTCCCTCCTTCCAGACCTTTTGCAATAATGGAGTCAGCATGTCTGCTGTAGTCTCTGGGTCTGCTTTCAGTGCTTCAGGGGGTATTCCATCTGGTCCGGCTGTTTTTCCAGCTTTCAGAAGCTTGATTGCGTTCAAGACTTCAGCTCTCGTTGGAGGATTGGTGTCAACTTGCAGTTGTGTGCGCGCTGTTGTTGGTATTTCTGGACGGGTTGCAGGTGATGGTCGGTTCAAGAGTCCTTTGAAGTGATCCGCCCATTGTTTAATCTGTTTTTCTTCCTTGGTAATGGGCTTCCCTTGGCTGTCTTTTATAGGTTTCGCTTGTGTTGGTCTCTTCCCGGATAGAGATTTGGTTATCTGATATAGTGTCCTCAGGTCCCTTTTGCCTGCTGCCTTTTCAGCTTCAGTGGCGAGGTTGTCGTAGAATCGTCTTTTGTCCTTCCTAGCACTTTTCTTCACTTCTTTGTCCAATGCTTTGTAAGTTGAGCTCATCGTCTCCTTCTCCTGTCCGTCCTTGCATTGAATCATTTTCTCTTTCACCATTCTCCTCTCTTCTATTAATTTCCAAGTGTCCGTTGAGAGCCATTCCTTGTCTTGTCTCTTCTTTCTTCCTAGAACCGTTGAACACGTTTCGTTGAGAATCGCCTTCAGAGACTTCCAATGTTCTTCCACGCATGATTCTTCAGTGATGTCGCGTAGTGTTTCCTGCTTTGCTCTGACAGTTGCAGTGAAAGTGTCTTTTGTGGTTGTGTCCTTCAGTAATTGAGTGTTGAACTTGCATTGTGGCCTATCCCCAGCTATCCTCGAGGCTTTTAGTTTCACCTTGAAAGTCCCTTCTACTAGATAGTGGTCTGAACCCACATCTGCTCCTCTCCTTGACCTTGTGTCCAGTAGGCTCCGTCTCCACTTTCTTGAAATTGAGATGAAGTCTATTTGGTTTTTGGTGTTTCCATCTGGTGAAATCCATGTCGTCTTGTGTATATCCTTGTGTTTGAACACACTACCACCAATCACCAAATCATTGAAGGCGCAGAAGTCTGAGAAGAGTTCACCATTGTCGTTCATTTCACCGAGGGCCTCACGACCCATGGTGAGTTCTCTTCCTGTGTTGTCTCCTCCCAGCTTCGCATTCATGTCGCCCATCAGGATTTTGATATCGCCATTTGGGACGTTGTCCATTATTGCTTGTAGTTGTCTGTAGAACGCCTCCTTCTTCTCTTGTTCTGAGACGTTTGTAGGCGCATAACATTGAATGACTGTAACTTTCCTTCCTTTTGAGTTGAACCTGGCTGTCATTATCCTGGAGGAGATTGGTTCCCACTGCATGAGAGCTTTGGCTGCTGTTGGTGACATCATGATGGCCACTCCCTCGGTGTGCTCGTGGTTGTCCTCTAGGTGGCCGGAATAGATTACTGTCTCTCCAGTAGGTAGTTGGCACCTTCCAGTTCCGTTCCATCTGCTCTCGCAGATTCCCAACACTTCTATTCTGTACCTTCTCATTTCAGCGGCTATCTGGGCAGCCTTTCCAGTTTCGTACATTGTGCGAACATTCCAGGTACCCATCCTTACTTTTGCTTTCATCGAAAGAAGGCACATCGGCTGACTGGCTTCCCGAAGGCTTTCACCAGCCTGCGTCATTTCACTTCCCCGATTCCAGCGAAAAGTAAGGCTATTGTTTATGTTTTTAGAATTTTTAATATATTTGCGCGTTGAAGTTTCTGTAGCGATTTGGTTGTTTTACAGGGGTGGAGTTGCTAGCACCACGCCCCAACCCTCCCTCTTTACCTAGGCTTGGGACCGGCGAGAAAACTAGTAAGCTAGTAGCCTAGCAAGCTAGTATCAGTCAACTTTAAAACTGTAAAAAATCACCCATCAATAAAGCATTTTGATTATATATATATATATACCATATTTTGGCACTAATTTTTAACATCGAATGGAATAGATGATTGAGAAAGAGTAACTCCCGAAAATTTGTCAGTTTGCACCAAGCCCGAATGCCTTCTGTTGAACATGTTAAAAAAATATTCTCATAGTCCAGTTTGTTAGTCGAAGTTTCGTACTTGGTCAATTATAACTTAGGAATGCTTAAATTTTGGAAGACATTGAAATCATTTTCTTTTTAAATCTCTCTAAAGACTTTTTAGTGAATATACCCAGGGTGAATCACTTTCATTTCGTTGGCTATTTAACATACTCAATCTGATAGCCAGCACGCTTTTGTTCAGTTCTATGTTTTTGTATTCTAACTGAATTCAGATTTGTAAGTGCGACGACTATTTCAGCCTGTCATGACACAGCTGTATGTCGAATACTAAGTAACATGAGTATATTACTTAATAAGATAATTATCTGTATTTTGTCCCGCTGGTGGTAAAACAAGATAGACCTGTCCTCAGTTATTCTTGGTTTAACGGAATAAAGTAACATGTGCAGCATGTTACCTGTTACTATGTGCACGTAATTACTGTTTAGGAGTGATAATATTCGGATTTGTAACTTGATCACTTCCCCTGTATATTTTCTGTTGTTCTAACTGTCTTTTATGTCTGTCAGTTCATGTATTAATTATCATAGTAGTATGAAATGGTAAATTTTGTACTTATGCCTGTCTTCTAAAATTACGAAACCTAAATATTCGATTATATGGACTATTTAAAGGGTGATTGTTAAGCAATCACCCCTTTCTCAAACTCTTTCCAACCTCCTGATATTATTTAACCTCTGGGGAACAGTAAATGTTATCAGCTGGCCCACTGAGTTCCATAGTGAATGGTGTCTAGAACGAAACTGGAGGTTTTTGAAGAGAATTACACCTGAGGAAAAACATATATAAACATAAGATGAATGATTCATTGTGAATACTATCTCTTTCTTTTACCTTTTCAGTGAATTTGCTAAAGAACGTGAGCGTGTTGAAAAACGACGTGCATTCTTAAAACTACGTCGACAGCAGCAAACTGATCGTGAATTAAATGGCTACCTGGATTGGATACAAAGAGCTGGTTAGTTTTCGGCAGAATATGCCTCGTAAATTATTTTTTTTTAGATTTTTCATTCAATGATTTGTATTTTATTATTGATGTTTTGAATTTTTTCATCCAAGACATTCTGGATAAAAGTGGATAAATCAAATTTGAGTTAGTCACTAGTCTGTTGTGCTTAAAAGAACCAATAGGAAGCAGATGAAGTTGTTGAATACTCTTCCTTTTTTGACTTTAAATCACTTTATTTGTCAAGAATGCTTAGAATACTTCATTTCTATGAGGACCATAAAGAAAGTCATTATCCAGAAATCAGAATAAATTCACAAGTGAAATGTCTTGTGTGAATGATCACAAAACTGTTTCCTTTTTATTTTGTTGTGTATATATTTATGCATTTATTATCGGCGTAGCAGTAGAAATTTCGGATTACTGCTTACAAAATGGACAATTATCTCTGTGTGTATACACATTAACTTATTGTTTATATGGTATTGTTTCTTCCGCATAAAAGAAGCGAAATTCCTTTCAATATTCCTTTATTGAGACACGAGATCTACTGCTTGAATTTATCTCTGCTGTTAACTTTATTGATTCTATATATATATATATATATATATATATATATAGATCGAATATATTTTCTAACAAATGGGTTGCACGTAAACAATCTTAGACCAACCGCTATCGGTAAATTGATTATTCTCTTGTTTATTTTTCCAGCGTCGCCACTAAATTTAGTTTCACTTCTAAAGGCAGTGAGCTAAAAATAAACCAAATATTGGAGTAAAAATGAAGAATAGATGAAACAAGTGACGCTTTATAGAAATCGGCTGCAGAAAAATGTTTCAACATCACAACTTTATACATATTCACTCAATCGCTTGATTAGTGAAAAGTGTTCGTGCATCCCTGTTAAAAGTGTAGATATTATGTATCTCTGGTGAATATGACATATTGTGACAGAATTTCAGTTGATACTATGCCCACTGTAATTGGTTAATCTCTTATTAATATATGTGTAAAACTTGGGCACTGTGGTAGTAAGTAATTCCATATTAGTTTGTTCATTAGATATATCACACAGTAAAACAGTATTATTTACTGAATAAATAATACTTTAAATACAGTAAATAATACTGTTTCACTGTGTGATAAAAACAAATTAGTATGGTTAAAGTCTTGTTTTCAGTCTTAGAAATCACTAAATTTTTTGGCCTATTAAGGTTAGACAGGTTTTTAAGGTAGACTTTATGTTAAAGTGAAGTGATATAGAAAACGACAACGGAAGACAACTAAACTGCCGCTCTGTCTTAACTTAGCTCCATCGAAAGTATGTACTTATCTGAATGAGGTTTGGAACTTGTAATCATCTACTTATCCATCATTCATTCACTGGATTAAAATGCAGTGGCTTATAGACTGCCCGATCCTATATAAAGACAGGTACTAAAAGATTATGTTGCATGGTGGTGGAGCATGTTGCGCAACAAAATATTGCCGTCGAGGGTAATTTGATTTCGCTATCGGAGCAGGGTACTAGTGGCGTTGATGGGGATATCTTACAGTTTCATGGATGTCCGGTACTGAATTTTCTGGAATTAGAACGAAACAGCTACTCGATATTCGTTTCCTTAAACTAATTTTCTGACTGACATCCGTTCATGATGTGGTCTACACTAAAAGTTATGACTTACTCCTGTTATCAAAATGGAGCTGTGAAAGGCTACCTCTAAGGTAGTACAAGAACAATAATCATGCTTCGAAAACATTTCTTCTCAAGTGAAAAGTCAATTAAATTAATTCGGCAAGAAATAGGCTATCGGCAAAGTAACGACAGTCTATCTTATTACTGTTATAAAAAAATAAATAAACTGATAATCATGAGGTAGTTTAAGCTTTTCAAGACAAAGAGAACTACTGCGTGCATTAGAACATTGCCCCAAACAGATCTGATTCTCTCGTCTGTTCATAGTACTGACTGTGTAGTATAAAAGTTGAAGTCATTCCTGTAGATTCATAGTTGTTTTCTCTTTTCAAACGAATACCGGCGGGTGCGCACTCATGAAGAGTCCCAAACTAGGACGAAACAGCTGTCCAGTAGTCCCAGGTTTTCCAATGGTTCTCTAACTAATGTCAGCTCATGATGAAAATACTGTAAAAAAATATAGCTGTTCGGATATCATTCACGAATTAACTGCCTAGAAAAACCATTAATCTAAAACGAAGAAACGTTTGACAATCTTTTATTTTTGAGAGGACACTTATACAAGTGATATAACAACTTAAGCAACAGCTAACTGATGATAATAACAGACGACTTTATATTTTATAACAGTAATCATTGATTTTGATGCATTGATGCGATAGTCATTTATTCGGGATTAAGGTGATTCCTCTTCTGACATCATTAATTTCGTCTTGTACTACTTTTTATTGTTCCATAGTGGTTAGCTAGTAATTACACAGTGAGTCCGATCTGATTCAGCTTGTAGGGTGGAATCCAGTGATCCGTATTTTCAGTCATTTCAAATCAAAATTTGATTTCAGCCTCGTTTTCTACAATCATTGCTCAAAAAGTTCTTGACATTGTGTTTTTTTTGGACGACCAAGTCATATCATAATAATTTCATTTCGTGATTGTTATTATTCACTGACTGATAGTCATGAGATGGTTAAAAGTAATGGAAGGTTGAAGATTAGTAATATTTGTGCTTCGCGTTGACTATTGATCTTCTACTTCTGAGACGATATGCTTTCAGATTTAAAAATTGTATTCATTTTTACTGTACAGATTTCACTGGTTATTTTGTTCATTTCATTATTGAATCTACTTTCAAATCCATTGACTTTTCTGGATAACAGTTTAAACAAAAATGCCTTTTTATTTCGTTTTGAAAACTGCTACATGTCATTATGGAATATTTCAATTTATTGAATTTTAGTGACTGAATTACTATTTTTCCAAGATTATACATCTAAAAAACAACATTAGCAGTTTACTCAGTGAAGTAGTAGATGTTTTTGATGTGGTTTTGTTCTCTGAGCTGGATGGTTAGTTTGCGAAGCTTTCATCACCTTACTGGGTGACATCTTCAGCGCATACTTCAATTTGAAGTGAGCTTTTAGATTTCTCCACGAGTTTATTAATCATCTCTCCTGGTGACCTTGGACGTGATTGGTTGTTTGTGTGTGTTTTCACACCTTCTAGGTTACTTGTATTGGAACCGGTTGTTTCTTTGACTTGAATTTTGACCCTTTGTCTGTGAAGTTTCTTTCTTATTGGTTGATAAATTTTGTCTATGTCGATGTGTCTATTGATTGATGATCCACTGGAATGCCAAGCTTCTAAAAATTCTCTAGCATTCTTGTTATTTCCTTTGTCTAATATTTGAATGTTTTCCCAGTCGAATTGATGTCCGTAGTTGTCTGTGTGTAGTGAAATGAGGGAGTGGATATCATGTCTTTTGACGGCTAGCTTATGTTCGTGGATACGAAGACGAAGGGGACGTCCACTTTGGCCGATGTAGTGTTTTTCGCAGTTGTTACAGTTTATTTTGTAGATGATGTTGGTTTTATCTTCTTTCGCTGTTGAGTCTTTTGGTTGACATAGAATTGAGTGAAGCGACTTTGTTGGTTTGTGTACGACGTCAACTCCTAAAGGTTTGAAGAGTCTTGTAGTGATTTCTGAGATATCTTTTATATATGGTAAGGCAATTTTCTTTGTGTTCTCCTTGGTGGCTTTTGCTTTGGTAGGTTGGCTTGGGGGTATATGTCTCTTGATGAAATTCCGTGGATATCCATTCTTTTGGAAGACGTCCATGAGATACTTTTCTTCAATTTTTCTTAAGGTGGGAGTGCTGCAGTGAGTCCTTGCCCTCTTGAATAGTGTTTGTATGCAATTCCTTTTGTGTGTTATTGGGTTGTTGCTGTTGTAATTCAGTATTTGGTCTGTGTGAGTTGATTTCCTATAAACTTGAGTTTCTAATTCTCCTGTAGTTGTTCGCCTGACTAAGACGTCCAAAAATGGTATTTTGTTCTCGGATTCCTCTTCTCTTGTGAATTTGATGTCGTTGAAGACGTTGTTTATTAAGTTGTGAGTTTTATCTAATTCGTTTCTTTTGATGATTACAAATGTGTCGTCGACGTAGCGTATCCAAATCTTGGGTTTGATCTTTGGTAGAATTATATTTTCGAGTCTTTGCATCACTGCTTCTGCAATCAAACCTGATATTGGTGATCCCATGGGTGTTCCTTTGACTTGTTCCTATATTTGGCCGTTGAATTGGAAGTATGTTGTTAGGCATAGATTTATGCATTCCATCCAGCTTGTGTGTTGCATTTTTGATTGTTGTGACAGTTGTTCGTCGCTGCTAAGTAGTTGTTCCATGGTTTCTTTTGCTAGGTTTTGTCCGATGGATGTATATAATGCTGTCACGTCGAATGATACCATTATTTCTTGTTCATCTATTTGGATGCCTCTGATTTTCTCTAGGAATTGGATAGCAGAGTTGATGGAGTGATCGCAAGATTCCGTTAGGTGTTTTAGTTTTCTGTATAATTCTTTGGATAAATTATATGTTGGAGTTCCTGGGAGTGATACAATTGGTCGTAATGGGATATTTGCCTTGTGTATTTTGGGTCTGCCGTAGAATCGGGTAGGACTGGTCCATTGGATTTCATTCGCCATTGGTCTTGTTTTGTGATCTGTCCAGTTTTGGTGAGCTTGTTTAAGGTCCTTTGGATGCGGTTATCCAATGTTTGTATGGGATTTGTTGGGAGTTGTTGATATACATCTTCATCTTTGAGTAGTTCTTCAGCTTTCTTGGTATATTCTTCTCTGTCCATGACTACTGTTGTTCTTCCTTTGTCGGCTGGTAAAATGACGATGTCCTTCCTATTTTTCAGCTTTTTGAGGGCCTTTAGTTCTTGAGCGTTGAGTTGTGTGTGTTGTCTTTTCTGTTTGACCATTGGTACAATTGTTTGGCGTATCTCTTCCTGTGTTTCCTCGTTCAAGTTTGATGATTTGAGTAATGATTCAAAGGCAGAGAAGAAATCAGTTTTTGAAGCATCTCCGGTGTTGTAGTTTAATCCTTTTTGTAGTAGTTGTTGTTCCATTTTTGATAGTGGTTGTTTTGATAGGTTGACTACGCAGTCTATGGGCGTATTGTCTGGTTGTTGTTTTCTAATCTTGGCTAGCTTGGTTTTGAGGACTCTTCGTCTTTGTTCTCTGTGTTTTTCACTTGACAGTGTAATTGCGGTGATCAGCGTTGACAGGTGTTCCTGGTTGAGGGTTTTCTCTAATTTTGCTTTTTGGATATCTATAATTTGTTGATATTTTTTGATCCGATAATGTGCATCTGTAATCATTAATTTGACCATTCGTCTTCCACATTGTTCGGCCAATTTCCATCCCATTGGGCAGTTGACTGGTGGTTTGTATCTTACACTGTTTGGTAGGATTGAATGACGAAGGCACTCATGGAGAAAGAATAATTGTTCTCTGGTGGATCCTTGCCTTTTGGCGAAGTCTTCCCACTTTCGAACAGAGAGAAGCGTATCCCGCTCGTAAGATTTAGATATTATAGAGAAGATTTGTAGCTCAGGTGGATGATTTTGATGTGGTTTTGTTCTCTGAGCTGGATGGTTAGTTTGCGAAGCTTTCATCACCTTACTGGGTGACATCTTCAGCGCATACTTCAATTTGAAGTGAGCTTTTAGATTTCTCCACGAGTTTATTAATCATCTCTCCTGGTGACCTTGGACGTGATTGGTTGTTTGTGTGTGTTTTCACACCTTCTAGGTTACTTGTATTGGAACCGGTTGTTTCTTTGACTTGAATTTTGACCCTTTGTCTGTGAAGTTTCTTTCTTATTGGTTGATAAATTTTGTCTATGTCGATGTGTCTATTGATTGATGATCCACTGGAATGCCAAGCTTCTAAAAATTCTCTAGCATTCTTGTTATTTCCTTTGTCTAATATTTGAATGTTGTCCCAGTCGAATTGATGTCCGTAGTTGTCTGTGTGTAGTGAAATGAGGGAGTGGATATCATGTCTTTTGACGGCTAGCTTATGTTCGTGGATACGAAGACGAAGGGGACGTCCACTTTGGCCGATGTAGTGTTTTTCGCAGTTGTTACAGTTTATTTTGTAGATGATGTTGGTTTTATCTTCTTTCGCTGTTGAGTCTTTTGGTTGACATAGAATTGAGTGAAGCGACTTTGTTGGTTTGTGTACGACGTCAACTCCTAAAGGTTTGAAGAGTCTTGTAGTGATTTCTGAGATATCTTTTATATATGGTAAGGCAATTTTCTTTGTGTTCTCCTTGGTGGCTTTTGCTTTGGTAGGTTGGCTTGGGGGTATATGTCTCTTGATGAAATTCCGTGGATATCCATTCTTTTGGAAGACGTCCATGAGATACTTTTCTTCAATTTTTCTTAAGGTGGGAGTGCTGCAGTGAGTCCTTGCCCTCTTGAATAGTGTTTGTATGCAATTCCTTTTGTGTGTTATTGGGTTGTTGCTGTTGTAATTCAGTATTTGGTCTGTGTGAGTTGATTTCCTATAAACTTGAGTTTCTAATTCTCCTGTAGTTGTTCGCCTGACTAAGACGTCCAAAAATGGTATTTTGTTCTCGGATTCCTCTTCTCTTGTGAATTTGATGTCGTTGAAGACGTTGTTTATTAAGTTGTGAGTTTTATCTAATTCGTTTCTTTTGATGATTACAAATGTGTCGTCGACGTAGCGTATCCAAATCTTGGGTTTGATCTTTGGTAGAATTATATTTTCGAGTCTTTGCATCACTGCTTCTGCAATCAAACCTGATATTGGTGATCCCATGGGTGTTCCTTTGACTTGTTCCTATATTTGGCCGTTGAATTGGAAGTATGTTGTTAGGCATAGATTTATGCATTCCATCCAGCTTGTGTGTTGCATTTTTGATTGTTGTGGCAGTTGTTCGTCGTTGCTAAGTAGTTGCTCCATGGTTTCTTTTGCTAGGTTTTGTCCGATGGATGTATATAATGCTGTCACGTCGAATGATACCATTATTTCTTGTTCATCTATTTGGATGCCTCTGATTTTCTCTAGGAATTGGATAGCAGAGTTGATGGAGTGATCGCAAGATTCCGTTAGGTGTTTTAGTTTTCTGTATAATTCTTTGGATAAATTATATGTTGGAGTTCCTGGGAGTGATACAATTGGTCGTAATGGGATATTTGCCTTGTGTATTTTTGGTCTGCCGTAGAATCGGGGTAGGACTGGTCCATTGGATTTCATTCGCCATTGGTCTTGTTTTGTGATCTGTCCAGTTTTGGTGAGCTTGTTTAAGGTCCTTTGGATGCGGTTATCCAATGTTTGTATGGGATTTGTTGGGAGTTGTTGATATACATCTTCATCTTTGAGTAGTTCTTCAGCTTTCTTGGTATATTCTTCTCTGTCCATGACTACTGTTGTTCTTCCTTTGTCGGCTGGTAAAATGACGATGTCCTTCCTATTTTTCAGCTTTTTGAGGGCCTTTAGTTCTTGAGCGCTGAGTTGTGTGTGTTGTCTTTTCTGTTTGACCATTGGTACAATTGTTTGGCGTATCTCTTCCTGTGTTTCCTCGTTCAAGTTTGATGATTTGAGTAATGATTCAAAGGCAGCGAAGAAATCAGTTTTTGAAGCATCTCCGGTGTTGTAGTTTAATCCTTTTTGTAGTAGTTGTTGTTCCATTTTTGATAGTGGTTGTTTTGATAGGTTGACTACGCAGTCTATGGGCGTATTGTCTGGTTGTTGTTTTCTAATCTTGGCTAGCTTGGTTTTGAGGACTCTTCGTCTTTGTTCTCTGTGTTTTTCACTTGACAGTGTAATTGCGGTGATCAGCGTTGACAGGTGTTCCTGGTTGAGGGTTTTCTCTAATTTTGCTTTTTGGATATCTATAATTTGTTGATATTTTTTGATCCGATAATGTGCATCTGTAATCATTAATTTGACCATTCGTCTTCCACATTGTTCGGCCAATTTCCATCCCATTGGGCAGTTGACTGGTGGTTTGTATCTTACACTGTTTGGTAGGATTGAATGACGAAGACACTCATGGAGAAAGAATAATTGTTCTCTGGTGGATCCTTGTCTTTTGGCGAAGTCTTCCCACTTTCGAACAGAGAGAAGCGTATCCCGCTCGTAAGATTTAGATATTATAGAGAAGATTTGTAGCTCAGGTGGATGATTTTGATGTGGTTTTGTTCTCTGAGCTGGATGGTTAGTTTGCGAAGCTTTCATCACCTTACTGGGTGACATCTTCAGCGCATACTTCAATTTGAAGTGAGCTTTTAGATTTCTCCACGAGTTTATTAATCATCTCTCCTGGTGACCTTGGACGTGATTGGTTGTTTGTGTGTGTTTTCACACCTTCTAGGTTACTTGTATTGGAACCGGTTGTTTCTTTGACTTGAATTTTGACCCTTTGTCTGTGAAGTTTCTTTCTTATTGGTTGATAAATTTTGTCTATGTCGATGTGTCTATTGATTGATGATCCACTGGAATGCCAAGCTTCTAAAAATTCTCTAGCATTCTTGTTATTTCCTTTGTCTAATATTTGAATGTTTTCCCAGTCGAATTGATGTCCGTAGTTGTCTGTGTGTAGTGAAATGAGGGAGTGGATATCATGTCTTTTGACGGCTAGCTTATGTTCGTGGATACGAAGACGAAGGGGACGTCCACTTTGGCCGATGTAGTGTTTTTCGCAGTTGTTACAGTTTATTTTGTAGATGATGTTGGTTTTATCTTCTTTCGCTGTTGAGTCTTTTGGTTGACATAGAATTGAGTGAAGCGACTTTGTTGGTTTGTGTACGACGTCAACTCCTAAAGGTTTGAAGAGTCTTGTAGTGATTTCTGAGATATCTTTTATATATGGTAAGGCAATTTTCTTTGTGTTCTCCTTGGTGGCTTTTGCTTTGGTAGGTTGGCTTGGGGGTATATGTCTCTTGATGAAATTCCGTGGATATCCATTCTTTTGGAAGACGTCCATGAGATACTTTTCTTCAATTTTTCTTAAGGTGGGAGTGCTGCAGTGAGTCCTTGCCCTCTTGAACAGTGTTTGTATGCAATTCCTTTTGTGTGTGTGCCACACTCCCACCTTAAGAAAAATTGAAGAAAAGTATCTCATGGACGTCTTCCAAAAGAATGGATATCCACGGAATTTCATCAAGAGACATATACCCCCAAGCCAACCTACCAAAGCAAAAGCCACCAAGGAGAACACAAAGAAAATTGCCTTACCATATATAAAAGATATCTCAGAAATCACTACAAGACTCTTCAAACCTTTAGGAGTTGACGTCGTACACAAACCAACAAAGTCGCTTCACTCAATTCTATGTCAACCAAAAGACTCAACAGCGAAAGAAGATAAAACCAACATCATCTACAAAATAAACTGTAACAACTGCGAAAAACACTACATCGGCCAAAGTGGACGTCCCCTTCGTCTTCGTATCCACGAACATAAGCTAGCCGTCAAAAGACATGATATCCACTCCCTCATTTCACTACACACAGACAACTACGGACATCAATTCGACTGGGAAAACATTCAAATATTAGACAAAGGAAATAACAAGAATGCTAGAGAATTTTTAGAAGCTTGGCATTCCAGTGGATCATCAATCAATAGACACATCGACATAGACAAAATTTATCAACCAATAAGAAAGAAACTTCACAGACAAAGGGTCAAAATTCAAGTCAAAGAAACAACCGGTTCCAATACAAGTAACCTAGAAGGTGTGAAAACACACACAAACAACCAATCACGTCCAAGGTCACCAGGAGAGATGATTAATAAACTCGTGGAGAAATCTAAAAGCTCACTTCAAATTGAAGTATGCGCTGAAGATGTCACCCAGTAAGGTGATGAAAGCTTCGCAAACTAACCATCCAGCTCAGAGAACAAAACCACATCAAAATCATCCACCTGAGCTACAAATCTTCTCTATAATATCTAAGTAGTAGATGTTCATGATTAGATGTAGAAAGCACCTCGAAATTCATAAATCTATTGTACAAGTGTAACAACAGAAGACAAAGGCGAAGCAACAGATCGTTTTATTATGAAAATCAACACGTATTTATACATATTTCAACTACATTATTATAGACAAACGCAGGCTTCTGATTGGTTGTTTCGGGATTCCTTGACAAATAGAGTTCTCTATCTGCGAATCATATTTTGCCACGTTAACTTTGCTGTGATTGGTTGTTGACTCAGCCTTGTTCATATTTTCTCACGGCCCATATTAGTGACCTAGACCTTAACGTAGATTAGTGCCAACCAATCGGCTAGCAGCCTGCTCTCACCACAGTCGTCCCCCCGTCAAATAGCTTCGTGCGCAGACGTTCCGACCTTCTGGGTGCTACATCCTCTAGTTGAGGATTGTTACTGACCGGCTTGTCCCACTCTACCCATCTTTGGAGCTGACTGGCGTTAACTCGTTTCTGTTTATCACCTCTTCGGATGGTATATACTTGACCCCGTCTTTTTGTGATTGTGTATGGTCTATAGCGGCTACCGTTGTGCTCAGCAGCTGTCTGGTCACCTTCGCCAGCTCGCTAATATCCATCGGCTGCGTTGCGTTAACCAGTTGTAATCGCTGAGAAATGTGGTCTGGGACACTCTCGATGAATTGGGAAGACAGTAACTGCTCTTCTGATTCTTCATCTAAAGTGGGAAGCGCGCGTCGAAGTAGATTAGTCAGTTTCACCGCCAACACTAGCGGGTCTCCATCAGGTCCAAGCTTCATTGACCGGAACTGCTGCATTGCTAGCTGTCTGTCTGTTTCGCTGTCAAACTCGGACACTAGTCGTTCAACCAATTTCTTCCAAGACGCTGTGCCATTTGACCTGTCTACGCTGTCATATGCAGCCTTCGCTCGGCCTCTCAACAGCGTCCCCAGGACAACTGCCTTCGCTGCCTGCTCCTTGACACCCACCAGCTCAGCAACAGCCTCGAAGTCACGTAAGAAGCTCCTTATGTCTCCTTCTTCAAACGCAGCTGGCCACGGGATCTTCATTTTCTGGAGGCAGCGACACCAAATGTAACAACAGAAGACAAGGGCGAAGCAACAGATCGTTTTATTATGAAAATCAACACGTATTTATACATATTTCAACTACATTATTATAGACAAGCGCAGTCATCTGATTGGTTGTTTATCAGAAGTTAGGTAGACAAACGCAGGCTTCTGATTGGTTGTTTCGGGATTCCTTGACAAATAGAGTTCTCTATCTGCGAATCATATTTTGCCACGTTAACTTTGCTGTGATTGGTTGTTGACTCAGCCTTGTTCATATTTTCTCACGGCCCATATTAGTGACCTAGACCTTAACGTAGATTAGTGCCAACCAATCGGCTAGCAGCCTGCTCTCACCACAGTCGTCCCCCGTCAAATAGCTTCGTGCGCAGACGTTCCGACCTTCTGGGTGCTACATCCTCTAGTTGAGGATTGTTACTGACCGGCTTGTCCCACTCTACCCATCTTTGGAGCTGACTGGCGTTAACTCGTTTCTGTTTATCACCTCTTCGGATGGTATATACTTGACCCCGTCTTTTTGTGATTGTGTATGGTCTATAGCGGCTACCGTTGTGCTCAGCAGCTGTCTGGTCACCTTCGCCAGCTCGCTAATATCCATCGGCTGCGTTGCGTTAACCAGTTGTAATCGCTGAGAAATGTGGTCTGGGACACTCTCGATGAATCGGGAAGACAGTAACTGCGCTTCTGATTCTTCATCTAAAGTGGGAAGCGCGCGTCGAAGTAGATTAGTCAGTTTCACCGCCAACACTAGCGGGTCTCCATCAGGTCCAAGCTTCATTGACCGGAACTGCTGCATTGCTAGCTGTCTGTCTGTTTCGCTGTCAAACTCGGACACTAGTCGTTCAACCAATTTCTTCCAAGACGCTGTGCCATTTGACCTGTCTACGCTGTCATATGCAGCCTTCGCTCGGCCTCTCAACAGCGTCCCCAGGACAACTGCCTTCGCTGCCTGCTCCTTGACACCCACCAGCTCAGCAACAGCCTCGAAGTCACGTAAGAAGCTCCTTATGTCTCCTTCTTCAAACGCAGCTGGCCACGGGATCTTCATTTTCTGGAGGCAGCGACACCAAATGTAACAACAGAAGACAAGGGCGAAGCAACAGATCGTTTTATTATGAAAATCAACACGTATTTATACATATTTCAACTACATTATTATAGACAAGCGCAGTCATCTGATTGGTTGTTTATCAGAAGTTAGGTAGACAAACGCAGGCTTCTGATTGGTTGTTTCGGGATTCCTTGACAAATAGAGTTCTCTATCTGCGAATCATATTTTGCCACGTTAACTTTGCTGTGATTGGTTGTTGACTCAGCCTTGTTCATATTTTCTCACGGCCCATATTAGTGACCTAGACCTTAACGTAGATTAGTGCCAACCAATCGGCTAGCAGCCTGCTCTCACCACAGTCGTCCCCCCGTCAAATAGCTTCGTGCGCAGACGTTCCGACCTTCTGGGTGCTACATCCTCTAGTTGAGGATTGTTACTGACCGGCTTGTCCCACTCTACCCATCTTTGGAGCTGACTGGCGTTAACTCGTTTCTGTTTATCACCTCTTCGGATGGTATATACTTGACCCCGTCTTTTTGTGATTGTGTATGGTCTATAGCGGCTACCGTTGTGCTCAGCAGCTGTCTGGTCACCTTCGCCAGCTCGCTAATATCCATCGGCTGCGTTGCGTTAACCAGTTGTAATCGCTGAGAAATGTGGTCTGGGACACTCTCGATGAATTGGGAAGACAGTAACTGCGCTTCTGATTCTTCATCTAAAGTGGGAAGCGCGCGTCGAAGTAGATTAGTCAGTTTCACCGCCAACACTAGCGGGTCTCCATCAGGTCCAAGCTTCATTGACCGGAACTGCTGCATTGCTAGCTGTCTGTCTGTTTCGCTGTCAAACTCGGACACTAGTCGTTCAACCAATTTCTTCCAAGACGCTGTGCCATTTGACCTGTCTACGCTGTCATATGCAGCCTTCGCTCGGCCTCTCAACAGCGTCCCCAGGACAACTGCCTTCGCTGCCTGCTCCTTGACACCCACCAGCTCAGCAACAGCCTCGAAGTCACGTAAGAAGCTCCTTATGTCTCCTTCTTCAAACGCAGCTGGCCACGGGATCTTCATTTTCTGGAGGCAGCGACACCAAATGTAACAACAGAAGACAAGGGCGAAGCAACAGATCGTTTTATTATGAAAATCAACACGTATTTATACATATTTCAACTACATTATTATAGACAAGCGCAGTCATCTGATTGGTTGTTTATCAGAAGTTAGGTAGACAAACGCAGGCTTCTGATTGGTTGTTTCGGGATTCCTTGACAAATAGAGTTCTCTATCTGCGAATCATATTTTGCCACGTTAACTTTGCTGTGATTGGTTGTTGACTCAGCCTTGTTCATATTTTCTCACGGCCCATATTAGTGACCTAGACCTTAACGTAGATTAGTGCCAACCAATCGGCTAGCAGCCTGCTCTCACCACACAAGTAGAGTATGGAAGTTTTAGGATTTCAGATTGGTTAAACTATTACAATTCATTTTGGGTTTTCTTTGGAATTGAGATGCATTTCGAAGCGGTTACACATGTTGTGAATGAGATGATAATCTCTGTTTTTCCTGAAGCGAAAAGAATATACAATATCTTCCAGATTAAGTTTGGTATATTTTGAGTTTTGTAGTTAATCTTGTTATAACTCAAAGAATTTAGATACTCCATTGTTTTTTTATTTAGAGGAAGTTATTTTGGCAGAAGAACAGACTTCTTTTATGCAGAGATTAAAAATTATTAAAGGTATGTTCATAGAAGTTTGCATTTTATCTGTATGGAACTTAAACAAGCATCCACCGAATGAATAGTTTCTCAACTTCACCTTTTACTTTTTAAAAATGAGTAAAATTAGAAATATACGTCAGTGGTACAGTGATGGAACAATGGTCAACCATGCAAGTGGTCCAGGGTTCGATCCCCGGCCGGCTCACTCCTAAGACTCTTGAAGCCGGCAATAAGACTGGTAAAGAGGGAAGGTTAAGCATGAAGCTAACATCCCCACCCCGTAAAAATAAAACCACTGCTACAGAGACTACAAAGCTCTAGTTCGAAGCCCTATGTTCCACTGGAAACGCAAAGAAACAAAGAAAACAATAAAAGATATCCACACTAGAATTATGAAACAAGTCGATCGCTTCAGGTGTATAAAGGGCCATCGCCTGTTGTCGAAAATTAGTCTAACTTGTACATTTTATCTTTTATCGAATATGTATCTGCAATCATCACCATCAATATAACAAAAGAAGAAATCCATTCTAACTATCAGAATCATTTTAGATATCCTTAGTGATCTTGTTTTACTTTGAGGATCAGTCTCTGAATTTATTGTTAAGACTAGTGTTGTGTAAATTGAAACCAGCACCTTGATAGCGAAATTATTAGAACTGTTGACCTTATAGGTATCATCTTTTTACACCATTGATTGAATGAGCCACATAGCTAAGCTCCTTCTGGTGCCAGTTCAGTCTGTCAAAGTTTTCATCAGCTCTCACATGAAATTATTACTATTATTTATTATTATTATATCCTTTAATTCCTAGAGGAACATAGGGCTTCAGCTGCACACCTCCATTGACTTCGGTTTTCTGCAAAGTTTTTCACCCCGCTCCAAGTTTGACCACATGCTTTCATCTCCTCCTCACATGACCTCCTCCAATAACCCTCACGCTGACGACCAACTCGCCGCTTCCCTTTTGGGTCCTACTCGAGCAATGGCTTGTCTAGTGATGTCACTCGATGGTTTCCTCAGAGTATGGCCAATCCATCTCTATTTCTTCCTGCCTATTTATTTCACAATCGGTTCCTGGTTGGTTCGCTCCCAGAGATCCTTGTTGCTGATTTTTTCTGGCCATCTGATCTTTAGTATTGAGCGAAGACAACTGTTAATGAAGGTCAGAAGTTTGTTGGAGATGCTCTTTATGACTCGCCAAGTCTCTGATCCGTATATTAGCACTGACTTCACACTGGAGTAGAAAATCCGGATCTTATTTTTGATGCTGAGTGCTGTTGACTTCCACACAGACTTAAGAGTAATGAAAGCTTGTCTTGCTTTTCCGATTCTGGATTTGATATCCTCGTCAGTTCCGCCTGTAGTTGAAAGGATGCTTCCCAGGTAGGTAGGTAGGTAGGTAGGTAGGTAGGTAGGTAGGTAGGTAGGTAGGTAAAGGATGTTGTTTCTTTCATGTGCTTCCCATTTATGCTGGCTGATTGTTGTCTGTTGTTGTTGCTGTTGATGTTGGCCAGGAATCTTCATCACCTCTGTTTTATCTATGTTCACGTGAAGTCCTATCTTTGATGCTTCTTCTTCTTCACATGAAATAGAGATTTCTATCTAATTCTTTATCGTCTTCTTACTGATGGAATAACAACGTTTTTGGATTTTAACTTCTCACCTTTGCAGGAGAAACAGGTTCTGTGACTTAATATTAACCACTTTTACTATAATTTTAGAAATGAGTATCTTGGAGTTTAAGTTATTAGTTTTATGTATATCAAATCTGTCACTGATAAAGGTTTTTTCGTAAAAACTGTTCATAAAATCTAAAGTCATTAAAACCTAGAGGGTCAAAGTTTTTATAGTTATACTACAGTATTCACCGTCAATCGAGAGACTATTATTTTGTATGTAAAAGCAATGCTGCTAGCTGTTTGTGAGTGTGCATCATCGCTGTTAGCAGATCTAATTGAACACTGGTTATCAGTGTTTAGCAAATATTCATAATCAAATCAAAAAGTCAGCTGTCACGGGACAATATATTTACATGCTAGGTAAGAAATGATATCTAAAAACGTGAACCTATTCTGGAGTTTACTATATCTCATATTGACCAGTTAAATCAGTAACTTCAGTCACCCTGAAGCCCACTTTCTATCATATTTAAAGCGACTTTTTATTAGGCTGCTGCATCAAATAGCCACTGTTTCATATGTAAAAGCGTGACAGATCAGTTAGCTAGAAATACTTCTAACAGTTAGTCTGAACAAACTCATATATGCATATATAATGATTTCTCTATGATAAGCCAAACTACCAATAACAGAGTTGTAGGTTTTTAGAGGTATTTTTTATTTATTCAACAAAGCTGAATTTATAAGTCGAGGCTTAACTACCTGTTATTATTTGTTTAACAAAAACCATGTATTTTGACCATCCTTCTTTCAGCCAGACATATGATTAATCACTTTTAACATGTTTGCTGCCTATCCCAAAAGAAACCTCTAGCAAAAATTTACACTAAGATAAAGAACAACACTGATAGTCTTTGAAAGTCAATTTCCTCCTCATGAAAAACATATCTTACTTTCATTCCTAAAATAAACTAAAATATAAGAGAAATATTCAGCATGGTGTTAATAAAACAGTTGATTATTTAATATGCATAACTTTTTGAATTACGCACAATAATTGACAAACTAGCTTCACATAATGAACAGAAGTAGAGGAATTTCAGTTTATTCACTCTAAAGAAAAGCGGCACTGAGAAGAAGTTTCTTAGAGTGAGAATAATCACATACAATGGATTTCATTTTACTTGCTTTGACAGCTAGGAAACGAGCAGAAAAAGTTCGAAGAAGATCGAATGATGCTGAGAAACGCGCTATAGCTGCTGAGTTGGAAAATTATGAAGCAGGTAATTTTTTAATTCATACGTCATCATATATTTAACCCTACAAATGTGCGAATCTTCCTTCATGTATATTATGTATATATTTAATTGCCTCACTATTTGAATATAGCGAATTAAGGAAATGTCCCATTTTATTTCTGTAGCCCACTACTTTTCTCGGGAATATTTTGAGACAAAAAGAACAACAGTCTGTGCAGAAAAAAGTGGTACCATCATGGTACCAGATGGTATTCCCCAGAAGTCAATTTACCCAAAGTCTACATGGAATGGACAATACTTACATTTTAATATTTTTTGTCCAAATAGCTATAGACGAGGCCTAGTAAAGACCCTGTACTATAGAGCTAGGAGAATATGCTCTACTGAGAAGTTGGAGAAAGAATTTATGATTCTCAAAAAGATGTTGAAGTACAACGGTTACCCTCAGAGATTCATGAAGAAGAATGGAAGATTTTAAGGCTCAAATGTCAAACAAATCATAGTGGAGAAAAAGCCTGTCTTCATTCAACTCTATTCTAAAGGTGAAAACATTGCAGGAATAGTCAACAGAAGATTGAGTACTTTACTAGCCATAGCCTATCCTGCAGCTAAGTTGGTTCCCGTCTATCGGACAACATGCTCTCTTTGGTACAATCAAAAGTCGACAGATACCCTCCTCAAGTTAACTCTAACTGTGCATACAAATTTACGTGTATCTGCAGGAGCATTTACATTTGGAAAACTGAAAGAAGAAGGGCACACCTCCGATTTTCTGAACATGTACCGAAAAGCCTACGTCTGAAGGGAACAAACGCTTACAATAGTGCCATTACCAAACATCTCTGTGATACGGATCATGAGGTGGAAATCGCGAAATCTTTTAAAATTACCAATAGACAGACGAGCTTAATTCTCCTCCAGTTTGCCGAAGCGATCTCTATCAAACGACTGAAACCCTATTGATGTGTTCAGAAAGAGACGGTTATCAGTCTTTCCTTGTTTTGATAACTGGATGTCGTCTTAACTCTCCCTTTCATTTTATTGCTCAATCTTTGTCTTTAACTTCACCTTCCCTTGAATAAAATGCAATTTCGCTTGTGTCTTGTTTCTATGATTTGAGATGGATTCAGCACATAGTTACCCAATTTATTGGTTGCTCATCGTCATACTCAACCCTCGCCTTTATTACGTGACTCCTTTGTCATTATATGCATACATTGATTTTGTTTAAACTTGAACTCCCTGTATAGAAACTACGTGTGTAATTTTATGAGCACTGTTCATTAAGTTTGGAGCCCCCTATCAAATGACAAAATGTAAAATTTGCATGTACGTTAAAACGTCTCTGTAAATAAAGTTAATAATTTATTTATGCTGTACGGACCTGATGACATGGCAACGGAGTAAATGATTGTACCATCTTATTCGGCCAAACTGTTGTTCTTGCTCCCTTCAAATTCTTAAACGGGAATAAATACATAAAGGAATATTTGGATAACATTCTACTGTATGCTTTCTCGGTGCCATAAAGTAAATAACTGTGGCCTGTTTTATGTACATGTTAAAAATACAATCGTGTTGATCTTGAGTAAATACCATATCTTTACCTCTTGACTAAATAAAAACCTTGAACAGATAATAAAATTATTGAGAAGCATGGTTGAATGATTGGATCATCTTCTCATGGATTAATTATTCATTTACATAATGTATTATTCGTAACTGTTATTTGGAACACTCACCAAAACACACAGGACCACCCCACAATAGAATAATAATAATTTCTTGATTAAGTTTATAATATCTATTTTTTAAGATGAAAGTTTTTAGATAAACAAGTACTTTCTTGAACATATAAATATCCGCAATTCTAAATATAAGACAGATAGAAAGTAAAATATCAATCGATTCCACTGGACACTATTCACTTCATTGGTATTCAAATTTCATTCAAAATAAATTAGAAAATTTGTTTTTAGGTTCATTTTGATCATTCTTTGATTATTCTGTAAAAATATTTCAAATATCTAATGTGCAACAGTTTATTTGTAAGGATTGGTTTTGTTTTGACGAGTTCATCAAGGATTGATATCAGTTAGAGGACCATTGAAAACCATCACTGCAGTACTGGATATCTGTTTCATTCTAGTTTGCGAATCATCGGCTGTACACACAACCTGAGGTTCAAACCGAGGGCCTTCTGGTTACAAGGCAAGGTCGTATACCATTCAGTCAATGGGACCCGATTCATTGATCAATCCATACATTCTAACTTCTACCAATTCGTGGTTTTTAGCGTGACCACCAGCCAAAGTCATCCGTGGGACATTCATCCTCACACTTGACTGGATGGACCTCATAGGTCATGACTTCTTACTAGAACTCCAGGAGACTCCATCCTGTGGGTGCGTACTGCTAATGATTCCCAAACTAGGATGAAACAGCTGTCCAATACTTCCTGGTTCTCAGTGGTTCTCCACCTGATATCCATCCGTAATCAACTCTTCAAAACAAATATCTAATCGGATTGAGGATTTCATCATGAGCTGACATCAGTTAGAGAACCACTAGAAAACCTGGGAGTACTGGACAGCTGTTTTGTCCTAGTCTGGGCCATAGGATCGGGTCCCAGTGGCTCAGTGTTCTACGAGCTCGCCTTGTAACCAGAAGATCATGGGTCCAAACCCCGGTGGGTGCGTACTGCCGATGATTTCCGAACTAGGATGAAACAGCTGTTCATTACTCCCAGGTTTTCCAGTGTTTCTCTAGCTGATGTCAGCTCATGGTGAAATCCTCCATGCAATCAAACAAAATCCCTACAAAAACAATACTTGAGAACAAATCACTAATGTATTTTTGTTTATTACTCACTTCACCCAAGATTCAGTTTTGCTGTTTGTAGGCCTATGTCCACCGGTTGCTCTAAAATTTGACATGCTCTAAAATTAGCGTATATCGAAGCAAAGAATATTGTCAAACTAACGTCCTATGGTGAATAATACTGTGATGTACAACATTTGATTAAATTACCAATCTCTGTAAATAGAAAAATGCCCCTAGCTTCTGTGAACATTATCTTGTCAGAATTACACATTAGACATGCAGTCAGCTAATTTGCATTTTTATGAATATATTTCCTTTCTTTTAAAATACTACGTACAACAAATACTAGTTAAGTAAATAATTCAATAAAATTCCATCAGGGATTACTTTATATCCCTAACTAATTCTCCTAAAATTTTATTTAAGCATCATAAATAAGCCTCACTCTGGATAAATTATGCGTTAACCTTGATTCGTTTGTATTCGATTCCTAAGATTAAGCTATTTAGCTTGGAAATATTATTCTATATATTGAAGAATTCTTCTGTAAGTGGACGCAGAATGTGAAAATACTGCACCGAATAAATGAAGTAACTGATCATTTAACAAAATAATTTTCTTGAGAGTTAACCATTTTCAAGGTAACCTTTAACTGTAATGTAAGACTAAATAGTCACTGAAAAATACAAGACACTAGATCAATATTCACTTCCCTGTCAGGACATCTTAGAGATACAATTTCAGTAGGATTGTGAAATATGCGTTGAGATGCGTCGATGGCACAGTGGTTAGGACTCTCGCCAACCATGCACATAGTCCGAGGTTCGATCCCCTGCCAACGCACAACTGATATCTATGGTCGGCCAGCAGAATTTGGGCTACCGATATCACATGCTGAAAATTCCACACTTGTACCAAAACTACGATTTGGAATCAAGCTATAATTGAAAAAAATCATAAACTGCTGATTGATCGAAATAAGTAGTTGTATACCGCTCATATCAATCAGTAGTGCTTCTTGACCAGATCTAGGTGATCTGATCACTAGACAGCCATTTTGCTTCTTTGGAGCCGACCTTATCAGTAGTTTACTCAGTTTGACTTGGCTTAGACAGCCAAATCAGTCCAAACCACCTGATTTCTGGCTAGCTATTTTCAGTTTGCAAGTTAATTCACAATTTACACAGTTCAAAATGGGGAAATCCCAGTAGTTTCCATCCTCTACTCGATACCATAAATAGTAATCAAGAAAGCAAGCGTGTATGCATAAATGTAAATACCACTGATTGACTGGGTTAATTAGTTATATACTGTTCATATCAACCAGAATGGCTTGCTAGTAGTCTCCGTATGTCAACAACCTAAAATAACCTGTTACTACCTTCATCGATAGGCAATTTGCTGAAAATGTTCATACCTAGCAGCGTAACATTTAATTTCTAAGATAGCGCGTAATATTACTCGTTTCTTTTTATTCCTTTGCCTCCCCAGTGGAACACAGAGCTTCAAGCTGAAGCTTTGAAGTTTCAGTGGCAGTGGTGTTTGTTTTTATGGGATGGGGTCACTAGCCTCAAGCACGACCTTCCCTCTTCACGAGTTCTATTATTTGCTTAGCGAGGCGAAGGAGTGCGTTGGCTGGGAATCGAACCCCGGACCACATGCGTGGTTGATGAGCATTTTACCTCTGAGTCACCGACGCACCTTATCACTCGTTAGTTTAAATTAAACACGCGTTATCAGTATTTTGAGTGTATTGCTTCTATTTATTACTTGCTGTAGATATAAAGGATACATTAATATATTCGTATTCAGTCCTAGAATAAATTTATTTGACAGAAGCATATAATGATACAGTACTATTCACTGACGTTTCGAGTACAATTTATTGCTCATGATCATATCAAGACACTCACATAAATTTATTCCATCAAATATGTGGATCATTTCTACATTTCTGGTTCGCCCACACTACGTAAGGCATATTTTTAAACTTGTGGTGGGATTAGTCTCTTCAATGGAAATTCTCAAGTAAATGAATAAGGATGTAATAAGCTGTTCAGATTTACTATTTATGGAGATTATTAATCATACAGGTAATACTTTGTACTGAAAAAATTGAATAGGCGAGAAATGTGCATCACTCATTTATGAAGTATTTACTGACTCCTTAAACCACTGGGCTGTCTGAAATTCTGTCCCATACAGTGCATAATATTTTCTCTGATTCTTATTGTTTTAACCATTCATTTATGCTTTCTTTAGTCGCAAAATGTACTCGTGCACACTTTTAGTTAGCTTTCCAAACTACTGGTGCGCATTTCTCGGAGATGAAGAAACAGTGTCATGAAGGATTATTCTATGCTTCAAATAGAATAGCACTGTGTCAGATGATATACTATTGACTTCCGTTTTACTTAAAGATCATGAACGAAGAGAAAATAGTATACGAGAAATTACTCTATAAACTGCGTAGACATTAGATTAACGATTGACCTCTTTTACCTTCCTAATTATTTCATTCTCCAGTAATCATACTTTCGAAAGCACTAACAGTATCAAAATAAATTCGTAAAATGACGTTAGTTTTCCACTTGTGAATAAAGACATCTAACTGATTTCTAGACTATTTAGTTAGTCATGACCAGAAATATGCTGGAACTAAGATACAATTTTTACAATGCGTTTGAATGACCTATCAATATACTGGGTACTTTTAGGTTTGGAAAATACTTATTTGTATTTATAACTCGTATGTTGTAATAACCGAACTAGTTTAGATGATTTTTAAGTGAATGCATTAGTGATCACTCTCTTTACTTCAGTGGTTCAGCACTAGAATGCTCACCAACCATGCCATACGTGGTCCGGGGATTGATCCTTGGCTAACACACTCCTAAACCTTGCTGAGCTGTTAGTAAGGCCGGTCAAGAAGGGAAGTTGGGCGTGAGGCTAACAACTCCACCATGCAAAAATAAAAACTACCACTACTGAAACTTAGCTGCTCAAGTTAGAAGTCCTAAGTTCTACTCGGAATGCAAAAGGAATAAAATAATACTTCAGATGTATAACTAGTGTACACTGAAATTATTTTCTGCATAAATAACTTGAAGCTTCTAGTTTTCAATTCCTGCGCATATCATACTGAATTTAACATCATAAAAATTCAAGTTCATAGTTGATTGAAATTTTTTATCGTACATTTCCGATTCCGGAGATATGTCATGGTTGAAGGTCTAAAATAATGTCATTTGTTTCATAAGGAATAATTAAAATAGTATGAATGTTCTGATTCATGAACTTGATAGAAATTTAATTGTCAATGACACTTTATCCGGTTTTCAGCCATGATGTCAGAAATCTTTGTCTTTTTAACATCTTTGAATGCTACACCATAGTAGTATGCAATATAATATACAACCTGGAACAGGAGTAACAAAAAAGATTAGATTTGGTTTTATAGAATAATAATCATGATAAAATTTCCATAGAGATAGGTGCTTTTTAACGTAAGAGCGTGTTAGTATATGAATATAAAGTCATTCGAAAGTGAAAATATACTTATAACTGTAATGATATAACTGTATTGATCTGTTTTAAAAAGCAACATTGTGATGAATCATACGTGTGATTATAGAAGAATTACAGTAGGATTTATAAATGTATGAAATTAGGGGAAGTACATCTGATAAAATTATTGAACTAGAAGCTAAGACGTTCAATACATTCATTCAGAGAAAAAAAGGCGTTTCCAGATAGCTAAACCTACATTGTAAAAGACAGGAGATGAAATGTGATTGTTAGGTAAGTCTTCTTTCTGATTTTCTAAGTACTTTATCGCTGTCAAGTTTACAAAAATAAAATGAAATATAACTGATCATCTAGAGATGAACATATTAATAGTCGCATTGATATTTATGCTTTCTGTACTTAAATCAACTCTTCGTCTCTAATGTTTCAAAAAATACAGAATTAAAAGCGAAGCGGAAATTTATGATACCTGGGACTGAAGCTTTATTTCAATATCATAAAAGATTTCGGTAAGTCAGTATGCATTTTTAAAGGTTACTTTCTGTAATGTGCTACTATTTTGATCGTATTCTAAGTGAGGAAAATGAGTAACTTATAACATTCCAGAGTGTGATAGGTTTTACAGTGAAAAGGTTTTAATTTTAGATTCTCAAAGTTAAGGTCATTCTTCAGTCCTTCTGAGTCTTTCTAGTTTGAATAAGCTATCCATCTTGTGTAAAACAGAAAGTTAAACTGAAAACGCGAAACTCCTCTGTTATCTCACGAAATCTGTTTAAAAACCGAACTGTTACCTTCACTGTTTGATGAATAGTCTCAAACTTAATCACTAGCATTCACTTTGATTTTTATTGTTAACCTCCATAGAGAGCGAAATCACACAGTCTAACTCTTACCGCTGACTTGGGAACCTTGTACAAAATAAATATCTCAACTGTCGTTGTATTACACAACATGTATTTATATTGCGTTTCATATTCGTCGATTTTTACGGTATTCATATACCTACAGATAAACTGAGATAACGATCGGTGGTAAAGAGCACAGGAATGTTTAAGAGGCAGTTTAAACAAAGAAAAATATTCAAAACACTTCAGTAGTGGTGGTAGTTTGTGATGAATTATTTTATTCGAATAATCAGCTGGTTGACTTCCGAAACCAATGTGATGCATAAAAACTATTTTTGAATAAGTAGATCCACTCCAAAAGGTTCAGGGACAATAGAAACTACATATACCTCATCTTAGATTTGAATTCAGACGACAACTCACTGGAAATTTTACATTACATGTATTTTATACATAATTTTTAGAAATCGCTCTAATTAGCAGGAAGAGAAGTGGATTTCACATAAAGTATAATTATATTTCGGTAGTTTCCACGCAATGATAAGTTTTGTTATTGGTAACATTTCGAGCAAAATTACTACCCGTGTTCACACCACTGTTGGAATTGTTTTTCGATTTCACTTAACACCTTACAGTTGAAAAATATAAACACTTCCTTGATATCGCGAAATATACCCATTAGTCCATAAGGAAAAATACAGTTTTTGTTCAGGTAAGAAGTATTTCGTTTCAACGACTTCATTTTCAAGGTGTACAGTCATATTTATATTACGGAAAAAGGCATTCAGTGGCATCCTTGATAAACAATATACTGACCTACAGGGTTAGTAAGTAGATGGCGTAATGGTTGAATTTATGTTGAAATTCTGAGTTTAGTTCACAGTTTAAAACATTATCTTTTTTAAACCTGAGAACGTACTCTATTGAATAGACTGGGTTAATCTTTAATAATATGACGGGCTGAAGTTGTAAACAGCGATGAAATGTTTGATGCATGATTTGTTTAGTTGGCATTAACTTTCTAAATAACTTTCACATTTTCCGCACTGGAATAATTTAAACACACTGGGTCATAGTCATTTCTTCATTGTTTTATTTTTGCACTTTTAATGTAGATATGCAGTCCGACGTCTCATTAAATCACAAAAATTCTATATGTTTGTAATTGTGCTAGTGTTGCTGAATGCACTCTGTGTCTCTATAGAATTCTATGGGCAACCAGCTTGGCTTACAGATTTTTTATGTAAGTTGAGTATTTTCTTTTATAAGTAATTATACTTTTGATTTTATCCATAAATGTTTTTGTTTAGTACAATGAAAGGATTGTATAACCAGTCGGTATCTTAGTAAATGGTAAGTGATCAAGCTTGGTAAACATCGACTGAACATATATTTTGGCTTTATTTAATTATCTAATCTGTCCATTAGGCTTGTTAATGTAATAATTAGTAAGTCAAGACTCTCTTTTCTTTGAACTATCTAACTTATAGTTGTATAGATCAATTAGAAAATGCACAACATGAGTATTTTTATGTACTAAAAACGAAAACACTTTTGCTGCTAAACGAAAAGTGAAATTCAATGTACAACATTCATTTTAACTTAAAGAGACAACCGATCATTTCTCTCATGACTTTTGCACCTTTGAGTTACTGGTTTCCTGGATTGTGATGTTTGAAACACTCTTTTTGATTTTATTTCTAACGTAAAACCCGCACAGGTTTACCTGCAAATGATACAATACAAAAGACTAATTACAAATACTTGACGAAACCATTTAGAACAGAAAATGAACAAAACGTAAAATAGCTGAATAAACTGCCGTTTTGATTTTAGTGATTTCTCAGTGATTAAAGTTTAATTGGAAATAAGTTATTATAGATGCTATACATGCAACTAAATTAGCAAATTTAAAAGCCTTCCTTAGCGAAAAATATCATGACATAGCAATGATCTATGTTTTATTGTTTAATGTAACGTATGAGATAATATCCCCTGGGATACAGAGTTAATACTACTAGAATAGTTATTGATTAAATGGACACAGTTGTATGGCGAAATTCAGTCATTCGAAAGAAAGTTTTGAAAAGTAGCCGGAGAGGAACCCAATAATTTAACTATTATTAGGACGATTTTCAGATGTACTAGAAGTAATCCACTATTCTCATTTTCTCCAAATTCACTTCAAAAAAACTTCAAAAGAACTATTTTTTGAGTGAACAAAAAAATATAATACTGATCTATTCATGTGATACAGACGACCGGTAAATCATGTTTAATACTCTAAATGTAACCTTGTAATCCCTGAGAACACATTAAACGCTGTGAAAACAACTTGTATTTAATCAATGGTAGTTTTAATGTTCTTCATTCTTATGGTTATCGCATGACTGAAGTTCATTGTGACAGCGAGTTTTGTTTCATCCGTAATATATGGATGAAACACTATGGTATTTTTAAAAATGTCCTTAAAATTATGGTAGAAAATCTTATGTATACTCCTGTTTTTTACACACAGTTAATAGATGTATTTCGTGATGCTCAACTGAATATTTTAATATGTATATTATGAAATATATGTACTAACTTTATTCAAGAATCATGATATTCAAGTGTCGGTTTGTAGGGATTTGATTGGTTACAGGACCTCATCATGAGCTGATAGTACTGGAGATTTGTTTTAGCCTAGTTTGGGACTCCTCAGCAGAAGCCATGACCATTCGGGTACCGCGGTAAAATGTGAGAGAACAAATACTCTCTGATGACATTTGCTAGTGGTCGCGCCATATCGTGAAATTCATGGACTGCTGGATTGGGTCTCATTAGCTGAATGGTCTTCAGGCTCGCCTTATAACCAGAAGGTCCAGATTTCGAACCCTGGTGATGGGTGCGTAGTGATGAAGAGTACTTAAATTATGACGAAACAGTTATCCAATACTCCCAGGTTTTCCAATAGTTCTCTGATCAATGTCAGCTCATACTGAAATACTAAAAATCATGACCTCGAAAAGTGTCTTTCATTAGTTGTCCTTATGCTTAATCACTCGCAGTGAACATTCGTCCAAAAGATAGGGAATCTTCCAACTTCCTTTGATGCTTACTAACTAGGGTTTACATACAAATAAATCGGCTAGTAGTTTAAGGTGAGATCTGATTTTTGTATTCAGTATAAATAGTATTTTTAAGTTATATATACAAACTTAATGAGTGTTCAGAGCATCCCTTTTGGATTTGTAGTCATTTTAGATGCACACAAAGAACAGTTTACCGCAGAATCTATATAGAACTTCCACACACTGCAATGTTAAATAGTATTTAAGCAATCACAAAAGACTAAAAATACATTGATGTAAGAACTTTATCAATGGAATATTGTTCTAGTATATTAGTTTATAACTTATTTTCTGGAATATATGAGTACTCATAATATCAACATGAAAGCAAAATTACTTTCAGAGAGATGCATTTAGGCCAAACTGACTCAATAACTACAGCAAATGAAATCTGGTAAAGTTCATGTGGAGTGTAAAGAGGTTCAGCACATTACATATCACTGATTACAGCTTTTATAAAGTCCTAACTTCAAAAGGAAACACAAACTACTGGAAAGTTCAACAAGACATATGTATATATATGTGTATGCATTCAGTGCATAGAACAAACACAGTTAAGTCTGTTTCCGAAAGTAATAACACATATATTATAAGGAGTAAGAGACTTTTAGGAAGTAAAGTAATCTGTCACAGTTCAGTAACTTTTAACCTAGAAAGATTTCATGGAATTCTTCAATCTTTATTCAACCGGTAATCTTTCAAAACATATTTATCTTATCACAGATTATATCAACTAGGGAGTGAAAGTAAATGAGACTGTAGAATTAATGACAGAACATTTTAGGTGAAAATGTAAAATCTGTTCACGTTAAAGTGTTGTAATTGCAGCGAATTTGTAAATTATTATATAGCAGTATTCACTTATGAAATTTACAAAATGGAAGAAAGAATTTTCTTCATGAATAATCATGCGAAACAGACAAAGCAGTTACAATCTCTTCACTATTCAATAAAAACTTCAAGAGCTTCAGTGCAGTGTCACACTCTGATAAGCTGAAAATAACGTTATTCAGCAATTCAAAGATTGAACTCTTATTTAACGCTTATTTTGGTATTTTATTTGTTATCATTATTGTTTTTCAAATACCGAACATTCTATACGTTATTATTTTCTCTTTTTAATAGATTTCTCGGAATTTATTTTTCTCGGTCTTTTTCTGTTTGAAATGATTGTTAAAATTTATGGATTAGGTTGTTTGATCTACTTCCGTTCAACATTCAATATTTTTGATTTTGCGGTAAGTTGAATAGTCACACTACAGTGTACTGAGTTGCTTTCTGTGTCACATAAAACATTCAATCTTTTGGTTATATCACTCCTGAAAAGATAAGTGAATACGGTCGCGTTATTGAAGTGAATTTAAAGTAAATATATTATTTTTTATGAATATAAATGGAGTAAGGGCAACATTTGATAAGATACACGTATGGGAATGTGCGAAATCTATATTCTGATGGGAAGGTCATAAAATGGTTGAGAAACAGTTGAGCTATATGTATCTTTTATCTCTTACAGTAAACCATTAGACGTTTTTTAAAACATTTTACATACTTCAGTTATAATAAGATCTCTATTTTTCCTTAAGTTTCAAGCATTCTATTCGTTCCATCAACTTTTAAAGCATTTTAGCTGAGTAACTTAGACAAACTATTTTAAAAGGAGGACATTTATATTGCGTTTTGTTTTTCAATTTCATTTTCTGTCTTGTGACATTGCAACGAATTTTAGTGCTGCCATCATCTTCTCTAAACTGAATTAGGTCCATCGGTCTGTTAATGATGATCAGTTTGTAATGACACTAAGATATATCGTCGTGACATTCATCATCATTGTCAAAACCAGTAAAAACAGTCAAATTGCCGATGGATATGCGAAACTCTTCACTTAATTATTAAGAAAACAAGATGCTTTATACTGGCTTTATAATCCTATTCATTTGTAAAATATAACTGAGAATCAAGAACGGATTTAAAAATGGGAAAGTTTTGAGGGCTGAACACATGATACACTTTTGATGCTTTCTGTGTTAAAAAAGTAAATAAAGATCTATGAGACTGCGCCTTTGAGTTCTTGTGGAGATAAATTTACAAATGAACTACTCATTTTTGAAGAGACTAAATTCAAAGTGGAAGAATTCTGACTGGTTCTGCAGTTAGTGTTACGCTGTGGCTAAAAATGCTTATCCTAAGTTAATTAACTTCCGAAAACCTATCAGCTGAATATATAATTCTATTGGTTATAAGATTTTTCTAGCCATAACTCGTCAGTTTGACATACTTATAAGTTCTTAAAAGCATGCCCTGAGTTTTGATATTGAGTGCGGTAAACATAACAGTTATTACTAATTAACATTAGAATATATCGGTAATATTAGCTATACTTGAAGCTACTAGCCGAAACAATTTGTACACTCAATCTGTTAACCACTGAGAATCATAAAATCTATGTTAATGAGGTCATGAGCGACACCTCTTCTATGTAGATTTATGATACTACTGGACTGACATTGTTCAAAGTAAGTGGAGAGGTTTGTGCACCCTAGATCCACTGATGCTTATATCAGTATTTTTCTTGATAAAAAGAAAAATGATATTTGAATAAAGCAAGAAAAACCGTTTCGGAAGAATAAAATGGTGACATCATTTATTTCGTTCGTTTCTCATCAGCTGCTTACAGGCCAACGTCATTATGATGTGAAGCCAACGAAATAAATGATGGCATCATTTTATTCAAAATCAATAAGATGAATAAATGTAAGTAAAATGATAATATTTTTCATTTCAACTTAAATCATACGTCTTATGGTCTTTAAAGTATCACTTTGTTCTCATTGTACAGTGTTAAATAGAAAAGCTATAAATAAAATTCGCTTTGCCTCCCCCCAAAAGTTTATTTTCATCAACATATCTGCATCATGTATGAACAGCTTTGTTGTTAAGCAATATCTGACATACTTACGCTCTTAAAATAGGTACCAGAAATGAAGAGTGACAGTGGCAATCATAGAAACGCTATTCAGATTTATCTGAAATGAAATTGGGAGTCCGATTTCTTCCGGTTTATAAATCTGAGATATTTTCTGATTTTGTTCATTTCCCACGATACAAAACCTGTGTTAGTTAAAAATGAATAAGCAAACCATGCTACGCTTAGTCCATTAATCATTCTATAAGCTACGCAATACTCTATAAGGTCAAGATGAGCCTATGAAATTTTATGGAGTGATAAAAATACTATCCAAAAGAAAACATCTTTAATCCAGTTATTACTTGTTACAGGAGAAGTTATCACCTTTTGTCATTTAATTAGAAATTAAACTCTGTCTCACTCATTTTAGTCAGTAAGCTCACTGAAGTAGCTATTCTGCTAATATGATGTCAACGTGATTAACGTGCACTGATAATTAGTGTGAGCGATTTCCGATCACTCGATCCAACTGGTTGTATTGCCGTAAAGTCTGCTTGCTTACTGTATCTGATGTCCTTTAAACTGTTGGTTAGATTAAAATTTGCAGTTTTTCAGTGAAACTACAGAGTAATCTCACATGTGTGCTCCACTCATTTGCCCCATTCCTACTAGAAAGAGAGATGCTTAAAAACACACGTGGTTTTAGGCCCATATCATCTTGTTACATCAGAAATATAATAAAATTTTGACACAGTGGAAATTAACTTGAATATTTTTGGTTTTCTGACATTTTAATCTTTTTCTTATGAAATACTCATCCTGACTTGGGGTTATTTCTTTTCTTTTTTCACCAAAAGGTTGTTTTTGCCAGTTTGTTCGAAATTGTATGGCAAATTTTCTATCCATCAGATTCATTTGGATTTTCTGCTTTACGTAGTATTCGTCTTTTGAGAATATTTAAAATTACAAGGTGAGTTTTCTATACACAGGTGAAAAATGTGGATATATATATTGATATACAGATATATATATATATACATATGCTGATATACTTCAGCAAACCACTATACTTTTATTTAAAGAGTAAATAAACTGGAACATTATATTTAAATTTAGTGAGAGATTCTATATTCGCTTGAGTGGTTTACTAAAACGCGTTCTGAACAAACAGAAAAGATGGTTAAATTGATAAAACAAAATGTCGTTATATCCAAATGCCTTAATACGAGAGCATTCACGGTTGGTGAAACAATTTGTGACAAGTGATAACCTTTATAATATCATACCTTTAGTGAAATTACAGGTTTATAAGGTCATCACAATGAATGACATCGCATCAACGTTATTTCCCTTTATAACTATGTTTGTAAGATTTCAGGATTTAGAACAGGCAACTGTTTTCAGTAACTTCATGAGGATCTTTAATGGTACAAAAATCTGGGAGGTTTAAGTGATGATCAAAGTATTACAACGTCATAATTAAAAAATTTGCATGTGGGATAATATGCATAAATATAGCAATAAGTTGGATGTCAGTTTTGATAGTAAATGATCATGAATGACGATGAATATGTAGTAATGAATGCTTATAATTGTTATGGTTCGAATTGAATTTTTCAGAAGTAACACTTGTAATAGTGCGTCGGTGGCATAGCGGTTAGGACGCTTGTAATCACTACTTCTGCCCTGTTGAACGTATGAAATCACACATGCACTATTATGTCACACATCTACTAGGCGTGACATTTTGTCTTATTCATTATTTATTACTTGTTCAATATGATTTATGTGATTTATTTGTCTTTGTATTCCTACGCTTGTTAAAACAGACTTTTTCTTAATTTTCCCACCTATACACTGACATACACACACAACTTTCTATCCCATTTTCTTTCCATGTTTTTGATACTATCATCCATTTATAATTAGATCAAATAAAAATTAATCTAAGCATTAATCATTAGTATGTATTACAATATATTAACTGTCATTCATGGTCACTTGGATATTTGACTTCTGTATTTATGCATTTCATCACACACGTATGTTTAGAATTGCAATGAAGTAAGAATCTGGGTGAGGATAAATGAAATTTCAAAATTTTTTAGCGCATAGTATGGCAAACAACGCAAGAGATATTTCAGCTGTGTAAAACTCAATAAAATAACTTTAGAACAGCTAAATATAACATATCGAATGATTACAGTATTCACACTTAAACATGTTATACAAAGACACATAGAAACCTGTACACCATCAACTACCTGAGGAAAGCCTCTTACCTAACCTATCATGCGGCCGGAAATGAAAGGGATTAGTTATATACCCATTCAACAATTTACCCACTTCTAACTTTGAAATTTTCGGTAGTAATGGTTTATGACTAAAATATTTGGGTAATTATAGCTATTTCAAAGGTTGATTTGTTTCGAGATTCACTAGGAATTGATGGGTCTACGAGCATGCATTGTAATCGGAAGGTTCTGGGTCCGAAACCCGGCGAGTGCGTATTGTCGATGAGTCCCAAACAGATGTCCAGTAGTTTTTCAATAGTTCTTTAACTGATATCCTTCGACGTTCAAACTTGAAAAACTAATCAAATCCTCACCAACAAACTCTTAGAGATTAATCTGTTGTCTGCTAGTTACCAGGTTCAGCACAAGGTTGTCTGGAGTTCTACTGAGAAGTCATGACGATTCAGTGCCACTAGGTCGGGAGTGAGGAAGATACTCGCCGATGACATTGGTTGGTGGTCGTGCCAAAATCACCAATTGATAGAAGTTAAAATTCAAGAGCCGTTGTGTCTGGGTCCATTGGCTGAATAGCCTACAAGCTCGCCTTGTAGTCGGAAGGTCCTCGATGAGTCCCAACTAGCACTAAACAGCTAACCAACACTCCCTGGTTATCAGTGGTTCTCTAACTGCCATCAATACGTGGTAAAACGTGACAAACGTATAGTACCACAACTCCAGCGAACGGCCTACCAAGTCACCTTGTTTAACCAATCAGATTAGCCACACGACAATAATACATGAATATTTAGATATGTATATTTATGACGAATATACGTATGGAAATAAATTTAACCACCTTCACTTTAACCTAAATGCTAGTAATAACCTTGATTATAAGCCTGATACTAAACCAAACCCTAACCTGATTCTTAACCCAAATCCTAAACATAAGGAAAAGAAAACAGGATGAAATCCCATATTAGCTTGTGAATATAGTGAATAGAACGGATGTTGAGTGAGGAACAGTATGATTGGTTGTGCAAGGTAATTGGCCTTTTTTCATTTGGGTCATAATATAATAATAATATTCTGAAAAAGGAGTGCAGAATTCTCAACACGTTCTGCCTCAAAGTACATACTTCTATTACAGATTCTCCAAATAAGCTAATAATCAGTAAAACTGTTCTTTCCAAAGCACTTTAATAATCTGCTAAGATTTTTCCCTAGTTCCCTAGAAAAATGCAAGGCGGTCGGTTAAAACTTATTTGAAAATAGACGTGCTTATGTTTACCCATTTATGTTTTCAATAACAGTTATGCCTTAACTAGTATGGACATTTAACCACAGATTATAAATCTCCAGGACGCTGATGTTACGAATATCCTGAAGTAAGTTGAATCATTATAAACTACATAAAATAATCCCAGCGTTTTTAAGAAAAAAAAATCAAACCAAAATTTTTCCGAACGTTCCTCTGTGTAGGCCACAGCTTCTTTAGCAAGACTACTCGGATTTAGCTGAATATCAAAGTATATAACCAAAAATAAAATAAACCGAACCCCTTTGAAGGTCAGTTGTCGGTAGATATTTTTACCAACGGAAAATGTAAAAAGTTATTGTATATTTGTACTGACTGATGTCAAACTGTCATATGTCCAAATTTGTTTGCCTGTGTATGTTTGTGCGTTTTGTCTGTCTTATAAAAAACACGTTATTTATTACGTGAAAAATATGATAATATTTCTTACATAGGTCATACCAAAAACTTCAGTGTTCAGCCTTTCGATATGTGGATGAAAGCGTTTTCTTAGTATTTCGACAATGTCGAAATAGCTCTTACGTCAGCTTTCTATAGCATGCATTTCTATGGCTGATCTTTTTTCAAGACTCAAACTCTAACTCATCTCTAGGCGGACGTTTTGTGCACAGTTTACGTTCATTCACTCTGACCTTCACTTGTCTACCTCTTTCCTCTATGTATAGCTAACCTCACATTCAGAACATTCTGTATTATAGACAAATTTGTTTTCGGGATTTTGAGAAATACATCTTCAAGTATGACGACAGATTGATATCAGTTGGAGAACCATTGGAAACTAGGGAGAACTGGACAGCTGTTTCATCCTAGTTTGGGAATCATCGGCAGTACGCGCTTACCACAGGGGTTCGAACGCAGGGCCTTCCGGTTACACTGTAAAAGATTCAGTCACTGGGATGCGACTACCAGTCAATGTCATAGGCAAGTGTCTCCCTCACTCCCAACGTAGTGGCGTTCACTAGTTATGACTTCTCAGTAGAACGCCAGACAACTTTGTCCTGAACCTGGTCACTAGTATGCATCAGACCGATTTGTAAGAGTTTTTTTGTAGGGTTTTAATTTGTTCGGTCAGAGTTGGAACAAATGAAAACAGATACTTGCTTATGAAAATGGATGGTGGTCGCGCTAAAATTGCCAGTTGTTAAAAGTTAGAATTCATGCGGCATTAAGTCGGGTTCCCAGTGAATGATTCGTTTACGAGCTTGCCTTGTAACCAGAAGTTCTGACTTCGAACCCCAGTGGATGGGCGCTGCCGATGAGAATTTCGTTCACTTGTTGAATCTAATTTTATCTCATGTTCTGCTGCATTTTGCATGGATTTAAACGACATTCGCAAATATTATTCCATCTTGTACTCGTGCCATAATATACTTTGTGGTCAATTCCAATTTGCCAAACTGCATATTGTGTTTATATTAGTGGGTTTATAGTTGACGTTATTGAAAACAACTATTCGCTCTAATTATTCTTGCTCGGAATAAACTTTAGAGACATTCAAAGTTCCTGAAGCCCAATGTCCTCCTCAGAATGCAAGAATGACTAATGTAATGGTAATAGTCATAACAAGTAAAATTTTGTGAACGAACATTTGTTCTCAATAACTTCAGGCTCTACAGTTATAAATCCAATCAATATAAGAATACGAATAGCCAGTGAAGGCAAATCAGATTTACACTAGAAATTGTTGTGAGGTAAAAGTATAAGACAGAATAACAGGCCGTTAGTTAAGATTGCTAATTGAATGCATATAGAAATGTACAGTCATTAAGAAAATCGGATAAAATGTGAATAGACAATGAAGTATCATACTCCAAATCAAAAACGTTTCAGGAGGGGGGTGAATTATATTCGCTGTCGTGAGTGAAATATGAATACTGCAAAAATATAAACAAACAAAAGGAGCACGCTAAATACAAGTTCGAGGACTAACTAATAGCATACATAATAAAATAAAGTGTTCAAATGGTGAACTGTAATGAAACAATTGGGGGAAGATAAGATATACAATTCAAGTTGCACAAAATTTCATTAAAAAGGGGACTCTAAATCTCTCATACAAAACCCTTAGCAAATTGTAAACATCAAAATTCCTCCCAAAATACGAGGGAGTTTACTTACTGTTTTACAATACATGTTGGCATACAGATACATATAGGCGTTAAAAATAATAATTTTTTCTAATAAATCCCTTAGAAGTATGGTGCTCATCACAGTGGATAATTCTAATTTCAGTCTTTTGACATCTGCTGCTTTCGCATGGAATAGAAACAAATATCCAGCTAACTTAATCTTAATTTCTCTTAGACAGTGCCCGGTTTGTAGAGGAAAACTACTTCACACCTATGTAGTCCAATGGGATACACAATTTTCAGTATTTCGCTATCAGCACAGAACTACATGGATTTGTTTTTATAAATCACTGACTAATCAATAGCTCTTATACACACAACAGTCATTCTAACTTACACCTTTCTAAAAAGTCAGAACCCTCAAAAGTCAAAAAACCCTTAAACACTCCATTATTTCTTAAAGGACTATACGGACAAATTTTAAGACTGCATAAACTATAGGTATGAAGTCACGTATATTTTTTCTCAGATCTTGCCACTAATTTTAAGCATACATACTCCGTTTGTGAACAAACCATAGCTACTTTGATATGCATTACTAGTAATAGCCAGAATCGTTCTGATCACTGTGATCTGTTTGAACTTGTGAGTGTTGTAATTTAGGTGACAAAAATAACCATTTTGTAAATATTTGAGTTACAAAATATAAATTCACCTATCTGGGATGACATGGTGGTTCCAGTCTTAGTCTTCTACTTTCAGAAATACAAAGTATACACATTAGCGGTAGACATCAATTACTGTTGTCTGTTAAATGTCTAAAGTTTACACTGATACCTCAATATGAATCGTTTTGATAGTACTGCTAACAACTGAACCTATTTATTTTGTTTGCTGGAATTACTATTTATGTAAAAGGAATTTCACTGTCTGTTTTAGGCATGTCACTTGGTTATTGAAACATATTAGAATAAATGCACCTCAATTCTAATTCGCTCCTTAACCTGTGTGTCTGACTGTACTATGCTGTCAGGCAAGAATTTCCTTTCATACATCAAAATTACCTTCACTGTGGTAATATTATAAGGCTAGGATACTTTTTTAGTCGTGCTATTTCAGACTTTTGTTGTCAACTTAATACTATGAAGCATTCATTCCCTAGGTTAGACGTCATCGGGTGATGACACTTTTTGTAAAACAGTTGAATACAAGCCAAGCTGAAAGCAAAATATTGTTGCTTTGCATAACTGAGTAAAAAAAGTCATCATTCCTGTCTAAGCTGCAACCATTAAACTCTCCTATTTCACTTTTTTAACCTAACGGGAAACACTTGTCAGTCTGAATTTAATATCAATTTTTCAAAAGATAAGCTGGAAAGCAGATAATGAAATCGATTAGGCTGTTTAATCTTTCTTTAACTTTTGAAATTTCTATTCCATTCTTTAACCTTTTCAAATGAAACTTTTTAAGGAAAGAATTAAATCAATGAAATGTTCTGCATAAATTTGATTTATTATATTCGTTAACATTATAATACAGAAAACCTTTCATCGTAATAAGTATAGGGTTCAAAAGGACACCCGCTTAATTTTAATTTTGAAAATACACGCAGTGAATTTCCGAACAGAAAAAATAACTTGAATGCTTATCACGGTGGTTATATATATATATATACATAAATCCTAATGCTTTAAACCACTTTAGCAGCCACGTGACAACTTGAATCTATTTCAGACACTATCAAGAAATGAATAAAAACTGTGCATAAAGTGGTTTGCTAGGAATAAAAGTTTGCAGGGAATAAAATTCACTCCTGTAAAACATTATTCGTACCTAAAACAATAGTGCCTCACTTAAAATTTTAAAATTGGAATCGCATAGCTGTTTAAACCAAATAAGAATTTATATTTTGATAAAAATACTAGTCTAATGTGATCAATTTTTATGCTGCTCTGTTTCTAAATTCACACAGCAAAAGCATAAAAGAATCCCAAATAGGATGAAATAAACAGTAGATTGTTAGCAAACTTACAATTCCTCCAGATTCTTCTAGGGAAGCTAATCATCACTAGTTTGAATTTCTTTCAGTGTGATAAATCTACTTATTTTAAAATAAGAAACACACTTTGAAATCATATTTTGAGATAAATGTTAAGCCTAACATATTTCTCTTGCTTTAAAATTCAGGTATTGGGCATCATTACGCAATTTGGTCTTATCTCTGTTAAATGCAATGAGAAGTATACTCAGTCTTCTATTTCTACTCTTCTTATTCATGCTTATATTTGCTCTATTGGGTATGCAATTATTTGGTGGAGAGTAAGTTTAACCACTAGTTTTCACAAAACTTACTCGCATTTTTTAAATAACTTTTTGATAGAAAAAGTATTTATATGACTTCAATAATTATGTATTGTCATTATAAAGGATATGTAAAAGTATGACTGTAAAATGATTAAGGTATACTGACTAAAAAAACACAGTCAAGTTAAAAGACTTGAGAGCAGGCAGTTAAAGTTGGCTACAGTTTTATATATATATATATATGTGACCTATATCTATTCTGGTGCAACGGCGGTTCAGTGGTAGAATGTTCGACAACCACACATGAAGCCTTGTGTTCGATCTCCCGCTGAGATACTCCTTAACCTCATCAAGTCGGTAATAATATCGGCAAAGGGGGAAGGTTGGGTATAAAGCTAGTAAACCTGTCCCCAAAAAACCACCACTGCTATTGAAACGTCAAAGCTCTAGTTTGAAGTCCTATGTTCCACTCGGAACGCAAAAGAATAAATAAATATACATATTAAATGTATTTTAATTGAATTTGACATTTTACCGTTGACTGATTGAACCGAAGTGCTCGGTCTCAGGTTGACATGTCGGCTTTTTGTGCAGATGCTTTGACGAGGTCTGGGCATTTAATTAGAATTTAATTTGTGGATGGCGACTAGCAGTGGAATCCAGGATGTGTATTTCATCCTATTTGGGACATTGTCGAAGCATCAGCCCAAGGAGCCGATATGTCAACCTGAGACCTAGCACTTCGGTTCAATCAATCGACGGGAAAATCTCAAATTCAATTAAATTAATATGACCCGTTGCACAAGAGGTGGCTCTCGCGGCCCAATTGGTCTAGTGGATAACGCTTTGGCGTTTGAAACTATGGGTACTGGCTTCGAGCCTCGGTGGGAACATCATCACTCACTGAGAAATGCAGGTACATACAGCTGACGAAACCTAAATAGGACGAAATGCGCATCCTGGATTCCACTGCTAGTCGCCATTTACCATTTAAATTCTAATATATAATGTATGTTCCACTAGAAGGCGTTTGCTTGTAAATTTTAGAGAAAAACAGAATTAGTTATTAAGAGATAATTTATAAATTGTAGTATGAAAGACTGTAGATGCAGTAATTAGATAGGATAAGTAGAATATAAGTATATTAGACAGCTAACGGTAGGCGATGATAATAATTACAATGACAACCATTCTTAATAACTAAACAAACTTCAGGCCTTCATTAACAGTTGTCTTCGCTCAATACCACTCAAGATAAGATGGCCAGAAAAGATCAACAACAGGGATCTCTGGGAGCGAACCAACAAAGCAGCAACCGACTGTGAAACAAATAGGCAGGAATAAATGGAGATGGACTGGTCATACGCTGGGGAAACCATCAAGTGACATCACTTGACAAGCTCTCAAGTGGAATCCGAAAGGGAAGTGACGAGTTGGTCGTCAGTGCGAGGGTGTATTGGAGAAGGTCATGTGAAGAGGAAATGAAAGCATGTGGGGAGACTTGGAGCGGCGTGAAAAAGTTGAGAGAAAACCGAAGGCAATGGAGACGCGCAGCTGAAGCCCTATGTTCCTCTAGGAATTAAAGGATATAATAATAATATTCTGGACAAAATGTCTATACAATGTACAGAATTTTCAGCTCAGTTTATTGCATAATATTTTATTTTCATCCATGATCTTCAAGAAAACCAGCAGTCGATAACATATAATGTGGCGAATTGTTTTTTTGATTACAAGCATGGTATAATGCTTCATGAAACGTTTCCTTCATCTCCGAAAAATTCATGCCAATCAAAAATGTGCATGAGTTCATTTTGCGACTAAAAGGTGAAATTGACTGCTTAAAACAATAAAAATCAGAGAAAATATGATACACTATGTTGGATGGAAATTCAGGTAGCCCAGTGATTCACATAGGCCGCCAAATTAACACATTCAAAGATAATAAAATATATACTTATGAATAAAATGCTTTCTAGGGTGAAAGACGAGAAGAAGAAAAAACGATTAGAAGTTTGACGGATGTAATTTCTTTTAAAGATGACTAGGCGTCAACTAACTTTTGAGGTATGTCAGTGTGCTCATCTATTCAGTGAGTAAGTCGCCAGTGTATATGTGTCGAATATTCACAAGCTTTTTTAAAATAAAGAGTACAAAAAGGAATATAGTTGTGAGCATCATCATTATCTCATTACATTTCACAGCATTATTTTTATCAGTACACTCGATATCATCAAATTTTTATTTTCAACTTATCATTCACCAAAATGAGCAACAAAATGTTATGAATAAAAATAAAACCTAAAATGAATTCATGTTTTACTCAAATACATCTACATTATGTATGAAAAATGTAATTAACAAGTCAAGATTAATGTTACCCATGGGATAATATCATATTTTTTTACGATCTGTTAGGACTAAGTACATGCATTCCCTGACCATAATATTAAAATAAAACAGCTGTCAAACTGACAAGACTAGTGTGATAAATATTTCTTTCATTACTAATTTATTTAATATTTTATCTGTAACGACATTCTCAAATAGGCTACAATCATTGTTTGGAGGGATAGACACCCTCGACTTTGCCTTATACTAGCTATTATTATTTTATTATAGTGCTGCAACCACATTCCTGTATGACCAATTCGAAAAAATTATATTTTGAGTCACCGTTTCAGTTTTAGTTGAATTTTATAGTTTTCTGTTATAATAAGTGTACTCACATATTCTTGAGTCCTGCGAAGACTTGTAGAATATCAGTCATATACATCAGACTGAATCCTTTTGAGGTCTTGGATTAACACTGGAATCAAGGTGCAATATGCAGATTTAGTTAGACCACTGTAGTACTTTATCATTCCAGGTTACATTCTCTGATGACACGCTCTAAAAACTCATGTAGCCGGTAGTAAGTCTGGAGAAGAGGGAAGATTAGGCCTTCGCCTAACAGTCTCACTCTGTGTAAAAAACACCACCACAACTAAAACTTCAAAGCTTGAACCCCTGTGCCCCACTCAGAACTTGGAGAATGAAGACAGAAGCATTTCAGTATAGTATATAGAAATATTTGTTTGTTTTGATATATATATATACATCCTATTTAAATCAACACTTTTTCGTTAAATTTATCCACAGGTTTAATTTTGATGATGGTAAACCAGGCCAGAATTTCGATACATTTGTGAAAGCTTTGTTAACCGTGTTTCAGGTAAGTGATTTATTAAGGTCAATCGTGGGTGATTTTCATCCTCACTGAGACATGAGTAGCTGTTTACTGCCTATTAAATGGGAGAAATCATATACAGACTGACTCTAATGAAAACAAGAATACATCTGAATAACGAGCCAACTAACCTCCAGGCGAATTCTATGGGTCAATATCATTCATATATTTCATTGGTTCACGTTACTTGTCTAGAGAGTAGTAGTGGAATTTATTCACCCTCAGCTTCAGAATATGAATAATTCTTATTAAGATGTGCAGACTTTAAATGCTTGCATCAGTCAAAAGCATTTTTTATACTGGTTTGAAAATGATATACCTGCTAGTAAATTGAGGAATCTCCTTATTTAAAATAATTAGAAATAAGTCATATATTTTTAAAATAATCTGAAATTCTATACATTAGTAATCATGTACTCCTTTTAACTAAATGAGTGAAGCCGAAAAATGAGGACTTTCATGTACTACCTTCTATTAGATTAAAAACAAAGGCTAAAAGCTCAGATTCACATGTTATAAGCCGTTTGTTTTCACTCCTTTGCTTCAAGCTTTGAAAATTCAATAGCGGTTGCTATCCCCGCGCTTAGCTTTCATTCTCTTCTGGACTTACTACCAGCCAGTAAACCAGGTGAGGTTTTAGGAGTGCTTCATCCAGGAGTCAAACCCAGATCATGTGCATGGTTTGGGAACTTCAGCAGAGCCCATTGATATATATATATATACACATATGCAGATATGCGTTTCTGGGTGTCCACAACAAGGCTGAAAAATACTTAGTTCTCATTTGTTTCCGGTTCAACAACAATTGATATCTTTCTATATTACACATCTCCTTCAAAATTGGCTAATGGTTAACGATTAGTCCGCATGCCTGAAAAGCTCATCTCTAATTTGGTTTTATGTTAGCTTTAATCTACGGGGATATAATGTTTTCTTTAAACTAAGCATTTCTACAGAAAGAACCTGTGGTTTCCCTTACACTGTCTTAAACACTCATTTGTCCTCTTTGCGTTATTGCCTTCTTATGTCGATCTTTCATAATATTGTTCTTCATACCCTCCAATATCTCCCATATTTTCATTTTGTCTTATTTTAATTGTTTCGTGAAATGTCGTCTTATAATTCTATCACATTCACATTCACTTCTCAGATATCTATCCCAAAGTTATGTTTCTCACCACTTTCATCTCAAAAGAGGAGTCAGTTTCTTCAAGTTTGTAGATATATATTACGGATGAGTGCCAGTTGGTGTGAAACCAGGCTTCAGGGTTTCCAGCTGATTACCTCCGAAAGTCTAACATCAGTTCAGAGTTTTGCACCGACGGCACGACTCTTAGATTAACAACCGCATTAAAAAACTGACTGACAGAATTTAGTCAATAGAACTAGACAGAATAACAATGGTTAACCTCAGTAGCTAACCAGTACGTTTAGAGCTTGAGTTTTCAGTAGTATGATCGTCATGATAATCACATTGAGAGTTAGTTGCCCTAGCGTAGGCAATAATAACCAATAAAGTTATAACAACTGATTTGTTTGTTGAAGAACTCTTAGTGTTATCATTTTCCAGGGTGCTAGTCTGATATCATTTCATCTCATACCTGTTAGTCTTTTGATGTGCACAGGTTTAGCCGACATACTAATTAGTAGCTTCAGAATTATTCCATTGTGGAAAAGATTTTATTTTGATAAGTCACACAGTGTTACACAGAATTATTCTATGAAAATCTCATATCTATTAACACGATTAAATAAAAATTGCCTCAGTGAATTACTTAACTGATATCTGTTAAATGGCATCTTTTGTTCGGTAGTATTAATACTAAGAAAGTACATCATACCATTAACCTGAATAGTTGCTAGTGTGTCTACAGAAGTAAATTAAAACACATAAAAGTTTTATGTAGTAGAATTTTCAATTTTATCTAGTGGAATCAGATTTAATAAGTATTGTCAAGGTACAAGCACCAAAAAAATAGTTTAATTTAAACTTATGACGTTATACCCAATTTAATGATTTTTGTATTTCATAGGGCTTTGAAGCCGATAAAATACCAACAATCAGATTTGCAATGCTGTTAATACGCTGACAGATATAGTTACTGCTGTACATCATGATTCACTACTAGATACACTGAGTCATTTTAACAGGAAACGCTGCCTGACCCAAGTTTCATACATGTTAGCCCTGATCAGTAGTGGGTGTGATAACTCCTCAGAAGCACTTTCCCTCAAAAATTGCAAATGAACTGAAGTAACTCAGATGATAAACAGACTACCGTTTACGAAGATATGACTTGTGAATACGTAAAGATTCTCCAAGATATTATTTTAAGCAGCTTTCAGCATATTACATCACCAACCCCACGCACTTGTAAAATAAACTAAATGTTTTGTTTGACGGCATGGCTGTTTTTACGGTTAAGTGATCTAGCCAAACCAACAAGTACTCTTCTTAGAGGCAATATTAAGAACTTGTAAATAGTTCTTGTAAGTTATCAGTGATAGGAATTAATCATGATTTATTGAATTTCAAGCATGCTCCATGTTAAATAGGTTTTACTGCATGGATTTATGCATGTCTGCAAAAATAATCACAGGGTTATTATCGTACAGGGCGTCTGCACTGATTTAACTGCTATTTAATTATTATTTATAGCAGTACGGAAATGAGCCTTTTACATTTAAACAATTTCAGTTTATCAGGTTATTTAATTATAGAGCATAGTTTATCAGACTAAGAGGAAAGACTACAGTTTATCTTCTCATTCCACTACTATAAATGACTAAGGCAGTTGGAATTTCTCCACAAGCAGAAGTTGTTTATTAGTCGATTTAAATTCACTTGTTGAAAACTCAAGTCTTGCCCCATATTTTGAAAAAGGGGATTAAAACTAAGTATCACATTTTGGTTAAATTGTTAGTCATGTTTATCCTGCACTCTCAAAATATCTTTCGAGGAAATGTGTCAACTAAGCTGGGTTTATCTCTAATATGACACATGAAATTCGCTATGGGAAATTATTCATAAATTCACTGGCATTTATCTATTGAACCATTATTTTAAATTTCCTCCTTGCTAGTATTCTCTCTTCAGTCAAAACGTGTTTGTGTTTATCTAAATTGTCATTCCTTTATATTTCCCTGACCTTATTTTCAAAATGTCTTATTAATCTCTAGCCATGAATTTTCCCTTCCATATTTTGACATAAATTTCGTCGCAAACTCAAAAAACTACTAAATGATGAAAATCGATCACGTTTTAACGCGGTACTCCTCAGCAGAGTGTAAATACAACCCTACCAAGGATGAAATCCGTAACTGTCTGCTTACAGCGAAAGCAGGTTATTATTCAACTGATGTTTTGAAATCTGTTTACTTATGCATTCTAATCTTTGTTAATTAGTGGCATAGAGTAACAGTCAGTTGATTTCATCAACAAGAAACTGTTTTCATGTGCTATTTGGTGAACATCTGCCGTCACAATGTTTCACTAGAGCTTCAGAAACTCATGTCGAAGTAAGCTACTAATGAGAAATGGACTTATGTTTAGGTTTCAGTCTAGGGGCTTTTATTGATTTCAGGATGGATTTTCTCATGAAATAACAAAGATCATAGAAACACCAGTTGACTGCAGCTTTGTCGCAACCTCAATAAAAGGCTAAAACCAATTTAAGAAATGTTACTGAAAGTGTCAGTTGTTTATTTTATTCACGATAACAAATTACCAATGTAACAACAGAAGACAGGGGCTGGCAACAGATCGTTTTATTATGAAAATCAACACGTATTTATACATATTTCACATACATTATTATAGACAAGCGCAGTCATCTGATTGGTTGTTTATCAGAAGTTAGGCAGACAAACGCAGGCTTCTGATTGGTTGTTTCGGGATTCCTTGACAAATAGAGTTCTCTATCTGCGAATCATATTTTGCCACGTTAACTTTGCTGTGATTGGTTGTTGACTCAGCCTTGTTCATATTTTCTCACGGCCCATATTAACGTAGCTTAGTGTCAACCAATCGGCTAGCAGCCTGCTCTCACCACACCAAAAGATGCTAAAATATTTAGAAATTATTTAAAAAGTGTTATCGAAAATGTTTCAGTTTATTGAATGCACTGTAAACATGCAGAAGATATCACTTTAAATAGAAGTAGTGTAGCGCTTTAATTCAGCTGAACAGTTTGAATAACCAGAATAGAAACATGTATTCCTGCAATTTTGGCTCACTCTTAATTAGTTCCCATTGACAAGACAGCGTCAACAAGCAATCAGTCATAAAGTGATTGCCGACGTAAAAATCATAATAACAAGGGAAAATATGCAAACTATCGTACCCCAGGAGCATAACACATTTGATGTATTCAGGGCGTTTTAATTTTGTTTCCAAAAATCATTCTTATCTTGTTTTCACTTGTTTTGTTTTTATCAGATATTGACTGGAGAAGATTGGAATATGATTATGTATGATGGAATTCGTTCTCAAGGTGGTGTTAACAATGGGGGATTCGTCTACTGCATTTATTTTGTCCTTTTAGTACTATTTGGAAACTGTATCCTTTTCAGTGTCTTATTTCAAGAGTTGTGGGCGGTGAAACACGAAAATATTTCGGATATTTGACTGAAAAAGTTGCTACACAATTGGAAGCATATTCGAATAGCCCTGAATAACTTTTTTTATTTTCTTGATCAGAAGTTTCTGAAGCGAAATGGATTTATCTGTAATTAAGTGAAGCAAACAAAAGTTTCTCCCTCTTGCCCCACTTTTTATTACTTGTGTTCCAAACAGAACATTCAGTCTCAATTTTCGAAGTTTCATTAGTGGTTGTGTTGTTTTTACTGGGCCGAGGTGATAGCCTCCTTTCTCCAGCCTACTGAGTGAGGTTCAGGAGTGCGTCTACTGGGAATCAAGTCAAGGTTATATACATCATCGGAGTGTGTCTCACCATTAAACCACAGACTCATTTACCAAATAAATAAATGAATCTCACATTCTCTGGCCATATCGAAGGATAGGTTGTGTGTAAACAGCTTCAATTCGAGTCAAATTAATTGGTGTGACATAATGTACTGTGGGAAATGCATAGGGTTCATAGGTCAATGCACAAACGGTTACATTTGGATTACACTACACGTTCACTTTTTATCATTGTTAACTAACGGAAAAATCTGTATTTTTTATGCCATACACTGTTATTTTTATTAATTCATAAAACATTTGTAAAACTTTTTTTAGTGGACTGTTGGATGATATAGAGAAAGAAAAATCAAAGGGGTATTGTGAAACGTATAACTGTTATTAAAACAGAGATTTGAAAGTTGTTATTAAAAACGTACGTATGCACATAATTTTTATGAATCACTAAGTTTATATCTTAGCATATATTTAGTGAGAAGGTATGCGGAGGATTCATTAAATTTTCACCGTTTTCACCACTAACTTGACATTGTACTATTGAGACCATTCACTGAAGCGTATGAATCTTGAGGTTTGCGTTTTTGGAATAAATGTACATTCATGATACTGGAAACTGTCCTCGCATCATTTTGTCTGCATTTATTTAGAACAGGTGTATAGATTTATAACAGATATCATTTTAGGACAAAAACCAAGGTAATATCAATTAGCATCACAGTATTAACGTTCATTTTGATCATCTAACGCCCATTACTGGCTAGTCCTGGGAGTGATTTTCTGTAATTACCATGAAACGTCTTAACAGGTTACATACATCAACTCGGGTGTGGAGTTGGTTAATCTTTAGTGAGGTCGTTTAGTATTCGTGATATGCATTGACAACCACTGAAAAGTGTATACTATATATATCCGAATGAATTACTACACTTCATAATCCATATCCATAAATATGTCATTGGTTTAGATCTTTTATGAGGCAGTACGTGCAAACCCTTTTACAGTTTCACATGAAAATAAAACAGACGTCTTGTATTCAGTTTTTAATAATTTTTTACCCTGCCTACATTTGTGATTCAAACTACGATCTAGTAATATATATATATATATATATATATATATATATATATATGACAGGATATTTCATTTTCAGGTAAATAAAGGAGCTTTTAATAATGACAACCTTTATTTTTAACAAAAGTATTAGTGTATAAGCCTTAACAATGTGAAATTAGATACCCTGTTAAATGTATTCTTAGCTATTGCAGTAGATAATTTAGCTAATGCTCAAGAGTTAACGGCTGCAGAAGAAGAGGAACAACGTTTAGCGGACGAGGTAATTATTATTTTAAAAGACTTCGTTTTCGTCATACTTTCGCTATCGAAATTTCTAGTGTAAAGAATTCTTATGTATTTATACGTCTTCACACAAATGGGTTTTCTCTGAACGGATATAAAAACTGCTATTTAATATTAGTTCAGTGGAATAAGACAATATTTGCATGATGAATGCAGAAGATGGTAGACCTAAATCCAGGTTACATAGTTCATCTCATAGGATTAAAAGATCAAACTTCTAAGTGTAACTCATATTGTACTTTTTCATAAGTGGTCTCTTAATATTATTGTATGAACAGATGGTGTGTAACATTTAAAATGTTCACATTACACCTGCCAAATGTGCATCGGTGGTATAGCGGTAGAATGCTTGCCAACCACGCATGTGGTTCAAGGCGCGATCCCTGACTGACACACTCCCTTCCCTTTACTAAGCCAGTAATAAGACTGATCAAGAGGGAAGATTAGGCATGAGGCTAGCAACTATATCCCATGAAAATAAACACTACTTCTACCTAAACTTCAAAACTCTAGTTTGAAGCTTTATGCTCCCCTGGGAAGGTAAAGGAATAAAACTAGCTATACTAAACACCTGACTAACTAGGTCTTCTTATTTCACTCAGAAATGTATCGGATCATAAATGTAAAAAACTGATCTATCACCATTGCGAACTGTCTTATAAACATAATAATACAAAAGTTAAAAATATAAATAAGAAAGACCATTTGCCAAACGATGAGATAATCCAATGTTATCAGTATATCGAAGAGGTAAATTGAAGCAAACGATCTGATGACTAGAGGTTTCTGTGTACATGTATCACTTATACACAAACAAATGCATACACCAATTAAGTAGGATAAACGAATTCAGCAAACAAATGTTTATTTAACGGATAGAAAGATGATTATTTATGAATGAAAAATATATTGATAGGCCATAAAGAGATTTATTGACAGCTGGTTATACAGGAAAATATAAACAATAAAAAGAACATTTAGAAACATTTAGAAATTAAGCTGACCATCATTTCTTATATTGATAATTAGTTATCTTCTAATGTAACAAAATCATTTTATCCAATTCTGATGTCTTCACAAAAAAAAAGAATTTTTCTAAACGTTTTCCGGCAGAAATGCCGCCTGTAGGTTAAACGGTGAAGGGTTTATGAATATTTTATTTAGATATTCCAAACTCACTGTGTCATGAATAATTTCATTTTAAGTAGGGAATTTTGTTTGATTGGTTGGAGAATTTCATCATGAGCTGACATCAGTTAGAGAATGATTGGAAAACCTGGCAGTACTGGACAGCTGTTTCGTCCTAGCTTGGGACTCTTCATCAGTACGCGCCAAACAATGCGGTAGGAATAGATTCTGGTAAACACTTACTTTCTTCCAGATGAGAAAAAGAAGAGAACAATCATGAAAGACAGTTCCATCAAACTTTAAGATTCGGTGGGCAGAGAGCCTTGCTCAACCTAGTTTTTATGCTGTTCTTCAATCTCACTACTACTAAGCTACTCAGATCAAAATGGTCATACACTAGCAACAGATGTAGTTATTTAATGTTAAGATTGTTATGTAACACATGCGTTCGTCATTTATCAAAGCAGTAAGATTGAAAGGTATAATCTAGATCGACGATGTTAACTCATTGCATTAGCACAGTGAGATTTGCATTTCATCTTTGTTTTAAGACACAGATATGAAAACTTTGTAGTGACCATAAATCCTTAGTAAAGTTTTTATTTTACTATATTTTACTAAATATTTTTTGATTTTAATTCATTCAATACATCAAAATGTATATGTGCAATACATTATACTTGCTTCATTACACGTACTAGGTGGATTTAGAAAAAATATTGAGATGATTAGAAATAATATCTTATGAGAATTGTTAGCATAAGAAACAAAGCACATCTAAAGTCTTCCTCTGTATCTCCACCCTCAGTATAACGTCTAATTGGCTGATTACAGCTTACTTAACATGCCTTTTTTTCTGTTCTCATTATTTTCTGGTAAAATACAATTAATTTTTCATAACCATGGGCTGGTTGCTTAATTTTTTGGGGAATTATATACGATGTTAGTAAATGCTTTATTATCTGACTGTTTTTGTTCATTATGTTAATATCAATTACCTGTACTAAGTCGCAGGTAAACACTTAGTGTGATAGACAGACTGATTAATAAGTATTCATTTTTAGTCTACTGCATAAGACCAAATATTGTTACCAAAAGGTTTCTGTCACAAAAGTTCTTGTGAAATAACAAAGAAAACCACTGAATTACTGTTTCACTTTAGTGTGTGAAATTCATCAGGAGTTAAAATTCATCATCTGCAACAGAAATGATTTCACAAACAGGTACCATGTAGTAAGTGATTTAAAACTTAACAACTAATGTCTTTTGGTTGATGCGTAATACGGCCATACCCTAGACATAGTGTCCAGACATATATATATATATATATTTAAGGTATAAGTTGGTAATTTTGAAATAGTGGAAGTCGTCTTCCGGTTATTACCAAAAGACTACCAGGAAAAAGAAGAGAAAGATTAAATTAGTTAACGCAATTACTTTACAGATCTCTGAGGCTAGTGTAAAGGCAGTTAGTCTCTTTATGGTTTAGAGGAAGTGGAAATTCTTTATGGGGAGTAAAACCACATCGCCCTTCGTTTGTCAGCGAAAACTCCGGGCTTCACTTTGCAGTTAATTTCTGCAAATTACTTACACTTATTATTTTTCAAGAGTACGTTTGTACTGGGTTTTCTTCATGTAGTGCAAATTTTTATGGAGATTTACTTATTATTATATGACTTTAAGACCTTGTCCAGTTAATATAAGGATGAAGAAATTTATTCAGGATGAAATAAAGAAACATATTATGCATATAAGGAACTTCAAGTATATAAGCATTTTACAGATATTTTCAATATTCTGCAAACATTTGAACTCTAAGTCAGAATGGATCATGCCATTAATTTCCGTATCTAGACATACAAGTTTTGTACCTGTAGAAACACAGAATTTTGAATCTTACTTATAAAGATAAATATCTGACTGATTCACAACATTAAGTTTTGACATCTGCAGTTTTGTTGCTTAGTATACTGTGAACTCACTTATGTACAGAAGGCCTAGCAGCAGAGCAGTTGAAAGATATGACGTGTTCTCAATCAAACCTTAAGATTTTGTAGTTGAAAAGAATTCATAAGTGGACCATCCTACTCTGTGCTGAGTACTGTACTGTATTCAGTAAGTTGCAAAGATTCATTAGCTCAGGCTAACCTGCAAAACTGTTGTGTATGCATTAATATCTGCAAGTGACAGGTGTTTTTCTCCAGTTTCTAATGAGCTTGATAACAAAGATTAGTCATAGATAGTAACACGATTTCAGTTGATCGACTGTATTCAAACTGACATTTAAGAATGCCACTGTCTCACTAGAACAACCAGTCCACAACCCGGTGGTTGCTGGTTGTCTCTTAAATGTTAAGCATCATTCAACTTAAAGAACGCCAGTCAATCAGAGTAAAGCTGTTTAAAGTGATATCAACAAACAGCAAACTTTGACTATAAAATATCTTTTGTATTTCAGTATGAGTAGTATGTCATTGTTTTTATTTTGCTAAATTATTTATTTCAGTTAGCCGAAAGGCAAGAACAGAATAAAGAAACTTCAACCAGTGATTCAAACCAATCACATAGAATTGTAGTGGATCAAGTTAATGAAAGAAAATAGTGAGTTGTTTACCTCTTGTAGATTAATTAACGAGTTGATTGATAGGAAAAGCAATTAAATATTACATCACACACATTTTAGATTAAAAAATATTCCGAAAAACAGTACGCCAATCATGATTAAAATGACAAAAACAATTCTATTTGATTAGCTAGTGACTCACTAATGAATAACAATTCAGGTTTTTATCTAGTCAGTCAGTGACTTTTATTATCAAATATACGAGATTGAATGATACGCATTTTTTTAAAAAAAAGTCGATAAAATATAACATAACGAAAGCTGAAGCTAAAGGGAATACCTGAGCTGCATAAAAAAGACTGCTGAGCTATTAATTTGAAGTTTGTAATCAAGACTATCGTTTGAACCTCAGTTATTTTATTTTCATTCGAAATCATTGGGCGTAATCAAGGCTTTCCCCCAGTAAATCATCGCCAAGGTTGCTGGCCTAAAATTTCACTCTGAGTAATTGTCTCTTGGACTGGTTTTGATTCTCATGAATGTAGTTACTCCGGTAAAACAAAACAGGAGATCAGTGAAAGCAACAAAATGAAATCGTCATCTTTCATGACGTAAAACCTTTATTGCGATATTAAATAATTAATTAAGAATGGTAATATATCAGTTTATATAAATGAAATTGGGATGGAAAACATTTAGTATTATTCCCCATTTACTTAAGATTAGTCAAAACCTACAAGACGGTTAGTATTACGACTTGTTTGTCACACTATAAGGTAGATGCTGTTTGGTACAAAGACTAGATAAAATTACATTGTTTATTTTCTAGTGTTTAGTCACAAATATAAATGTTCATGTCCTAAGCGAACGATAAAGACTTGAAGTTATCCTAAGGTTTCACATTCAGTAGACAACAAACTTTTTTATGTGTAAAAATCTGTGTTTGAAACTATGCACTTTACAAACTCCGGCAAATAAATACTTTAATAACGAGGCAGTCAGTGTTATTTGAAATCTATAGAGATGAAAAGTCTCATTGTTTTAACTCAGACTAATGTAGTTTTATCACAGTATATATATATATATATATATATATATATATATGTTTTAGGATGTCTCCATAGCTAAACATTTTTTCCAACACTAATAACGATAACGACATATTTTAGTTTAGTCAAAGTCATTTAATTGCTTTGTTCACGGTAACCTTTGTATATTGTAATACATAATAACAATTAATGCATGTTACAAGTTCACTATACCGCTGAAGCAACGGAAAAATATGTAGTTATTATAACTGCACTAGCCGATGAGACTAATAAATTAAAATATGACAATCCCTTGTGAAGCTTATGGAAAAAAGAATGAGAAATACCATTACGAAATGATTAATGAAGTTATTTAGGAACTGCATAAACATACTACCGCTAATAAGCTTCACATTTATCCATATTTCAGTTACTGGATAAGAGGAATATTATGAGTTTGGAAACTTGCTTGTGAAAAAGTTCATACACATGTAAAACAGTTTCATCAACACAAATCTCGAATTCTTTTGAATCAGCAGTTATCAGCTTTTAGCTACTGGTTCCCCCCTAATGGATACCGGATATTTATGTTGATAATCTTAACTTCGGTAAAAGTGAAAGCCTCACTACACAGCATTGCTAAATTCATCCATGAAGGTTAAAAATATCATACCTGCAACACAATATATATACTGAGGTAGAAGTAGTAGTGATTTGGCTATCTGGACGCTAATGGATGGATATGAAGTAAATGCGACTGTACACATAAATGACTTTAATCTATTGCGCATAATTCTATATGTTGGATGACTGAATACAATCTGAAAAAGCTGTGCTTACGTCGTAAACGTCCCTGATGAGTTGTAAAGTTAAGTCTGCATATCTTAAAAAGTTACAGTTATGTGCTCTAAGTACGTTTAGAGAACATACAAAGTTACTAAACATTGATTGTGATCTCCGCCAACATAAGGCAATAAGAGTATTCAGAAAATCGCATTACTATATGAAATTTTCATCTGACAGTTACTTTATTTACCTATCCACCTTTTTACTTTCTTTACATTGTTTCCATTACAGTTCAGGGGTAGTGGAATATGGGAAGTATCTAACAGCTCAAATGGAAAACAAGTTCTGTGATAACTGTAAGTTCATACTATACGCAGGAAAGATCAGTTGTGGTAAAATATGTTGAGTGACATTCTAAATGCTTCCATGATGTTCATACTCCACGCTTACTAGAACAGAAAGCAAAGAAATGGCCTGCTAGAAAATTCTATGAGCTTTTAAGTGGTGGCTGATGGATTGTATCCTCCAAGAGTCCCTGAAACGCGAAACAAGTGTTTAAATTCAGCCGCAGAATCTTAAACTGAAACATGTATCTTAGACTCCTTTGCTAGCTACTAAATATATACAGTATATATACATATATATACATGATACCTAGATAGTATTCTAAGTGATATTGTAAGGATATCCAACACAGAAAGTACAGTTCAGTCTAATAAACCAAGGGTTTTACTGATCAGACGCAAACACTAGCAGTAGATTTATGTGAAGTAAACCTCGTTCGTGATTACTTTCTTATGCTTATCATTTCTCCTCAATGTTTTATAGCCAGTCTGGATGGCACTGTGATGGACTCCCTAGAAAGAAGATAGCAAACTGTTTTGGTTCCCGTTCTATGATGATAAGCACTGAAATCAGTTACATGTCTCGTCAGATAGATGTACCTAGGTCTGAGTAGCAGCGTTCACAATGACGATGAAACTCAGCAATCATGGTTTCAAACTACAAATCGTTATCTAACATTCCAACGCATCACAACACATAATTTGTGCAGGTGTTATAGTATGATACAGTCTTTTGTTTATTTATGAGACTGAAAGTCTGTCATCATGCTGCTGTCCGTCCAGGAAGCCCGTATATCAAGAGAAGATTGATCAACCTAATATTAAAGAAATGCGGAATGTTAAAGTGAGAAGCAAAATATTTAATTATGCGGAGTACTGAAAGGCTCAGTATCATGATGGATGACGCTCATTTGATTTCGTGTGTGTTTCATCTGATTCTCACTGGGAATATTATTCATTACAGGAGTACATTTACAACTACCTGAAGAATTCCAAAGAAGATAATACTCACTTCCATGAACAATCATTTCTGAATTAAATTTATACATGTTTGTATCTCCAATCATGAAAGGCCCAAGTATATTTTAAAGTTGTAACAGCAGTCTTTACCTTGGAATTTTCAAGTATTATATTTTGTGGTACTGTTCTTTTCCTAACAGATAGCACAATGCAGAAGTTTCAAACAGACATAGAATTAGGCAGAGAACAGGAGCCACAGGCAAATCAAGAAACATCAACACAACATCAGTCATACGGAAAGCCGATACTTCCTTACAGTTCAATGTTTATATTTTCTTCAACAAATCCGTAAGTTACGACCTTTTCTAACCACAAAGACCTTATAATCACAGGCTGTCATTTGTTAAAAATATACTTAGAAATACCTCAGTTATATACTCCGAAATAGTGGCTCAGTTCCGTTCCCCTCTGAATTTGAATGTGTTAAATGGAGGTAATGATAACAAAACACGTAGTTCATCGAAAAGGCCTTTTTGGCGGGTTCAGTTTCTTTGCTGTACGATCCCATATATATAGAATTTTCTTCTTGAAAGAGGGTGGTAATAAAAGTGATGAGTTGTCATAATCATAGTTGAATATGTGTGTTCCAGTTACGCAATAAGGTGGATAATTTAATGAATGAGTTGTAACCAGGATGCACAAAGAAACGAGGGTGAGTATGGAATTTCGCAGGAGTTCTATAGAATTACAAGAGTTATAAAGAGCTAGAAAACAAACAAAAATCAAGTTAGCAGAATTGAGCTATTACCATGGGCGTGGAAGTGGTTGAATGACTTCCTTTTGTCCGCTCCGCTTTCTCCATCTGAAAGACTACCCTTCACTGAAGTGCGTGTTTTTTTCAATAATGGATGGGGATTATTCATGAAATAAGTCAAATCCACAATTTCATATGACTTTTTTTGTATTGTGCTTAACATCAAGGTGGTACATACGGTTACGATTAAAAAATAATAACTGTTAGTCTATTCAAGCTCTATAGTCACACTGTCGTCCTAATTTCCTCAGTATTTTTGCAGCAAATTGGATTCTGTTCGGATAAATAATTATGTTTCAAGATACCGTATGATAAATTGGTATTCAATTACCCAAAATGTAATGCGTCTACCTTAAATCCTGAATATTTTCTACCTTTTTTTGATATTTTCAGTGTATGAAGTTTAGAAGTTCTAAGAAGGCAAGCAATACTTGCTAATTTTTATTTAAGTAATCAACTGTTAATTAATAATAATTTCACTACATCTGCAGAAATTAAAAACATATACTTTTGTCATAATTTCTTTGGTTACAAACTTGTGTTTCTATTTGTTTCCCCGCTCTTCATTTTTCTTTTAAAATTTAGTGTTAGACGCTTCTGTCACTTTGTAGTCAATCTACGCTTTTTCGACCTGTTCATTATGATTGTAATTGTATCTAGTAGTGTTGCATTGGCTGCCGAAGATCCAGTTAGCGAAAATAGCATAAGAAATTGTCTACTCGAATACTTCGATCATGCCTTCACTTGTGTATTTGCTATCGAAATGCTGTTGAAAGTGAGTTGTTATTATTTTAAAAGTCTACAATTAAATGATAGGTCTGTAAAGTTAATTCTGATTAATGCTTCAGTTGAATATGCTTGTATGAAAATCTAAAGCTTAGTCCTTATTTTCTCTGAGTGATGTTAAGTAATCTATGTTGAGTTATGTACTGTTGTGTAAGCGATATTTCTGGAAGTAAATGGGGCCAGGGAGGGAGGGAAGAAATCGGTGGTAGAAGCATTGTTGGAATTATTATCGGTTCTTATAATGGTGATTAAATATTCCCACAGAATTCAGCTACTGAATACTAATTTTCGGTATTCATTGGTGTGAAAATAGAATTTAATAAAAGCATCAACAAACTTAATTGTGAAAAACTCATAGAACAAATTTAGCATAGACTAAGACTAGTGATATATTTCCGGACTAGAACACATCTGTTATATGATATATGTAAGATTAAATAGACAACTTCAAAAAAAAAATAATGGGCGTCTCAGATGTCAGTGCAGTTGTTTTAATTATAAAGTATTTTGAAGGAAGAATTCGTCATTTTACCATGCGCAACTTATTCTTGGTGATGACGTAAATAATAACGAAAAACTTTTAGTATAGCAAAGAAGTGGATAGTCTACTGAATTTTTTATTGGACATTAAATAGTAAGTAGCGTAATATGTCTAGTCCTTTGTTTGGTGAAGACTGAACTCTATCAGTCATGTTGGCAATATGGCCACCATTCTAGGTGGCTCGCCATCAAGGTCCCCTTTGAATTGTTGATAGTAGATATCGGCAGGAAGCCTTGGATTTAGAATTCATGCTAGTTGGCATTCGTCAGCAAGTGACGCGGGTTCTAATCTCGGAAGAGATGTGAGTTTTCTCAAAGTTGCAGATACGCCTTGCTGACTGGTGAGTGCCAGCTAGCACGAAACCTGGGTTCAAGGCTTCCTGACGATCGCCTCCAACCATCTAATATAGTCTATTGTGTCATGCTTTTGGAAACTCAATATAAATGAGAAGGATGGTGTGTTCTACCGAAAAAGTTTAAGTGGACTGTATCAGTAGACTGACTGAGTGGAATATTAAAATCCACTAGTTCAGTATTTCTTGGAATACGGGTATTAAATTCATAGGCTAACAAAGTGAAGTGGCGGTTTTTAGAATGCGTTTTCGTCGAATTGTTGAAATAAAAGTGTTATGCACAAACTAAACACAGATTATCCTTTTTGTTCAGTAACTTGTATCCGTGAAATTTTCCTCAAAAGTTTACTATATTCTATCGTGTTACTTCCTCCATATTGATGAAAACCACTCAAGTAGTTGTCGTCACTGTATTAAAATCCTTATGATTTCTGATTGAATGCATGTTAACTAATGGCATTCTGTAAATCTGTCTGCTTTCTTCTCTACAACTAAATTTGATGGAGCAGTGGTGAAAAATGTGATTCGCAGCACAAGGTGCAATTTTATATCTTGAAATAACAAGACGACTTTTAAGATGATTTTCACCATGTTCTTAGTGAACCTAAGACTTTTCACTAATGCGGACAAAAAAAGTCAACTTCAGGAGGGAAACACAAGATGATAACTTTAAACTTATGTTTATTTATATATAGAAAGGAATATGTATTAAAAACCTTTTACTAAAGAAGAATAATAAGAGTGATCACTTTTTAAAATATCAGTAGCATAAGTTCAATTAGTTATCAGCAGATATCAATCGTGGTATTGTTCCCAACATTAGAATAAAAATGTTTGGTTGATAACTGAAGAGGTAAGCTCAGTAAGTATCTAATAAAAAACGAATATCTGCAAACAAATTGTTCATACGTGCAAGATAGCGGAAATACAACACAACAAAGGGGGAGTCGTGACCAGTAAGATAAAGCAGATTGAAGGTGAGTCAGTAATTCATTAAAGAAGACGTCGCGAAGTGGTCGCGCTATGTCAAGAATTGGCAGAAGTTAGAATTCACGAGGCATTGTTTCGGGTCCCAGTGGCTCAATGGTCTACGAGCGCGCCTTTTAACCAGAAGGTCCTGGATTCGAACCCTGACTGTGGGCGCATACTATTGAGGAGTCCCAAACTAGGAGGAAACGGCTGTTTAGTACTCGCAGGTTTTACAGTAGTTCTCTAACCGATGTCAGCTCATGATGAAATTCTGTAAACAAAAAATAAGTGTTCATTCTTCCTAATTTCAAACTTAGAACTATCTTCCAATGACTGTAATGAGATGATTTTTAATTAAACTAGCAGAAGTAAACACTGCAGCTAAATTGGTTTCTGTCATCAAAAGTCAGCTGAATTTCCTTTTTTCAACTTTAATTATTTGTATAGATTGAAGTAACAAAAATAAATAGCCTAATTCAGAAGTTCTGATAATGTATGAAGAAGCAGGTTATTAAGAGGACGTATCAGTGTCAGTAGTTTATGAGCAAAATATCTAATAAACAAGAAAAGTCAAATATATATCTAAAAGTCTTTTAAAGCAATGACCAGTCAATACGAAACGAACTTTTGTAGACTTTCTTTTGTTGTAAACAAAGAATTTCCCAACATTTCATATATATTATAAATTATTTACAAATTACAGGCAGTGTTTTATTTTGTTTGATGAATATTTTAATCTTTACAATGTATTTTACTAATCTTGTATTGGTTTATGTTCAAGATTTACTTTTCTAATCTACTCTTGTTGCCTTTATTTCCAATGCTTGCCGCTTCTGTTGTCAGCTTTCCTCCCATGAGAAAGCCTAGCCAGTGGTACGAATAAATATCATGAATTCTCGGAAATCTGTGTATCTAGGTATCTCAGTTTTATACAGTCATCAAAACGTTTTCTTACAGAATCTGTGTTGCTCATAGCCTTTTACAGCTAACCTACTGAAACCATGAGTAACTTTCTCTATATCTGAACTACGTAGACAATGAGATCATCGAACAGCAGCTGATAAAGCAGCGCCGTCTGATGTCATTTAGGGATGTGTTCTCGTCAGTATTCAATGCTCTTTGCATTATACGTTTGTAGATTCCCATCAATTAATCGAATGTGATAAATAACATAACTGTAATCTCTCACTACACTTTAGCAGTCAAGTTTTCAGTGATATAACATTTAGGCATACTATGTCTATTATTACTATTCTCTTGGGCTCCATGTGCAGCACAAAGCTTCAACAGCACATCTCCATTTCATCCCTTTCTCGACAGTCCCCTTTAGCTGGCTCCACGACTGTCCAAAAGCTCTCATTTAGTCCTCAAGCGATGTCCTTCATGTTACCAACAGACGTCTAGCTAACCGTTTCCCATTCGGGTTTCACTTGAGGTCCTGGTTCGCCATCTCACTCTACAGCTTGTCAATCTTTACTCTATCTACATCCATTTCTTCGGCAGATTTGTTGGGCAGCACGTGCTATGTCTGCACGTATTGAGATTGTAAGACCACTTGATTACATTAACTTATTATCTACTTTTGATAATAAAACATCGAGTTTTGAACATTTGATAATAACTTAAGACAATAAAGTGAAATTATTTCACTTTCACCAAAGTTTTCAATGTTTATTCATGTTTACGTGACAAAACTTCTTTAAATTTCCCTAGCTTTTTACAATTTCCTTTTACCATATATTTCTTCAACTTAACACTCTTTGCCATTGGTTGGAATGTCAACTATTTACTTTTGGCTATTCTCAGTTATATTTATCACTGTCATTTATCTCACATACATATTATTATTATTTTGTGGTTGCGTTTTCCAGTGATTAAGCAACTGATTTTGATTTGATGTTATCTTTTTTTATTATGCCCCTAGGAAGTTGTTACTCTCACTCTTTTTTGCTTGAAATTGCTAAATTATTTTGAACCTCTTCAAACCTGTATTGTATCTCTCGTTTTATTAAGAAGATAAAAATAGTTATACTGTTTCACCCATATACTTAGTTGTAGTGAAACACTTATCGGGAAGATTTTATAGCTAGACAGAATGATGTATTCACGATATCCTCTGTTCAGCATTTAACTCCTTGTCTTTTATTTACAGCTAATTGATCTTGGTGTTTTTCTTCACCCATATTCGTATTGTCGGGATACATGGAATTTATTGGATGCAGCTGTAGTGATTGGTGCCCTAATATCATTTTTTCGGTATGTTAAGCAAACTTTGTATTTAATTAGTCTTAAAATAATAGAAAAGATTTGTAATTCAGGTGGATTGCAAATTTAATTAGTCTAACAAATTAAGCATTCACTTTTCCTTCGGAATGTAAAACCTTGTTTAAAGTTAAATATTTTTTGCATCTTTATTTCTATTAATAACCTTTTCACTGTCTGAATATAGTTTAATGTTAGGAAGAATATGAAAACAGAAGTATAATATTTTAGTTCGGAACTATTATTCGTTGATAACAATCCGATTCAGATGCAGTTTGTGTATGTTATGCTGGTGAAAGTATCCATAATTTAGAAGTAAGAATAGTACAGTGAATGCAGTTATGAATAAAAGGTTCATTATTTAATTGTTTCGTAAATTTGGTAAACACAGATATTCTGAATGACCATTATTATTATTATTATTATTATCAGATTTTGAAGCTTATTTCACATTTTATGCTTACATTGAAGATAAAATTCTATATTTCAGGCTTATATTCTTTTCAGAATTAACAATTAAGTCTTCTTGTTTACCACAGGCGATAATTCTCAGAAAGACTTTGAAGCTGTATCCACCTTTGAATATTCAAAGCGCACTCGATAAGCGGACAAAATTTAGTGTCAGTGATCAGCCGTTTACTCTGATGACGCTTGGATGTACATGAAGAAGCTTAAGTAATATATCAGCTCCTATTTTATGCTGCTCAGCATGATAGCTTCAAGACACTTTCAACATTAGTTTAAAGCATGGTTATTTGGTTTTTCAGTTTATTAATCTGCTGAATGAATATGAAATGTTGGAAACCAGTTGAGGTTACCCGCAGATTTTGCGGATGAGAGCTGTCTAAACACAAAACAGCTGTTTCACTCACTTGGGAATTACTCTGTCAGCTGTGTATTCACCTCACAGAGCAGATAAATTGTTAAGATAATCACAGTCCAGTTAGCTTACATGCATTTAAAAAAATAAGTAATTACTTTACAAAAGACCCACTGAGTCATGAAGAAAACAAAAAAATTAAGGGAAGAAAATATTCTTTATCGAAAAAAGTCATCTTTTTAATAAGCAATTCAATATTATTATTCTTACATGTTCTTTTTGTGCATTTTACTGAGGGTTTTCTCACCTTATCCAAATGGACACCCGACGACCATGCTACTCATTTAATAAAAGTCTTCACCTAATCGAATTTCAAACCCTTACTTCCACTGCGTTTTTGACTTCCACCTAATTACCTTTTATCTTTACATACCACTTCTGAGTAACTGAATCAGTTATGTCACACTCTCCTTGTACTCAATAACAGACTGATATAGGCTTCTGATAAATATAAGTACGATCATACAACTTTTGAAGATGACTTGGTCGTTAAGGAAAATTTTCTTCCCCTAAATGGTCACTTAACGATTTTCTGGGATAAAACTGAGTTGAATTAGGAATAATCGGCTGCAATCCCAACGGTATTTCTTTGCACATCATACAAGCAAACTGGTCAAAATTCACTGTTGAACGTCAGTAAATTTTAATTATTCACATTACTGATTTGTGGCTACCTTGATTCATAATAATTCCATATCGAGGTTCACAATTGAGATGATTAATTGCAGTCATTCCCAAAGGAAATCTCGAGTAATATTTTGCTTCTTCAATTCAATATCAACAGACTATTAATAATTTTTTTGAATGTTTAGATCACAAGTATGAGAAAATCTGAATTACTTCAAGACAGACTCGACTGATAATGGACACCAATTTTGTAGAAAATTCAAAACAGGTTTTTTCAAGTGTAGCTTATAAAGTTAAACAAACGCTTATCTACGAGTGATCTTCATGTTATATTGTAAAATGCTAGAATTAAGAAAACATGGGTCAGTGGATTCTAAGTCGACAGTTGAATGGATACGCGTTCGTCTTGTAAGCTGATAGTTACTTGTTCTGTATCTGTCGAGCTCATGATCTTCACTGCTACAAAGTCACAAAACTAAAACTAAACTTCTACCTACTGGTTCCTGATTTATTTACTTCTTAAGCCCGTTTTGCGAAAACACCGGACATTAAAAGGCATTTTAAGCGAGGTAATAATGTGACGTACACCATTTGACTAAATCAGAAATTAGGTGTTAATGAGCGAAAAATTACTTACAACTCCTAAAGTGAAAATTTATCGAATGACTGAAAAAAGTAACTAACTGGATGGACTCAAAATCGCTTTAGGTGTTCTTTCTGCTTCAAAACATTAACAGATAGTTAATGCAAATGCATAGTATTCTAGTTGTTTAAATACTAGATTAAATTCTCACTGCTTGTCTTAGAAAATGCAACTTAATGCTCATTTAACTTTTAGACTTTAACCTCACTATACTTCGCAGGTATTTCATATAGAGTCGGTTTTTTCAACAGAAAAAACAAGCGAGAATTTTGAAAGTCCATAGGATTTCATCTATTGGTTAAGTTAACCAAGAAAAACCAGTACCGAAAACTGAAAGTATTTCTCATTTAAAACTAACAAAAAATGAAGTGTTATTTCTGTTATAAAACCTGAAATTTGGACGAAACAACTGTCTAATATTTTCTGATATTTTGCATATAAATATAAAATGGTAACTGCTTTTGAATATTTTCCTTGAAAATAATATATAATAATAATATAACCATCTTTTTATTCCAGCAGAACTTTTTTCTTTATGACTAATTTCTTTTTCATTTATTTACATGATAATCCTTAATTACTCGTGTCACCAATGAAGAGCTTATACACTGAAGGGGAAGGCAGCGCATGGAAGTAGGTAAGTACACTACAATATTCCTCCTTTTAATCACATTCAGTTATATTTAAACGTAACATGTTTTATGATGTACTTTTCCAAATTCATATTGCTACTTATATGCCACTGGTTAACTGATTGACATGAGTAGTCGTATACCACTTACACCAACCAGTAGTTCTCGCCAGCTCGATCGAGGTGGTCTAAATATTGGACACCCGTTTCGTTTGTCTGAAGGAGTGCTTATCAGCAGTACACCCGGTTTTGCCTCAGTTCAGAGAGACGAATCAATTCAAATTGCTTGATTTCTGGCCAGCTATTGAGGCAGAGTGGTAATGTGATAAATTTGATTCGCGATTTTAAAATCAGTTAGTGATTTCACAGACTACTACACAATTTAAACAGTTCGAGGTGATTATCTTGATATAGTTCCGTTTGGAAATTGATATTATTCAAATCCCTATATGTGATCTGCTCGGTATCATAAATGGGGATCAGTAAAGCCGGCATAATTACACTAAACTACACACTATGCCTCTGATAAGCCCGGCTCCGAACAAATGAAACTGATGTCCGATGTTTCAACCACTTCGATCTGGTTAGCAAGCACTACTGGTTGATGTAACTGGTACTACTCACCTCAAACAGTCAGTAGTATATACTTTCATGCAAGTATTATAGCTTTCTTGGTTACCCTTTATGGTATCAAGCAGTTCAAATATTCTGGTTTTAATAATTTCGGTTACTGAAGGATCTACGGTGGGGTCTCACCCTGAACTGTGTATATCTCAGATTGATTTACAAATTGTGAATCTGAAAAATTACTACTTATCCAGATGGAAGCATCCCAGTTTATTCATATAATTAAATGTGCCTGGAGGAATAAGAATGTTTTCCTCGGTTTGGAGAAGGGACTCTTATCACTGAATGTTTTATCAAGCTGTAATATGAATCACGAAAAAATATTTGTGGGCATAGTTATACATCAAACAATAAAATATTTTATGTGATTTATAAAACAGTTCATAGAATGTATAAATCATGGAAGGGGAAGTAGGAGTATAAGATTAATGGTGAAACAAAACATTATGTAACAAGGTGATTAATTCTACTTTCACGAACTAATTAACAAATTACAAAACATATTTTGTTACTTGATGTTTAACTGTAGTTATAATTATAAATATTTTAATACAGTTTACATTATTAATTCTCAAGAATTACATGCATATGATTGTACAGCCTTATAATAAATTCATTGCAAAAAGTCTCTTCATTGAATCACCTGTTTTAATTTCTAGTTATTGAAAAAGGTAAACATTGCGATAACTGAGTTACATCTCAGCGCTCTCATGTCCCGAAGCAATTTGTCGAAAAATTCGCTGTTCTTAAGGTGGTTAACATAGAATTAAAATATTTCCGTACTCGCTGGAAAAACTGAAACCTTTCTGTAACAAGTTCACTATAATTTACTACCTTCACTCACGTAAAAATAGTTGGCGGAAGTTATGAAAACTTAGTTTAAATTAAAAAGATCTTAAAATTACAGTAAAATATTATGTTAAAGATATCAAATATATGACTGTTGATTTAGGTGTTATTTTGGCTTCAAACAGTTATATGGTTAATGAAATTCGATATATCAGACGTAGTCTTTAGCAACAGAGGAAAAGGAAATTGAATTACAGACACAGAAAAGTTTGCCGATTTCTTAACTAGGCTTACGAATTGTCTTCTATGAATTTACAGTGTACTGGGATGATATCTTGTTACCGGCCAAGATACTGATACAAATTAATTTAAGTAAACGTTAACACATATACAACCTGTAAAGTCAGATCAACTGTGATAAATATACTGTCGCCATTAACTCATTTAGAAGGATGATAAAAGATAATATTTTAGTGTTAACAGATGGCGATAGTCTACCAATTGAGACTGCATTTTAGTCTGATTTTATACTTTCCCCCTTGGTAAGGTGAAAAATGACTATCAGTATAAAAAGAATCGTGTTTTTCTGTCAGTACAGTATAGTAAACACGTTTTCTAATAAGCTAAGATTTCACAATGACATATATTTCCACGAGAATAGTCATGTACTCCAACAATTTCTAGAGGACAGTTTTCACACGGTAGTAGACACCAAGCAGCACATGTACATTCTTGATAGGAGTCTATATAAATTCGAAGTATGAACAGAAACCATCTTCACTACATGAATCAAATGAGTTACTCTCAACTGGTCCTTAATCAGGCAAGTAAACTTCCACCTATTATTACTAGTTTGGAATGACATTTATACTTCAAAATTCTGCGACAACTAAAAGGATAAGATTTGATAGTGTGAAATATTCCCATATTATGGATTAAAAGTCAATCTAGACGAAGAATATTCTTTTCAATAATTTCTCTTCAGTTTCTTACAATTATAAAATAGAATATTTTTGTCGTTACAATAAAGGCCAGTTATGCGGCGGATACATTTTTAACGCAGAATAACAGATTAGTTGTTGGGCATCAAAATAAATAGTCGTATTTGTGTGACAAACGTGCTAGACTGAAATCGATTACAAAATACTGTAAAACGGGAGACAGTGGTGGTGATTAATCATAATAATCACACTCTACAAATCTATTATGATTAATCACCACCACTGTCTCCCGTTTTACAATATTTTGTAGTCGATTTCAGCCTAGTACGTTTGTCACACAAATACGACTATTTATTTTGACGCCCAACAACTAATCCGTTATTCTACGTTAAAAATGTATCCGCCGCATAACTGGCCTTTATTGTAACGACAAAAATATTCTATTTTATAGTTGTAAGAACCTGAAGAGAAATTACTAAAAAGAATATTCCTCGTTCAGATAGACTTTTAACTAAAAGTATGCCTGAAGTAAGACAGAAATTTATCCTATAGTGAATATAACGTACATAACTTAGAAATACACATGGATGCGTAAAATTTTACACTGGAGCCTAGCTTCTTAGCCTTTCTTCTGTGATCATCACAAAGGTTAATTTATTACATTTACTGACACACGTACCACTAGTCAAATTTAAGATAGAACAACATGTTTTATGGTATCTGACTCTTGGTTAATTATTTACTTCAGTAGAAATACTTAAAATTTCGTAGCCTACTTCAACAAATAATGTTCACTTCAAAAATAACGTTATAACTACTGAAGTAAACAGCTGAAGAATCAAAAAGTGCCTGTTTTCTGTACAGTTTTATCATAGATGGTGGGAGTTGATGACACAGAAAACTCAGGTTTCTGTTTTACATCTACCCACATATTTTACGGTGACTTCAGTCACCAAATCTCTACCTATTTATCAGACTGTCACTCTAGGACTATCTATCTTAATAATGAGTAGTTTATAAACTGACTGTTCCGATGGATGTTTCAAGTCAATGAAATCAAAAGTTTCTCAGCCCATAGAGTAATTAAGCATTTAATCATACACGCTAAAACTAAAGTAATTACAGGTTAGTTTTTCTACGTTTTTAAATGAAATACTATATCTCATTTCAAAAACTACGCGAGCTGTATTAAAAATAGTGTTTTTTATATTTTCTTTTATATTACCAAGTAAAAATTTGAGTACAATAAAATCACTACGCGTTCTTCGAGTGCTGAGACCTTTAAAGACTATTCGGAGAGTACCTAAGTTGAAAGTAAGTTTATAAATGTCTCTAGTCAAATTCCGTTCAACAAAAGCAACTAATTTACCTTTTTATTGTATATAATGACTCAGACTTAAGTAATACGTTGTATTATACAGATTCTCTTTTGGTAATGACCGTGTAATTTAAGCGATGTAAACAGTATTAAACTAGAGCTAGTGATTTTTTTAGTGTAAACCCTCAAGTTAGCCAGCTGATTTGTTCAAAATATAGAATAAAAACACAAGATTCGTTGACTGAATGGAAACGGAAATGAAATGTAGTTATTTGAATAACAGATATCTCCCCTGAAAGTTAATACTTTAGCAATAGAACATAATTAGTTTTTAAAACAAGCAATAAAGGTTAATAAAGCAGGATTTAATGAATTCATCAAATTTCGGTAGAACTCGTCAGCTGAATACCCTACATACACGGATATATATACTTTTGAAATTACATTGGAAGATATAAGACTGATAAATAAACTACATTGAATTAGTCATGCAGAAAGACACATGCGAATGTCTTAGGGTCATGTTCAAATAGATAAGGGGAGAGAGAGTATGAGAAATCAAAATCAAGATAAATTGCATTACGCTTCAATTATATAACTTAGATAAACAATTAGTCATTAGAGAATATAACAAGAATTGCAAACAGAGTAATGTCAATAGTAATAGTTATAATAACAATAATAATAGTGTTGAAGTCAGTTAAGATAATGCTTCTGATAAAGGATACTTTTAAATGAATCAAAAATAATAATAATGAGGTAGAATAATAAGTTAAATGTATTACCATGGTACATTCAGAGTCACGACCATCTCCTTTTGTACACAGAGACCTGGTTAATAAACTTGAACTGCACAAGCCTCTGCAAGCATCTTCTCGTTTCTTTGTCTGCTGACAATGGCGAATGACTTCACATCATCAGTATCATGTCCGTAGTCCACAAGATGTTTTGTTATTGAGGATTTTGTCACTTTGCGCTCAGCTGTTTTCAACCATTTTGGCAAATGCTCCATCATGAGAGTAGACAATCGCCTTTCTGTACGACCTACGTATTTGCTTCCACAAACACACTCAAATTGATACACTCAGTTTGAAGTGTCAAGGATTGGCAACTGGTCTTTCCCAGATTGTTGAAGCACTCACTTAGTTTTACTAGGTATAGACAGAATAATCATACATGAAATTTATTATTGTTGAAAAATAGAGTCAAGTTTCCATTTCCTTAGGCCATGCTTATCATCCAATATAAAGGGTATAGTTATTTATTTCTTTTTGACTATAAACATCATACCATTTATCTTAAAATTACATAAGAAATAATCTTGTTTTGATGCATCATCTGGTCACGCCTCTTACTAGACAGTCCTTATTGATTTCATAAAATAGTATTGATTCTCTAAACTAAGGCGTTATATATCATATATACCTCAAAATGCCTATAGAAGTAGTGAATTTACCAAAATAGATACACGTTAAAATAAATGTAGCCTTCTAGGTGATACATTATAATTGTATTTCTAATGTTTCTAGTAACATCCCTTTTGTTTGCTTCTTCATAAGATGATAGGTAACAAATAAAATAGAACTGATGCTTAGTCCATTTTAGCGGTTTGTAAATACAGGTTCTTCCATATATTCATAGTTGAGTTTATATGTTTTTATTCATTTACAGCAGTATTTTTAAACTTAACATGAGATAAATAAGATGATATACTTTAATTTCGAAGTCAGTACTAACCACATTGGAAAAAGGCCTGCATATGTTGACGACCTGACTGTATCTTTGCCCATCAAATGTTAAAGTGACTGCTCTGAACTAAATGGCTTTCTATAAGAAATCAGCCAATGGTCCAAGGAAAACGGTCTTACCTTAAACCCCTTCAAATGCCAAACAGTCAATTTCACTTTAAGGCACAAATCTGACCTAAACAAACTGGTTAGCACTCACGAGGTGTGCAACATAGATGGCACTGAAATAAAAACCAAGTCGGAAATTAAATACCTAGGTGTCATTCTATCTGCTGATCTTTCCTGGTCGTCTCATATCTTGATGATTTCTAAGAAAATATTCCATCTTACCTTCTACATCAAGAAGTTAAGACATTCTGGCATAGCCCGACCCTTACTCCTACAATTCGTTAACTCTCGCATTCTGCCTATTATTCTCTATTGTTCCCCCTTAGTTTTTCCTGGGCTACTGAAGAAGGACTATACCTTATTACGCAGAATGTTAAAGGTTGTCAGCAGGGTAAGTCACAGGGTGCCACTTAACCAGCTTGTTAATATTCTGGTTTACAGGCACTTGGACTCATGTGAAAAATGGGCTAAATCCATTCTATCTAACTCACACCACCCTCTTCATTCACAACTCTCCCCTTGTATCTCATTAGGCAAAACCAGAAGCCTATATAGCAAACTATATGCTCGCACCAGCAAGTACAAAAACTCAACCATACCCTACTTAGCTCGTGTTCTGTGCGATAAAGAAAGCATTAGGCGTGATACCTATAACTTATTAAATAGTCAGTAGAACAACTGGATCTCGTCTTTCCAACTCATATCATTTATAGGTACAGCGTTTTCTTTCTTTCTTTTCCTTTTCTCTGTCTCTTTTTCCTCTGTTATGTGCAGCTTTGTTTCTTTATTCTGCTTACGCCAGTAAATATGCTAGCATCTACTTTTCTAGCACCTTCAAACACTTTGTTCAATTTCGGCCTTGCTACCGACATGCCAATATGTTGTTGTCATAATAAACTGAGACTAGCTTATTCTATGTAGAATTTTATTTATTGATAATGTCCTAACTGGATGCAATACTGTAATAAAATGCTGAGAATTCCTTTCTGTATCGCAAGTACTGTTTTGGAATAAAGCAAATTATTATTATTCGGCAAAGTATTATTCCTCCACATATTTGTTCACTGGGTAGCTTGAAGATGCCGAATATAAAAAAAAAACTATTTATTGAAATCATCTGATAATAAATAGCAGTTTCCGTGGTTTGATGGACCTAACAGGGCGAAGTCTTCTCAAGAGCAGTAAAGTCACTTATTGAATGTATATTTGCTCTACTCTAAAGATGATTTTACATAAATGTTCTGTGAGATGATGTCCTTTTGGACAAATTTTCTGGGACATTCACAGTTGCCTTTCATCTGATTTTTGGATTTACAAGAGTTTTATTTTCCCTGGAATTATTTATGCCAACTAATTTCAAGAACAGTGTCAGTTTAGCAATTAACGAAGACTGGTACATTCACATGAGCTCAGATAATGGCCTGTGCAAATTTCATCAGTGTCTAAGAAGCACTGAAACACCCTTGAAACGGCTACTCCAAAGAATAAAGGTTCGAAGGATAATCTTCATCTTGGCTTATAGATATTTTAGACTATTTTGAGGTTCATAAACACTTGTTTAAATCGAACTAATTATGCTGCCAAATAACTATTAACTCAGGATGCTGAATCAGTTTTAAAACTTTGGCTCCATGTTAGTTTGCTTATTTAATAAAGCTAATAGTGCCTGAATATTAGATAAAGGACGATATCTCAAACATTCATTTCTGATAACCATATAGAAGTAATCACATTACTTTTATTTTCGGTCTTTCTTAGTACTTTGTTCTTTCTTTGTTTATCGGCAACGGAATTTTACAGAATCCCTGAAATAAGTGTTGAGGCATTCTAGAGGCATGTGTTTGCTGTTGATTCGACAAACGAAGATTCAGTAATCAGTCCTCCCTCCACCTGAATATCTTAGATTCAACAAAATTTCGCTCTGTCTAGCCACAAATCTTCGGAATCTCGCCAAATGTAGTCTGATAGATCTTAGTAAAATAAGCTATATGGAAACAAACCTCAGTTGTCGCATTATCAACTAACTTTAGGTAATATAGTGAAAACGATTTGCACTGGTACACAAAACTTTCCTCATTACAAAGTATATTCACCTATGCAATCCGTTAACACACATAAAAACACTGTTAATATTACAAATTTTGTTTTTATTTTCAAAAATTTGTATTTCAGGCAGTCTTCGACTGTGTGGTTAGTTCTCTGAAGAACGTTTGCATAATTCTAGTTGTGTACATATTATTCCAATTTATATTCTCTATCGTTGCAGTTCAGTTATTTCAGGGGAAATTTTTTTATTGCAATGATTTGTCAAAGCTAACAAAAGATGACTGTCAGTAAGTTCTTCAATATTATGTATGTTATCAACATTCAATAAAAATATATATATAAGCAAGTGAAATAAATTAGGCAACTGGTATACTTCTACATGCTTTCCAGCAATTAAAATATTGACTGACTACCGTGTTGATTTTATTCCTATGCCCTAGGACTGAATGACTATACTTTGCGTTCATCACATATCAACTGTATAGTCTTACTAAATAAAGCATGAATTCGTAGCACATTGCCTTGTATTTTTAATATATTTTTGTACGTTAAAGTTTCTCCAGCAGTTTGATAGATTTTGAGGTGTAGGGTTTCTAGCCCCACGCCTAACCTTCCCTCTGTAACCGGGCTCGGGACCGGCTAGAAAACTAGAAAGCTAGTTAACTAGGTAGGGTTAACATTGTCTTGACCTGGGTGTTATTTTCTACCTAGTCAACAGTTGACGAAATCTGAACTTACTTATCGTATACTTTCTAAGAGATCAAATAGAGTTGATAGAACATTTAAAGAAGCAAAAATTATCTATCTAATACTGGCTTTGCCAATACACTATAGGTTATACTTAGTATCCCTTATCCGTCTAACTCTATATCCCCAGAGATTACCATCGTCCTGAAATATCAAGGGTAAAGATCGATAGTGAAATTTTTCTGGAATCAATATCATCAAATTTTTATCACACTATAATGCTAGCAGCAACAACAGTAATCCTCCAAATAATTAAAGAAACATATTTGAATAGTAATTCCTCTCAGTGGTTTCTAAAAACGGTCGTTTGGTTTCTGATGGTATTTAGCCTGTATCTGAAACTACACTTATTTACTGAATGCCATATTTATCATCTGAACAAATCTGCTCAAATAACTACACTAACGGGAATTTTGTATGATACCTTTAAAACAGTAGAACGCAAATGGGTAGCAGACATCATGTCAACTCAGTCCGTTGTAAGGAGTCTATTGATTAGAAAACCACATTTATATTTTAAGAGTGAATGACAAGTGGAAACTTAGCGCGAACATAGAGTAAACTCAATGTTCAAATGTCTTATTTTAAACAAAAACAATTATATCTTGCAAAAAACTTTTATTTATTTACTGGAAGATAGAACGTACAAAGTCACTCAATCTAAAAAAAATCTTAACAGTAGAAATAAACTTAAGCATTTTTATCAATGATATAAAATTAAGTTGCAAAATATTTGGGCGCCGAATGAGAAGTAGACATTTGTAAAAAAAATTATATTTGTAAAATCTCAGCGAAATTGAAATGATTAATTCCAACGTTTCGTTAGGCAATCTGGTCCGAACTTCTTCAGGGAAATTAATCGAAATTAACATAACAGAGGCTTATATATATATAAAGGGAACATCTCTTGTTTTTGAAACTTTGTCCAATCATGGGCCATGAAACAGGCATCAACATGTATAATAAACAAAATTGTATATTTATATATAAAAGGATATCTTTATAAATTATTTAAATTAATCCCAGCGTGTTAAGAAAATCAAAACAGGATTTTTCTGAACGTTTCGCTGTGTAAGCCACAGCTTCTTCAGCAGATTTGTTCGGATTGTTATTAATCACCAAATTAATTAATTAATTAAAATAATTTATAATGAATCAATCTGACTCGGCGCTCAAATTATTCCAGGAAGTTCGTAACACCTACGGTCTGGAAACCTATAAAAGGATATCTCCTGTTTCATATGGGTGAATCCCAACAGTTTGAACAGACGTGAAGGTGTGATGTTAGCTGATGCATGGCAAATCCTGACAAATAAATAAATAAAATTGGATGTGTGTCAACAACTAGGCACACTTGGTCAAATTCCCGCTTGTCTACGTCTTCTTATGGAGAGAAACACAAATGTTTTATGACTGTTCACCCACACACACATACACACACCATTGTATACTGCATATACACATATATATTAATAAAAGTACACTAAGATTATAGGTTTCCAGCTAACATCATAGGTTTTTCAGCTAACATCACACCTTCACGTCTGTTCAAACTGTTGGGATTCACCCATATGAAACAGGAGATATCCTTTTATAGGTTTCCAGACCGTAGGTGTTACGAACTTCCTGGAATAATTTGAGCGCCGAGTCAGATTGATTCATTATAAATTATTTTAATTAATTAATTAATTTGGTGATTAATAACAATCCGAACAAATCTGCTGAAGAAGCTGTGGCTTACACAGCGAAACGTTCAGAAAAATCCTGTTTTGATTTTCTTAACACGCTGGGATTAATTTAAATAATTTATAAAGATATCCTTTTATATATAAATATACAATTTTGTTTATTATACATGTTGATGCCTGTTTCATGGCCCATGATTGGACAAAGTTTCAAAAACAAGAGATGTTCCCTTTATATATATATAAGCCTCTGTTATGTTAATTTCGATTAATTTCCCTGAAGAAGTTCGGACCAGATTGCCTAACGAAACGTTGGAATTAATCATTTCAATTTCGCTGGGATTTTACAAATATAATTTTATATACAATAAAGCTTTCAAATCGATCTGCTGGCGTTCAAGCATTTTTAGCCACTTAATAGTTATCCGAAATATCAACCTCTGTGTTATATGCAAATACCTCAGTGTACTATAAACGCAAGGCATTCTGCAGAACTGACAAAGTTTACAGAAGTACATCCCACTCTCCAGCAGTTGGAACCAGCCTAAAATGAGTCAGATGATATTCGGAGAAAGTATATCGAGATCCTGTTAAAACCTGGGGAATTTTAAGACTGCTAAATTGTAAAGTCTTCGAGACCTATTTCTCAGTGGTACTGGAGACTTAATGTCTAACCACATCAGTAAGAGAACTACTTAAAACCATTCGGTTTTGAGACTCTAAAGAAGAATATTGCTATCATAAATGGATCTCAGAACTATCAGAAGACCAGGTAAGCAAGTTATTCGCGACTACTAGTTAGTGCTTAATGATTAGTAGACTGTTATTTACATATTCGGCTTACTCCTCAAGAATACTGGAACAGTATATTACTTCATGTTAAAATCTTTTATAGGCTACATTGCACAAATAAAATTTCAAAAATAGGGGAAATAACACTTATAAGAAAACTACTATCGATGTAGCTATTAGCTGTCTAGCATCTCTTCCTCTGTCACAATTAGAGTAAGCCGACATATTTTGTTCTAATTATTATCGTGATGCCACGAGTTACTTAAAACTAGAATAGATATGAATAATTTAATACTACTGCACAATCTTTCTCGCGTGAGGTTATTTAAAGTTTACCGACAAACTCTAAGACTCTCAAAAGAAACATATGACGGGGTTTTTGTTTACTTAGGTCAACAAAACATTTTAAATGATAATGCATGCAAATTAATTGACTCTTACAACTTGTTTGTGTTTTTCTTTGTCTCTGACAGAGGTTACTTTTTTTCCTATGATGACAGTCTTGTGCCTGTTGTAAAAGCTCGGGTATGGAGTTCAAGAGATTTCCATTACGATAATGTAATAACAGCTATGCTTACACTTTTCACCGTAACAACGGGGGAAGGATGGCCTGGGTAAATATTTATTGATAATTAGTTTTGTTTGAACCCATATAGAAGGATATATGAATTGTAACATTTACGAATTTAATTTATTTTGTTTTAACATAGCTACAAAGTACAATGTATGATTATCACATAAATTAGTCATTTATCTAGGCTAGGTAGGTAACTTAATTAACACAGATGGGTCTTCTAAATAACTTTATCAGGCTGACGAAGACCGTAAGCACTGAATATTTACGTTCTGTTTGCACAGCCGTTAGGCGAGGGATTTTATCCTCGCAAAAGTATGTAGAAATCAAGTAAGGGCTGTTTTCTTGATCTGTTATGTGAGATGTGCAGTATTCCTCTACAAAAATTAGCGATTCATCAGCTGTTGGCTCAAACTTCGCTCAAAAAAAAAAAGCAACAAATAAGAAAATAATACCATTGATGCACCTAAAAGTTTCCCTCTTATTTCATAAACCTAATACGTAGTGAATGATTTTCGGATATTAACAGATGTGGAGCTTAGTGCTTAATGATTCTTAACAGTAGCCTATTGACTATATGTATAACATGGATAGCTAGGTCAAATGATGCAAAACTGCAGTACATCATGTTATGTACCATACGTCAGGTACTTACTTAAACTAGTGATCATCAGCACACCTATAGATCATCCTGCTTCAAAATATAATACATTCTAATGTTGCGAATGTTTAATGTGCTCACTTCTACTTTAGAGGTGTCAGACACAACCGTTAAAAGAGAATAGTATGAAAAAGTTAGTGATTAACGACCGTAGGTGTTTGCTTCAAGTCGCCTGTGTTACATGGAGCGATAATATCATTAATAATGAAATTAGGCATGGAGTGTCACATAAAGAGGCAAGATCGACCAATGAAGTTGTGTAAATCCATTAACTGAGACAGGAAATGTATTAAAGATGTAGAGCCTTTGCTTGGCTGGACGAGCAATTTTAGGATTAGGTTAGAAAAAAATAGGGAAGGTAAAAGAAACACCAGACACGAATCTATCATGCGACTGAGCTTTGGTAAAAGCCACATGCCTGGATGTAGATTACCGGACTAGTGTGTTCGTTACTCGATAAATGTAGATAAATATATATTCATGGTGACAGGGTTAGTAATCTCACACGACGACCCAGATGTATCCACTTCTTTCAATCACTTGGATTAGGAAATTCCTTACTGATCTTCACTTAATTATTCTCTTTTACAAATATCTTCGTTTTGTCTAGTTTCATAACATTTCTTTTCTCTTTTTGTAAGTGAGCTTCTTCGAATTTTAATATCTTGAAATGATATATTTGTGTGCATAGTTCTATGTTGATGAGTCAGTCAGCATATCTTATGTCTTCTACAAAATGAAACCTAATTAGAAAGGGTCAGCCTACTCTCTATTTGTCTTTTTCACTGTTGCAGTTCATGCACATGCAAATTAGATAAACTAAATGGTTGCTTGTAGGAATTTTAAAACAAACCATATTCTATCTCACAAACATGTTCATCCTCTTAACCTAATATAATTTTACAAATAGAGAAGAAAACAGGAAGTTATATATAACCTCTGACCAATACTTTATTTAATCTTTCTTACGTAAATAGCTTTTATCATGTTTCAAGTTATTCGTTTCTTATGTTATTTTCCTCTTAAATCTTGTATATTTCTACATATCTCTGACTCGTCCACTCTTACTACTGTTATTACTACTATTACGAACAGTAGTTCAGTCTTAGTTGTACAAGTTTATCAAAGTACATTATCCCGCTTCTCTAGTGGTTAAAATTAATTAAATAAGTTTATTGATTATAAATGTAAAAAACTGAACAGATTGTTGACTACGGTGTTTAAGCATCTATTTAATTATTAACTTCTGGATAATTAAGTTTACTCCACGTTGGATACATATTTCCAGGTTAATTAAATAAAATGCAACCGGGAAAAATAATTAAAATAGAATAAAAATCATTATTTATATTTTGTGAAGTGAATAAAAAAAACAGCATTGGGTGAAACAGATTCTATGTAGAAAAAGTCATTCTGCTGTTGAACAGTATATTCAGATGGCTTGCTAGTGCATCTTCACCATTATCAGTGTGCTTAATTAGGATGATGATTGAAACTTACACATAGAAAAGTGAAATAATTTGAACTGGTAATTTCTGAGTATCCCATCCAGGTGACCTACTTGAATCACTAGACCACCTAACTTTCTGTACAACATAATACATCACGTCTACCCTATTTGGTTCTTCTATACGATTCAGAAACTTGGTGTGTCACGTAAAGCATTTCCAACAGGTTGCAGACTTTCATCAACATCTGCCTTCGCTGGCTACATACTGAAGATAAAATGACCGGCCAGAAAGAATTAGCAACAAAAAATTCTGCAGTGGAATAATCAACCAAGAGCCGATCGCTCAACAAATATGTAGGAGAAAGTGCAGATGTATTAGGCATACATTGAGGAGGCCGCCGAACGACACCGCATGCAAAGCACTCGAGTGGAATCTAAATAGGAAGCGACTAGTGTGTCGTTGGTGCGAGGGTGACATGGAGGAGATCGTGTGAGGAAGAGATGAGAGAGTTTGATCAATTGTGGACCCAGATGAAGAAGATGGCAGAAGATAGGACGAAGTGGAAATGTGTTGCTGAAGCCCTATGTTCCACTAGGAATGCAAGGGAATAATAACTATAAATCATTTAATTACGTCCTTCAGTGATAAACTTTACTCAGATGCCTTTCTAAATACCTTTCAAATTATCACTGTGCACTTTACGAAGAAGGTATCTTATGAGATTGTACCATGCTTCAGTTTGATTAATGTCATGTCAGATGATATACTGAGATTCTGTACAAGGGTTAAATTTTTTTTGATAAACCACTTTTGGTATTCTGTACCATGTTTAATCATACTGCCAAGAATGAGCCAGAGTCATTTTTTTATCTTATGTCTTCACCTATAAATACATATCAGCTACAGTATTGTTCTCTGGGAAATTTATCGTTGCATAATCTATGAAAGATAAGCCACATGCCTCCTTTAAAACTCATTCATGATGCCCTTGGTGAATTCGGAAATCCTATCCTGTCAGTAGTAAAATTTCGACCTAGGAAAACCTGGAAATCTTTTGAGAAGTAAGAAATTTTCTCGATCAAATTGCTGTATATTTGTTCTGAATACATAATTCTCTCTGACTACACTGGAAAGCAATGTTTTAATAATGCTAATTAACTAATAAATGCTTTAATGTGATTGCATTCTTGTTGTTTATTTTTCTTTAATTCTACTTTTATTTAGCATTCTAAAGAATTCAATGGATGCTACAGAAGTAAACCATGGACCGGTAGAAGATCATAGTCAACAGATGGCAATTTTCTATATTATATTTTTTATCGTTTTTCCGTTTTTCTTTGTAAATATCTTTGTGGCCTTAATTATCATTACTTTTCAAGAACAGGGTGAAAATGAATTAGTAGATCACGAACTAGATAAAAACCAAGTGAGTAAATATTTTTGGCATTTACATTTTATTACTTATTAGTAGGTATATATTACTCTGTAGTAATAAAGCGACACACTATGCTTTGAAAATTGACGGATAGCATTGTTTAATAGACCTGAGTCAGAATAAAAATCTCCCATAAAGGCATTAATATTAGCTATTTTATTTGAAAGCAAAAGTTTAGAGGAATTGTGGCCGCTGAAATAGATACCTAATGATGACCGAACTAGTAAGCATATTGCCGAATAAAGGTAACAAAGATTTGAAGTCACTTGGTGGTTGGTGACTGGCAGTGGCATCCAGGATGTCCAGTTCGTCCTATTTGGGACTCGTCACCTGGATGTGGAAATACCATCACTCACTGGAGAATGCAGGTACATCCAGATGACCAGTCCCAAATAGGACGAACTGCGCATCATGGATCCCACTACCAGTCACCACCCACCAAGTGACTGTAAGTTACACGTCCAGAAATCGTTAAATCATCCCAACAAAAAGCTGAGATATCAACCTAAGACCGGGCATTTCGGTCCAATCAATCGGTTGGAAAATCTCAAACTGATAAAGTCTTTCATCATAGGCTGACATTAGTTGGAGAACCATTGAAAAACCTGGGAGTACCTGAGAGCTGTTTCGTCCTCGTTTGGGACTCTTCATCAGGTTTTCCAATGGTTCTCTAACTGATGTCAGCTCATGAAGAAATCCTGTAACCAATCAAATCCCTACAAACCACCACTTGATAAAGTTTCGTTTCAATAATTGGAAATAATAGCATTAATTAAACGTTTATTCTCCACTCACTGGTTCTGACAGTGAATAAAGTTATCAGCCAAGCAAGTTAATTAATAATTAATTGATATATGGAAACAAAAATCAAAACAATTAGTGATGCCTTGAATACTGACTCATCATACTTATTAGCCTTTACTGAATGAATGTATGAAAAAGTGATCTTCCGCTTAACTGAACTGATTTAATATAATCACTCATGTTTTGTAATATACCAGTTCTACTTTTCACATTTTCACATATAAAGACCACTTTGTGATTTTTTTTGCTTGCTTTGACTAATAATTTTATAGTGGTTATACATCTAACCAGAAAATAAACATGACTGGTGAAAATGAATCAGTGTAAGGAATATTTATGAAGCAGTTGGTTAACAACAATCATTAAACAAAAACCATGCTTCCTACTTTCTCCCTCAGGTTTTATAGTTATGCATTCATTATAATTAAGGACTAATGGATTGTTAAGAGTAGTAAGGTTTGTACTCAGTTTGTAACCTAACCATTTTATGAAAATTGTTAACAGAATGTTAAAATTATCGATACTTTACACCTACGACAGACAACCTGAATTCAGTGATGTGATACTGTCGTGCAATCAAAGGAGAGTCTTCAGCAAAGTGTTCTCGACGAATTTTCTAATTCGAAAGTATCAGTTGCACTGAAATCCTTTGAAGTTTGAGGGAATAATATTGTTCATGACACACGAATGCTGATACAAACGTCCGCAAGATAAATACGCTGTCTTACACTCTAAACATGCGTACAAACATTGACTTATCAAACATGATTTAACTGTGTTTCATTTAGAATTGAACTGAGGATCCATCCGGTAGGCTTTCGAACACAAACCACCAATCAGGTAAGGAATAAGTTGTTAATGCGAAACCTGTGACGACTCACATTCACAAATTTCAGCTTCGGTTAGTGATAACTCGGTTACGTGTTAGAATGACTTACTGAACGAAAACTGAAACCTATGGCAGCAACTACTGTGTAGTCAACTGAAGTAAAAATGGTATGAAGTGGTAGTATCAACAAATATACCATTAAAATTTAATCAAAACACCTCGAAATACCCGTGGCTTATAAACAGTCATGACAGCTTTATGCATCTTATTAAATAAATTTTATTTTGCTAGGTAATAGTGCATCAACTTAATTTATAGTTAAAAGTGATTTGCAAGGTGTAACTTATGAGCCGAACAGGTTACCTGACTAATCAGTAAGAGATAAAAAGCTGTTTGACCTACAGTTCTATGTAGCTTAATAGTAAGCATTTAACAGCATAGTGATGAGAATTCATAATGACACCATTATTACAGATACTTGTACATACTGTGCCTGACTTATAAACCTTTTGTTAATAAAACTTAATCTAAATGATTTTTATTTGTTTTTATAACATTAACCTATAGAAACAGTGCATTGAATTTGCAATCAATGCAAAACCCTTGTGTAGATATATGCCCAGTAACATTGCATCAACAAAATACAGAATATGGAGACTGGTTGTCTCAAGTCCATTTGAATATTACATTATGACAATGATCGCACTGAACACTTTAATACTTATGATGAAGGTTAGTGGCATATTACTCTTCTTATTTATAAATGATTAGTACTGGAAATTTTTTATTAATTTATTGTATACAGGCTAAAATCATTAAGAATACAGGCTAATAGATACTAGTTTAAAATCCTAGGCTCAGTAATCATGCATAGACTAAGCAGAACTCGGGAGGAACAGACAAGGGAAAATCAAGCAGGCTTTAGACCAGGTAGAGGGTGCATAGATCATATCTTCACTCTTCGACAGATTCTAGAACATAGACACACTTTTCGGCGTCCAACAATTGTCATATTTCTTGACTTGAAGGCGGCCTTCGACTCCGTGGACCGAAAAGTACTATGGCAATGTCTGACTGTGAAGGGAGTGCCAAGAAAGTACATTGCACTAATCAAGGCACTCTATTCAAACTCACGTAGTCGTGTAAGGGCTTATGGGGAATTGTCATCTGAATTAGTAACAACCAGTGGTGTCCGACAGGGATGTCCACTTTCCCCATTTCTGTTTAACTTCATCATAGATATGCTAATGGAAGTATCCTTAACTGAACGTAGTGACTTAGGAATCGACTTGTTACCAGGGAATAATCTAATGGACTTAGAATATGCAGATGACATAGTCCTGTTAGGGGAGGATGCTGACAAAATGCAGAGTCTTCTGAACACCTTGAGCAGCAATCTTCGTATGTTTGGCATGCGATTCGCCCCTGCAAAATGTAAGATGCTGCTACAGGACTGGACGACGTCAACCCCTAACTTAGTGATAGGGAGTGAAGTGATAGAACATGTTGACCACTTCACCTACTTGGGAAGTTGTATTAGCACCAACGGACTGATTGGCGATGAAATCTCAGCACGGATCCGAAAAGCTCGAGCTGCTTTCGCTGACTTACACCATCTCTGGCGTAGGCGTGACATCCGGTTATCAACCAAGGGACGTGTGTACTGCTCATCAGTTCGCTCCGTCCTTCTCTATGGCTCTGAAACATGGCCAATACGCGTTGAAGACATGAAAAGGTTGACTGCTTTCGATCATAGATGTCTGCGATCTCTGTCTCACGTTAGGTGGTTTCACAAGATAAGTAATGTTGACGTTAGGCGTAGAGTGTTGGGCAAAGAGGGAAAATCAATCGACGAGGTTATAAAGTTACATAGACTAAGATGGCTAGGTCACGTGCTGCGCATGCCTAACCACCGCCTCCCCCGACGGGCATTGTTAGCTGATATAGGTTCAGGTTGGAAAAGAGCCAGTGGTGGCCAAACAAAAACATGGCATCAATCCATGAAATCCTTGACAGTTAAACTGAGTCAGGTAGGGAGATGCAGACTCCCGGGTTGGGGCCCTCGGGACTCTAGGAATCAATGGCTGGAGACAATAGGTGACATGGCTCAAAATCGTTGTCAATGGCGCAGATGTATTCAATCTCTGTAATCTTTCATATTCCTTTCTACCATTACCCATTCTGTTTCACTCCTATATTTGTCAAACTCTATTAATTCTCTCCACTCATCTTCTTGTCTACCTCTGTGTGCTATTTGGAACGTGGCAACTCGAACTGCTGCACTTCGGTGCCAAGTTCTATGTTGAATCCAGCCAGCCAGCCAGTTTAAAATTAGGAAGATTCCACACTGGAATATTATGATTTTACCGTTAACAACGGTCCTCTTAGTTTCGAGTCATCTGGTGGTTAGAATTCCTTGCTTTCAATCAGGCTGCTTGGATTTGACTCCAGGTGCAGGATCTCTTGTGAATTGTTGATTAAGGGATAGAATGCCTGCAAGCCACGCATACGATAGGAATTTGATTCCTGACAGACGTACTCCTGAAACTCGTCCAGTCCCATTCCGTAAAATAAGGATAGGTGGTAATGAAACTTTAGGGCTTGAAGTCCCATTTTCTACTCGTATCACAGAGGAATGAATAAAATCCATTAACGGAAGTTAGTTTAAGGTGTGGTTTTATTAAGTTATGATTTTTAGTAACTTTCAGTGTATCAAATGAACTGTTACCTTTTCAATCAGTAACTATATTATCTAGAGATCTTTTACAAAACGAATGTAGACCTCCAGATTTGATGTTTATTTCTGTAGAACGCGCATACACTATTATCCTTTCGCTCCCTCTTAACTTCATTTGCCTTACATACCTCTGTTTAATTGGTGCCTATGAGATTCACTATTCAGTTTATCCTGATTCATAAGAAAAATGTGCAAATTTATAAAAGAAATATATAGCCAATGATATCATACTTACATACAGTTTAATACAATAAAAAATATGTTAAGTTGCCCTTCTTAAACAAATGTTTATGAATCAATCAGGCTTTAGTAATCCGGTAAGTCTATTCTAATGACATGTTTCTGAGACAGTTGAGGCAGTTAATTAATGTCCAGTTATTAATGATGATAAAAATCGACACAGACTTTGAGTTCACTCCTGGACTCAAAGATAGTTTATCTGATCCTAACTCTTCTTCATTCACTTCCTATCGTTCAAGTTATGTAGAGTACACTGTGGTGGTGTGATACGGACGTGTTCCAACGGAATATTATTCTCACATATTCCAACAGTTCAATACAGCAATAGCAACAGAATACAATGTATACTTGAACATTCTATATCGTGTCGTCTAATGTAAACCCAAATCACACGCTGTGATTGGTTAGAGAATATAAACTATATTATATATATATATATATATATATATATATATATATATATATATATATATATATATATATATATACCTCAGATTCCGCGTGTTGCCTTCTGCTGTTACAATACAAATGGGCAACTTCACCTGTGGGACCGAGATCCCTTGATAGCCTGTTTGGGTCACATTAGTAAACACAAGACCTGAGTAGAATTCTATCTAAGCTTTAGAGTTATATACCACATACCTAAGACATTGTCACTACACTCGGTTTATTTCTATTTATAGCTGAAGATGTGATGATATGGTCGGATAAGTCAGTACTCTGAATTTAGAAAGAACAGTTTCAGGCACTGTTCTTCCCGTAACCTCCTCTTTCTCTAGTCTTTTTGTTTAAACAGTTAAAGTTACAATGTTTTATAATTTGTATTCTTCTGATAAATAAGCTTCAAACATTCTGTCGAATTCTCTATGCATGTATACCCTAACTAACTACATTAATTTATTATGTTGATATTTCGCCTTTATTGTATTTATTCCACGTATTGATTATATCAAGAAGAATTATTTACCATAGTCTTACTATCTTCTGAACGACGCACACAATATTTGTACTAGCAACCAAGGCAACATTCAACAACCTTGAACTTTTATCTATTTTCATTTCCAGCATTTCATGAATTTAGTATGACTAATCATCATATCCACTTCACACTGCTTTAGGATTGGATTCAGCCCACCACATTTTTAATACAAATACTGTAGAATGTCCGCCAATCATGCATGTGGTCCATGGTTCGACCCCCAGCCGACACACTCCTAAACACGTATTAATACAGGTAAAGAGGGAAGGTTGGGTATGAAACTAGCAACCCCACTCCGTTAAAATATATACCACTGCTACCGGAACTTCAAAACTGTAGCTTGAAGCTATATGTTCCACTGGGAACGTAAAGGAATAAAGTAATAATGATAAAAGGCTGTTTACTCTGTTACCTTACAAACTGAAAGTCATGTGCTTTTACGTCAACACCATATTTTATATTTAATGTATGCACCCTGTTGTTATTATAAATATAAGTTTTATTTTTTAACTGTAAAAACCGGTATAAAGTTTATTGAGAACTTCTTTTACGTCCAGACTTTAAACTAGGGGATAATTTTATAAGGACGAAACTGAGAAATATTCATCTATAAAGTCATGTGTCAGTGTTCATTAGCAGTGAAGCAACAGCTTCAAAAACGTCTCTTCGACAGTGATTATGACGTATATTGATGCTAGTTTTCACCTGTTAAACTATCTGATTATAAAATATGTCTATCAGTTATATTCATAGTTTTTAACTGCTGACGTATAAACAGAAAATAAACGTGATTTTTAGAGGTTTTTTGTATTCTCTTGGGTAATCACTATTTCCTATATCTTTAATAGTCATTTGAATTATTCACTTAATAATCTATTTTATTCACACAATTTTATTTCTATGTAACAGTATTATCGACCAGACTATACAGATGCTAATATGGGTATTCCTGACTGGGAAACACAAAAATATCAAAATTATTGTAGTACATTAGTGTATTTGAATACAGCATTCACAGCAATGTTTACAATGGAATGTTTGCTTAAATTAATTGCATTTGGACCAAAGGTGAGAACAGAATATTATTTACAGTTTTTTCCATGCACAAAACCACTTATATTTTTTTATTATTTTTTTCCTTCACATTCCCAGTGGAACATAGGGCCTCAAGCTAGTGGCTTGAAGTTTTGTGTAGCAGTGTTTATTTTACAGAATAGGGCTGCTAGCCACGTGCCCAACCTTTTCTCTGTACCAGCATTATTTCTGGCTCAACGAGGTAAAGGAGTTTGTCGGCCGGGGATCGAACCCCGGACCATGTGCATAGTCGGCGAGCGTCCTAACCGCTGTGCCACCGACGCACGATATCTAACATAATATGGGTAAATTAAAACACGTAGTTTTTCGAACCAAAGATGAGTGTATAAAGAAGATGTTATACCCAGAGATTTACTGGTGGATGGTGACTAGCAGGGGAATCCAGGATGCTCATTTCGTCCTATTTGAGAATCGTCAGCTGGATGTACCTGCATTCCGCAGTGAGTGATAATGTTCCCAACCTGAGACCGAGCGCTTCGGCTCAATCAATCGACGGGAAAATCTAAAATTCAATTGAAAGATGTTATACCACTGTGAACCGTTTAGTTATATTATCCATTATCCAATACATATAAAAATTTAAAGAACCAAGAATTATATTTTTCCCTTATCAAAACGAAAATTCTTGAACACAAATAAAAATATAATCGATTGCAATCAGTAGAAAATTACCAGTACAAAATGTTTTCGGTTGAAGAAATCATTTAATAATGAAAATTAATAATAGAAAAATAATGGAAAAGCAAAATGCCTTTAATTCTTTACTTAATAAACAGTTTTCCACTAAAAGGAATCACTTTCATAATCTTTAAGTAATGAAACTATTATTATTACTATTACTGTTATAAACACAAAGTAAGGGAGATTAAAGTTTGATTTTTTGCAGTTAAAAATCAAGCTGTGTTACAGATGATAACGGTAACTAATTTTTCAATAGTCAGCCGAATGTATGAATACTGGACTACTTGAATGACATTCATGATCTAAAAAAAGTGATGACACTATCTCTAACTGTTTACCTGAATTACATAGTAGTTTTCAGGCAGAACATTAGGAGGCTGTCAAAAGTTAAATTTACCTATAAGCATTATTTGTCTGTATTTCAAGTATCGAGGACATTTACTGAATAATATAATGCTGCTTTTGTTGTGATAGATCTGCATAAACTTTTACATATGCTTCAATATTCTCCATGTCAATTTTCAAAGATTTGATACTGTTATTCAAATTTTAACTAATATATCTTTCAAAAATGACATAAAAACATTAGCTGTCTTCGATCATAGGTGCCTGCACTCTATCTCCCGGGTGAAGTGGTATAATAAGGTGAGCAATATTGAGGTTAGGCACCGGTCGAGTTCTAGGTAAGGAGAGGAAGTCAGTCGAAGAGGTTGTGAAGTTACATAGACTGAGGTGGTTAGGACATGTGTTACGTATGCCTAGTCATCGTCTTCCTCGACAATGGGCAATGTTAGCTGATATAGGGTCAGGCTGGAAAAAAGCCAGCGGAGGTCAAACCAAAACATGGCTTCACCAGTCAATGAAATCTACAACAGTTAGTCTAAGCCAGTCACGTAGGAAGGTGTAGACTTCCTGACTGGTTGGGGTCCTCGGGACGGTAAAAACCAATGGTTGGAAACAATTGGTGATATGGTTCAAACTCATTGTTCTCAATGCCTGGCGCAGATGCATCCACTCCTTGTGACGTATGATTTCCTATGAAACTGTTTTGTTCTTCGTTATTACTATTCCTTTGTCTCACACCTCTGTTTACTGTCTCTATTATGCTTTTCTTGTACTTTGTTCTCTTGCTTTGTGTGCTACATGGAATGTGGCGACTTTAACTGCCGCACATATGTGCAAAGTTCTATGTCGAAAACAGACAGATATCTTTCAAAAATAGTATTTATATTTGTTTTACAATTGTAATGTGTCTAACTATATAGGTATCAAACGTAAAATAATTAATATTGACACACTGTATGTTTTTCAGAGTTACTTTCGGGATTCTTGGAATACATTTGATTTTATTACTGTAGTTGGTAGTATAACAGATGTACTTGTTTCTGAACTGCACGTAAGTTGTATTTTTTTAATTTTCGCAGAAATATATATATATATGTATAACACGGAAAATATTTAACACATTAATACATTTTGATAGACACATAAAACATTTATTAGATAAATTTCATAACTTTTATCCTCCTGCAGATGAAATTTTGAGTAAATCTAATACACATGATACATCATCCTTCACCATCACTTTTAATTTATTGGCTCAAACATTTTTGAAAGTCTTATGCTGACACTTTTTGGTAAGATAGAATATAGCAGCTCAAAACCCCCGGTTCTTGCGAGTGACTTTTACTAGATGTTGGGAATAAACAATAAAATCCTATTTGATCGTTTTTATTTTCACCAACGAAAGTTAAAATAAATCAAACTTAAATATTTCGGAATAGCTCCAAAAGTGAGACCAAACGAAGTAAAGTTTCTGATATTGTGTAAATGGTAAATTTACTAGGTGGGTCATCCTGATAAATCAGTAGGTAGTTTCTTTCACGACTAAATGACCATAGAGAACTTACTGAATGTTAGGCTTTCTATATATATATATATATATATATATATATATATATATATATATATATATATATATATATAGTCCCTAATATATTTGTAACTTTTGACAATTGCGAATTCATATTAACGAAGAAGTTGAGTCGGTTAGCAGGAGAACAACAGACTCACCATTACTACGCGGTGCTTCAAATACTCAGGCGTCATATCTGCATGTCATCTAGAAAATTTTAAAAAGAAAAGTGAAGAAACGGAAACTATATTAGTCGAGGGTAGTACTATGCCGTGCCCAAATGGAAAAATATAATATCAAAATTAAGACAAAGGTAAAACGGAAATGTTAACTTATCTCTGAGATTTGACTCATACTTTCAAGGGTGTGAAACTGTTGACAACTGTGGTTATGTAAATGCGTAAAAGACTACATACTGTCCTTTGTATGTTATGTGATAATAGATACATTAATCTTTCTGAATCTCTATAGTATCTGCTTTGATAAAGATGTTTCAAGCTTGTTTGAAGGATGGACTCTTCTAAAACTCAGTGAAATTTTTTCATATGACAACATTCAACTAAGCTTACTAGTTCCGGCTTTATCATAAGCTGTAAAACACAGAGATATTTTGGTTATAAAATTTCGGTTTAACACCCAAACCTTTAACTTCTTCTGTAGCTCATTGCCAAAAACGAATATCGGCAGTTGATTCATTTCATATCAAGAAATATTTGAAGGCCGTTTTTCAGTCGTATGGAACTGGTTTGTGATACACCTTGAAACAAACTGATGGCTTTACATGTAATGCACTATCACTTCAAAATATTTGATGAGAAAACTTCTGTAATGTGAATTCTACTGCTTATAATTTTAAAAGTGAATAGTTGTTCGTAAATCTTTTTGATTATTTAATTGATCCTACATAAACATGATCAGTAATCACACTTATTAGCACTTTAGTCTGTTAAAGGAATTCGAAGACTATAAAAAAATGCACTAATCTTTAGCGTTTTGAAATTTCTATTTTAAAAATAACAGCATTTAATCAAAAGGACTTTAAGTCTATTCTCCTTTATTGACAGCTCTATAAAAATTAATTTTCATATTACCAGTAACAACCATAGAATAGAATTAATTTTAATTGTCTTTTTCAGTAGACGCCATTAAGGAACAGTTTTTTTAACAGTGCACTGAATAGTTATGCAAGAAAAAATTAGGATAAAAATGTACAGAGCTGAGCTGTATAGTGGAAAAGCTTTCGTTATTTTTAGCCACTAAGCTCATTTTTCCAATTAAACTATTGTTCAGGGAGAAGTAGTTTTGTTTCACCCGGAAACTCAGAATCATGTTAACAATTTCCCAATTATAACCTAAAAGACAAATTTGTCCTTGTTGTAGAATAAATAATATCCTTGTAAGCTGATACATTTTGTATCATGCTACTGTGATTAACCGATGATTAAAATAATAAAATCTCTGAATACAGAATCCATTAGTGTATCAATTACACCGCGATAAAACAAGGCAGCCTGCTTGAATTACTGGCTACCGAAATTGTTTTCCACCAAAATGATTAATTTCATCTGGATTTATCATCGTTTTAATTGTCCAGTTATTTCAAAAGAACTTGCGCACTAATAAAACTTGCCTCCAAATAAACGCTGTGTAATCCTCCAACAAAATGAAGATATCCTTCAAATTATTAATTTACACGTATATCCTGTATGAAGAAAAAAGTATTTTCGAACTAAATATGCTGAAACTTTTGTACCATGTGTCCGCATATAGTCTGAAATAAAGTTTTATTAATATTGTCTTGAATAAGTTGTTGGAAGTGTTTATAGTAAATGTAGTGAAATATCTCATCAAATGATTCTTTTAAATTTATACCACTTGTATTTTAACAGCTGATGAAATGGCATTAGTCACTCAGTTGGTGACTAAGTCTACAGGTAATGACTCAAGCATTATGTTTAACACCTGGTTAGACGTTAAAGTGCTGTATATCTGAAGCATAATGAACAATATGCTCACCACTCAGTTTCAGGTAATAATTTATGAACTAATCAGTCCATAATGGTCAGTGTTTGTACCAAAAACTCCTATGCATTTTTCTAAATGTTAATCAATAAGGATATTATGAGTACTACTTCGAATAACTGGTTTGGAAAAATGCAACGCTAATGTATCCGTGTTTTCAGTACAGTTTTTATATCCTACTTATATATATAGTTTATTCAGATATGTTTGTTTCTGAAGGATCTATTCTAATCCAATTTTCCCATTTGTTCTCTCTGTTCTCAGGATTCTTCATTTCTTAATCTAGGTTTTTTAAGACTTTTTCGTGCAGCTCGTCTAATCAAGTTAATCAGACAAGGTTATACTATTCGAATACTTTTATGGACATTTATTCAATCATTTAAAGCACTACCTTATGTATGCCTCTTGATCACAATGCTCTTCTTCATTTATGCTGTAGTAGGAATGCAAGTGAGTTTGATAAATTATTCTGTTGATAATAACTGTAAGACCGATAATCGGAAAACAAATACACACAAAACAAATCATTGTTACCTTTAAATTTCAGCAGTTTATAGTAGACAGATCAACACACCGTACAGCAGAACTGAATGGTGACTTATCTTGAGTGAAAACTTAATTTACCATCAGAATTGTCAGTTTGAAGTTTGCGATCCTGTGGTCAACCAGGTTTCTGTTTTACCCTATTATATAAGACTTGTTTGCAAACCTTGGGTCACTTCAAGCACTTTTCACCGACAGTATTAAGTGAATTTAAAAGGTTATATACCAGTAAGGTTTTAAATATGAGTTCCATTCCAAGTGGTTATAATTAGATGGTTGGAGGCAATCGGCAGGAAGCCTTGAACCTAGGTTTCGTGCTAGTTGGCACTCATCAGCAAGGCGTACCTGCAGCTTTGAAGGAACTCTTGTCCCTTCTGAGATTCAAACCCGCGTCACCCAGTGCCGCCTGCAGTCAGAGACATTACCACTGAGCTATTCAGGCTCGCGATCGACCTCCTGTAGAACTGTATTAGATATTTTTGATTGCACACTAGTCAGTAACTAGTGTAATGTGTCCAGTCCTATCTTCACTGCAGACTGAATTCGATCAGTCAAGCTCGCAATTTGGCCACCATGCTAGGTGGCTCGCCATTACGGTGCACTGTGAAATGTTGGTATTAGATGGCGAGCCACCTAGCATGGTGGCCAAATTGCGAGCTTGACTGATCGAATTCAGTCTGCAGTGAAGATAGGACTGGACACATTACACTAGTTACTGACTAGTGTGCAATCAAAAATAAGTGTTTATAAATATAAATAGTTAGTTAATTACGCCCTAGAATTACATAGCCACTTGGTGGTCGGTAATTTTCGTTTACTAAAGAAGAATGTGTTATTGAATTGAACTGACTTTTGGTAACATTATCAATAAAAGGTTCTTTTGTAAATGTGAGAAAGTGACAGTAAATGTCAGTGTATATGCTATAAGATACAGTAGTATTATTTTTGTTTCCACTTTCGGTGGAAATATCTTATATAATAAAAAGTTTTGTTTCACTGGTTTATTTCAATTAACTGTTTGTTGGAATCTCTGTACAAAAGCAAGTTTACTAGGTTATGTGAATGACCTAGCACACACGGAAACGTTTCTGTTTCCAACAATCATAAAGTTGTATCACTTACTACTTGGAATTAGTACATTTTTTCCAAGTGGTTGGCTATTCAATAATTAAAAAAACAAACATTTATGAAGTAACACTAAAAATATTTTAGGTAACTTAGAACAGAAGAACTTCGATTGCATAGAATGCACTGATATAGGGTTTACTTTGCCTCAGAACTCTCTTCACAGTGTTCGGCTAAGTGAATCCCATTATTATTTATTAACACAAGATAATTTTGAATAAGTTTCGTTATTTCCTGGACACGAGGTATCTTTTGCTTTTGTCAATCTGGCATTTAGTAGATTGTTTAACTTGTGAATATGTGGATCGAAATATTAAAGTTAGACTGATTTAACCGAAAAAGTGCTTACACATTGTTTCAGAAATCTCAGTTAAATCAAAGATTAACAAAAAAAGACATTCAGTTAATAGTGAGTTTTTTACTTGAATCCTAAAACTGTACTGTCGTGAACAGCATTTCATTTAAATGGCAAGAGTTTTGGTGGAAGATCACGACATTCAAAAGAAATTAATCGATTTAGTAATAAATAAATAATGATTTATCAAAATGAAAACATAAACCAGTTCTTAAATTTATTAATGTACTTAAAAGTAGAAAGAGCAGTTCAATAGCAAAATACTACATCTGTAAGTTAGACGGAGGCATGATATGAAGAAAAAGTATAATATGAGGGTGATGGAGATACGTAAATGATTCCCAAAGATAAAATCTTGGTACAGGTTAATTCCGTTGAGAATATAATATAAGTTAACAGTACTTACTTAAATTCAGAGTTGCGATGTTAGGTGTTACCACCGTACTCGCAGCTTGGATACAAGTAAAATCCTGTGTTGCAGTTTACTGGTCTGTATTACTTTAGTTTACATACTTTTCAGAAGGCAAACAGAGATTAATAGTTACACCAAAATGAACCCGGTTAAAAAAATGGAAGGTATTTAATTCCGTATAAAAGATACAAAGCACATAGCTATAAAGCTGAAAAGTTATATTTACTAGTTTCCCGAAATTTATAGAACTTCGATCGCGATTACAAGAATGGTTTCAATGTTAATGAGGATAGTACGTAAATATATATATATATATATATATATATATATTTACCTGAGCCTTCCAACATTTATAATAAACATGGTTGAATTGGTCGCGTATTCTTGTTTTCATATATATGATCCGCTTATGGGTATTTCAAGGTTCTCCAAATGACTGTTTTTTGATTACAGCTTTTCCGATATAAAAGTTTTGTAAGGATGAAAAGATATTTTGCACACTGTACAAAAAAACAATTCTGATCTGATACTCACTAGCGACTGGCCATCTTCAGGCAGTTACCAGGGGTTCTAGCGGGAAGCCATGACAAGTAGGGTAGAGCAGGTTGAAGATGAGGCAGTAACTCATCGAAGAAGACATTGCGGAGTGGCTGCGCTATGTCATGAATTGTCAGAAGTTAGAATTCATGGACCATTGTATCGGGTCCCAATGGTTTAACGGTCTAGGGTGTCTGGGCAAGTAATTAGAAGTTAATTGGTGGATGATGACTCGCAGCGGAATCCAGGATGCGCATTTTGTCCTATTTGAAACATAGTCGAAACATCTCTACAAGAAGCCAACGTGTCTCCCTGAGACTGAGCACTTCGGTCCAATCAATCGACGGGAAAATCTAAATTAAATTAAATAATTAATGTGACCCGTTGCACAAGAGTTGGCACTCATGGTCTAGTGAGTAACGCTTTGGCGTTTGAAACTGTGGGCACTGGGTTCAAGCCCCGATGGGAACGTCGTCACTCACATTCATATGAAGAGTCCAAAATAGGACGAAATGTGCATCCTCGATTCCACTGCTAGTCGCCATCCACCAATAATTTCGAAAATATGCTTTTGCGATTTTAGAGTAAATCTCTTTTTATTTCAAACATCCGTTGTTTGTTTTCTCTCGGAAAGTCTATATCCTTACCGTACTTTATATTTGGAGTTATTTTTACTGTATTGTGAATCCTAAACAAATTTAATGTTAGTTCCTCAAGACGGCTACAGATGCTCTTCCTCCTTACAGGCTATTTAATTCCATAGCTCCTGAAGCTACTAGTCTTATGTAATTTAGCTGTTTTCTCTTTTCCGACAAGACAAAGGCGGTACTGAAATGTAGAAATGAAATAATCGCTGATATGTAATATTTACAGTCCTCTGAAAACAAAAACTCCTTGCAATTACTACCACCTTAGTGATTTAACGCCTCATGGTTTTTCATTTTCATTTTACCAGATAATGAGTCTAATATAGTCTGCATTTCTGCCAACAAATACCTCACAAGTCTTTCTTTTCTTCATTTATGTTTAGATATTTGGTACGATCGCTATAAATGAAGCTGAAGGACAAATTACAAGTTATAATAACTTTCACAGTTTTCCTTATGCAGTCCTTTTGTTATTTCGGTAAGTTTATAACACTGTAATATTTTGATTTTGCTTTTTTTCATATGTCCGGTTGTGGAGTTCTAAAGAGGACAAAACACACGCCCAATGTTCAACTACCAGTCCTCATCAAATAAATGTTAGACTACCTTCCATCAGAAGAAGAAATAAGAAAATTCAAAATAGCCATAAGAGTTCGAATATATTGAAAATAGTGTTTACTTCTTCCATGATTACCTTTTCAAAATCTCAAAATTTAAGACAGAATAACTGCTCATTAATTTATTTAACCTTACTAATCTTTTAACTGACTTAATCATACTAAAGCCGCGAATTTTAATAATCTGTGTTTGTGAACTTCTAAACTACACAGATCGGCTTATGTTGGCAAATAACATGCATACTTCTATGCATATCATTTACATTTATCGCAAGCTTGATTGGTACGTTGTAGACCTTAGAAATATTTTGATTATTACATTCTTGATAAAGATTCACAACAAGTAAATTTGAGGCGTATAATTACTTCCAAAAATGACCATGTCAGATTGTACATTAAGTAAAAACAGTGAATGAACTAAACTACCATACTGACGAATGCATTAAATTTATGGCATGTGAATTTTGAGTGGAATTAATTTTAAAGAATCAATCTAATTCTCTCTAGTACCTTATTCACTCAATGCTACTCCCTAGATTATCGGATCAGTAATGAGACCTAAATGTTAATTAAAATTAAAGAGACATATTCTTTACTATCTAGGTTCGATTATCTAAATCTTGTAAGTGAACAGTTATGAAAAACAAATGCATCTAGCTGGTGGTTCTAACATCATTGTAATTATTTTGAGGAACTGTTTGTCTGTATTTTGAAAAAGTGCCTATTCGGAAGACATACCTAACTGTAAAAAGCGACAGTAAAGCGATGGCATCCTCTTGGTAGTTTAAAATATAGAAGAGAATACTGTGACTAGCATATACCAGACAGATATGCATATTATGCAAGCTTGCACATAAGAATTTCGTAACTATTCCTAAGCTTCCCAATTAAAGGATAACTGACCGGCATTTCTTCTAAATTTGTCATCACTTTAGTTAATAGCATTAGCGTGAAACAGTTTCTATTGTGAATCCATCTAAATCAATGGCATTAACTTGAATGCATCGATAGATAACTATATTATACTAGCATATGTGTAAGAGAAAATGGGTCGGGCATACATTCAGGAGGCCATCGAATGACATCACGCACCAGGCCATTGCTCAGGTAGAATCCAAATGTGAAGCGATGAGTGAATCATCCTAGGGTCGCATGGAGATCTTGAGAAGAAAAGGTGAGAGATTATGAGCAATTATGGACCCATCTGAAGAGGACAGCAGAACGTAGAGCAATGTGAAGATGTGTTACTGAAGCCCTATGTTCCACCCAGAACCCAAGGGAATAATAATAATTAATATTTATTACGTTAAGCTCCGATTTACTTCTCATAAAAATTTATTTAACATTTATTTATTTATTCCTAAGTTGATATGCTTCTTTAATGAAAATTAAGTAAATACATATATTTAGGTCAAACACAATTTCTGGTTGCTACAACTACAAAACAGAGATAATTTATTAAAGCTTTGAATGTATATTTCCCATCAATGAAACTGTACTTCTGAAGAATATAAGTTAGTTCAAGGACAGATGTTTTAGTTTCCAAAACGAATTTTCTTCTTAATGTCAGTTTTCTAATCTGTTATACTGTGATACTGCTTGTATAATACTTAAAAACGCTGAATAACATGATAACTAATTAAGGTTTAAAATATTTACGTCTTAAATGCAGCTCATTTAGTCAACTGACAAGTTGCCCACTATGTAGCCCTTTACAGTTGAGTTCTTTCATAATGTAGTTACCTGATTTAAAGAATTTAACTTATTGATTATCCTCTTATCCTCTTTCCATTTGATACGAGACTTATAAGCTATGAATTTGAGGGTAAATATATCATTATTAACTTTCAAGTATTGGTTTTGTAGGGAATTTGTTTCATTACATGGAAGATTTCATCATGGGCTGACATCAGCTAGAGAACCACTGGAAAACCTAAGAGTACTGGACAGCTGTTTCGTCCGAGTTCGGGATTCCTCATTAGTACGCACCCACCGGGGTTCGAAGAGTCCCAAACTGGGACGAAACAACTGTCCAGTACTCCCCTGCAGGTTTTCCAATGGTTCAGCTCACGAAGAAATCTTCCATATCGTTATTAAGTTGTTCATACTTTGTGTCAACATTTGTTTTTCATTAATTTTTGTTTGTAGTTGTGCTACAGGTGAATCATGGCAGGAGATAATGCTTGCTTGTACTTATGGACAAGAATGTGTAAATCGTTCAGCAAACAATTGTGGAAGCAACGCATCTTATGCATATTTTGTATCTTTTAATTTTTTCTGTTCATTTTTAATGCTCAATTTATTCGTCGCTGTAATTATGGATAATTTTGATTATTTAACAAGAGATTCATCTATACTGGGATCTCATCATTTAGATGAATTCATTCGTGTATGGGCTGAATACGATCCAGGTGCAAAGTAAGTCAAAAGAAAATGACCTAAATAGGTAGTTTTCTCTCTGATATTACTGAGACCAAAGTCAAAGTTAGTATTTATGCAATATTTATGTACACGAGGAGATTTCAAGTAACTTGGGTTATATATATATATTAAGTTCATCAGTCCAATGATGCGAGACACTCTATAACTAATTTTACATAAGTTGCCCATCTGCATGTTTTGCAACAGTATCATCACTTGGGCTGTTTGTTTTATCTGATGACTAATTTACTGCCTCCAATTTAAAATATTCCAGAGGTATTCGTTTTAATGTTTTCTAACGAAAATAAAGCACTCATATGGAAAATCTACCGATAAAGTGATCTGAATAATGACTCATTTTCTTTAATTTTACTTCCACACTATGTCAATAAACGTGTGGAAAACATTGTGAAATTTGCTTTCTATTTCTATTACTCTGAAGGTTTATTGCTTGAATAAAGGTTAAAATAAAACAACTGCTACAGGAACTTCAAAGCACTAGCTTAAAACCCTATGTTCCACTTGAACCGAGAAGGAATAAAATAATAGTTAATTAATGCATCTCTAAAATCTTCACAAAGCTGTGTTACATAAGTTTTCATAATCTTCAATCAAAGTGGTTGTACATTATAATAAAGGTTTTTGTATTTCCCAATGAATGAAAATCAAAACGGTATTGTTTTTACTGACGTTTCGCTATTTAATGCTAATAGCTTTATCAAAGTACTTGTACTTTGATTTGAACACATATTTTATGTGATGAACAAGAGTGATTCATAGGAAATGTAAGTAACATAGATCCGAAATCATGTACACTGTTAGACTATTAAAAGTTAAAAGGATTGACTATTTAGAGGATAATTAGACGAATATTATTCAGAAAACAACCACATAGTTAAACTATATTTCTACTCAGAAATCATAGAGTTATTTCAAAGTTGCAGGCAAACCTAAGGATACCAAATATAGGAAACGTAGAGGCATATATTACAAGATATGTGTAAATTTGGATTAAAGAAATGTCAGCAATAGTTTTCAAAAATGCTAGAATAACTAATAAATAGCGACGGCTCGTTTTTATGAAATCCAGTGAGACAATATTTCTCTAAAGTACTCATTACCAAACTTTAGGCTAATAAAACTCTCTAAAGTATACATGAAATTTGTATTGCTTCAAAATCCTCAATCCTGTTTAACATTTTAAATGACCTATACTTTGAGTTTTTTCAAAAGATCTTTCTCCCTGAATGGTTTTAGCAATTTATTTGGTACCCTTTATTTGATAGAGAAGGGTTCTTCAATATTGGCTTTGTAGCCAGTTTGGACCGGATGTCCTAATATAGAGCTATTGAAGCTTCTAACTACACCATTATTCAGCAACATTGGTAGATGTTCCTGAGTGAGCACAGAAAATCAAATTTCTAGAGCAATGGCCAACATAACTCGCTCCACCATAAGCACAGTTCAACTGGTAGATACAAGAAGAGGTACTTCATCGTTCAATTGAGGAATCGCCATCGGTCGTTTAGAAAATAAGACTTGTGGTTTATCAGCATTAAAAGCTCTTTGAATTGATTTTCTTAACTTCTTCGTGATTATTTCGCTAGGTATATCGCCCTTGAATTGCAGAAGTGTGTATAAAAAGCTTCCTGTTTACAAATGGTGAACAGTCCTTTTCCCCTTTCTTGATTATACGTTTTCTGATGAATTTGTCTTGATAGCTATTTTCAATTAGGGTGTCATATACAATCCTTAGTTCGTCCTGAATTACCTCTTCTGAGCACATAGCTCTAGCCCTTCCTTCCTAAATTTCTTTTGTACTAGAGAGGAAAGAAGCTATGAAAATGTGTATATTGTCCTGTCCATGTGCCTTTTCTATGCAAATTTCTCTTTATATTACCATCTGGATTTCTTGTAAGGAGAATATTTAGGGTGGCGATTCAATACATAACCTGATAATGATTTTATCAAAAAGAATATTCCTTGTTCAGTAACCATTCTTTTGAAAGCATTTTTGTTAGTCATCGCTTAAAAAGTTTATAGTAGTTAGATTAGTAGACAGATACACTATTCTGCACTTTGAGCAATCAATTAACCCACATACTCTTGCAACTTTAATCCGAACTAATAGAGTACTTTTCATAGACAATTTTTTAAGTTCCTTCACAGTTGTTTCTTGATTAATTAAACCAATCAGGCAACAATATTCATTGTTTATATGCGTGTATATACTCCTAAATATGCTAATTTTATGCGTATTTTTTTAATGCGTAAATCCAGACTGGCAGTCTGCTTCTTAGTTAAATCACATACCATTCAAAGTAATTATCAGTCAACTTATTCTTGGAATAAGTTGAACATTTGTTCTTTTTTTGTTTTCATAATTATTATTACGTGTTTTCTTCCTGAATAAAAGTTAAATATGATGTAAATATTTTAATATCCCATGAAAAAAATGTATGACTTACAAAGTCGAATTGTCGAAAAAAAGTCAATGGAAATAAATAAAAGGCAAAATAATTTAATTTTTCCGAAATTCTAAAATAACGTTTACTTAGTATGGAGTTTACAGAATTCCTAATACTGTTTTATTCCTAACGTTGTTAACCTTCAAATAATGCTGTAATGGATAGACCTTCCAAGAGATTAGGAGAATACAATAAAAGGGAGAATAGGGTAAAATTATCGTGATTATACAACTGGTTGTTCCTCGAAGTAGAATGCCAGATGTTCGGTTCAATTAATTTAGGATAATGATTATCCCACACGCTGCTACTGTAGCCCAGCCGTTGGAGTTTAAAGCTCAGTGGAAGTACTATCTATCACTTACAAAAATCTTCATACATTCACTCACTAAGTCTTATGTCTTAACTATTAGGCGTGCGCATTTAGGGGTGAATCCTGGTAGTTATTCATGTTTTAGTAATCAAATGAAATTTTCCAACTTAACGAGCTGAAATCCGTGAACATACATCTTCTCCTACTTTGAGGTTGTTTAGAAATGTGGATCCACAACCTTGGGTGAGGTAAGACTCATAATAAAAACACTATTAGATTCGTTATTAAAACGATCACTTAGTATCGACATTGGATAACGACTGTATTATGTAGCTAATTGTAAGAAGTCAAGATACTGAGGACACTGGAGTGCAAGTCACTATCAGGAGGGTGTTTAGCTCACTGAAAGATCTTACAGATCTTGATACACTCATGGCCTCACCAAAGTCCAAACCTTGAGCGTTCAATTTAAGACTGGAGTACATTATTATTCAATGAATTCCAACTTCAGTTAACTAGTGCCGTAACGCAGTCGTTGTTCAGTATCATCAATAAGCTCTTGTTTTTAAAATGACACAGAATATAACTACTTTCTCACCATTCTTGAGAACAGATTCCAGTTATATATTTCTAACTACCAATGGTTTAGACGATGTCATATATACCATATTTGTTACCATTACCACAGAAATTTATTATGAATCATTTAGTATCACTTGTATTCGTAAACGTGATATGTCTGCAATGTAAATGCCTAGGGAAATTTACTGTTTCCAAAAATTATGAAATCAATTACTCTCAGAGACAAAATATTAGTCATTGTTTCATATATTCTGCAATTTTCTGTATTCAATTTAAAGCTTCAGATGACTATTAAGTACAATGAAAACTGTGCAGTATAACAAGCTATCTGGTGTTTATTTTCTCTGTGATTATTTATTCTATCAATCACACAGTTATTGTTGGTTGACTTCTATCTTGCTAGATCTGTTAAACAGGTTGTATTTACTCACTAAATAAATTACACTGTAATAAATTTAAACTATAAATACATCCACTGAAAATAAAAATTAAAGAGTTCAATTTTTAATAGACATCCAACAACTCTCTTTCCGAAACCTGTCTAGCTCTTAGTTTACAAAGATAAGAACTATTGAAGGACCTAACGCCAGTAGAAAGTTTAAGCATTGTGGAAAAAATCAAATAAAGTATAATTATATTCCAATGGTTTACACACAATGATAAGTTTTGTTACTGGTAATTTTTACAAGTTGACCACGGATTGATATCAGTTAGGGAACCATTGAAAACCAGGGAGTACTGGACAGCTGTTTCATCCTAGTTTGGGAATCATCGGCAGTACACACCCACTAGGGTTCAAACCCAGTGCACAAACCACTGAAATATAATTATACTTTATTGAAGGACTATTTATAATTCTACTTGTTCAATGATAGTTTATGCAGTAAACCTTTTTTAATGTATTGACCTTAAGGTTTTATCAAGCTGACCAGGATGATTTAGTCGAAGTGGGATTTTGAAGCGTGAATTATTGTACTGGAGGGAAATGCCTGAGTCAACTGAACAAATACTACAACGAAATGTTAAGAATCCCTAACCAATATCACTTAATATAGATAGTAGAGTAACTAATATTTATGTTTTTCCCCAGTTAATAATTTTGGGTAGTAAGATAATTTAGATTTATCAGCATGTATAATACCACTGTATACTAGGACTGGTGAAAAACAAACTATATAAATCCTTATACTTAGATGGTAATATTGATAACAATAGATATTTTTACTTGAAGCTGTCTACATTCACCACAAGTAGCAAACAAATTGGCTTATCAACAAAAATATAGCATAAATTTAGCCTGCGTAAAGAATTAATATCAGTTACAGAACCATTGAAAACCAAGGACCACTGGACAGTTACTTTGTTCTAGTTTAGAAATCTTCGGTAGTCCGTACCTGTGACCACACTAGCGATCTAGCTCACATCCTTCAGGTGACAGGGTTAGCCCACTGACCATCTTAAACCCTAGGAAACTTTAAGTCATGTGAATATGGGGTTTTCTCAATCTGTTGTCTGCTGAATGGCAGTGTATAGTATTCTGTCTGTTGTCACTGAATTGCAAAGGTACCAAAGGTTAGGATTTCGAAATTCAATAAAACATTTAAGCCGTTTTATAGTCCTACACGGAATAAACCAACTGAAAGATATAGATCTTCACAACTTTTCTACCTTCTTGTATTTAATAGATTTGCAGGATCCAAAAGACAAAACAGTTGAGTTTACATTAATTTATTCATACTAAACAATTTATGAAAATTCCAATCTCTTTAACATCAATTTGTCTTCTACTTACCTGTCTTTCAAATCTCATTAATTGATTATTTTTTTCCCAACTAAAATTAAAGTTTGAAGTTTTTATTTACCTGAATCTCGAAGAAAAAAATCCCGTGAAATCCCTTTTTAACACATTTCATTCAAACTGCTCCTAGTGTAACTGTTTAGTTTTTACTTTCCTCTACTATTGCTTAAGCTGAAATGCCTTAAAATCGATTTTCAGACTGGTTGGTGAGATGGTAGGTTTGCTGAAAAAAGCAAGAATACTCATTTCCATAGTCGCCTGAATTAACCATCAACAACAAAATGCGAAAGCTTGAGGGTTTACTTACTGCAGTCACATCACAATAGTAAAAAAACTGCGGCTGAAAATTCAAACAGATAAGAAAAAAAGCCACATCTTGAAAAGAGTTGGCCGCATTCTTCATTTTCGATTCAAGCTTCCTTTTAGAAGAAGCATTATACGTGTAACAGAGACAACTGAGTACTGACAAACACACAAGGTATTTCAAATACACATCATATGTATTTAAGGAGTTTACTTTTAATACTGTTTAAAAGAAATATCAATTTAATAATCAATTTCAAATGAAGCTTATTGTGTGGGAAAAGAATGATGAAACTGATGAATGGTTATGACATGAGTAAAAGTTACGATCACTATCATTGTTGTGTAATCAGTTAAACTTAATAAGTATTATCTCCTGTAGTTTGGTTTGTAAGGGTTAGTTTTGTTTTTACGAGTTGATCACGGATTGATATCAGCTAGAAAACCATTGAAAACCAGCTGGGAGTACTGGACAGCTGTTTCATCCTAGTTTGGGAATCATCGGCAGTACGCACCCACTAGAGTTCGAACCCAGGACCTTCCGCTTACAAGGCAAGCTCGTATACCATTCAGCCACTGGGACCCAATTCAACCGGAAGGTCCTGGGTTCAAACTCCAGTGGATGCGTGCTGTCGATGATTCCCAAGCTACGATGAAACAGCCGTTCAGTACTCTCAGCTGGTTTTCAATGGTTCTCGAACTGATATCAATCCGTGATCAACTCGTAAAAAGTATTATCTCAAGAAAAGTAGTTTTCAAAATAAAAGATGTTCAGCACATGATATTTTTGTTTACTTTGCGAATATTCAAAATCTCTTCTGACGATATGTTTTCTGTCACTTAGTATTTTTTTATGTTTAGAGGGAGGATACATTATACAGAAATGTATGAAATGTTGAGAAAATTAGAACCACCTGTGGGATTTGGTCAAAACTGCCCATACAGACTTGCATACAAGGTAAGTCTAAATTCTAATTATTATTACTACTACCATAATTAGTATGATATTCAAGATAATCATTCTTGTCATTATATTACTATTATGAAGGGTAATTGTACCACAGCAGAAAGTCAGCAATTGCAATCTGGGTGCAAAATGTATGAGAAGTGCAAATATTTGTATTACAAAACAGAAAATAAAAGCCAGTGAACTGATGAACTATTTTATAAAATAAGAAATGTGTGTTAATTGTAAATTCTGAAGTAGAATTAAGCAGGAGAAGGAGGACGGGGTTGTGGGAAAACAGTTTGTAGTGCCTATAGTTGTAAGATATTTCCTAGCAGTACGGATAGCTTTTTATAGGCACGTGGTCGTTTTCTAAATTTATCACACATCACTCTGCTAATAAATGACTTCAGTAAGAGTTATACGGTTCTACAAGAAAACTGACATTTGAATTCAATGTATTTAATAGTCACATGGCCTACTTTATATCAGGCATTTATGCAAAATAGAAATTAACACGTTTATCTGTTAGGTGTCTCACCCTCTTCCTTTTTTATTAGAAACATTGAGCATTTGACGCAATGCATGTTCAATATGTTTTAATTATTCAAATATGCAATATCCTTTCTAACCGTAGATGGCGCTATAGTTATTTCAGCAGAACCAATGTCAATAAAAATTCCTACTACATATGTTTTACTGAAATAGGGATTCTCAGTAAATTTCTTAAGGAATTGGATAGCTTATAGTTTATTTAAATTTAATTTTGTATAGGTTTATCCGATGAAATGTGCATCTTTTCCTAAGCGTTTCAATTCTTGAATTGTACAGCTCCATATCATGAATATTTTAGTGTAACAAGCAAACATTCGCGCTCTTGTCAACTTAATATTATTTTGATTCTATGTGGTATAGTATTTGGCTCAAGGAAACTAGTAATGATCTATTGAAGTTCTAATTCACAAACTAAAAATTGATCCGCAAACCCTTCGGTAACCTGAATGAAGTATATTTCAGTAAATATTTGTGGTAAAACAAATCAGCTTTGTGAAACAAGTAATAAGGCATATATACCACTAACATATGAGTAAACCTCTAACCAAGATATTCATTCAAATAAAATTGTTACCATAGTTACTTGAGTAAATGATAAAGAAAATTAGAGTCGCAGTAGATAGCACGTTTTACTCCGTGAAATAATTGCACATTTGATGCACCAATCAAACAGAAAGGGTTGATCCAAAGTTCATGTTTTAGATGAAGTAATTAAAGTCTGTCCAATCAAAACTGTCACAAAAATAAACAACAATGAAACTCATGAAATGTTGTAATCCCTAGCTCAATTTCTATACCATCATAGGGAAGTTTCTCCTATTTATATTTTTTTAACTAAGAATACCTCAGCATCGTTCATAAACGCCTATCTCAAGTCAGGAGTGTTTTTTAGCTATTCCTAATTAGGCAGGAGCTTTCAATGACATTTTGCGCATAGATTCCCGTGAGAACGTTAAAGCACCTGTGCTAAGCCAATATACACATGCTGATTCGTAAATATTCACCACTACTTCAAAGAAATGCATCAAACAAGTGAATGACTCAGTTTAAAACACCTCTTGATCAAATTATTAGTACATTTTTTGGTACACATTGCTTCTGAATACGTCTTAAGGCATTTTTACTACTGATATGCGCCTTATTATTGACACATCAGTTGTTAGATGAAGATGGTCCCCCGACGTTGCCAAAAGATTGAAAGTTGTACGTACTATAATGAATGAATAAAAAAGCTTCTTAAAATGTGTGCATTCCAAAGAATTATCAGTGTCACGTACTCGTCCACAGTTGGCCAATATGCCATGTATTAGACGAATTGGGCGTCAGATGCTAAGTAGTAGAGATGCTGAGACCAAATTAGCCTAGATGGCTTGGCAGCTTCTTTTCAGTAATATTGTGAGTTGCATGGGCTTTACAACTGGCATAGAAGGTAGGCAAAATAGGCCTCCTTTCTAATATTTTCTAACACTTATCACAATTGTGTAATGAGTAATTAGTTTGTACAGAAAAAAAGCTTCTCTTTATCACAACATAATTACAAATCATATAAATATTATTCTATGTATATTTCCTTTTTGATCTAGAAACTAATTCGGATGAATATGCCTGTAGATAGTGCAGGAACAGTGCATTTTACGACTACACTTTTCGCTTTAGTCCGTGAATCATTAGGCATTAAAATGGCACCAGCTGAATTTATGGATACTAAAGATGCAGAATTACGTGAAACTATTAAAACTCTATGGCCAGTACAAGCAAAGAGATCTTTGGACCTGCTATTACCGCCAGATTCAGGTAAAACAAAAATTATTGTAATTTTAATGTATTTATTTGACCACCAGAGTATTTCAAACATCTGATCTGTAACTGTAATGCTTTTGTTACTAATTATATTCTGCATGATATACAGCATTTCGATCTGACACTGTAGATGAAGTAAACCAATTACTGTTCTAATACATTTTCTGAGGTTTCCTTTAAACTTGGTTAATGAAACAACAAATTATAACTATCGTCTTGATGAACACAAGCATGAAACCCAGCGGCTTTTGATTGACTGCAATTCTATAACATCACAGAATTCCACATACACTAAGGGCGTGAAATCTATCGTTAAGAGAGACTAGTTAGAAGTTACAATCATTTATTACAACCTTTCAACGTATACCATTGAAAAAGAAGACTTCAGCTGCTTATCTGAAGATTTGACTTTTGTGGTTATTCAAGCGGAAACATTACGAAAAAAACTATTACGCTATCTAACTGACAGATATTGTCAAAGCAACCGCATCCATTCTGTCGATACACTTTACATTTTCAATTTTGTTGAAGTAAGCTTTTGTTACAAATGTATCTAGTAAACTAAATTAATATACTCCTAGAAAAAATGCAGAAGAATTATAGCTCAGGTGGATGATAGTGATGTAGTTGTGTTCACTGAGCTGAATGATTTAATTGGGAAGCTGTTATTGTCTCTTTCTGGACAACATCTTCAGTGTGATATGACGTTTTAGAATTCTCGACTAAATACTACGTACCAATAGAAGTAGAGAAGACGGTGAGAAAATTCCTGGAAGCAGCCAGTCACGCTGAGGGTTATCACGGGAGACAACTATTAAACTCGTGGAGAATTTTGAAAGCCAGTCTCACATTACAATCTGCACTGAAGATGGTGTCTAGGAAGACAATGAAAACTTCGCTTTTAAACTACTGACCTCAGAGAACACAACTATACTGAAATATGTGACTACTTACCACTGGTGAATAGTAAATACTGATGAATACATAAAGAATACAACTTGATTAGAATGTTTTGGAAGTCTGCTAATTTTAATTTTGAGTAATTACTGATTTTTAGTGTTAACAAGTAGTAAACATGCTAGTTATAATTCTTTAATTAGGATAGTGAAATGTCAAAGCTAGATTGACTATCAGAGTAAAATAAGTCTGACATATCTCATAAAAGTGTTGGTCATCATCAGCAAGAATCGACTGTTTAACTGAAATTCATAGATGTGCATTACTTTCAGTCATCAGTTTTTGAAACAGTATAGAAAACGATGATGAAAAAAACTGAAACAAACACATATGAATGTGATAGGAAACATACTTTTTTTAAAAAAACGTAGTTGAGTAAAGAGTCTCCTCCTAGTAAATTTATTGGCATTTGATTTTAAAACGTTGTAAGAAATGAAGACAAAATGCACGTACCGTCTAGACTCTAAAGACTGACATTTTTCGTCTCCATTTTCATCACATGACTGAACTGATACGCTTAAATGTCATCAATAAGTTCGTAACTTTATTTGGAAGACAATTTCGAAAATGTATCGAATAATAAAGGACTAACAGTTACCTCATCAACCTGAAGAATACCTCCATGATATTTAAGATATTTTTACATCAGGATATGGATGTTACAGGAGTACTACATTGTTGTGTCTTAATAGTACCTCAGATATCAATGGAATTTCTTCACTCACTGATAATGCTGAAGAAAGTTTTTTCATAACCAGTTTACGTTTTAGTAAAGTAAACGTTACAATAAATTAAATTCGCAAACTGATACATAGAATTACCAGTTTGTCCAAGTAGGTAGCCAGATATCGGGTGGTGCGAACTAATTCAGGTCGGGTAGCCCGCTGATGAGTTCAGTCCCAAACGTCTGCCCGATGTTTAGATCACTTAGACTAGGCTAGCAAACAGTACTGGCTGACGTGAATGCTATTCAACTACTCATATCAACAAGTCAGTAGTATGTAGTTTCATGCAAATAAACATAATTTATTCCAGTGATGTTATTTGGAGAATCATTAAGTACATTCAGATCATTCTTTGTAAGTACTTTGTACAATGTTGAAGGTGGTATTCACGTAGCTGATGATATATTTCTATCACCTTTAGAATTAGTGTTTTTTATTCTGCTATGTACTCTAAGTAAATTAACGTCATAACCTGATAAACAGAAGCTTTTAAATAAAAAACAAAAAAATATGCTTTTAGAATTGATTAACGAAGCAGATACTTAAGATAATCAGGCGATTATATGGCACATCCCCTATTCCAAGTGGCGCAACCTTTTTCCGGCGGGTAGAGCCGCGTTTCGACAAATAGGTCAAATAAACCTTCACGATACCATGATAATCCAAAAATATACGCTTGAATTAATCTATTTAATTGCTAAGATATCAATATCAGGCAACACTTTCTGATACAGGTGCAGCAAATGTAATGCACTTCAAGAATATAATGTCACCTACGATATGCTGATCCGAAAACAATTTTTTAGTACGAAATTTCATTTAAAAACCATATAAAAACTACGATTTGTCATTAAACCAACATAATAAGAGAATACGACGCTACAATTTGCGAGGATATGCATTGAAGATATATATATATATATATATATATGAAAAAGCGAATAATAAATAGAGAAATGTATTTAATTTATATTTTTCTTATTTCGAAAGAGTATACATTCACTCGTTTAACTGTTGGCAAAATATATGCGGGACTACTGATTTATGAGAATTGGCAGTTGAATAAGTCAAGTGGAAATAAAGGCAGTTTACACCAATTGAGTACTGTAAGTTTTGCTTCAATCAACTGTTAATTACTTGATAACTGATTCAAATAAAGACTTGAAGTAATATAAGTTTAATTTCCAATCAACTATCCTAAATTTAGACCTAAATATATTTTCCACTGCCTACTAAAATTTCAATTAGCTAGTAATATTAAAATTTAAATGATCCGTTGGTTACATTATAACGTTAATATGACATATTCTAATGTTCAGTACAGATCTTGGTAGTTTCGCTCTATCGACATATTCAGCTGAATCCTTATGGTTGTTTTCAATTAATTTATGACAAAGCATTCACTACAACATTAAGCAACCGGATTCACAGTTACTCAATCCTATATAAGTTTACTTTAAATATCACACAGTGATGCAGTATTAACAACTGGATGGCATTTTGAGCATATCAGTTGGTCAGATGACTACATGATTTGTTTTATACATGTATTCTTCTCTCTTCCTGTTCCCCTTGTTGTTTGTTGCCACTTTTCATATATCCTGTATAGGCGTTGTGTTATTTTGATTACATGTGTGAGGTTTTGAATCGATAAATAAAGATTCAGTGATTAACCTCTGTCTCTCCACCTAACTATATTACTCTTTAATACGTTCACTCTTTCCTACCCTATTGTGTGATTACATGCAAGTGAATACATTGTGACGACGGGGTGTTTTGCTATATTATTTAACTTAGCAGGGTCACTCATTCTAGCTTCGGCTAAATTCCTATTTTCTGATAATCAAATTGACCCCAGATTAATTATATGGCATTTTTACCGGGCCATTAATCCTACAAACTGACTGAGTTGGTTGGTTTAAATGCCACCCTTGAGTATTAGAGTGTCTCGGTTCCCTCTAAATGCTGGTGTCTAACCCACCATCTTGTTTTCGTTTTATTTTACAGTCTGGCATGACCAACTCACCTTGTTCGTTTTCTTAGGCTTTCATTTATTCCATCCGGAATCGGCATAGATAGGTTTGGTTAAATATCTATATAATTAGGCCAGAAGCCTAACCAATAAGCCAGAAGATTTATGTAATGAAATCAAACAAGTAAAGGAAATATTACTAGTGCATAACTAGCCACCAGAATTTATTCAGAAATGTATGAGGACCCATAGAAAATATAAGATTAATAGCTGATTATGAGTAATAGCTTATGCTCGAAACGTCATCTAGTTGTTTATACTGCATCACTTTGTGATATTTAAAACACATTTATCTAATATAGAACTACATTCTACCACAGTGCCCAAGTTTTGCACTTACATGAATACATAGTTATGCAGGTATAAAAGGCACATCTTTTTAGAATATACAGTGATAAAAAAATATGCACACGCATGATGCACCATTTCCACACTATTTTTATAAAGTCAGCAGTAAAGATATGTTTTTCATTTAGCATAGGTTAGCTAACTACTTCCTTCAGACTGTGACGTTATTTATCTGTAATCGTATTTCTTCATTATTTCGTCTGAATAGGATTGACCTTTGATTCTATTAGCTTTAAGAATGGATACGTGGATTTTTGAAGTTTCCAGTTTGATATTTTTTTGGTGGTGTGTACCAAAAGAATCCAAGAAAAACCTTTTGTATTTATCAGCTGTGTGTATGAGTAATTCAATTATAGATCATATCCTTAGTGAGATTCAGGGACAGAACAAATTTTTTAAAGCAACGCAGCTTTATTCAGTAGTCTGAATACAAGATGAATTTATCGGAGATGAACAGAATCAAGTTAATACCCTGATCCTATCTGAGAATGATTCATCTAGAGTTAAGACTATTGGGTGAACGCATTTGTGACATTTATAAGGCGCTAAATGCCAAACTTTTGAATCAGTTTAAAATAATACACTAAGCATTTAACGATTCAAACTGATTAAATTTCCTAGAGGTATATTTTTCCAGCATGATATTTATGAATACACAAGGAGCATGAGAATTTTCGTTAGTTCTTTCCTGGTCAAAAGTTATTTTCTGCTAAGTACAGTTTCAAAAACTAAAGCTTTCCACATTATCTCCGGAACGTCTTTCAATTAATTAGGAAATATGCAATGCTGGTAAAGCTTGTTTTGAAATAATCCAATTTATGTGATATAGAATACTATCAATGGTACTGCATTCTTTGATCAGAAAATTGAAGTGAAAAATGAGTTTTGATCGCTAGTCACTTATAAACTTATTATTATAATTCAAACAAATCATTTTCTTTCTACAGAAACCTATACTTGAAGCATGTTTAACTCAAATGTTAGGACATGAGTAAGTTTAGTTATCTGTATAATCTATTGACATGTTATATAATATTTATTGATTAAAACTAAGAAACCACAATTTCCGTATAGTTCGTCTAGGTTATTTGGTTTATACAATAGGTGAATATGTTTGAAATTAGTTCTTCTTTTAATTTTATGTTTGTGATGTAAGCCTGCACATAACTAGCTTCTTTAATAAGCATAAATATGAAATTCGAAGAACAGCAAAGATTTATCATCCTCAGCTGAAGGTTTCCATGTATGATTGTCTTCAATGTTCGAAATCTGAAGTTTTCTATTAAGGTGAACAGATTTACTCAACAATTTTGTAGTTCGTTCTATATAAAAATTTTGTCACAAAACCAGCTGGAGAACTGTGCAAAAATGATTATTGATTGATAATGGGCGAAGTAAATCAACTATAACAATAAACGCGGGTTACCAATTGAGCCAAAACACTTAGCCAATAAATAACCGTTCCTTTCCCTTGATGTTTTTTCTTAAAATTATAGTTAAATTGTTGACTTGACAGCTAGAAACAAATTGGTGAATGAATTAGTCTTCTTAAGCTGCTAAAATGCACATTCACTTAACCTTCAAAATTCATCCTTAAGAATAAGAAAAATAGTGTTTCCTGTTTAAAAAATCATGCCTTGGAATCGGATATTAATGACTGAATATGACAGGAAAGCTGCACTTTATTTCTTCCTTCTGTGCTGTTAGCCGGTACTTGCTATTTTATTGATATGCATCCTCTCATTTCGGTTAAAATAAACTTTAGTATCTTAAAATCTTAATTAACTGACATCCAAAAGTACTTTGTAAGCCTGTAACGGGAGAAGATAACAGAACTGATAAAGAGCTTTTATTAAGGAAAAAACAACATATTTACACATTATTAGCTAAATTAAAGTTCTGCTAGTTCAGAGGAGAACAAATTATTGTGATTGGTTGGCGATTGGCCCAAGGTTAAACAAGTCGTCCAATGAAGTCATTTAATGTTGACAACATAAACTAAATCCAGATTTGGGGAATAAACACTCCTACCTCTGCGGCGATTGACTTAAAGTGTCGATTTCAATTTCGGTCACACCCTATCAATGTGCATCACCCCAACGGATATCATTTGAGATATTACCTCGCAGCATTTGTATTCTGAATGATTTATGTAAACCTATCAAATCGGTGGACTATTTTGCATTTGAAAAGTAACATAAAATGGACATACATATTCATTGCAGCTATGTCTTACACTTGGTCATAACGTAAAGCGCGGTACTTTGACAAATTCATGTATCTCTCGTTTTCCAGATATGTCATGCAACAATAAACTGATCACATTCAAAATAATAGATTACACTAGAATCATTGTACTGTGTATTCTTTTTTACTATTTATATATTGTTAAGTTTAATGATGACGTAGGGGTGAGACATAATAACTGAGCTTCTTTGCAAGGAAGTGTTTTAAGTTCTGCTTCTTTAGTGATTCAGAAAATAAATTACCCGGGGTATTCAGTTATTACGGTTGGTGTACACATTTTTAAGCATATCTATATAGCTCGAAAGTCTAATGAATTACCCTTTAAATAACTTTGGGGAATGAAATATACAATCTTCACATTGGGGCTAGAACAACTGACTGAGCAAATGGTGCAATGTTAAACTGAATTGAATATCTTTCAAGTTCTTTGAGAAGAGAGAGTAATCGGTAACCTACAGGTACGCAGTTTGGGTCTGCTTTAAACAAAGATTTCTCTTCGACACTAATCTATCATCTAAATATACAAATTATAAGGTTCCCACAAAGTTATCAGGAATAATTTAACAATGAAATTTATTCAATATTAAATAATCTACCTAGCCTGTTAATGTTTTACCAATGTGTAAATAATTCAAAAATAGAGTAGCTCAGATACATTCACTGATGCCCCAAGTTTGGCCATTAGAAAGAATTTTCATCAGTGACTTTATAATTTACAAGATTCAGTATTTTGTTTATACTTTGTACTTCAAACCATTTTACACATATTTACATGAATATTTTTTTTCACTTTATTTTACTTGAAGTCCATTTCACAGTAGCGGTCGTTTACCGAACCCTAGTACAGAACATTCACGTTATGGTAGCAGAATAGATCTTCGATCAGTTAGCAATATGGAAATCGATCATGTAAGATTCTTATAAACAATTAATAATATTGATTATTAGTGAAAAGATATCCGCTTTACAAATATGAACTTCTCGTTGGTAAATCCTAATCAACAGTAAAGGGATAATTAGCAGTAACTGACTGATCATAAAATAAACTTGAAAACTGATATGCTACACCTGCTGGGAATCACTAGGTGGAGTGTAAAGACAGCTAGTCATCAGTTGCACCGAATAGCATAGGTGTTACATAGCAATTTGATAGGAATTAGAATTAGATGATTAGTAGACTCCATCCCGATAATTCAATTCTAATTTGCTTATTTGGTATCTTGAAGATCATGGGGTTGATCCTTTGTCTGATAGTGACTGTACACTGGTGAAGACAATCAAACGAGAACGAGTTTTAGTAGTTACTTACCTGATGTTGTATTGTGAAGAAATCTGTCTTAAAATTATCGTTGTCGCGGGTTTTCTTTTATTCTCAAAATGACCTAAATGATCACGACAGAAATGATTGGTGATCAGATCCAACTCTACTACCAAAAAAATACGTGTGTGGTCAACATCATCCGACTGACCATGTCGAGGAAGCTAGTCTTCTTACCTTATCTCATTGAAAATAAGAACTAGTTTTACTTAATCACAGAGTCATATGGGATTCTTTATAATCTACTTACATAGATTCACTCGTAATTCATAATCCTATCTAAAGTGACCCAAAACCACAGGAAGATAGAGAGGGATGCAAAGTTCTTGCATCTGAGTTAGCAAGGAATATATCTAGCCATCTGTGGAGGGCGTGGTTACTCACACCACACTGATTCCGACAGTAGACCGATATTACCTTTACGCCTCTATCACACGAAAGTTGGATTTCGGGTTTGAATAAAGCAGGACACTAAAACGTTGTTCAAAACTTTACTCTAATTACTTAAAGCCTAGTAATACGCATTAGCACTCGGGATTTTCCTCGCTATAGATACATAAATCTTGACAGTAGTGTAAATAAAGCTTAGTATTTTCGTATCACAAGTATCTACAAAATTTCATCAAAGATTATAATCTTTATTTTAAAATGCTGTAGTTCACTAAATATAATAATGATGATAACTCCTTTTGTTAATTTCATATATTTAGATGGCTACGGAGCATAATCACAAGGATGTTGCTACAAAATACAAAACTCATGCAAATGAACTAAGAGAAAAGTTAATTCAGACTAAACAACAGCAACTGAAAGATGAAAATAGTCTGGATAAAATAGTTAAAAACAATAGGAACACTGAGATCACAAACAACAACAATAATAATAATGCCAGACAAAACTATCCGAATATTGTTATATCACCAGCTGAGAAGTATGATAAAACACCATATATTCAACAAGGTGATATGCATGAAGATGTAAATGTTACCAGTGGGAATGATGATGTGGAAGGCGATAATGAGAGAGATGCGCAGTTAACAGACAGTTATATATTGAGAAATTCAGACAATTCTTTGACCACTACAACAAGTACAGATTACATATACTATCCTGATTCATATCATCAATATAGACTACAAAATTCCACTGCAACACCACAGGTCCATCGAAATCCTCAAGTTAATAAGATTAAAGTCTATACAGATATGCCATATGGAACAGCAGTTTATCGTAATAATAATAATACTGATACTGAGAATACAGACGAGAATAATAGGCATTTAATTCCAAGTAGTAATCAAAAGTTAATCTTCTATCCTCATCCACCTGAAACAGATAATCAGTATTCAACGATAGATCCAATGTTTAGGAAACTTAGAAAACTCAGTGAGAACTATTCACGTAAAGGAATAGAAAGAAGAGGATATGACCATTCATTTGGAAAGTATAAACTCAATCCTTATCACCAGCAACATACAAATCTGTCAAATTTAGATTTCGCAGAAGCAGTACATACATTGGTTACGCAAGCTAACGTTATGGCCAAAAGAAACAGGATTAATAAATATTTGCGTAAGAATAATCTTAATTCTCATCTACTGTATATTGTTCTTTTCATAACATTATGATTTATTTTACTAATCCGAAAAGTTTCAGAACAGAAATTTATTAAATCTAATCAGTGGTAAAAGTAAAAAAGTAAAAAAAAAGTAACCAGAAGGTCCTGGGTTCGAATCCCGGTGGTTGCGTACTGCTAAGGAGTTCCAAACTAGGACGAAACAGTTGTCCAGTATTCCCAGGTTTTCCAGTGGTTCTCTAACTGATGTCAGCTCATGGTGAAATCCTCCATGTAAAAATATTTTCACAGCCTTTAAATTATTTATAATTTTTATGTCTTTCAAGGATATAGATTCTGTAATAAGGATGTGGAGGTTAAATATACGCTTAAACTCATTAATTTTCAACAAAGACGCCATACTAGCTCTAAAAACAGAAAAAAATCACCACATGAAATCTATTCCTCATTCAAATCTTATCATTCAAGTATATTTCAAACACAGTTACTGAAGAACATAATTCTAGAGGAGAAAACGTGAAATGAAATATTGCTTAACAAACTCTTGCTTTAACGTACAACTGATAATGAAGTATATCTATTGTTTGAGGCTTGACGATGATATACCAGTAGGCGAAGAAAGATTCCAATCTGTGACCAAATGGTTGGAAATCTAGTGCTTAAACCACTGAGCTACAATCACACAGGAGATAGGCTCAGTTGCTTGATTTTCCTAGACATTTAGAAACCTTGTTTTGAAGATAAGTGATTATAATAGAACTGTAGATGTATATGTTTGTCGTTGATCACCACTGATTAAACCTTACGCTTAGTATTTACGACTTGTAAATTTTGACAAAATTATTTGTCACAATACCCCCCCCCCAACACATTGAATGTCTGTAACATTTATTTTATCCTGCAACGGGTTATCAGACATTTTTAGATTAAATAAAAAGGGGATAAATTCCGCATGCACAAGTTATGTAGACTAATGTAGACTTCAATATTAACAGCATAATCCTTTATATGTAACGAGGAGAATTTTTGAGAGACATGAAAAACAACTAATTACAAGCTGTTGTCAACTTCCTACTATCGAGTCAAAAGAGAAATAATAAACTTTCTACAATTATAATTGATATTCTTTAAGTTCCATCCAGTAATGTACTGATGATCGGCCTGTGAACAAATGAAGATAGAAAATCATCAGATACTTGCTTTGTCATTTCTAGGAATCACGGAAAAATCTAGATCAGGACAGTCATGACTTGAGATGACCACACCGTCATTCACCCACTGAATCCGAAACCGATGGTCCATTGTTTACAACTTCTCTTAGTTGGTGACAAAGCGGCTACCAGCCAGTGTTATCAGCGAGTAGCCATCCTCTAGTTGATGCAACAAACAGCAGTCATGAATTCTCATTAGAACTATTTCGAAATTAGTTAATGATCAGAAATAAACTGATCCCAAGTTGGTCAAGTTGCGAAGACTTAATTAATTTGAAGATGAATTTCTTCAAAGATAGGAGGGTAACTCGGGTATAGCGAGAGTGATAGTCACGATATATCGCAAATCAACATAAGTTTGAGACTATGAAACATTTATTCGCAAACTTGGGGCCAAATCGTAAAGTGATTCCTTCACCTGATGGTTTTGAGCTATATATTTTGCACTGTCGTATGCAAGATTGCATAAAGCAGTTGATTAGTGATCAACATCTGTCAATAAATCTCTGGTAAATGATTATTTGTAATGATGTCCACATCTTTTTGTAAAAATTTCAAATTGTAAGTCTTTTGAAAATATAACCCTGAAAGCTGTGTTGAAATAGATGCGATGTCGATGCTTGGTTCAGCAGGGGGGGAAATTAAGTGCATAAAAAGCTCGATCCTGTCACACTTGGTCGATACTGGACATCGCATCGATGTCAACACAGCTTTCAGGGTTATATACTGAATTTTGAAAATATCTCTGCAGCATTTGTAAAGATGTTAGGTATAAATTATGTTCATTGAACTGCTTTCACAGTCATTATTCTACATGTAAAGTAAGAGATTTAATTTCATATCAACTGTTGTGACAAAGCCTATATTAAAATTTCACCGTTTTCAGCCGTCTTTAAATTATAACAAAAGACAATGAGAATTATAGTTTTACACAGATCAAAACTTACCTGTAAAACAACTACTAGATGAGAACTTATTAACCGAATATGTTAAAATGAGAAAAAATTTCTCGAGAGGATTTAAAGTAATTCTTCCATCTGGTAAATTTAACCATCACACTTATGAATACTAACAGCAGCATAGTTCACAAATTCTTGCAGAGTTAAAATATACCTGCTTTTATATGCTGTGATAGTATTTTAGAAATACCTGTATGACATTAATTACACACCTTCGAAGACCAATCAATTCAATCTTGTGAGTGTTAACGACCACCACCAGTCAGTCGTGCACTATTCTTCTTATAACTAAACAGAAAGCCACTAAAGTAGAATGAAGAAAATAAAAGACAAATTCAGTGAAGAAAATTTTTGTTATCGACAAAATCAACTTCAGCAGCGAGCGGTACAGTCGTATTTATATTTAATAAAAATGTATAGTACTCTATTATTGAGTGAATACAAATACGACTACAGCCTCCGAGGTTGATTTCGTCGATAAAGAAAATTTTCTTCGCCGAATTTGTCTTTTTATTTTCTTCATGACTCAGTGGCTATTTTCGGTGATTTAAAGTTGAGTGCTTTACAGTAGTAGTCGATTCTTCTAAGTGTGTTCAAGTGAGAGAAAACAAAATTTTCATGACAGCAAATATTTTCATGGATATATTTATGAAATAAAGATCAAGGCATATTTAATCAGGAACCCTGTTACAGTACAGAAAAATTTTAAATGATTTTTTGTAGACTTTTATTTGAGATATATACCAAATTTGTCACACCTGTAATTCTTCAACAGAATTTCTAAACACAGAACTAAGGAGAACTGTAATCTCTGTGTTGTTTTTAATGCATAGTGTTAGGCAAGTGAAAAGATTTCGCGCTTCACTGGCACATAAAGAATAGAACCAGCAACTGAAACTAGTAAAGGCGACCTAGATGTAACGCAATCCACCCGTGAGAGAAATAAAGTCTTCGGCAATAAGATTGTTTTGTTCGGTATAATGTGATAACCCTATTCCTTAATTTTAATCAAAATTCATCAAGCTTCATAAAATCTCTAAATGGCCTTACATCTAGCTACTAACTTAAATACAGCTGGTGCTTTCCTTCGTCTTTGCTTTGTTTATTGCTCTACTCACCAACTACTGCACCGTCATAAAATTCAGCTTCAATCCTCAGATAAGGAGATAGTAAATCCTACTGAGGCTTTAAAAACTGACTTAAACAATCTATGTCATTTTGCATAATGAAATATTGCATTCACACAGTGAAACAGAATTATTTACTGGATGACGGAGAATAGTTCAGCTATAGCACTCACTACATACAATTACACACAACGATACAATAGGATGGGGTAAGACGACAGTTTTAAGGTCTAATGTAACAGGGTGGAGGGAGAGATTGGTAACGGAAACTTTGTTTATCGAATCAGCTGTAAACACGTGTAATAGGCATGATCCGACACCTGTCCCAGAAATCTGGAAAATTCTACTACCCCTACAATAAATACGAAAGAATAAAGAAAACTATAAAACTAAAGTTTTGAAGTTGTTTAATTATAATTGATATGATAATCAACAAGAAATTGTGTTCGAAACGTCATCCAGTTAAATAATAATACCGTCTCACTGTGATATATCTAATAAACAAATTAACACAGAATGCTTTCCAAAACACTACAAAAATGAATCATTCATATAAGGTAAGTTTTAAATCTAAAATATTCTAAAAATTTATACGTGTAAATAACCTTCGAACCTGAGATTGTATAAAGGTACTTGTCTCTCCTACCTTTTAGGTCGAAGTGTCAAAGATGTGGATTGGGATACAATTTCATTTCACCGAGTTAATATGAGTCCTCGATCAAGCAATCGTAGCATAAGGTATTATAGAACTGGTACATCAAGTCCGCATAAATACAAAAGAGATGTAGGTGATGAAAGTGACATACATTACAGAAAATTTAGCACGAATCCACCAAACCAACTTTTGACAGATCCACATTATTTGCACAGATGTATTCCAGTAAGAGATGATGAAATTGAAAAAGACAATTCTTTGAACGAACAGTTTCGTATTTCTGATTTAGGTTATCTTCAAGATAATCTCTCAGTCTACGAGGATGCATACAACCGGGATCACATACACATGGAAAGACCTGCATCTGTTCATGATATATTTCAGCTGAGTGACATTAAATACAAGGAGTACAAAACAATGAATTCTGAAAATATTCTAGATAATCCGACAAATACATTTTCACACTTACCTAAAGTAGGACCTCGTGTTCAAAGTGAAAAAGATCTAAATCTTATTAACAGTAGATTGTACAATCTCAATACATCAAATGTCTTAGGTCAAACCACAAAAATAATAGACAAAAACATTGAATTTCCCTGCTTACTGAAGTCACCCACATCCAGTAACGATAAAAAGTATCCCAGAAAGCATTACAGGACGTGTTCATTAACTTTTTATCCAATCCCACCACCGGAAACTTCTTTTAGCCATTCACCTGATCCAACTGTTAATGCTGTTGATAAACATTTAAAGCAGAAATAAAGAAAATATTTTACGAAATAACTTTCTTTTCAATTTCGAAGTCTTTATAGAAATAAACTGAGATATGATTAAAAAACATCTGTATATGATCAAAAGCATATTCACGATACTCAAGGTTAACAGATATACAGCCCTACCACTGTCTAAAGTCATATGGCAACTATGATCATATAAGTCATTCTCACACTTCTTGATTATAGTAGTACATCAAGTAGAAAACCCTTCATGGATAATGTAGTAAACCATTCAATTGAAACTTATCATGAGAAATAACCCCTCAAACGAGGTTCATTGAATAACCACAACCTGATGGTTAACCCATAAGCAAATCTCAGTTACCATCTGCTGATGTTCAAAATACAGCAAAATAAGGAAACAGTACAATTTAGACACCGTGATAGAATGTAATTCCATATTAGATAAGGTTATTTTATATAACACATAGTGATACAGTATCAATTACTGGAAAATATTCCCAACACAATTTAATTGCTTACAGTCATATCAATTTATTCACACAAATTAATAAACCTGTTTTATGTAGTCTAAGTCCCCATTGGTTTTTATTGCAATTTCCCATTTATCCAGTACAGGCGTAGCTTCATTTAGATTCCACGTGTATGATGTTCAATCGATAAACACAGATTCAGTGATTAACCTCTGTCTCCCCACCTGATTATGTTACTTCTTAATACTTCCCCCTAGTCCCACTCTATTAGCATGGCATTCAAGTGAATTACCGAGTTGTTTTTTAGATTAACAGGGTCAATCATCCTGGCTTCAGCTAAATTCCTATTTTCCAATGATTTAATTGCCCTCTATCTACTAGCTTGACCTATGTAATTGACTTCACATTAATTACATGGCATTTCGTAAACCAACCATCCGGTTGTCGTTTTATTTTACAGTTTAGTATAACTAAATCACCCTGTTGAAATTCTAACTTAAGTGAATTGGAATCCATTTCTTAATGAGTTAATATGTGTTACGAACTTGAAGATATGTTCAGATTTCAACACATCGGAGATGTCATCGAGATATATTCACCACAACTTAGCAGCAGCATTAAACGTTCTTACAGATTTACGTGGGTTAAATACTAGCATCTATGGGGAACCGACACATTCTAATAAATACTTGGACTTTGATTAATTCCATACAGAATCGGTAAAGGCAGGTCTAGTTAAATGTTTATATAATGGAGCCATAAACCTAACTAGCAGGTCGGATTCAAATAATGAAATCAAACACCTAAGGAAAACATTACTAGTAATTAACTACCCACCCAGATTTATTCGAAAATATATGAAAACACACAAGATAAAATGTAAATAATAATGAAAATTTCATAAATTTGGTTCTCTTGATAAATTTTCTTTCTCCCAATTATTAGTACAGTTACGATTTTAGAGTCAATACCTAGTTCTAGTGAATAGTCATCAACTGCCCACTTCACATTTATATTAAGATAGATGTAGTAGGTTTACAGACAAGCTGTTCAGAATGATTAATTCAAATAACTCTTAGTCAATGTACATTATTACTGACAGTAGAAAATTAAATGCTGATAATTATGTATTTGAAAAAATGTCTGTCTGTTTGTCTCCGTCTGTTTTCGACATAGAACTTTGCACATATGTGCGGCAGTTAAAGTCGCCACATTCCATGTAGCACACAAAGCAAGAGAACAAAGTACAAGAAAAGCATAATAGAGACAGTAAACAGAGGTGTGAGACAAAGGAATAGTAATAACGAAGAACAAAACAGTTTCATAGGAAATCATACGTCACAAGGAGTGGATGCATCTGCGCCAGGCATTGAGAACAATGAGTTTAAACCATATCACCAATTGTTTCCAACCATTGGTTTTTACCGTCCCGAGGACCCCAACCAGTCAGGAAGTCTACACCTTCCTACGTGACTGGCTTAGACTAACTGTTGTAGATTTCATTGGCTGGTGAGGCCATGTTTTGGTTTGACCTCCGCTAGCTTTTTTCCAGCCTGACCCTATATCAGCTAACATTGCTCGTCGAGGAAGACGATGACTAGGCACACGTAACACATGTCCTAACCACCTCAGTCTATGTAACTTCACAGCCTCGTCGATTGATTTCCCCTAATTACCTAGCACTCGACTCACGCCTAACCTCAATAGTGCTCACCTTATTATACCACTTCACACGGGAGATAGAACGCAGGCACCTATGATCAAAGACAGCTAATCTTTTCATGTCTTCCACTCTCAGTGGCCAGGTCTCACAGCCATAAAGGAGGACGGAGCGGACTGATGAGCAATACACCCGCCCTTTGGTCGATAATCGAATATCTCGTCTACGCCAGAGACGGCGTAAACTGGGAAATGCGAAATGAGCCCCCTGTATCCGTGCTGAGATTTTGTCAGAGATCAACCCGTTGGCACTGGCTGATGGTACTTCCCAAATAAGTGAAGCGGCCAACACGCTCTACCACTTCACTTCCTATTTCTAATCTGGGAGTCGGTGTAATCCAGTCCTGTAACATCATCTTGCATTTGGCGGGAGCGAATCGCATGCCAAACATTCGGAGATTGCGGCTTAAGGTGTTCAGAAGACTCTGCACTTTTTCAGCGTCCTCACCTAGTAGGACTATATCGTCTGCATATTCCAAGTCAACGAGATTATTCCCTGGTAGCAAGTCAATCCCTGAGTCGCTGAAGTCACCTAGGTTTAAGTCCATTAACACATCTATGATGAAGTTGAATAGAAAAGGAGATAATGGACATCCTTGACGGACACCACTGGTCGTCATCAGTTCAGATGACAGCTCACCGTAAGCCCTCACCTGGCTGTATGAGTACGAGTAGAGTGCCTTAATCAGTGCAATATATTTTCTTGGAATTCCCTTTACAGCCAAGCATCTCCAGAGAACTTGCCGATCGACAGAGTCGAATGCTGCCTTTAGGTCAAGAAATATAATGACTGTTGGACGCCGGTAGGAATGACTATGTTCTAGAATCTGTCGAAGGTTGAAGATATGGTCAATACACCCTCTTTCTGGTCTAAAGCCTGCCTGGCTCTCTCGTGTTTGTGCTTCCCGAGCATCACTCAGTCTACGCATGATTATTGAGCCTAAGACTTTAGATACTATATTAGTCAAGCTAATCCCTCTGTGATTATCACAGGAAGACTTGTCTCCCTTCTTGTATATGGGGATAATCAGTGACTTACACCAACCCGATGGGACTTCTGATTCCCAGACGCTGCTTAGAACCTCAGTTAATGCAGACAGTAAACTGTCTCCACCGTACTTAAATACCTCTGGAGTCATTCCATCAGATCCTGTTGCTTTGCCTAGTTTCAGATTGGTGACAGCTTTAGTAACCTCAGTTAGGGACGGAGGACCTGTGTCTATATCCCATTCAGGGAGGTGTTGGATGTTAGTTAAGAACACACCTCAAGAAATGAAACAAATGAGAAAACAATCAATGTATAATAATAAATTTATGAGACAAAGTACATATGATTTATTGGATAGATGTTTTACGCGTAATTTATTAACCATAATTATGTCATCGACAACGAAGAAATACATACACAATAGACAGACGACAAATTATATGAAAATCAGAAAGGTCTATGTCTAATTTTATACATTTATGAATTGTACTCTAAACATCGTCCAGTGATTAGTGCTTTATTGTTGTTCATGAGAGATTTACATAATATACAATTACACAGAAATACAATGCCCATGGTCTGCTGTTAAATTAAAAGAAAAGCACCTACTAATGATATCAAGTCAGTGAGTAATCCCCAATATTTATGTAGTAGTTTAATTTCCAAGAGTTAGTTTGTACGGATTTGACTTGTTTCAAGTTCAAACAAGGATTGATATCAGTTAGAGAACTACATGAAAAACCTAGGAGTACCAGACAGTCGTTTCGTCCTAGTTCGGGGCTCTTCACCAGCGCGTGCGCACTAGATTTCGAATCCAGGCCCCTCTGGCCACAAGGAAAGCTCGTGGACCATTCAAACACTGGGACCTGACCCATTGATATCAGCTCTTGGTCAAACTTGAAACAAATCAAATCCCTACAAACTAATTCTTATAAATTAATCTGATGCTTGCTAGTGACTGGTTAGTGGGCAAAGTCGCCTGCGGTTCTAGTGAAAAGTTGTGACCAGTGAGGCCCGCCGTGTCGGGCGTGAGGAAATATATTCGCCAATAACATTAGCTAGTGGTCAGTCGCGCTACGATCACGAAGTGGTAGACGTCGAAATTCATGGGCGATTGGATCGGGTCCTACAGGCTGAATTGTCTACAAGCTTGTCCTATAATCGGAAATTACTGGATGGGTGAGTACCGATGAAGGGTCTGAAACGAAGCAAACGAAACAGCTGTCCAGGACTCTTTCGTTTTCCAGTGACTCTAACTGATAACAGCTTGTGACAAAACTTATTATAATTTAATGCAAAAAAAACCTGGATATCATTGGAATTATTTTCATCAACTGGTGTCAAGTATCAGATGGCCAGGGAGAGTTAGCAACGAGATACAATGGGAACGAACCAACCAAATGCCTATTGCGCAACAAATATGTAGAAGGTAACGGAGAAGGACTAGACACATGCTAAGGGGACCGTTGGGTGACATCACACCCGAGGCCATTGAGTGGAAAATGGCGCGTCGAGCGTCTGAGGGTGACGTGGAGGAGATGACAGTCTATGGGGAATCCTGGAGCCAGCTCAAGAGGACTGCACGGCTGGACAAAGAGGGGACGTGGTCTATGATCTACTCGAAAGCCAAGAGAATAATAATTATAATCAAGTGAGTTTTTACAGATGAACAGACTAACATAAATACTGACGAAATCCACAAACAGTTGAAGATTCTACTGCTTTTGTAATGGTTTCCAGCTGGCGTATTTGGTCTATCATACAACTCACTGGTTCTCTTTAGGGTCATTTAGCCTTACGACTGGAAGCACAACCGCGGAATTTTTATGAACATTCAATGTATGTGAAGTATATTGTAGTCGACAAAGCTAATAACGTAACATGACATTAGGAAATTCTTTGACTATTCCAAAATTCCCTGCAAAATGAGATTTTCATCCTATAATTTAATTTATGTTCGTGCATAATAGTGTGTATTAATCAGCGGATTATTGCTTTCCTTAGAAGTAATCGAAGAGAAAGTATACAATTTGTCCAATACGAAACAGCAAGCACATCTAATATGCCCGCTTTGATTGTCTAGAAACTAACCATAACAATATAAATAACATACATATCCGGAATTTAATAAATACATTCGCCAGACAAAAAATACAATTATTTCTCTCACATACCGATTTTAATTACTTCGTAGTTTCTTCTAATAGAAACTAGAAAAAGATCCTGTCGTAGACTGAGCAGCCGCCAAATCAGACTCAGAAGTATAGCAGTTTAAGTAGCCACATATAAGGAAAGTACACAGAAGTACAGAAATGAGCTGTTGTGAAGCCAAAAGATACAGCGTAAGGAATATTTAGATGAAGACAGATAGGAATTTCCAGAGTTTGGATGATAAGAAATGAATAGCACCTTTACCATTGCGAACAATTTCGAACCAAGTCAATGAAACTATATAGCCTTAATGTTTTTCTTCATGCTCGTCTGATTAGCCCGAGGAACTGGACGAACACACCAGCAGTCAGAAAACTGTGGTAGTTTCATGTCTTCACTTAAGGTTGTCATGTTTCAGCAGCTAAGTTAAATGCACCAACCTAACAGACAGTACACACGCACCTTGATGAGAAGTCAAATGATGCAAGCTGCCAAATGCCAAGCCAGACTTTTGTATCCGAGCTGAGATTTCGTTGGTAACCAGTTCACTAAAGCTAATGCAACTTCTCAAGTAGGTGAAATGGACAATCACTCTAGTAGCAGGTCCTGAAACGTAATAAGAGGCTGTCTGGATTTCAAGCTTATCAAGGTTTCTGCCCAGAGCTTTCACTCTAAAGGACTACATTGTCTAACGAACTCTAGATCAACGAGGCCATCCCTTTGTATAAGCGCCTCAAAAGTCGGACAGATTGTTTCCACTCACCAATACGTCTACGATAAAATCAAATAAGAATCATGAATGACGAACACCGATGATAATTGTCACTTGAGATGACAACACATACACTGTTTAAGCATGAGTAGGGTTGCATGGAACATCCTTAACAGCCAGATATTACCACAAAACCTAATTGACAATCGTGCTCAAGTAAACAAATGCAGTAGACTCCAGCACTTCTGTGAAGTGTTAAAAGTCGAAGATCATGTCTGTTGTCCGCTTCTCATGGACTTCAACTCGTATGCTTATAGTAACAAATTGCAGGTCCTATGCATCCTACCATTGTCAAAAAAAAATTCCCCCGTCAAAATTCATACGATCAAAGACTTTAAGCATTATGACGACACTATATCGGACTCCTAACATCAGATAGTACCTTAGTTAATCCAGCAATTTCTTACCGCTCTGTTGTATACCAGTTGCATTGCTCCAGAAACTTGGGAGAAATCCTCAGCTAAGTACTACTTTTCTCAAAGATCACTCCAATTACCACAGCTTTTCCTCGGCATATCCCTTAATAAAACTGAGAACTTGATGCACATTACTTAGGGTGGGTGATATTACTAATCCTCTCGTTTCCGTCTGCCACTGTTACTCTAGTTCGCTTTTACTTCTAGTCACACTTGGATAATCGTCATATTTGCAAAATTTTCGGATTATCCAGCTAGTTGGAATGAGACTATGTACGAGTAATCATAGCGGTCCGCGTATATCTACAAATGTAATAACTGTGCCCACCTAATTTAGCACTCGACCCTGCCGTCTACGCTCTTTGATTCTATTAAGAATTACAAAGGGTAAAATAAATTAAGACGTTATGTCTCGGCATACATCGGAGGCGTCATAATTTACCAGCAAAACAAGAGGCAGAAACAATGCTCATCACCTACCTCCGACTTATAGTCGATTAACCATAATCTCATCTACACCTCTCGATTTCATGTAAATATTAAAAGGCTGTTATGAAACACTCGATTTCTGAAAATCCACAATGTCACAAGTAGCGACAACTCACATTGACAAAAAGGTAGCACAAGTTGCTCGAATTGCCTTACCCAATAAGTATAAAACACTGAGACCATGGAACCTTTGTGTATACGTAAATCTAACTGGCCTTCGAATAAAGTAAACCGCGCGTCACCACCATTACGTACAAGAAACCTGCAGTCACCAAGACGCGCGACCACAAATTGGATATAAACAGAAGTTGAGTAGTAGTAAACATTTATTGAAATTTACAGTAAGCTACCGTCTGCGACTGTCTTTTGTTTTCCTTGGACTTCGTTCATAACCTGATCGGCTCTTACTCCGATTTCGTCGTTGCCAACCTGAAGATGAACGGGAGCGTGAACGATAGTAGTTTCTGTTGCGGTTGTATCTTGGATTGTAATTGAACTTGTAGTTATAATTGTATGATGGCACATCACCATATGGTGTCCAAGATCTGTCTCGACGGTTGCGGTCAGAGTACTCATCGGAAGAACGGGAACGACGGTCACGAGAACTCTGAACATCCTTGCGGTCTTTCTTACTATGACGAGAGCCTCCTGAATTTTTGTAATCACTGGGACGATCGTCTCTAGACGAATCCCTGTAGCGGGATCGACTCTTACTTTTAGAATGACGATTAGAATCATCCTTTCGCGGCCTCTTCGCTTTTGGACTTTCATCTTTCACTGTCGATCGCGGTGATACATCTCTTGAGTTTGAATGAGAAACTGAGTCATTCCTACGAGACACTGAAGAATTACGTCCTATAGACCCATTGTCGTCTTCTTCAGCCGGACTCACATCTACAACAGAACGGGAAGAGTGTTCAGCAACGTCAGGCTCACTTCTGACAGGTGAATGCTCTGGACTTTCACTACACCGTGGTGAGCTATGGTGAGAATGACTACCAGAAGACCTGATGGACTTTGACTTATGCCGTGAGTGTCGCGTGTTGCTACTAGATGGTGAGTGGGATCTGCGAGTCGAAGAATGAGACCGTTGACGAGACAAAGAGACGTCACCACTGGATACTGAACGTGCTTTTTCTTTATCTTCCCTCTGCTTCGAATACCTACGTTTTCCCGAGCGTGAACTCTGGCTTGACGCCGTCCTGGCTTTATTGCGTATGGGAGGACTTCTATCCGAACTAGATTGACGTGAGTCAGACTTCCCATGATACTCATCTTTAGAAGATCTAGTAGATTGTGACCGACCTTTTCGCTTTGGTGGAGTGTGTGAACCGTAAGATCGCCGCTGTCTTGGTGAACTAGTTTTGGATTCATCGCTGGCAGCTCCATTCCCATTCCGTGACAAGCTTTTAGACTTAGCACGCGATCGGTAGTTTTTACTTTGAGAAGAGCTTCTAGATCTATATGGAGTTCCACTGCGACTTGAAGCCGATCGGGATCGATGGCTAACACTAGACCGACTTCTTTTAGATACACTTTTACCCGAACTTTGACTTGAACCTGATCTATTTCGCCGCCGAGAATGTCCAGAGGACCGATTACTGTCGAGGTAATCACCTTCAGCGATCTTAAACAACTCATCAGGGATTGTTTGACGTGCTTCCTTTAATACATCAATCAATTCACGAGCCTACAGAAAAAGTGAATTCAAGAAAGTGAACCTTACCAATCTTGGCTGTTTAGCGCTAAAGAACGTATATGCAGTTCCTTTCTTGTCGCTTCTGCCGGTTCGCCCAATTCTGTGAATGTAATCTTCGGTTTGAGATGGATAGTCGTAGTTAATTATATACCTAACGTCATTAATATCTGAAAAAGACATATTAAAGCGTCAGTCGTAGCAAAGAGTTTAACTTTAGCTGATAAATTCACATATATATTAACTAAATTCCGCAACAAAGAAAGCCTTATCAGAAAGACCAACCTGGCACGCATCGAAAGGCCGAGGTGGCGTGGTTTTCATGGGTCCAGAACGAATGCCAAAGTTCTGGGTCTTAAAACGCGTCCAGAGTGAATCAATAACGACCAACATAATCCCAATATTTTGCAACGTAGTACATAGTTCCAATCTTACCGATCCAGATATTCGAATAGTAGAAACCTCCTTCAGCAACCGATTACAAAAACCAGTTTAAGATGTATGCATATCCAGAGGACCAAAATCATTGGGGTTCGTTGACGTAACGCATGTTCGCGTGACTCGTCTTAGTCAGCAAATTTTTGTCACACATATAGCCAATGTACCAATCCAACTGTTAGGATCTTCGACCAAGAATAGTCTTTGCGAAAGACACGACCAAATGACTGGCGAGACCAAATTATACCAGCTTAACGAGAGGCCAGTAATGGAGCGAAGTGCTCCAACGACTCCAGGATGCCAAAACTCACCACACCCTGATATGTGATAGTTGAACAAGAAGAAAGTTACTCAGTGATCTTTGGAGTATGCACATAAGCTATAAAACAAGATACTTACCTAAGCCTCTGGATGCGACATCAGTTGCAACAAGGACAGATATACGGCCTTCGCGAAACACTACGATTGAGGAAATAAGCCCAACATTAACTTACTGTCTAAAGCCCGATCTCTTTCCTTTTGGTGTTTGTCACCATGCATTGCCGTAGCGTCAAAACCTTTGTCTTGGAGCTTTTCACACAACTCGTCTGTGCGTTTCTTGGTCTCCGTGAAAATAAGTACACGGGCATTATCAAAAGAATTAAGCAGACTTATTAAACGCTTGAACTTCTCACTCTCACCAAGTATTTCAATGTGCTGTCTAATATTGTGATTTGCACTTAGTTTAGTTGAACCGACATTGATTTGAATATAATCATAAAGAAAATCTTCAGCTAGTGCTTTTACCTCCCTAGGCCAAGTTGCCGACCACATTAATGTCTGTCTGTCTGGACGAACCTGAGACGCGACTCTTCTTATGGAAGGCTCGAAGCCCATATCCAACATACGATCTGCTTCATCAAGCACCAAATACGTACAACGGCGAAGATTTGTGTGTCTTGATTCAAGAAAATCCAGGAGACGGCCAGGGGTCGCAATTACTACTTCAGGAGACTGACTTAAAGCTTCTGCCTGCCCACTTCTTGAACTCCCTCCATAAAGACATGCTGACTTGAAGCCTGCTGAGCAACAGAACTCTTCAGCAACCTTATCGACTTGTTGTGCTAGTTCTCTAGTAGGCACCAGAATCAAAACAATAGGTCCATCTCCGCGTTTAAGAGATGGCTGGGCTTTGGCATGCACAATCGCTGGTAAAAGAAAGCTCGCTGTCTTTCCTGATCCAGTTTGGGCAATTCCTACCAAATCGCGCCCACTAAGTGCAACTGGCCAACCCTGACACTGGATTGGAGTTGGAGATTCCCACTTGTTCTTTTTAATTACACTCATTATATAGCTTGGGAAACCAGCCTCGCTGAATTTGAACAAAGGCCTCGGGACATTGTGACCCAGTACGGTAACTTTGTGTTTTGACCGGAATTCTTCTACATCTCTGCGCGAGCGGTCACGAACGCTCGAACATTCGTGATAAAACTTTTTCTCAAACTTGGCAAGGGTGTAAGCACTCCAGTCAACTGATCGAAGTCTCCTGCCCCCACCTAAGAAAGCCCTGAAGGATAAAATAAACCTAGTGTGGTATATTTACCTCCGTCTAGGTGAGCGAAATCTTGAGTACCGATAGTACGGCATTGATAGCAACAATGTCAAAAAAGATGTCCAAGTAAACAGCTGAGTGAAACAATACATTAAATATTCAATACTTCACCCTGATTTCAGACCCAGATTTTTGATCTGATGATAGAAGGCCTAAATCTGCATTATATATACTAAAATTTATTTGTATTCGTTCATCGCTTTACAAAGCAAGCTGACTGAATGAGTAGACACCACACCCTTTATAAAGTTCATTCGGCTTATGACACTGTAGCCGAACCACCACTCCACATGAAGAGGAACCCCCTTACTATGCCCCTTGAGATTATTAGAATTATTAATAAGGCAGAAATAAGATAAACAAATAATTTAATTATTTACTGAAATTCCGAAAGTTGTGATTACACTACCCACAGACCTGGGCTTGCGTCTGGTTTCCAGTTTTCTAATTTTGGCCTAAGCGAGGATCCATATAAGGTGCTGAGCGCTTCAGTGGCGCGTTTATTAATGGCCTGATGTATTACCCGCAAAGGTTCAAAACTTCCATCTATTACCAATGGATGATGAGTCCTATGTTTTACGTCATGACCCACTGTGACACCTAGATCTGTGTATGTCCTTAGTGATGTTTCAGGAGGCAAATTATTTGAGCCGCTTGGAAGATTTCTAACTTGCTTTTGGTTCATTTCAGCTACAGATAACTCCGATTTTCGCTGTGTGGCCATCATTCCCACTGGACCTGAACTTTCGCTACACCACCAGCTGACTCTTTAGAGTGGCCCACTTACCCTGGTTGCCAGGCTGTCTTAGCACCGTCCCAACTAGTGAGGGGAGAACATTTTATCGATAGGCTGGTTGTGCTCCATCAAAATAATATTAATTCGTTTCTTCTTTCCATAGACTTAACCCAGCGTACCCTTGCTGTCAGACAGTTTTTTAGGCAACAGTGGTTTCCCCGGAATCGTGCTCTGCGCCGGACAAAAAGTTGTTGTTTTCACAGGAACCATGATAACCTCCTTGGTAATCCTTTCCAATACCTTGATCGAGGTAATGGTGAGACTAATAGGGCTGTGATTTCAAAAGAGGCAAGGATAGGGGTTGCTGTAGCGTCTTCCCAGTTGTACAGTTGAGCTGCATTTGAGAGACGGCAAAAACATCGTAGCCAGTTAGTTCGTTCCTTCATAGGCCTTGAGTGAAAGTCACTTGAGAGTGTTGATTCCCCTGCTTCCAGTTTAGTTTGGGGAATGGAACACGGAGTTTTAGTCAGTGTCGATTGAATCTATTCCGTTCCCATCTGGCGCGGCTGGAGATGATGCAACATGGAGAGTGTAGGCTCTGTAAAACACAATATACCACTACTACTCAGATGCAGGTAGTTACTAGGGAATCCAGAAGGATGAGACGAAGGACCTAGTAGGAACTACGTCTTCCATATCATTTGTAAGGCATTTTCATCTAATGAGTGATGAATAACCTTCCGTGTGTTTGACTAAGCCACCCGCTTCACTTGCCTACTGTCGTGCTTTAGAAAATATAAATATGTGCATCAGTGGCACAGCCGTTAGGACTCTTGCCGACCGTGCACATGGTTTGAGGTTCGATTTCCTGCCGACGCACACGCTATATCTATGGTCGGCCTCCGAAATTTGGGCTACCGATATCACATGCTGAAAATTCCGAAAATACCAAAAATGCTGTGTGGAATCAAGCTGTAATCAAAAAATAAGTTTAAAGACAAAAATCAGTCTTCTACAGCAATGTGGGCAAATATTTCGGTAGAAAAATCAGTTTCTAATTTGGTGAGCCCGTTTCGCTCTATTTCATAATAATAATGATTTACTTTATTCCAAAAACAGTACTTGTGATACAGAATGGAATTTTCAGTATTAATCACAATATTGCATCTAATTTCCTCAAATTATAAATAAAATTAATCACACAGAAAATTTTCCACATTTACAATAGAGGTAGTGTCAAAAACATGCAGCATAAAAGTGGAAAAGAGCGATAATAATGATAACAGCTAGGGCATTAATAATAAGAATACAAGTGAAAATTGCCGTTGGCTTGTGTCACACAGTATTGGCAATGTGGTATAGAAATCCTAACATGTTTAAAAATATTGAATATAACGTACTCTTTACATGGTATAGTGAGGGGAAAAATTAAGATTACAGCCGTCATGGAGATAAGTTGGTGTTTGCAATTATGAGAGTAAAACAGAGAAGTAACAAGACCATAAATATAATAGAAGTAATAAGAGTAAAACTTGAAGGTATATAAGGATGAATGGAGGAAATTGTTTATTTACTGGATGAAAAAAGGTTAGTTAATTCTTGCCTGACACTATTTTCAATTGATAGTGTTCTCTGAGCTCCTTGGTTTAATTGCGGAGCTGAAGAAATCATCCACCTGAGTTACAAATCTTTTCTATGACACTATTTTCACCACATAAAATACGTGCCAAGCATGGTATCATAGAATTCTTATACTTAGACGTGCGAGCATACAGTTTTCTGAAGTTACTCCTTGTTCTACCTGAGGAGATGCAAGGTGAAAGCTGAGGGTAAAGCGGATGCTCCAAGTCAGACAAAATCCCTTTAGCAAATTTATTGCACGAAGTCAAGTGCCTATCGACAACGACGTTAACTATGTGGTCCACTGGGACACCACTCACCCTACTGACAGTCTTCAGTATTCTACGAATTGTGACATAGTCCTTTTTAAGCAAACCAGGAAAGAATAAGGGTGAACAATAAAGAAGAATAGGTAGGATGCAAGAGTTTATGAACTGTAAGAGGAAGGGTTGAGTTATACCCGAGTGTCTTAACTTCTTAATGTAAAATGTCAGGCGGAATATTTTACTGGAGATTGCTAAGACATGGGAAGACCAGGAGAGATCAGAAGAGAGAATGAGTCCAAGATACTTAATTTCTGATTTGATTCCTATATCATTGTCGTCAATTTTACAAGTGTCATGAGAATCGATGACTTCTTTTAACTGTCGTTTACATCTTAAGCTGAAATCAACAGTTTGACACTTAGAAGGATTCAGTTTAAGACCGTTAGACTCAGACCATTTGCTGACTTCCGATAGAAAGCTATTTATTTTAGTACAATCTAGCTGGGAGTTAACAGCCATTGAAACCGTTAAATCATCAGCGTACTTCACAAAGTTTATTTCATCAGAGTGAGGCAAGTCATGCAAGAAGAAAGAAAAAAGAAAAGGAGAAAGAACAGCACCTTGAGGGACACCAGCTTCAGTAGGCAATGAAGTGGAAGACTTCCCTTTATATACGGTGTACTGCTTTCTATCTGAGAAATAGGAATGTAACCAGTTAACAGCCCAACATTCTGTTTGACTAGCAGCAAGTTTATTTAATAAGATGTCCCTAGGGACCGAGTCGAAAGCAGATGTATAGTCTAGGAAGGCGCAACGAACAAATTTAGCCCCCTTGTCTAGACTGGAAGCAATGTTATGATATAAGACGGCAGCTGCATCTAAAGTGCTTCTACTGTGCTTATAGGCAAATTGTTTAGGGTCATTAAAGGATTTAAGCGAAGGTACAAGACTAAGTAAAAGTAATTTCTCCATAGTTTTCAAAAAAGGAGAGGTAATAGCAATGGGTCTAAATTTGACACATGCTCCAGTGGATGATTTAGGTATGGGTACAACTTTAATGTCCTTCCAAACGGCAGGCACAATATTATCGGAAAAAGATTTGTTAAATAGATCAGTAAGAGGGTGACACAGAATATCAGAACATTTTTTAAAAATAATACTAGGTACATAATCGGGACCTAAGCTCTGGGAAGGGTTTAGAGACTTGAGGCACTTTTGAACATCATTTGTGTTAAAACCTGGAAAGGGGCTATTATTAACACAAGTGATGCTGGGAAGCATGGCATTTGAGGGAGAGTAAATAAAAGATTTGTTAAGAGTACATACATCAAAAGAATATGGAATATTGTTTATCTGCTTACCACCAGTGATTTCCTTAAATAGTTTCCACATATTAGAAGGATTTTTGCAGGATATGAATTTCTGGTTATATATTACATTCAACCTCTGCATTTCAGACTTAATTAAGAAGTTAGTTCTTTTTACACCACTTTTATCTTTCATCTTATACAGTTTTTCCTTCTCTCTACGAAGCTTTTTAAGTTGAGGCGAGGAGAAACGGTCAAATTTGACGAATAGTGTTTCTTTTGGACAACAGATTTCAAAACAGAATTTCAGATAGGATGTAATATTAGAGATATTGTCATCAAGTGAATCATCATTAAACAAATCCCATCTTGTGTCACTGAGCATGTTTCTAAGATGATGTACGTTCTCATTTGAGTAGCATCTGTGAACAACTTTCTTAGACAAGTTTGAGAGGGCTTTACTGTGTAACTTTCCGTAAATTTTGGGTAAGACTCGTACAATACAATGATCAGAATTGAAGAGCGGGGCTCTTTTACGAGCTTCGTATATTCCAGAATCATTTATAAATACTAAATCAAGTGAAGTATTTTGTCGAGTTGGGAAATTAACAACATTTTCATGGCCCAGCAATGTAATAAAACTGCAGTCGCTGGAGTTGAAGTCGCCGGTCACTATAGATAAGGAGTTACCAAACGAAGCAGCAGCAAAAATAGTGAATTCATCAGCGAAGATAGATAGTTCTGAGGGACTGCAACAAGGTGTGATATAGATATTTGTGACAAAAATGAAGCTATACTTAGGTAAGTGTTTAGGTCGACATTTTACAGTTATACAGTCAATATTGTCATTTGAGAATTTGAAGCAGACGTTGTTGGCAGTAGACCACTGAGAATTAATAAAAGTGGCAACACCACCACCTCTCTTCTTCTTCGAGCTGCATCGGTCTTGTCTGTAGATTGTGAACCCACTTAAGGAGACTAAATTGTCGTCATATGAATCATGGAGCCAAGTCTCTTGAAGAGTGATTACACCAGTATTACAATATACATTTGAGTATAATAGAGAATGCAAGTAGTTAATCTTGTTCGATAATGACCTGCAATTTGTGCTCATAATCACAGGAACAGTCATCTGATGCATTGGAGTACACTTTAATGATCTCTGCCAACCTCCATGATGCTTTTTCTTAACGTTATTATATACTCGTAAATCAACGGGTTGAAGACATTTTAAATAATCGCGAGAGTAAGTAATGCGACTTGGATACATAATTGAATAATTAAAACAAAATAAATCCGAGGAAATAGATGCAATGTGTGAGATGGAAATTTTGGTGGCCCAAGATTTAAGCAGGCCTTATGTTTTATTGTAGACTACGATAACCTAAACATTTTGTGACTCGCTTGCCTTTTCTGGACGTATTTTCTAATTTAGTTCTCGTTATTAATTACAACATTCCATTTGCCAAGCACTCAGGCTGACTTCAAAACCTTCGCTTCTTAGGGGTGGATTCTTTAGTAACTCTCACAGATTACCTGAATTTGATCGACGACACCCGGAATCATGGATTGATAAAAGACAGCGTCACTTTTGCCGGTATACATTCATTTGGAGACCACCAGGTAAGGGGAACTGTGTTCTCACATATTCTACCAGATTAGGAGTGGGGTGCTGGAACTTATACTTCATAATTCTGGCAGAAGATAAAACACACAAAGTGCCCAGTCTAGAAGCAATAGCACGCCCCTGTATATGCAAAACCAGCATATATGATGGTTTCTACAAGAAGAAACATTTGAATGAATCCTACTCATAGATTTTGTGTCAACTCAAACAGCTGATATGCGTCGGGCTGCACGAAATCGAATCTGGATGCAAGTCCACCTGTAGGAAGGGCAACAACGGCTGGATACTCAGGATACTGTGTCCTGTCTTGAATGATTATTTAAAATTTGGTATATCTATGTTGCAAAATTATAGACGCTCCATCTTCAACGCACCATTTCATAGGTCGTCCGTGTTGTGCAAATTCTGGCCTTCATATTGGGTTTCTCTGTGTTTCTTTCATGCCTCCCATGTATCTCTGCGATGCTATATCATTTAATCTCTCCGACATCAGATGTATCTCCCTGCTATCTGATGTTTTTACGTCGATGAATATCTTTATATAAAATACCGATAGATGTTACCAGTAGCACTAATCGCAGTTTGAGATGAGAAGCCTAGGAGTATATCATGTAAATCAAATGTGTCTGGTAACGAAGAAGTTACCTCAGACCTACAAGCTGAAGTTGGATCACTAACTAAAATGCTATCACATATACGGGTAACACAAGGCAATCGGGGTAAATCACCGAATCAGCAGTCCTAAGTTTCTGGGGTTGATTAACCTCCATGGATGTTTTCTTAATAATTTCGTGCAGTGTATTTTTTAATTATAGCTTGAATCCACATCGCTTTTGATACAAGTACGGAACTTTTTCAGTAATTTAATATTTCCCATTGTCAATGTAGTTGAAGACTGAGCGACCAAATCATGGTTGTTTGCTCAAATCCAACTCTATATTTTGGCAGGAGTCATCGTTCCTTAGTTCGCTGTTCATTGGAAGACGGCGAAGGATTATCAGAAATTTTGCGTACAGTAACCTTATCGTTGGTTTCATATTGGTGCAAGAATAAAGGGTTCTTGAGTCACCAATCTGTGTTCTGGTTTTCTCGTTGGTTATCGGACATAGTTCCTGAAAGTCTTCTAAGGATAGCGTGAAGTCCAGTGTAGTTAGACCTGGACATTTGATATACTCCTGGAATTTTTCGTCTTATTTGTTGTCAATTCGTCTTTCCTTGCATCTGCAAGTCTTCTTTGGACAAGCATTAATTGGAACTTTTCTGTATTGTTTGGTCAAGTTCAATAATGCCTGGGTCAAAGAAATGACAAAGCGTTTTGGAAGCAGACAGGAAAGTAAGTAAAGATGAGTTGCCTGTTAATTGTAATGATATGCGTGATGCTCAGCATGATGAGTCTGATGATCACGCTTTACCGTTTAGGGATAAAATCGCTTTAAGGCTCCCTAAGTTTGAACCTCAGTACTTTGATGGAAACCCAGCTGACTACCCACAGTTTCTCTAGGAGTTTGAGGTCATGCTGAGTGGTTTTATTTTATGAAATGAAGTTATTATCTTTTCGAGGTATTGCACTAGTGTTGCTGTAAGAGCCAAAAAGAGCTGCAAGTTTATGTCCCCAAATGAAGGATATAAAGAGGCTATGAGGATACTACGTCAAAGGTTTGGTAAACCATTTATGATATCCCGCTGTATTCTCGAGACTGTGAAAGGTTATGGATCAGAGTTAACCGATAATTCAGAGGAACTCGCAGAGTTCTTAGGGAGTTTAACGGTATATGCAAATACTCTTGTGTCTCTTAATTGCGAAGATAAATTGAATTCAAGCTCTGTGCTTGAGGCGGTCCCTGAGAGATTACACGATCGCCTACCATGTAAGTTCATAAAATTAGCTCCAGTTTAAAAGAGGATGGTATAAACCAGGAGTTAGATGATATTGTGAGACTGATGAAGGACATTGTCAGAAAATCTTTGAAAGCGTTTGCCAGTTTGATATAAGTATAAAACTTGGGCAGTTTATCGCATGCCAGTTTATCGCATCCCACCCCTGGAAAGAAAGCTTTATGTTGTCCAGTAATCCAGACAAACTTAGTGAGTGTAACAGTCTTCGTGGGACGTCCCCAACAGATGGGTTACAAGATGCGAGACAAACACGGTTGTTTCACACGTTTGCAAGAAATGCATACAAAGGTGAACTGTGAATCAGTGGACAAGTTTAGTGGTAAGCTAAATGTGAAATCAGCGTCATCAACGTCTGACTCCGAATGGTGTGACGATAATGGTGCAGTGAGGAAGCCCGTAGTTGCAACTGGTGAGCCATTGTTGAATAGAGTGTCACAGACGACACTGCGGTTTTCGCAGAAAAAGGGAGTTACAGTTTCGGAGTCTAGTTCTGACTCCACAAGTTTACAAGGTATTATTAGTCAGAGTAAAGGTATAGAACCTTTAAGGATTTCTGAGTAAGAACCCAAATTGTCCACTGCTGTTGTCACAGACTTTGAAAATGATGGAGTCAACTAGATAGACGACGGTAAAGTGAATGTTTGTGATAATGATCATGATAACGCACATTAGTCTTTGGCCGATCATGATGAGATCAGGGGAATGCTTACTTCTACTGTACAACTTGAACGTGAAGTAGAATTAAGAGCAGATGCGGTTGCAAAAGGTATGGATACTCGTGAGACCGTCAGTGGAAATGATCAGCGTGTGGCCCACCTATCGATAGATGTTAAGGCTGAAAAAGTGCTAATCATAAAAGATAGCAGTGGTGGTAATCCTACAGTTGGACAAACTTATAAAGGTCAAACAACAACAGCTTCTGATGCACTGCTAATTTCATCAACTCGTATCAATCAGTCGTCGTCGGTGTTGTCATCCACAATGACAGAGACGTCCATGAACTCGCGTGTCTTGTGCTATAACTATGCTAGTATCGGTCTGTTTGAAAAGACGAAAGATATTGCTCAGTTTAATAAGGATAAGCCAACTGTGTGTGAGAGTGTAATTGTTAAACTGGTTTGCACGAATAAAGGCCTTTCAAGTTTAAAGTTACTACTTGAATGCTATTATCTTAGGTGCAAATTACTCTTTTTCGACACTTGGTTGGTCAGATACGTTGTGTGTTTGTTAGTCACCCATATTCTACGATACAATGACATGGGCATGTCACTGTTCAGAGTTGAAGGATGATTGAAGGAGGTCAGCGAATAAACTCTGCGACGATTTTCCAACCTAAGGCGTCAACCTGAGAAGGGAAGTAGGCGTACTGCTGTAAGTCCTACAATTCTTCAAGGGTAGTCATCGAAGCGCAGTCCATCGTACTTGGGGTGTTGTTTTGTACATATGTTCATGTTGTAAATACTGGATTGGTATCATCGCTCATCTACCATTTTCCTCTGGGATCGTCAACCTGAGAAGTAATGTAGGCGTGCCGCTGTAATTTCTACAGTTCTTCTAGGGTAGTTCGTCAAGGCAGAATCCACCACAATTGACTGATTGATTGTACATATGTTTGTGTTAAATAATTGAATGGGTTTCAATTAATGTAATTGTTGATTGACCTTGTTTGTGTCCGGACATTCTTCAACCTACAATCATCAACCCGAGAAGGGTTGCAGGCGTAGTGGTGTAAGTCCTTCAATTCTTCAAATGAATTACATCAAGACACAATCTGCGAGGTTATGTGTACTGTTTTTATATGCGTGTAGTGTGTCATATCAATTGATGTTTTTGGATTCACTGTGTTTACTTGTTGTTATTGCATAATCTTGTTAAAATTTTCGTCATGCTTACTTCTGAAGTTGTTTCGAGAATTTTACATCTGTTAATGAACTGATTGATGTTAAAGAGAGCAGATGGGTAGTATACGCCGGGGAGGCTATTGCTGAGAATTACATGCACACGGAGATAAGGATTAGCTGTGGAATCAATGATAGAGAATGAATGTTTCTATTTAGGCCGTGGTCCCACACGCCGGGGAGCGAGAGTGTGGATGACTGAGGCTTGCATACATCCCCGTTACTAGAACTGAGACAGAATGAGTGACAGGAGATCGCAGTGGTAATTGGTAGTGAGTAGATAAGAGGATGTGCGTAGAGTATGACGATGTGCTGCAATGGTCACGTTGCGTTCTGCAAGAGTCATTCCAGCAAGTGGCGATTGTGTTGCAGGATGTCAAGAGGATGACTTTTACTGGAAGGCGTAGGTCGTCATCGATAAGTGAGATTATGCTGTGGTATACCTGCGGTGTGTTGGCTTTGCTGTTTGTTTTCCATTTCAGCTTTTTCCGCGTGGCCCAGGTTCTCACACTAGCATCCAAGTCAACTTGTATTGGTCGTGATGGAAAAATGGGATGGATCCCGTTTTAGCCGGGGAGTGTCAATGGAGTTGAAGATTGAACGATCAATTTGTGGTTATTCCCTCAAATCCAACTCTATATTTTGGTGGAGGTCATCGATACTGCAGTCATCGTTCCGTCGTTCGCTGTTCATTGGAAGACGGCGAAGAATTATCAGAAGTAACATCGTGATTTATTGTTATAACATTTATTCCTAGACCTTGTGCAATAACATTATTGTTAGTTATATGTTGGCGTAAGAATAAAGGATTCTTGAGTCGCCAATCAGAGTTTTGGTTGTTCGTGTTGGTTAATACAAAGCATTTCTGAAAGTCTTCGAGGGACAGCGTGAAGTCCAGTGTAGTTAGACCTGGACATTTGACACCCATTGTATCATTCGGAACACAATATTCAGCGAGGAGACTCTTCGACGAATTTATTATGAATCTGTACAATCGTATATATGGTTTTTTTAAAATTGCATCCCACATTTTCCTCGTTAATGACTTCTAAATACAGCTGAGTCCTTGGCAATTCATGACTTTAGGCCAGACTTTTGTGTACTAAAAAGTATGTACAATCTCTACTTCTTCCCTGGCTGTAGAGGGATGGACATTTATCTATTCTGTTTATTTTGTTATTCTGTGTACTTTTCTCTTATTACTTCGATTATTATTATCATTATTATTATTACTATCCTCACTTCGAATCTTTTCCACTTTACCCACTTGTAATTTTAAACCGAAAATTATTATTTATATATTTTATTTTTACAATATTTAATCCTATCTTATCGAATTTCACGCCATGATATGTAACATTTTATATTCGTCTACTAATCCTATAATTATGTACCACTTTTCAAAATCTATACAGCTCATTTATCATTCTATATATGACAATAATTATTTTGCCACTTGACATTAAACTATGATTATCACCACAAATATTTTAATTGCATTTCATACTATTTTTATTTCATGTACTCACACCTTTGACCTAATTCCCTCACCGGATATAATTTTTTTAAAACCATATATATATATGATTGTACAGCTTGATAATAAATTCGGCGAAAAGAGTCTCTTCGCTGAATATTGTGTTCTTAATTATGGAATTTTCAGCATGTGATATCGGCAGCCCAAATTTTGCAGGCTCACCATTGCTATCAGGTGTGCGCTCGCACGCGGTCGAACCTTGGACCATGTGCTTGGTCGATAAGATTCCTAAGCACTGTGACACCGACGCACACCCCTTGAAAGATGCAGCAAGAAAAAAACCATGGATGCATCACAATAAACCACTATAGACTTTAGCCAGACACTCACTTTGCCCATGCTAGCGGGTAAGTCCTTCGCCATTATCTAAAGGTCTAACTTAATTATTCGCATGCATCAACAGGTTCCCCAGGCTCTAGGTAGCAGTGCCACTGACCGATATTACAGTAGAAATGATACCGAAAGATTTTCTTCAATACTGCGTAGCCGTGTTCGAGGCGCCTATAAAAATAACAACTGATTGGGGAGCTCAATCTAGGTCAGAGCTTTCAATCATTTAGCGGAGTTTCTCAGACCAAACAGAATCTGCCGTACGGCACATCAAACTTAGGCTAGTGTGGCGACAGAACCACTATATGCAGCGCCTTTTTATTATAAGCCACCACTGCTTACAGAGCAGGCGGACACTATCTACAGTTTATCTGTCTCTTTTTAGTGGAGTGATAATTAAAATACCACCCTCTAGTTATCCTTGATCTGTCACTCAGCCTTCGTAACCCTCAGTAATATGCATATCAACGACATCTCTGTGCCTAATACATAGATTCCCCGAATCATATGTCCTTTTAAAGCAACACATCAGTCGGGAGACTTAAAGTGGAATGCCTATTCTTGGGCAAACAGGAGATATCAGATAACCTAACAAACTTCTCGTCTTCAACAAAACGCAAACTTTCCATGCTACTATGATCAAGAAACTCCTTGTTATACATACCACGACTTAGCATCATTTTTGGCAGATCATAATAAGTGAGCTCTCAAATTTGTATCTTCTACTGTCCAAATAAGCGGCGTCTTCGTCGCACGTAGGTTGTCTTTAACTACGTACCCCTCTTATATGATGTGCACTTTTAGTACATTGCACCCGGCCAGCACTCTCGCTTTACGGTCAGGAATTGTGGGCAGTGACATATCGCGCATACGGGCTTTCATGACGACCTCCCAACTTTCAGGTATCACGACTTCACCGGGCCTCATATAAGAAATAGCACATGCGTTTCTTAATTGTATAGCCTCTTGAGTTGTTAGGGATTCCACACAAAATGACACTGGTACACGGGACCAGGTATTGGAAAAACCAACAGTGTCCAGTACCGAAGATTCCTTAAATCCTTCCGTAAATAAATCGCTGGTTAACTGATCATCGAACAACGTGACATCAGATCCATTATCTGACAATTCATAGGCATCACAATAATAATAATGTATATCTTCATATAAACAAATATAAATATATATAAAAATGCATGCCATCATTACAGGCACGATCAAGTATGATATAATCTCAAATCGTAGATTGTCTACAAGTTAATAATGTTTCAACAGCTAAACACTTGATATTTATGTATAAATACACTCACTGTCTGAACCAGGAGGTCTTCGTTCAAGCGTTCTAACAGGTAACACATCTGAACATGCCTGTCAGTCACGTCTCGTAAACCGTTAATGCCCAGCTCTTGCTACGCTCGGGCTCACGCTGTCGCTTGAAGTTTCTCAGAAACGCTTAGTAATAACCGACGAAAAAACCAAAACACCAATTGTTGACTTGAGTATTCTGTATTGTTACACCAACATATAAATCAAGTATGACTAAGGTCTGTGAACAAATATTACAATAATAAATCACGATATTACTTCTGACGATGTTTTACTCTTCTCTCTGAACAGCGACCGATGAGACGATGACTGTCGTATTGATGCCTCCGCGAAAATTGAGGAAGTTGATTTTGAGCAAACAACCATGAATTGATCGTTCAATCTTCAACTCCATTGACACTCCCCGGCAAAAAAGGGATCCATCCCTTTTTTTCTTCACGACCAATACACGTTGACTTGGATGCCATTGCGAGAACCTGGGTCACACGGACAGAGCTGAAATGGAAAACAAACAGAAAAGCCAACACACCACAAGCATACCCACAGCACAATCTCACACATCAATGACGACCTGCGCCTTCCAGTGAAAGGCCTCCTCTTGACATCTTGCAACAAAATCGCCGCTTGCTAGAATGACTCTTGCAGAATGTAACGTGACCATAGCACCACCTCACGATACTCTACGCACATCGTCTTATCTACTCACTACCAATTACCACTGCAATCGCTTGTCACTCATTCTGCCTCAATTCTAGAAACGGTGACGTATGCGAGCCTCAGTCGTTTACACTCTTTCTCCCCGGCTTGTGGGACCGCAGCTAACAATTATCTCCGTGTGCATTTCATTCTCAGCAATAGCCTAGCCTCCCCGGCGTATACGCCCCATCTGCTGTCTTTAACATCAATCAATTCATTCACGGATGTAGAAGACTCGAAACAACTTCAGAAGTAATCACAACGAAAATTTTAACAAATTTATACAATAGCAACAAGATACGAAAACAACGAGTAAACAAAATGAATCCAAAACCACCAACTGGTATGACACACCATACGTATATACAAACAGTACACACAAACTCGCAGTTCATGTATTGATGTCTTTGAAGAATCGCAGGGCTGACACCAGTACGCCTACAAACCTTCACAGGTTGACGCTCTAAGTTGGAAAATCGTCGCAGAGTTCATTTGCTGACTTCCTTCTACCATCTGTATCCTCAAATCTGAATGGCAACAAACTCATGTCATTGTATAGTAGAATATAGATGACTAACAAACATACGACGTATCTGGTCATCCAAGCGTAGGCACAGAGTAATTTACACCAAAGATAATAGCATTCAAATAGTAACTTGAAACTAGAAATGCCTTTATTCGTGCACGTCAATTTAACAATTACTCTCTCGTTTACACTTGGCTTATCCTCTCTAAACTGAGCAATATCTTTCGTCCTTTCAAATGCACCAATATTATTATAGTCATTGTACAAGATACATGAGTTGATGGGTGTCTTCTTCCTTGTGGGTGACAACACCAACGACGACTGATTGATACCAGTTGATGAAGTTAGCGGTGGATCAGAAGCTGTTGTTGCTCGACTTTCAGAAAGTTGTCTACCTGCAAGACCACCACCACTGCTGTCTTTTACTATCAGCTCAGGTTTAGTACTAGCATCTGATGATAGGTGCTGATCACTCACACTGACGGTCTCACAAGAATGCATGCCTTCTGCAACTGCATCTGCATTTATTTCTACTTCACGTTCAAGTTGTACAGAAACTTTGTTCAACTTAGCAGTAGTAGGCATATCCCTCATCTCGTCATGATCAACCAAAGACAAATCTGCAGGATCATGATCATTATCACAAATATTCAATTTACCGTCAACTTCATCATTTTCAAACTCTTTAATAACAGAAGTAGACAATTTTGGTTCCTCCTCGCAAATCCTGAAAGGTTCTATATCTTCACTCTGAATAGTAATACCTTGTAAACTTGTGGAGTGAGAACTGTACTCAGAATCAGCAACTCTATTCTGTGACACTCTATTCAACAATGGCTTACCAGTTGTAACTACAGACTTCTTGACCACACCGTTATCGTCACACAATTCGGAGTCAGGCCTGGAGTTTACATTTAGCTTATCACTGAACTTGCTCACTGGTTCACAGTTCACCTTTGTATGCACCTCTTGCAAACGTGTACAACACAACCGTGTTTGTCTTGCATCTTGCAACTTATCTATTGACGATGTACTACGAAAGCGTTTACACTCACTAGGTCTATATGCATTACTAGACATCATGGAGCCTTCTCGATATCCACCTCTCTCAGGCCTATTCGTCATCAATGAGTGCGTTTTGCTCTCAGACTGCTCTATTCTAGGGGTGAGATTCAATATACTGGCAAACTTGCTCAAAGATTGATTGACACAATCTTTTACTAGTTTCAGGATATCATCAAATTTTGGCTCGATACCCTCATCCTCCATACGGGAGCTTATCTTCGCCCACTTCCTTTGCAGTCGAGTAGGTAGGCGTCTTGCTATTACTTCTAGTATAAAACTCGAGTTGAGATCATTCATGCAATTCATAGAAATCAAGGTATTCTTATAAGTCATAGGATTATCTAAAAACTCAGTAAGTGCCTTGGAGTCATCTTGAAGTTGACTGCCGTTACCTTTGACAGCTTCGTATACGTTCCTTACAATCATTGAAGGTCTTCCAAATCTTTGACGTAATATGCTCATAGCCTCAGCGTATCCCTCATTAGGGGGCATGAGCTTACAGCACTGTATAGCTCTTGAAGCATCTCCAGTGCAATACCTCATCAAATACATCAATTTCAATTCATCACTTAATAGAAAACTACTCAGCATGATCTCAAACTCCCTTACAAATTGTAAATAATCAGCCGGGTTTCCATCGATACACCGTGGTTCAAATTTAGGGAGTTTGATGTTCCTATTATCCCTGAACGGCGAAACAGTAACATCAACCATGTCATGCTCAACATCAGACACATCGTTACAATTAACAGACAAGTCACCATGACTTACTTTCCTGTTTGCATCCAAGACGCTCTGTCCCTTCTTTGACCCAGGCATTGTTGAACTTGACCAAATTCCAAAATAGGTTCAGATATTGCTTGATCAAAGAGGACTTGACCGGCACCAGGAATAATGAACGGCGACTATCGAAACTTTCACCAACTGTCTGAATCCGCCAGATCTGTTTCTACCGTCAGAAACTGTCAGCCACGTCTCGTAAACCGTTAATGCCCAGCTCTTGCTACGCTCGGGACTCACGCTGCTCCTCAAAGCTTCTCAGAAACGCTTAGTAACAACGGACGCAAAACCAAAACACCAATTGGCGACTCGAGAATTATTTATTCTAACACCAACATGTAAGCCAAGTACAACTAAGCCTAACTAAGGTCTGTGAACAAATATTACAATAATAAATCACGATATTACTTCTGACGATGTTTTACTCTTCTCTCTGAACAGCGACCGATGAGACGATGACTGTCGTATTGATGCCTCCGCGAAAATTGGGGAAGTTGATTTTGAGCAAACAACCATGAATTGATCGTTCAATCTTCAACTCCATTGACGTACATTATGTGCCTAGCAGATAGTACCAACATTGGCTGAAGCAGTAGGATTCTCATTCTTTCTCAATCTCACTGAAGTACTAGCGCCATTCATGTTATCTGTATGAAAGTTCGCCTTCATATGCACTTTCAGACAAACAAAACACAGTTGTTTCTGTTTCAAGTATTAAACTCTTTCCATAGGGGATATTTTAAGATAATCAGTATGTTCATTTAGTGGAGGTCACTTACCCCAAGTGATATATCTATCTGGTTTAACATTTCTCTGTACGTCTCTCGCCACAAATGGTTTCGCCTTACGAATGAGACCTTCGGTATTAAGGTGTATGACACTGACGGAATTTGTTCACCCTTTAAGTGAACCTTTCATAGAACAACTAACAGCAGTACTAGCTATTTTAATACATTTAAGTGAAGCTTTGTTTACAAGGATATTGATATCTGAATTATTTCTTAGTTGCATGGCAAGCAGCGTTGTTGTGTAGTTCACCGAATGCTGCTGTCAATACTAGGTGACTGTTAAAGTACACGATCCACTTTCGGTAGATTTATGCCAGAAATGATCAAATTAATACCACGCATTATTCTTTGTTTACACGGTGTTTTGTCCTGAGCTGTAGTTACAGACTTATAACTACCATTTTGGCTTAAAGATCTAGCTGATCAGTAGATATGGTGGTGGTCACTAAGGTGAATCACCCCATTCTGCAGGAACAGCAATATGCGACTTGAAGGATCGAGATATTTCTGATTTTTATGAGGGCATAGATCTTTATCTCGAAAAAGATAATAATGAACGCCTTGACAGATCATGCCTCTGTCTTTAAATACATACCATTCACTCAGCCTATTGTTGAGATGCGACCATGTGGGCTCTGCACAGATTTATGGGGCATCTTATAAATTAACTTGCTGTCCATTGTCGGATCTTTAAATACCACTTCACAATGTCTTATCGGATTCATTTTCTAATAACGTCTTTACTTGATCGTCATTATATTCCATTAAACCTAACATTTTGTAGCTCTTTATGAATTTGATTCGACTTATTCTATTCCTATTCTTTGTAGGGTACGGTTGTGCACCAAATGCACAAAAAGGTATAAAATAAAAAACCGGCATGAGGATAAATGTATAAAAATCAAAAGTGGACATCATGATAGTACGAACTATATGGGTAGCATTATACATTGAAAATCAACGTTGTCGGCCTAAGGATTAATTACTTCCCCATTCTGTTTTCTATATAAATGTGTTTATTAATGATATATTGCACTTGCTTAATTTATTACACTTTAATGATTCACATTAGCACTTTAACTTTTCTAAAACAGCTTCCAATCGCTGGTAAACATTGTACTTACCTCAATATTGGTTGGTTATCGTATGCCGACAACCACGGGATGAAAACGAAACGAAGTCGATTTTCCCGCTCAACCTGGAGGACAACTGTACAATTCAACAACTATACGGCCTAGTTCAGAAAATGAGTGTATTATATGTATCAAATATTTAACAGTTGAAATATTATTAACTTGTAGACAATTTAAGATTTGACATTATACCATACTTGATCATGCCTGTAAAAATGGCATGCATTTTCATGTAAATTTATGTTTATACGAAAATTAAAATTATTATTATTGAAATTTAGTGAACTTACTAGCATCAAAATAATCAACGAACTTAAAAGTGATGGGAAAATTAGACTGGGTCGACATTTTACGAATTCGTTTGCATTCAAATGGCACACTAGACATTCTACAACAATTCAGGCAAACTAGTGTGTCTAAATCCGTAAGCTTGTTCTGGGTTACATTCAGTAAAGACTTAACCTGGTCAATATCAGAACAATTTCCTCGACATTTGAGATTGGCGGTGTCATGCAATCAAATTTCTGAAGATCATTCACTTTTCTCCGGATATCTTTCACGGGGCCATTTAATTTACAGAACTTGGAGTTCTCTAACAAAACATCTTCCAGTGGTATTACAGCAGGGAAATCTGCACTCGAGCCATTTTGTGAGCTAGTAGCCGATACTGTATTAGAGTGCAGTAATGCATCTATAACCAAGTTCGAGGCGCTATCTAAAACAAATGTGTTTCTACGGACACGTTTTTAAGAAATTTGGGCCATAATTATAGACGGATAATAATATTAAAGTATGTGCAAAAATGCCACCAATTTTGAGCCTATCACGTTCTGAGGCATGAAGCACTTCGTTATTGACAGTTACCATTGTGACTGCGTTCATACTGTCTTGTAGTTTCCTTGGCCCAGGCTTTATAGAGCGTCAACAAAGTGAGAAACAGGGAATATGTACCACACAATGCTTCTACAAAGAAATAGAAATGAGAGCCATAAAAAAGAATACAGAGCGCTGATAATTTCTGAGTAGATGAATCCAGAGGAACCAAAAGAAACTTCTAGTAGTTTCTTTTAAAGCAAGAACTCTGAGCAAAATAGGCCTGGAAATTCGAAAGGTTTCAATGAAATGGGAACTCAAAGACCATAGAGCGCCAAATTGTTTGATAAAAACTGTCAACAACAGCATCGAGAAAGTTCGCTGTAGCCAGAAGACAATCATCCTGGACTCAGAATACTATATTGTGTATATAATAACCAACTCGATTCAAATGTAAACGGTGTTAAAGGACAGGCGGTAGGTTGACGACTTACTGATCAACCAGGTGCTCATGATTAATAAACGCGCTACTATTATTGCACAATAGTACCGGGAAAGAGGCTTTGTAATTACGACATAAAAGTCTCGCATAGGTATATTACTTGTAATTAGTGTAGTACAGCAATGCAGAAATGGAGAAACCAATTCATTTATCTTCTCATTTTATTAACTTGTTTACTGCACCTGACGTCTAAAAGCGGCGGTGGAAAGGCGCAAAATGCCCCCAGGTTTGTGTCCAAATCACAAAAGATAACACTGACTGTCTTTAGAGTCCAACGTTTCCAGCCATATCAATACGTCAATACGGCTCAAGGCCAGCAAATTTCCTATAAACCGCTGTTAGAAAAAATATGAATTATGATGTGACGATGTTGCTTACTCGAATGATAACGAAGAAAATTGCAGTAACCTGTTTACTTCCGACACCTCTTTATGTATTAAGAATTAAAAATGAGGTTGTGCTCATGTATCTATCTATCTATATATATATATATCGACGCATATGGCCAGCAATTGAACCGATCAAACGAAACCTGCAAACAGCCAAAGGGAGTAGTTGAAAACTAGAAAGGCACACGAAGTAACTTGACGACGATTTCACGTCTATGCATAAAGGTCACTGTCAGTGAACTAATATCAACTGAAAGTGTCCAGCTCTTGCTACGCTGGACCTCACGCTGTCCCTCGAAGACTTTCAGAAATGCTTTGTATTAACCAACACGAACAACCAAAACTCTGATTGGCGACTCAAGAATCCTTTATTCTTACGCCAACATATAACCAACAATAATGTTATTGCACAAGGTCTAGGAATAAATGTTATAACAATAAATCACGATGTTACTTCTGATAATTCTTCGCCATCCTACAATGAACAGCGAACGACGGAACGATGACTGCAGTATCGATGACCTCCACCAAAATATAGAGTTGGATTTGAGCAAACAACCATGAATCGATCGTTCAATTTTATCTAAATTGACTCTATATATGCTTCAATATACTTGGGATTTTTTATTAATTTATCGATCCGCACTTAAATTTTTGGGTAAAATATTGGATCGAGGCGTTTCTGTTACTTTTCAAGCTGCTCTGGTGAGTGGCACTTTTGAACGAAGTTGAAGCTACGACTTATTGAGGTAAGAGGTTTCGTATTTCGCCCGATTATTTTGGCTTGACCACGGAATCAGAATATGTGCCTGTCTACGGCAAAAGAAGGTTTCGAAAATGGTGTTCAAGCTCATCCGAATACATACCTTTAAAACAGAACTTATAATACCTGAAGGATCAGCATATGAATTGGACGTTCTATTAGCTAACATTAGGTTGGTTTGACTTAACGTAATGATTCTGGGCGTCGGCCTTTATTAGATCCCATGGAAAAATTGAAAGAGGTGCTCCAGTGCATCGGTGGTTTGGTGACAGAATAATTGCCAGTTAAGTGAGAGGTCCGGCTTTCTTCCCAATCAAGTCTGACAAATTTTGACTAGTTTCCTAACCGTCATTAAGCCGGAAAAGGTAGGGAATATGAACGAGATTCTAACAACCCTAACTCGTAAAAATGACACCACGGCTATCAATAGTGATGCGAAAGAATATGTTATCCCTAACGTTATGCAGGACATTTTCCTCACCTTGTCAATAACCTGACGTATCTACCTCCATTTAGTACGCGCATTTTGGCAAGACCTAAATATTGCCGACAACTAGTATTATTTCGTTTTGGTTGAATCTACCTAGGTAAAGTGAACCTATCGATTTCGTTCCATTTTCTTCACACATAGATATCTAGCGTAATTGCAGAACTGTAAATGTGCTCACACCATGTACATTTAACTCAAAATATTGATCCCTGTAAAGCAAACAAATTAGGATATTTACTATTATCATTAGTGAAACTTCTAAGTAATCAGTAATAAACGGTAATTTGTGAAGATGGATGTTAAGCTGGTATGTAGTGATCAATGAAGTACGGCCACTAGTTTGTAATGCTACTTAGTCTGATACCCTTTCATGCTCGTTTCCATTTTTCCGCTGTCATGTGGTAGGACGAAAATGTATACTGCTTCCTGTGTTCTGGGTTTCCTGTTGCAGCTTAATGTACCTCTGAGCATCTAATAAGGGGTAGCGGTTCACAGAATGTAGCATTCGAGAAATTCGTTACGTGGAACAGTTGCAATATTGTCAATTGTAGTGACACTGGTCAGAGCGAATTACCTACGTAATAACCTTCATGACCACTCAGACTAACCTCATAACCACAGGACACTAATCAACCAGAAGTTAAAACTGGTTCACATCAGGGAATGGTGAATACAAGAGTTAGACGGCATGCCCCGTAATCTTGGAAAGCCATTATTATGGGCATAAACTAGTGGCATTAAACCATGCATCTCCAAACAGACAACCAGCTACTCATATTAGCTTCACAGTGAGAGGCGTCACCTGAACAGAAGATTGTGCTGAAGGTTATTTTAGTGATTAAGTTAAGCAGTTTTGAGGTCCCTTTCGTTCCAGAGATCTCTCACAATTCACTACTGTAGTAGTTGTTCGCACAGAACTACTGATATGAATTCAACAAGGTGACGGTGTATCATGCTATTTCATCACCTGCCTGTCGCTTGAACTCTGTTATCAAAGTTGCCATCTGCTTGAGATACCATGGATCTCTTTCCTGAAGAGAAATTACTATTGCTACAAGTCCTAACTAAGACATTTATAATTGTCAGCCAGTGGCTCTCAAAATATCGTTCCTTTCCCACTTCAGTAAGTTTCAGGCCTCTCTATGAATCAATATCCGAGTGGTGTAAAGGTGCAGGATCAGAATGAAGCTTGCAACACAATTTATGCATGTCAACCAGATTTTTGCATTTTCACAATAAAGCTGGCTTGATTTCCTGATCAAAGTCATTTGATGAATCCCCCGTCTCGGATTGGTACACTGTATTGTGCCTTATAACAACACACTGGTTGAAATATGGGGGTACTCAAAAAAACCAAGTTAAACGTAGTGGCCTGAGCTAACAAGTCCACCAACGTGTCCAAGAACCCTAGTTAAGGTAAATAACACCATATACAAAAAGATAGTCTAAAGCAGTGTAGGAATATTAAACACGATGCCTTTACTATATTATTGTGGGAATAATTCCATATTTCTTATGTAGCGATTGTTTATAACTTTAATGGCAATCTTTCCTGGTCACGCACTTTAGTTAAACTTGGATTAAGGCAGCCCAAAATGTGACTACATCAGCTTCCTACTGAATTTAACCAACTGAGAAACCATATTACTACTCCACACTTCTAAAAGTGGTGCACATTAAATTCACCGTCCCCAAGTGATGATAACGGACCATTTACATAAGTTAAACATTAACATGATTAACAAGCATGATCATATATGACTTGAGTACTCGGTATACTCACTTGTCACAATTAACATTTCTTTTGGGGTGTGGAACACATTAGTGGTACGAAAAATATCAAGAAAATGACGCATATACAATATTAACTGCTAGCAAGCATGCCACCTGTGCTGTTTTCACCCGCATGGGTTACCTGTGGTGCAGTTCTAGAAAAAAGGCTACGTTAATTGGTACCCATTATTGTTACGGGTTGTCACAGTTAGTTCACAAGATACTTGGAATGTTGGACTGCGTGACTGAGAAATATAAATGGAGAAACTATTGTACGTATAGCCACAACCCGGGAAATGCATAAGGACCCACGGGATCGTAGTCATTGATGACCATCATAACGGCTAGACAAGCTCACCAGGGTGTACAATGAAACAGGTTTTCTAACCATATAAAGACTGCATAACATCATAACGGTTGAGTTTTATATATGTATTGATCAGAGCTCTTTACGAACCATTCATAACAAGACCATACCAAACCATACAAAATAGTACCTACGTATGAGAAATCAACAATCCAACTGACCGCCACTGTTCTAGCGAATGAAAGACAAGCAATAGAGGAGCGAAGTGAATTTAAAACCCGACAGCGTTTAGCCTTGGCAATAGATGGCGGCAAACATGAACTGATCATCGTGACGGTGTATTCAGGTTGTTTGACCATGTTTTTCTGAGCTAAAATGAATTAAATGCATTACTATGCGTCGGTGTCACAGTGATTAGGACTCTCACCGACCATGCACATGGCCCGCGGTTCGATCCCCCGCCCGCGCACACCTGATATCTATGGTCGGCCTGAAAAATTTGGGCTACCGATATCCACGCTGAAAATTCCATACTTGTACCAAAAATACTATGTGGAATCAAGCTGCAATGAAAAATTACTAATACCATATTTTAACCATAAAACGTGTACTATAGGAGAAAAATAACCGTTTTCAGCATTTTGACCGCTCATCCAGCTGTCACCAAATTGATATGTTGATGAGCGTCAGGAATGTTAAATTCATTATAAAGTATCTAAAATAATTTGAGTAACTGAAACATATTTTCCTGAGTGATGAAAGTTTACATACCATTCATAAGTTATTGACACTTACTGTTTTTCTAGATGAGAAGTGGATCCAGTTTAAATGGGTAAAAAGGGCGAGGCTAAACGATATCGCGATGTACTTTCGGGCAGTGTATGGGTTATCACGTTCACGCCTATAAAGGCGTTATAATCACTCAGTTGTGTAAAAATAGATTATATTTGACTAGTTTTAGGCTTCTGCAGCCGAAAAAGCAATATTTCGTTGTATTTTCTTCTTAAAGTTGTCTCGATAGCCCAGGCGGATTATTACTAAAAAAGTCATCCTTTTCAAGGAATTCCGCATAGTCCGCCATGCAGACACAAATGGCGCAAATGGAGAATTCTGGAATCGACCTCGGCACCATTTGATGCAGTAAAACAACCCAACATGACCTTATCTAGTTTTCGCCTCCACGATCAAATTTCTTTCCTGTTATGAAACTACGATAAGACTGCTGAAAAATGGAATAGATATATCACTAATCTCAACATAATACATCAATAATCTATAAGCCAAGGGTGCTGTTCACAACAAAGTTATATAGGAGAATTGACTTCAAGCTTTATTTTTCCCAGATATTTGTATTACATTCATCTAATGTCTGGGGGTTTTTGCTAATCCGAAGACAATATCTCTATATCTCTTTATGTGCTACACAAACAGACTTTATAGCAGACTGTTCCGACTGACTCTAATGTCAGAAAGAACAACCAAACTGTAAATTCACCATACACCAAATTATGTGTAATTTATATAATAACTTAACCATGCCTGTACAATAAGTATGTTCCTGCATAAACAGGGAGAAATATATTATTATTAAAACAATATTGATGCATGCCTATACGATTGGTGTACCCTACATAGCTAGGGAAAAAATGTACCATATTATATTATCTTTACTAAATATGCTTATTAATATTATGTGTAACTTATCGAATTGATGATGCCTGTAAACTGGCGTCCCTCATGTAAAAAATGAGAATATATATTATTATTATTTATTTGCGTTTTAGAGCCTTAAGGCATTTTCGCGAGTTGTTTTAGATCTTAAGGTTGTAAATTGACTACAGACATTGGTTGTTGTCATCCCAGTTATTCTATGGGAATCGGGCGTTTGACAGAGAAATAGCCCACAGGCATAGGTTAGATGTATGTTTTCAGGATGTTAAACACTTCTGTTATTCTATAATTCATCGAAGAGATCATGCGGTGAATGAGACAGGCTGCTGAATTTTCTGGTGATTATATCCATTTCGATGAAGTTCCTAGTTAAAATTGCTCAGGCAAAGATGTAATGCTAGTTTAATTTACATTTTCACATGGATCCCAGAAGACCGTAATTGTCCAGTGCATCAGATTATGTTGATATCGGTGTGCATTGGGGCACGAAGAATAGTATAAATGGTCCTTCTAAAATGTCAGACTACTTAACATTAGTATCGGCTTTCTGTCGAATAGTACCTAGCATCTGTGTCCTACAACTACTACACCTGTTACATAAGTTATATCAGTCTTAATAATTATTCATTTTTAGATCACAAATATTTTCTGAGATCCTTAATGAATTACTCATGGCTATGAAGGACATGGAAGATTCACTTATAGCCCATATCTTTAAATCATCCATTATTGGACAAGTTACCTGCAGGGATTTTGTGATGTTCAGGTTACACTGCTTCAGTGCATGTAGTTACTGCATGCTACTGTGCGCGAACGGACAGTTGATGAAAATGAAGATAGAATAAAGTATCCTATAAACTCACTATGAATACTGCAAACTGCTGATATGAAACAGAATCAAAGCAAAAAATTCCGAATAGCTACAAAATATTGCTACAGTTTCGGTGATTATTACCTTTTACATTTGTAAATCAACTTTCCAAAGTTCAAAATGACGCCAAAACATCAATGCTATTCCATAGGCGATACAGAAATTCGTCAGAGATCTTACATGTCAGGTTGCCTCACGAATTCTAAGTTTGCGTTTAACTATTATCATACTTTTTTCTAACTTCAGCCACTTAAAAAATACACTTTCTTCACTTATTTGCAGATATCCGATAACGCCAGTCAACTTGGTCACAGCAATTCGACTTCGCCCAAATAATTACGACAAACAACTGCGTAAAGACATTTGCTTGTTATTATTTTTCATTAAAGATATTTAACATCCTGCTTACCATACTTTTCTTATTCTATCTGAATGAAACTAAATTTGTCATCGTGACGAGATGTAGGCTTGACTTATCAAGGAGACCTGAGAAAGTAATTGTTGGCATAATTAGACGTAAGCGAAATCTTACTACGATCGCTATGGCTCAACTTATTCAATTATCCGTCTCGTGTACACTTCACTTTACACTATAAGTTAACACCCATAATCTTATGGATTGACATCACACTATAGGTGAAATAATGCTAATGCGCCACTTTTAAATTCACTTAAACTTATATGAAATCGAACTCAATTGCAGTGCCTAAGTTCTTTTCTTATTTTTCAAATACTGAAGTTGAGTATTTTTGTCCTTGATCCCTATAGACTTAACTGTGGCTAGGAGACGTAATCGCGTAACTTTAGGTAGATATTTAGGCTTGACTAAAGTACTTATATTTCACCACTTGTATCGATCGGTAGTATTCCTATAGAATTACAATTATGTATAGTAACGAGTTCATATCCTGGTGAGTACCGGTCTAGCATGCCGTACTCTCACCTCATGCAGAAGAAATGGAACTCAAAAATATTGGATGGAAAATTTTATTTCACTGCAATGCAAACAAGTTAATTTACATGTATTAACTAAGCACAGCCCAGGATGAAAGTCTTCGTCTGCAAAGTATTTGCCATTATTCGATGGAAACTGCCCAGTGTCCGAATTGCGTCACGTTTAAATTCTTACAAAATTCAAGTAAATAGATCTCTATGCCCTTGATCCAAAACTATCCGGTATCACAAACTGCAAAATAGAATATCTGCATGGTTATACATGAATGAGTGATCTTACCTTCACTTGTTGTTGTATGTAAAATCAACTCCCGAAACTGATTATGCAAATGTACCTGGTTATAAGTCGTAAAACGCTCATCACCGTTTTTCGGTTGTCTTTGTTCGAATGCGGCTACATATGCTTCCACTGAATTTAATTAACCGAAAGACCTCACTGTGACCCATCATTCCAAAAAGTGATACAGATTAAATTCACTTATATAAATTAAGCATTTACATAATTACCATGCGTGACCATACACGACGTAAGTATAGGTTAGGCTCAGTCTTTCTAATTTACGCTCCTTTTGAAATGTGGAGCACGTTAATGGTGCAGACAATATCATGAACATTACACGTACATAATATTATTAACTGCCAGTAATTGTGTCATCGAATCATACTGCAAGAATACATTTGACAATACCTGTCAGCAAAGTCTCATAAACCGTTAATGCCCAGCTCTCGCTACGCTCGGGCCCACGCTGTTCTTAGAAGATTTCTCAGAAACGCTTAGTAACAACGGACGAAAAAACCAAAACACCAATTGTTGACTTGAGTATTATGTATTGTTACACCAGCATATAAATCAAGTATCAGTAAGCAAACTAAGGTCTGTAAACAAATATTACAATAATAAATCGTTGTTACTTCTCACGATGTTTTACTCTTCTCTCTGAACAGCGACCGATGAGACGATGACTGTCGTATTGATGCCTCCGCGAAAATCGAGGAAGTTGATTTTGAGCAAACAACCAAGAATTGATCGTTCAATCTTCAACTCCATTGACACTCCCCGGCAAAAAAGGGATCCAACCCCTTTTTCCTTCACGACCAATACACGTTGACTTGGATGCCATTGCGAGAACCTGGGTCACACGGACAGAGCTGAAATGGAAAACAAACAGAAAAGCCAACACACCACAAGCATACCCACAGCACAATCTCACACATCAATGACGACCTGCGCGTCCAGACAGAGACCTCCTCTTGACATCTTGCAACACAATCGCCGCTTGCTAGAATGACTCTTGCAGAATGCAATGTGACCATAGCACCACCTCACGATACTCTACGCACATCCTCTTAATTACTCACTACCAATTACCATTGAAATCGCTTGTCACTCATTCTGCCTCAGTTCTAGTAGCGGTGACGCATGCGAGCCTCAGTCGTTTACACTCTTTCTCCCCGGTGTGTCGGACCGCAGCTAACAATTATCTCCGTGCGCATTTCATTCTCAGCAATAGCCTAGCCTCCCCGGCGTATACGACCCATCTGCTGTCTCCAACATCAATCAATTCATTCATGGACGTAGAAGACTCGAAACAACTTCAGAAGTAATCACGACGAAAATTTTAACAAAATTACGCAATAACAACAAGATACGAAAACAACGAGTAAACACAATGAATCCAAAAAAAACTGATAGAACACACCACACATATATACAAACAGTACAAACAACCTCGCCGATCATGTCTTGATTGAATTCCTTTGAAGAATTGCAGGACTTACACCAGTACGCCCGCAACCCTTCACAGGTTGACGATTGTAAGTTGTGGAATGTCCGGACACAAACAAGATTAACCAACAATTACAATAATTGGAACTCACACAACTATTTAACACAAACATATGTACAATGACTACATCAAATGTTGTGGATTCTGACACGACAAACTACCCTTGAAGAACTGTAGGACTTACAGCAGTACGCCTACATTCCTTCTCAGGTTGATGATCCAAGTGGAAGTCGTCCGGACACAAACAGAATTACCAACAGCTAGATGACAGATGATATCAATTCAGTATATACAATATGAACATATGTACGAAATCACACACCAAGCACATTGGACTGCTCATTGATGCGCTACCCTTTGAAGAATTGTAGGACTTACAGCAGTACGCCTACAACCCTTCTCAGGTTGACGCTCTAAGTTGGAAAATCGTCGCAGAGTTCATTTGCTAACTTCCTTCTATCAGCTATATCCTCAAATCTGAACGGCAACACGCCCATGTCATTGTATCGTAGAATATAGATGACCAACAAACACACGACATATCTCATCAACCAAGTATAGAAACAGAGTAATTTACACCAAAGATAATAACATTCAAATAGTAACTTGAAACTAGAAATGCCTTTATTCGTGCAAGTCAATTTAACAATTACTCTCTCGTTTACACTTGGCTTATCCTCTCTAAACTGAGCAATATCTTTCGTCCTTTCAAATGCACCAATATTATTATAGTCATTGTACAAGATACATGAGTTGATGGGTGTCTTCTTCATTGTGGATGACAACACCAACGACGACTGATTGATACCAGTTGATGAAGTTAGCGGTGGATCAGAAGCTGTTGTTGCTCGACTTTCAGAAAGTTGTCTACCTGCAAGACCACCACCACTGCTGTCTTTTACTATCAGCTCAGGTTTAGCACTATCATCTGATGATAGGTGGGCTACATGCTGATCACTCCCACTGACGGTCTTACAAGTATGCATGCCTTCTGCAACTGAATCTGCATTTATTTCTACTTCACGTTCAAGTTGTACAGAACCTTTATTTAACTTAGCAGTAGTAGGCATTCTTCATCATGATCAACCAAAGACAAATCTGCACTATGATGATCATTATCACAAATATCCAATTTACCGTCAACTTCATCATTTTCAAACTCTTTAATAACAGAAGTAGACAATTTTGGTTCCTCCTCAAAAATTATTAAAGGTTTTACATCTTCACTCTGACTAGTTATACTTTGTAAACTTTTGGAGTCAGAACTCCACTCTGAAGCAGTAACTCTATTCTGTGACACTCTATTTAGCAACGGCTTACCAGTTGCAACTACAGACTTCTTCACAACAACGTTATCGTCACACAATTCGGAGTAAGGCCTGGAGTTTACATTTAGCTTATCACTGAACTTGCTCACTGGTTCACAGTTCACTTCTGTATGCACCTCTTGCAAACGTGTACAACACAACCGTGTTTGTCTTGCATCTTGTAACTTATCTGTTGAGGATGTACTACGAAACCTGTTACACTCACTAGGTCTATATGCATTACTAGACATCATGGAGTCTTCTCGATATCCACCTCTCTGAGGCCTACTCGTCATCAATGATTGCGTTTTACCCTCAGACTGCTCTATTCTAGGGGTGAGAACTAACAGACTGGAAAACTTGCTCATAGATTGATTAACACTAGTATTTACCAGTTTCAGGATATCATCAAACTTTGGCTCGATACCCTCATCCTCCATACGGGAGCTTATCTTCACCCACTTCCTTTGCAGTCGGGTAGGTAGACGTCTTGCTATTACTTCTAGTATAAAACTCGAGTTGAGGTCACTCATGCGATTCATCGAAATCATTCCATTCTTGTAAATTAGCAAATTATCTAAAAACTCAGTGAGTGCCTGGGAGTCATCCTGTAACTGACCACCATTACCCTCAACAGCCTCCAATAATTTTCCTGCAATCATCGAGGGTCTTCCAAACCTTTGGCGTAATATGCTCATAGCCTCATCGTAGCCCTCCTTTGGCTTCATAAACTTACAACACTGTATAGCTCTTGCAGCATCTCCAGTGCAATATCTCATCAAATACATCAATTTCAATTCATCATTTAATAGAAAACCACTCAACATGATCTCAAACTCCTTTACAAATTGTAAATAATCAGCCGGGTTTCCATCAAAACATCGTGGTTCTAATTTAGGGAGTTTGATGTTCCTATTATCCCTGGACGGCGAAACAGTAACATCAACCATATCATGTTTAACATCAGACACATCGTTACAATTAACAGACAAGTCACCATGACTTACTTTCCTGTTTGCATCCAAGACGCTCTGTCCCTTCTTTGACCCAGGCATTGTTGAACTTGACCAAATTCCAAAATAGGTTCCAGATATTGCTTGTTCAAAAAGGACTTGACCGGCACCAGGAAAAATGAACGGCGACTATACAAACTTTCACCAACTGTTTCAATCCTCCAGATCTGTTTCCATCGTCAGAAACTGTCAGCAAAGTCTCATAAACCGTTAATGCCCAGCTCTCGCTACGCTCGGGCCCACGCTGTTCTTAGAAGATTTCTCAGAAACGCTTAGTAACAACGGACGAAAATACCAAAACACCAATTGTTGACTTGAGTATTATGTATTGTTACACCAGCATATAAATCAAGTATCAGTAAGCAAACTAAGGTCTGTAAACAAATATTACAATAATAAATCGTTGTTACTTCTGACGATGTTTCAGTCTTCTTTCTGAACAGCGACCGATGAGACGATGACTGTCGTATTGATGCCTCCGCGAAAATTGGGGAAGTTGATTTTGAGCAAACAACCATGAATTGATCGTTCAATCTTCAACTCCATTGACAATACCTTTTTTTCGTGGTATGAGGGACAAAATCACTAGAGCGAAACATACAGTCTAGCTGAAAGTTTCACAAAGCTGTATCAACACCATACAATATCTGACTCGTAGATTTTCCCTCCGCATGTGAACATATCCACACACCGATGTAAGGAAAAGTTCGTCACTGTTAGCAATATATACGGTCAACGCCTTTTGAAAGTCCTCTAATGCGTTCGCAGCTTCTTACATAGGTTCTGCTTTTGCTCGCACTGATTACCTGTGATAAAATTCTAAAAAAGGGCTCGTTAACGAAATACATTATCGCCACAGCCTGTCACAGTTAATTCGCAAAAACACAGGATATTAGACTATGTGAGTGAGAAATATCGAGGTAGGAAATACCGTACGTATTACCACAACTTAAAAAATGCATTGGGACCCACGGGATGGTAGTCACTTATAGCCACCATAATGCCTGACCAGTTTCAAGGGAGTTTATAACTAAAAGAGCAGTGTATCTGTATAAAAACAGTGAAACAATGTTAAAAATAGTCAAATGTCACATCTGTGTTTGTCAAAGTTGCTTGCAAACGACACATAACACAACCACACAAAACAGCAGACGATAGCACCTTCCTAGGACAAATCGAAATTCCAGTTGATCGCCACTGTTCTAGCCGACGAAAGACGAGAAAACCTGAGGCGCGGTGAATTTAAAACGTAATAACGTATATCCTTACCCGCGTAAAAAGTTGTTTATACATGACCGTATCTAGGTATAATTGGGTGACGCAATTGCCTTTCAGGAGTCACTTCCTCTGCTAGACTATAAACTGGCAATATGCATGACAGAGACATATGTAATAAGTTACAGTATTTTACGACAACAAAATAATCGGTGAGGTTGGACAATGTGGTCCACTAACATATAAGTCTAAGTAATAATAATTTATTTTACTTTATTCCGAAAGAGTACTTACAATACAGAAAGGAATTCTCAGCACTTATCACAATATTGCATCTGATTTAATCAAAATATAAATAAAATTAAAAATTAAAACAAAATTAACCAGAAGAATTTGTCCACGCTTACGATATAAGGTCGAAAATATTTTAAGCACGAATTGAGATCATTAAATATTAACAATAACAATAATAATAGTAATAATAACAGTGAGTTTGTTTCAAGCGGTATTGTCTATTCATTTTGAAAATTTTAGCATGCTACTATAGAATATTGAATCTAATGTTCCGTTGATGTTCATAATCATGAAAAATAAATAAATAAAAATAAAAAATTGATAGGATTATAAATATAAGAAATACAATAACAATCAAGTTTGGTACTGTAAGGGTGGAAGAAATGATTTATTTAGCAGTGTGAAGAAGGTTAGTTAGTTCATGCCTGACACTGTTTTCGTCACATAAAGTACGTGCCAAATGTGGTATAGTGGAGTTTTTATACGTGCGTAAATTCTTCTAAAAAGACTCCTTGTTTTACCTGAGGAGACACAAGGTTGGAGCTGCGGGTAGAGTGGGTGCTCAGAGTCTGACAAAATTCCTCTAGCAAATTTGTTGCATGACATCGAGTGCCTTTCAGTGACAGTGTCAACGATATGGCCCAATGGGATACCACTCACCTTACTGACAGTCTTCAGAGTTCTACGAAGTACGACATAGTCTTTTTTAAGCAATCAAGGAAAGAATAAGGGTGAACAGTAAAGAAGAATAGGTAAAATACGCAAGTTGATAAACTGTAAGAGGAGTGGTTGGGTTATGCCTGAGTGCCTTAACTTCCTAATGTAAAAAGTCAGACGAAATATTCTTTTAGAAATCGCTAAGACATAGGAAGACCAGAATAGGTCAGAAGAAAGAATTAATCCAAGATACTTAACTTCAGACTTGATTTCTATATCAGTGTCATCAATTTTGCAGGGGCCATAGGAACCAACAGCTTCATCTAACTTTCGTTTACATCGGAAACTAAAATTAACAGTCTGGCATTTGGAAGGATTTAGTTTAAGGCCGTTACACAAAGACCATTTGCTAATTCCTGATAGAAAGCTGTTCATCTTAGCACAGTCAAGCTGGGAGTTAACAGACGTTGAAATAGTTAGATCATCTGCATACTTAACAAAGTTCATTTCAACATAGTAAGGCAAATCAAGCAAAAAGAAAGAAAACAGAAAAGGGGAAAGGGTAGCACCTTGAGGGACACCAGCTTCAGTAAGCAAAGAAGTGGACGACTTTCCCTGACATACAGTGTACTGCTTTCTTCCTGAGAAATAAGAATGCAGCCATTTGACAACCCAACAGTCAGTTTGAGTTTCGGCCAGCTTGTTTAACAAAATGTCCCTAGGTACTGAGTCGAAAGCAGATGTTTAATCTAGGAAGGTGCAGCGAACAAATTTAGCCCCCTTGTCTAAGCTGGAGACATTGTTGTGGTACAAGACTACAACTGCATCTAAAGTACTTCTGCTGTGTTTATAAGCGAATTGTTTAGGATCGTTAAAGGCTTTAAGTGAAGGTTGAAGATTAATTAAGAGTAACTTTTCCATAGCTTTTAGAAAAGGAGACGTAATAGCAATAGGTCTAAGTTTAAAACATGTTCCAGTAGACGACTTAGGTATAGGTACAATTTTAATGTCCTTACAAACGGCTGGAACGACATTTCTGGAAAAAGATTCATTAAATATGTCCATGAGAGGATAACACAGGATATCTGCACACTTTTTAAGAATAACACTAAGCAAACCATCTGGACCCAGGTTACAAGAAGAGTTTAGAGACTGATGGCATTTTGGAACATCATTTGTACTGAAACCAGGGAATCCCGCTTCATTAACACTTGCAACACTAGAAAGTTTGGCATTTGTGGGAGAATATATGAAAGACTTGTTCAGTGTGCAAACATCAAAGGAATAAGGAATACTATTCATCTGCTTACCACCGGTAATTTCTTTAAAATGTTTCATATATTAGACGCATTTTTACACGATATAAACTTCTGGTTGTAAATCGAATTCAACCTGTGCATTTCAGATTTTATTAGGATTTTAATTCTTTTCAAACCAATATTGTCCTTCATTTTATATAGCTTTTCTTTTTGTCTGCGAAGCATTTTAAGTTGGGGGGAGGAGAAACGGTCAAATCTGATGAATAGCGTTTCTCTGGGACAACAGGTGTCAAAACAAAATTTGAGATAACTTGTAATATTGGAGATTGTGTCATCAAGAGAATCTTCATTAAACAGGTCCCACCTTGTGTTTTTGAGCATGCTCCTAAGATTCTGAACATTCTCTTTAGAGTAACACACATGTACAGTTTTCTTGGAGAGGCGTGAAAAAGTTCTCTTGTGTAATTTTCCATAGATTTTAGGTAAAACCCGTACAATACAATGATCTGAGTTAAAAAGTGGGGCTCTTTTACGAGCTTCGTATATTCCACGGTCATTTATAAATGCAAGATCAAGGGAATCATCCAGTCTGGCGGGATAAGTTGACGACATTTTCATGTTCTAGCACTGCGAGAAAGCTGTAGTCACATGAATTAAAATCACCTGTGACTATGGACAATGAGTTTCCGAAAGAGGAGGCAGCAAAAATAGTGAATTCATCGGCAAACATAGACAGTTCTGAAGTGCTACAGCAAGGTGTGACATAAATGTTTGCGATATAAATGAATTTGTATTTAGATAGGTGTTTAGGTCGACATTTGACAGTCATACAGTCAATATAATCAAATGAACTGTAGTCAAGATTTGACAGAATAGTTCTATAATATTTGGGCGCCGAGTGAGAAGTAGACATTTGTAAAAAATTATATTAGATTTTACAAATATAATTTTTTACAAAAGTCAATATAATCATTTGAGAATTTAAAACAGACGTTGTTGACAACAGACCACTGAGAATTGATACAAGTAGCAACACCACCCCGCTTCTTATTTGAACTACTTCAGTCTTGTTTATATATGTTGAAACTGTTCAGTAAGATTAAATTTTCATCAAATGAATCATGCAGCCAAGTTTCTTGGAGCGTTATTACACTTGTATTACGATAAATATTTGAACATAATAGACCATTCAAGTAATTAATCTTGTTCGACAATTATCTGCAATTTGTGCTCATAATCACAGGAACAGTCATCTGATGCATTGAAGTGGACTTTAACGATCTTTGCCACCCACCAAGATGCTTTTTTTCTAAGGTTATTATATACTCGTAAATCATCAGGTTGAATACATTTTAAATAGTCGCGATAGTAAGTGATACGATTTGGACACATAACTGAATAATTAAAACAAAATAAAAACAAGTAATCAGATGCAAAAAAAGTAACAAAAAATTTTGGTAGCCCAAGGTTTAAGCAGGCCGCCTTGGGATGATTTTTTACTGTGATTAAGTAAGAGCCTACTGATACAAAATGATAACACGAGGAGATTGGTGCAGTTATCTTCTTAATGCTTAATAATTTATTCCAAAATATTACTGTTATACACAAAATAATAATAATGGATTACTACTGATAAAAAGGATGTGCGTTTCAAAATGTACCTGAAGTGCAATGTACCCAAAATGCTAAGTAAAGTGGAAAAATGAAGTCGACATAAATGCACATATTTTCAAGGAAACGTTATTCAACTAAGTTAAAAATAATTTTGTATGAAATAGTATATATTCACATCAAGAAGACTTTATAACCATTCAGTGAAAAAATCAGAGTTTGGACTTTTTATAGCTGTGTTATAGTCGTCATAAAGCCCATTAGTCACTTTCTCCAAAAGACCCAGATCAGTCTGCCCCAGTTGGTACTGAAACTGGATAATTATTTTCAGTCTTCATCACCACCAGATACGTTCAGAGAAGCTGGATATGATTCTTCCGTGAAAAATTAGGATTGTTTTCCTTCGACCATATTGAGAGATATCTGAGGATGTAAACATATCAGGTGAATCGATCTTACCTCTAGTGAACAATTCCTTAGCCACACTGAATATGTGATCAACGGAAGGTATAATCATTGAACTGAAATTTTATAGATCAGTCACCAATATATTCCACGATAGTTTCGAAGAATCGTAGAACTTCCCACTTGTTTATCACAGTTTCTCCTCTACAACAAGCAAATACTATACAGCTGGTTAAGTTTAAAGATGAATAAATATCAGTTTCAGGTTTGGCTTGTGTTGAGGAAAATTCAGGCCTAGTTAGGTGTTAGATTAGGATCGATAAAAATTGCTTTTAAGATGTGGGGAGAAATGGTTGGTCAGGGTTCAGTTTAAGGCTCTTTCTGTGTCACAACTTCTCCCTCAATGTTCGAGCGACTTTATTGCATATCCCCGCAATGACGCTTGTTACTATGTTGCTATTGGTTTCAAGTGGCCTTGGTTTTGGTGTAAGATTTAACTGATGTAATATTGTGATTTCATAGACATAACTCAGGCTCATAGGTGAAAGAAAGTTATAAACCTGGAATAAGGGCAAGTTGTTCATAAGGTGAGGAGGACATTATTTTTCAGTTTAGTGCAATGTCGCACCAAGAACTCAGTGCATACAGTACTGTATGCAACTGAATTTACATAAAGTAAAACATTACGAATGCTCCTGTTTTTAGAATGAAAAACATAATTCTTTTCATTCAGTTCAGTAATGAAGAATGGAATTTCTTCCACGTAAGTACTAACGTGTTATTTATTTGAAGTTTTAATCTCTGTAGGCCCTTAAAGGAATGAATTCGGCACAGAGAACTACTATGGAAACCGAAAGTACCTTTAGTTTACTAAATCTTACTGACTTCCTGTATAAATTTGATATTTGTCAAATGTTCGTTTGAAATCTACTGTAGTATTCAGTGAGGTAAAAGTTGTAGTGCATTATTTCTAGACTTTTTGTAGTCGTTGGTATTGCCAGGATACCACTTACTCGCTTTATCCAGCCGAAATATCCAATTATCCCTTTATTGAGGAAACAGTATATCGCCTGCTAAAGTAGTGCGTCAGTTTATGAGTTTCATAAAGCCTGCAGAATGTTTTCTGTTCGGTGATTACTGTTTGCGAATTATCCGAGAAAACACACTTCCGAGTGGGATGTAACACAATGCTGAATTCTTAAATTGTCATCCTTACATCAGTTCAATTCAATCACATATCGGATGGCTTCTGCAAAATGAGAATAAAAAAATGATAAAAAACTAAAAATAAAAAAATAATGAAAAAAGAAATAGAAGTTGAAAATTGCCTAGAGCCGAAGTTTAGACGCAAACCCCGAATGAAAGTAAATGGTATGAGTCCGCTACTTCAGAAGGACACCGAACTGTATACTTCAGAAAAACATATATTACTAGGCCCTCGCTTTTCTTTTACATAGCTCACGCACTCTGACTTTTGTGTTTAACTCCTTTTAAACCTCGTAAGTAGGTGAAATTATCACCTGTCTTTCACTTTAAACTAATTGTTCGCAGAAAAGACTGTAAAATATCGGGAAAATAATATTTCCTGAAAAAAAACAATAAAAAACGATGAACCCCATGCCTGTTATATATTTTGAATTATTAACACCTTTTATATACTTCTGCACCTGTCTGCTGGTTTTCTTGTGTCTTCTTCTCTTTTCAAACATACTGCTTTCTCTACTTATTCGTGATATTGCTAGCTCATCTGGTGAATAACGGGATCATCGGTATTATAAAATCTGCTGACAAGTTCAAAGTGGGTCTCATAAACAACTGGAAATGTCACAAATATGATGTACTTACAGGTAAATTTAAAGTTTAATAGACTTTAAAAATCTTTCTGAATGATTTACTGATAATTATTGTTTATTCTGCATCTCTTATGTAATACGTCAGCACCTGTACAGAAATGCCACTTACCTTCCTCAACTAACGCAACCATTTATGGTTCCCGCGTGAAATTGACATGTATTTTTTTTCAATCACAGTTTAGATTTGACGCTATATCTATTTCCTTATTTGTACACTTCATTTTAAATGTTTCTCTCACATTTACCAGTATTCAACTTATTTCTAAATTAACAAATCATATTATATATTCTATAAGTTTTCATAAATGTACATATGTTCATGCCTGTAAAAATGGCTGGTTTCTGTTACAGAAATAAAATTATTATTATTATATATTAGTAGGATAGTCTGTAATTGGCTTTAGAGACTTATCAGGAAATAGTCACATCAACTTACAGTTTACTGATGATATTGTCCTCCTAGACCATGAGAATTAACCCCTGATGCTGTAAAATATGAAAATAATACCGGTGTTTGATAATAGGTTCTGCGTTCCCTCTCATCAGTAAAGCAGTATAATATGGCGAATGCTGTTGAGGTTACGCACAAATGTTGAGGTGGGGAGGGTAAGTTAGTCTTCAAGGTAGGGAAGCTGAATAGGTTGAGATGGCTAGAACGTGCTGGCATACAAAGCCATCGCCTTCCTCCAGGGACAATGCTAGCCAGCACATGTTAAGGTTTAAAATGTGTTTGGGTCAGTGTCAATGTAGTTGAAGACTGAACGATCAATTCATGGTTGTTTGCTCAAAATCAACTTCCCCAATTTTCGCGGAGGCATCAATACGACAGTCATCGTCTCATCGGTCGCTGTTCAGAGAGAAGAGTAAAACATCGTCAGAAGTAATATCGTGATTTATTATTGTAATATTTGTTCACAGACCTTAGTTGTAAGGCTTAGTTGTACATTGGCTACATGTTGGTGTTAGAATAAATAATTCTCGAGTCGCCAATTGGTGTTTTGGTTTTGCGTCCGTTCGTACTAAGCGTTTCTGAGAAGCTTTGAGGAGCAGCGTGAGTCCCAGCGTAGCAAGAGCTGGGCATTAACGGTTTACGAGACGTGGCTGACAGTCTGTCAAATGAAAAACTGGTATTGGTTCATGAAATTGTTGACAGTCAGCTGGAAGAACTACTAGAGATATGACTGCAAATCTTTGTTACTGGCACAGATGCATTCACTCTGTGTAATCTCATGTATCTATTCAACTCATGTTTTTCCTTGTCACTATTTATTCTCCCTCATATTTTCTCTCGTTAAACTTCCATTTAGTTTTATGTCTCTACCTTTGTGTGCTACATAGAATGTGGTAAATTAAACAGATGGACTTCTATGCAAAATCATACTGAGAGCTAGTCAGAATGACACAGTCTAGGCATAACTAAATAAGAAACATTGATAAATGATCTCCAAAATTTCAACAAATGATAAGTGTAATTCTCAATCTTGTTCTTTGCTAACTGAAGAATAGATACCTTTCAGTAATCTCTTCTTCCACCTCGGACTTGTCTCCTACTTTGCAAGTGTTTTTTGTGCTTTGTCACTTTTATGCTAAGCTTTCAGTCAGTATATGCCGTTGTTGTTGACTCAGGATCTAGATGACTTAAGTTGAATAAGGTTTTGGTCGTGCAAACACGAGTCGTGGGCAGTTGATTGGTTGCATTATCATTTCTCAAATGGAATGCAGCATACTGTATATTAGGGTAAATCTTCCGCCTCGCTTGCTGAAGCTGGTTTTCCTCAGGGTATTGTTATCTCTCCTTTTCTTTTATCTCTCTCGTCTTACATGACTTTTCTCTTTCTAACTCACTTCGTGTCGTGATACAATGTGACTGCAGCAAACTTAACTGCTTCTTGTCTGTAGTCTAAGGTACATGGTCTTACGTTAAATCCCTCTAGATGTCAGGCAGTTAACTTTCCCTTCACTCATAAGCGTGAACGACATGAACTCTGTTGTTCACAAGATGCTCGTATCAAAGAGGGCACTGAAACAGAAACTAAGTCTGACATAAAATACTTTGGAGTAGTTCTATCCGCCGGTCTTTCTTGGTCATTCTATATCTTATCGATTTCTAATAAAACCTTCAGTTTAGCTCACCACGTTATGTAGTCAAGACAGTCAGGGATCATTCAACCTTTCATTTGACAATTTGTTAACTGTTGCTCTGGTCTTTACTGCTCCCCGTATTCTTTCCCGAATTACTCAAAACCGACTACGTCGTATTGTGCAGGGTATTAAGGTTGTCATTAGGGCAAGTGGTGTACCATTTAGTCAACTCGGTAATGCATTAGTTGAAAGAAATGGTCTAAATCTATACTGTCTAACCCTCAACATCTCCTCCATTCTCAGCTCTTCCCTTCAATTTCATCTGATGGAACCAGAAGTCAGTATCAAAGATCATACGATCGTTTTTGGAATTATGTAATTCCAAAAATTGTTGTCGTTTTCATTGCCAGCAGTTCACAGCCTATTGAGTTTACACAAGTGCAATGCACATTTCTTACTTTAGTTAGGAGACATCAACTAGAATTCTAGAAAAGTAGTACATCAGTATGTGAATTTCATGAATCTGTAGGCTGCATTCCATTCACTTATTACTGAAACTAAACTATGAAGGAACTGATATTTCAAAGAAGGATGTAATACAAGGCTCATTTCTAAAACTGTTGTCCTTATTTTGATTCACTTTCATCATACCTGCATTAACCAAATTGTCTGTCACTCGCTTTAGGGACTTAACAGGGAACAGTCTTGTCAAATTACTGTATGCTGATGGTATTGTCCACTTAGGTTGCGAGAAGTGACCATTGAAACTGGAAGATATGAAAAGACTACTGGTTTTTGATCGTAGTGTCTGTACCCTTTCTTCTGTGTTAAGTAGTCTAATATGGTGAGTAATATTGGGGTTAAGCTTAGTGTTAAGTAGAAATGTGATTCCAAACGTTGTTAATGACACAGATGCATTCACTCTATGTAATCTCACATATCTGAGCAACCCTTATATTTTTTCCATATGACTGTTTGTTTTTCATCACATTTATGCTCATTATAGTGACATTTAATTTCTTTTTTCTTCTACCTTTGTGTGCTACATGTAATGTGCTAACTTAAGCGGGTGCACTTGTGTGCAAGCTTCTATGTTGAAAGTCAGTCTGTCAGAATGATCTATAGTCCAGGTATAATGAAATGTTAAAAGGTGGATAAAAATAAGCAAAATGTCAACAAATGGTAATCGTATTTTTTCATTTAGTTCTTGTCTAACTGAAAAAAGTGATCTTACAATAATTTCTCCTCTTACCCGAGATAACTCTCACACTCTGTCTCGTTATATCTCATTAGTTAGTTAATTTTATCGTGTAGCCCAAATGCGAAGTTGAAACACATCTGATGAAATATGTTTTGCTTATTACCAACTAAATATAATATTTTTCAAGTGTGGAACGTCACAAATCGAACTGCTACACTTCTGTGCTCATTTCCATGTTAAAACTCAGTCAGTCAGCTTTGTCACTGCAGATGCGTAGTGTCACAACTACCTAGTGTTAATTAGCTTAAACAATTATTCATGCCGTTTCCTAAGTACTCTATGCATTTCCCGATTCCTTAAACTGTCCAGATAAAGTGCACCGAAGAGGAAAACATAAACCAAAAGTCAGTAACACGGACGTAAGAAATGGTGTGAATAGAAGTGAATGAGATGAGTGACCTTCTATCCCTGTAGTACGCTTAACTAAAATACTCATGTATATGAATGAGGCAAAAAGTTGTGTGACTGACTTGATATGATCATGAGCAATAGTTTGTGCTCAAAACGCCACCAAGTAATATTGCTGTACAACACTGTGTGATTTATCAAAATAAAATCGTATCCATAATGGAGTTATACTCTACCACAGTGCCCAAATTTTATACTTATGTCAAAAATACTTATCTTATGTGTCTCCTAATTGTTTCCTTTTTGTCTTCCTCATTGCAGGTTGTCAGTCTCCGTAGACATTCTACTAGATGTCGTCATACATAGTGTCTGCAAGCAGTCTTTCAATACATCTACCTCCCGCAAAGTTATTGTTACGATGCCTTTAAATCATTTACACTTGGCCGTAATACAATTAGTGTGCTAATATTACTGATGCAATGACATGCAAGACTTGTACATGTTACTGTGAAGTTAGCTTGTAATAACATTCCCTCCATAGTAAATAGAATGCTTGTGATAACAATTCGTCATTATCTTTTCATTGTGTTGATAGTTGCGTATATATTAGAAAAAAGCTAACCTTGTCGTATCAGTTCTCTAAATTACAATCACTAAGTGCCCATACCTCTGCTGAATACCAAGTGCTACTCGTGGCCCATGAAATACTTATTACTGCATTCGGAAATAACAGTCAAACTATTATTACATGGAGTAGTGAGACAGAAGGCGTATGAAATTTAGATATTAGTGTGTATCTGAAGTTAACGACACAATATATATGTGGATTTTTCATTTCCAAACTAGAGAATTTTATAGGGTAATGTAGGAGTGAGCGCAATGAGTTAATAATGTATTCTTTACTGCATACATCTTGTATGAGTGAAGTGCTTCTATTCAATTTTCGGCGAAGCTTCAATATCACCCTGCAGGGTTTCTTCAATGCACTCTCATAGGGAATAATACTTGGTACTGAGGAATCCAGCCAAAAGCATCTGTGACACAGTCGAATGACTTTTTCAACTAAAAGCCGCAATACTGATATTAAGTGTGATTTACCTGTAAACTGAGGGACTCTAGTGTAACACAGCACCATATCCCAGCAGGGTATTCTTTGTGTTTTACAGGTACAAGTAGAATTCATGGACTGAGCATTTGTTAAATATGGAGGCGACCCATTGAGTCACTTGGACGAAAGGCTGACGAAATGCGATACCTTACACACGCACTTTCAGATGTAGGCATGTGTCACTTCACATGAACTCTGGACCATATCGAGTAGGCATTCCTTTAAATTAATTATTTTTAATTATGTTCGTATATGTGATGACTTGGTGCGTTTCCTAGTTTGCCTATAATTACGGAATGTACATTATATTAGGGAACACAAATGGATTTTGTGAAAACCAGTGGTGTTCCTTCTCTAGTCTTAATTGATGTCACATTGATTGACACGATTAAAGGAATAGATTGTAACGTGGTGTTTTCTGTAGCTGCGAAACGTAATTACCTAGTTTCGAATTGACATCATGCGTCTAATCCTATTAACCTATGTATATAGTTCTACCTTCACGAAACCTAGAAGTCACGAGCAGACTCTCTTTGACAGATCTAGTTTTACTTTGTGACTAATTGGTGAGTCACCTGGTGTTGTGGTAGTAAAAAACAACTCCAAACCTTAGTATTTTCTAGAAATGAACATATTTACTTACTTTGGCGACAATTTAATCTTAGGGATATTAACCTTTACTTAGTAATTTGGATCCGAAAGTAAACGCCATGTTACTAAGTTATTCAAAAGACAGAATGATGAGTGAAACAGTACTCGGATACTTATTCTAACGAAACCGAATAATGATAATCGTTTAGCTTACCAATATGCCGCTTACTTTCAGTCTTAATTCAAAGACAAATTTAATTGCTCACTAAATTAATAGTTCCAGAAGACTGCTCTACTCCTGTTTTCGAAATACTTTACCCGATCGTGTTTTACTTCAAAATATGTGTATACTGGCCAGCTGATGTTGCTTATCCAGTTACACTGTTTTTCAGTTACAATGTCCCATCTATTTCCTATCAAACAGAACATCCCTTAAACCATCAACGAGTTACCATCATTTCTAAATAAATAACCTTAACTATTCGCATGTAAACAATGCTATAAACTTTATCACTTACGTGATGTTTCAACTTTCGATTAATCAGTTTTCCCTTACATGAGCACCTGTTTCAATTTTAACGGATATTTCTAACCTTTGACTACTGAATTAGTACGTTTCGTCATATACCATCCATACGAAATATAGGTACTGATAATAATTACTGCTAACAGATTTATCACGAGAATGTACTCCATATTGACGACAATATTCCTCAGGGGCGGACGTATCTTCTAAACGCGCTACTCAATACAACACATGACCCTAACCCCCTAACTCTGTAGCTCACAAAATTCTATAAAGTTAGTAGTGACTATTAACAAGTAGAATGTCTATTTGAGGTATAGAGAATACATTTATTAGTGATTCGACACAAAATACAAAATCAACGGTACTGGAAACCACTTTCTTCAGCAACGAATCCCACGAGGTCACTGGGACTACAGATTATCTAAAAAAGAAAACAAGGGTTCACAGGATGTATACATGAATATAACTACCAATATAATATTAACGAGATAGCACAGTAAGAATTAATGAAAGTTTATATCGATGTGCGATTACATCAGTCACTATTTTTGACACAAGTGGATATTTAGACGAAGTAATAAGAAGACGTAATTTGTCTGAGTCGTGTAGTGTTGTATTTGTGCAACACATTTTGGACAATCTGGTCACGCATGGACTTGTTATAGGAATACATATGAGATTAATACAGTTAAAAGTCTAGAAAATAAATTTAGGTGGAATTAAAACCACATATTGGAGGTCAAAATAACAATGAAGATCACTAAACCAAATATCAGAGGTACTAGTACATCTACCCTGACTAGTATCAAAACGAAGTTTAACAAAAAAGGTTTCGTGTGATGACGAATAGTCTTGGAATTCACAAAAGTGGTTTAAACTTCCTAATCACACTTCGGCTTCCACAAACTTTAGGATGCAATCCAAACACGTTTTACAGATAGGTTTAAAAAATGTGCAAACGTCAGTTTTATGTCCTGTCCCTATAATATGTTTCGAAATAGAGGAGCTGGGACCCCATTAATAACTTCTGAAGATTCTGTTGCTTCTGGAGGCATTTAGGAATATGATGCGTAGCCCTTACTTGCAGAAATCGATGAGCCTTCCCTAAATGGATACAGCAACCACTTCTAAACCTTACGTCCATAGCTTTAAGAGATGTCGGACACTACTTCTACGTGGTTTTAAAATAATTTTGTGAATTAACTTCGAACAAGCGCGAATAATGTGGCGTCAGGACAATAACAAAAATCGGAAGTTTATGAAACCAAACTCACTAATAGGACAAAGTGACGCACACGTCAGATGTCTTTACGTACCTGATCACGAGGATGGTATTGAAATCCACCAAATTACTAAAATGTTGCAGTGTGCATTTAACTCATTTAAAAATTTTGGCAGAAAACACTGAATGTTGTAAGTGATCGTAAAACATATTACAGTTTCTTCCCATTTGTGAACACTAATTTTCGCTTGTATCTATGCATTCCATTGACTTTCAGCTATCAAAACACCACACAAAAGTGCGGAAGGATGCAAAATTTGATATCAACCATATTCTTGGTTCCTGCAGCAGTAATAGGTACTGCACAAATGCTGATAGGGAAATTTGAGACCGAGTACAAGTTTCCGCCAATCTGCAAAGAAATTTATCGAATGACAGTCGTTGAAATGTACGCGAAGCTTACTCGGCATGCCAAAAATCACTGCATGAACCATGTATTTAAGCGTAGTGTCACACAAGAAAAAAGTAAATGCTCGAGAACAATATCGAACAATAATTTCCACATAAATTCATTCAACAAGAGCGAAATAAGCACCGAAATCGCGCCTACTGCATTTGCTGGACGACAAGCTCCAACTCGAATCAACGAAACCGCGCAAATGCCGTCAAGGTTAAGCCAGAGGCGCCAATTCAAATAGGGGATATGCCTTATCAACGCCCATCTCCGAATGTCAGAGTTCGTTTTAGGCCACACGAAGCGTTCGCTGATCAGTCTGACTGTGGCGCGTACTCCAGGGTGAGAAAGCGAATGTAAATGTTCGAACAATGCTTTTCGGCAACTGAGAGGGACAAACGGACGATTAGTGCCGATAGATACATCGCAGACTATGGTTGCATCTGATAAGGGGATAGGCACATTTTTGAGCTGTAAGGAAGAGTTTCTGCGGCAGGTTCGGAGTTCAACGTCATCTCTTTGTAATTGAGCCATACGATCAAGACTGATGTCTACCGACGTTTGAAGCTGGTTAATTTCACTTCTTGAAAGAGAATCGGCTACCACGTTTGCGTCCCCTTTGATGTACTGGATGTCGGTTGAAAATTGGGAGATATAATCCAACTGTCTGGCTTCTCTAGGGGAGTGTTTATCAAGTGAAGTAGTGAAAGCATGACACAGGGGCTTGTGGTCAGTAAAAATAGTGAAATGCCGGCCCTATAGTAAGTAACTGAAATGCTTCACTGCAAGATATATGGCCAACAATTCTCTCCCAAAAGTGTTGTATCGTGTCTGAGCCGGTTCCAACTTCTTAGAAAAGAATGCGAGTGGGGTGACTTCACCCTTGTTGTTGTAATACTGCCCCTACAGCTACCTGGGAGGCATCTGTGCACAAAATAAGCGATGCTTCGGGGTTGATATGGGATAGCATAGTGACTCCGGATAAGGCATCTTTTGCGTTGCAAAATGATTCGTGTGCTTCAGCTGACCACTGAAACTTTTTAGGATCATTTTTAAGGAGGTCGGTTAATGGCTGGACGATGGAGGCACACGAAGGAATGAAACGCCGATAGAAATTAAACATCCCCAAAAAACGTCTGACCTTCTTGAGTGAATCTGGTTCGGGGAAGCTTTTGATGGACTCTATCTTTTCCTCCGTAGGCGTAATACCATTCGCGGTTATGTGGTGTCCCAAAAACTGTATAGAGGAGACACCGAATATGCACTTTCTGGGGTTAATGACGACTCCATATTGCTCAAATCGTTGAAATAAGATGGTGAGGTGATCAGTATGTTCTTCGGGCGACGAGCTAGCAATTAAAACGTCATCGATATATACAAATACAAAGTCCAAACCTTGTGTGACCTGATCCATGAAACGTTGGAAAGATTGTGCTGCGTTCTTTAGGCCAAATGGCATGCGGAGAAATTCAAACAAACCGAAAGGTGTGATGATGGCCGTTTTTTCGATATCCTCTTGGGCAACTGGTATTTGGTGATAGGCCCTGACCAAGTCCACTTTATAAAAAATGGTTTTTCCGTGTAATGTCAGGGAGAAATCATGAAGATGAGGAATAGGATAACGGTCGGGAACTGTGGCATTGTTTAAATGTCGGTAATCCCCACATGGCCTCCAATCATGATCAGCTTTAGGCACCATGTGTAAGGGCGAAGACCAAGGACTATTGGAGGGTCTGATGATGCCGAGCTGCATCATGTGTTCAAATTCTGCCTTGGCTGCTGCTAATTTGTCCGGGGGTAATCTACGAGGACGAGCACGAACTGGTTGACCCGTAGTAACTATCTTGTGAGTAACTGTGTGAGGGACGTCCTCGATGTTGTACGACGGCTTAAGAATTTTAGGGAAACGATGAAGTAGGGAGGAAAAAGGGCAATCTGCTGGTCTTTCAATACTGATATTATAGACAGAATAGCTGGAGATAATTCCATGGATCTTTAGATGGGTGTTGTTATCAATCAGTTTTTTATTGTTGACGTCAACTAACAGGTTGAAATTACTCAAGAAATCTGCTCCGAGGATGGCGTGACTGACGTCGGCTACTATGAAAATCCATGTGAAACGCCGACGTAAACCTAGATCCAGTATGAGGGATTGCTCTCCATACGTCTGTATGCTTGTGTGGTTAGCTGCCCGGAGAGACAGTTTTCCGGGTGTCCGTGTAGATCGCCTGGATAGTGAAGGAGGGATTACGCTAACTTCTGCTCCCGTGTCTACCAGGAATAAAGTGTCTGAAGTTTTGTCCTTCACATAGAAGAGGCGACTTGTTTGCTTGCCAGTAACAGCTGTCGCCATCACTGTCTGGCTGAGGCGTTTCCCTGAGCCTGGTTGGCTTCGCTAAAGCTGCACGGTTTTACACATTTCAGGGCATGACGTCCAAACTTCCAGTGATACCAGCATATATTACTATCCCGAGAAGACGTGTGAGAACGCTGTCGTGAGAAGGATCGTCGTCGTGATGGTGACCTTCCCTGTGAGCTCCGCCTCCGGACTCGTCGATCCGACCTATTAGTTTCCAACTTGTCAATCCTTGCCGCTAAGTCTGCAATGGCGGCGAGTATCGGTGTGTCTGCCGTGGGTGTGGAATGACACGGTGTGGCACTATCAGATGCTATGTGACTTATGGTGTTATCAGATAAAACATCCATAATACTATCTGCCATGTCACTTAGTTGGTCTAAGTCATACGACTTTCCTGAGATGATTAAAATTTGCTGGACATTTCTAGGTAAACGTTGCAACCACATCTGTTTCAGCACTACCTCGTCTACTTTATGATGTCCGATTAACTGGCGCATGTGCCTGAGCAGCTGGGATGGTTTACGTGGGCCTAGTTCACAGCCTGTGAGCAATTGTTGGATTCTTTTCTCATCCGACAAACTGGTACGTTGTATGAGGAGGGCTTTAAGTTTATCAAATTGATGTTCCGTCGGAGGATCTTCGATGAAATCGCTGATTTCTGTCAATACTGACGGAGGGAGTTCTGCCAGCACCATACCATATTTGGCTATTTGGGACTTAATGCTCCGTGCTTCTAGCAACGGTTCAATTACCGCAAACCAAATCCTTGGTTCTGCGAAACCGTATTGAGGTAAACGAAAATCAGTGATGGCATTTATTGTGGCATTTGTCTCGCTATTAGTTGTCTGCTCGTTTGATGTACCGGACTGAGGTGATGACATTATATATATGAGGTTATTGGTGCAAATTAGGATACAAATATAAACCACACACAAAATCACAATGAATATGCAAAATAGCAGAAATAAGAATATGAATATGCCAAAATAATCCGTGTTTTTATCAGGCTCACCAATTAATTTGTAGGGGACTAATATTAGAGTTCACTAACATTCCAAATAAAAAAATAATAATCCAAGTCAATGGAGTGTTAAATCACAATATATTACCAAAAATACAGTGACGAGTTATAGCAACAAAAAGGATTACTTGGATATAAAGCCTGAGTCCTCTGCTACAAATTATTTATATAATCCACGGGCACGTTAATTGTTTGGACTGCGTCTGCTGTAGCTACTGTGTTCCGGTTGTAGAAATGTCTTCGGTTGAGAGTAGTAGGCTCCTACAATAAATCCGAAGTATACAACACGGTGTGAGTTGAGCAAGTAAGCAGAAATAACCAGGGAGAAGACGAATCCCCCGATAGCAGAGTGTATTTTTCAATTGTCCACGGAAGTTATGTATATTTCAACAAGAAGCGTTTTAAACAAAAATTATGTACAATATCTCGAATTTATACAAATAACCAAAAAGTGTACAATCACATTGTTACGTACTTCACACCCCTGACCTACAGTGTACTGCGTTCTCCCTGATAAATAAGAATGAAGCCGTCTAACAATCCGACACACACTTTGAGTTTCAGCAAGCTTATCTAACAGAATATCTCTACGTACTGAGTCGAAAGCAGATGTATAATCTAAGAAGGTGCAGCGAATTTAGCCCCATTGTCTATACTGGAGAAAATGTTGTGAAGCAAGACTGCATCTGCATCTAAAGTACGTCTACTGTGTTTATAGGAGAACTGTTTGGGATCGTTAAAGGCTCTAAGTGAAGGCTGAAGATTAAGTAAGAGTAACTTTTCCTTAGTTCGTATGTACGTCATTTGATTTGAAACTAAGGAAACAGGTCTTATTAACACTTGTAACACTAGAAAGTTTGGCATTTATGGGAGAATTTATGAAAGACTTGTTTAGTGTACACACACCAAATGAATAGGGAATACTGGAGTTAAATAGATGCATACAGGCGTAGGTTATTTAACATCTATAAAGTAGACATGCAAATACCGCAGTTGTTGATCATAGAAATGATGAATATTAGATAACATCCTATGATTCAACGGCATATTAGAAATAAATAAAAAATTTTTCTTAGCTCATTGTCAAGCGAACAGTCTATTTGATGATGTCACTGCATATTAACAGATTAGTGAAGTAGCTATCAAGCCCCTTTAAATAAGTTGGAATATTCAACCATTGAGCTTTTCAAAAGTCATGAACATTACGCATACACAATATTATTAACTGCCAGTAATTGTGCCATCGAATCATACTACAAGAATACATTTGATAATACTTTGTTAGTGGTCTGAGGGACAAAAATACTAGAGCGGAACATACAAGCTAGATGAAAGTCTCACAAAGCTGTCCCACTAAAATACAATGTCTCACTCGTGGATTTCCTATACGCACGTGAACGTATCCACATACTGGTATGCGGAAAAGTTCGTCACTGTTAGCAATATATGAAGTTCACGCCTTTTGAAAGTCTTCTAATGCTTTTGTAACTTCTTACATATGTGCTGCTTGCGCTCGCACTGATTACCTGCGATGAAATTCTAGAAAAAGGGCTCGTTAACGAAGCACATTATTGCAACAGCTTGTGACAGCTAAGTCGCAAGAAACACAGGATACCTGACTATGTGAGTGAGAAATCACGAAGTAGGAAATACTGTACCTATAACCACAACTCAAGAAATGCATTGGCACCCACGGGATGGTAGTCACTGATCTTATAAACTAACTTGCTGTCCATTGTCGGATCTTTAAACACCACTTCACAATGTCTTATCTCATTCATTTTCCAATAACGTCTTTATTTAATCCTCATTATATCCCATTAAACCTGACATTTTAAAGCTTTTTATGAATTTGATTCGACTTTTTTATTCCTATTCTCTGTAGGGTACGGTTGTGCACCAAATGCACAAAAAAGCATAAAATAAAAAAACCGACATAAGGAAAAAATGTATTAAAACCAAAAGTGGACATCATGATAGTGCAAACTGTACAGGAAGCATTATACATTGCAAATGAACGTTGTCAGCCTAGGGAGTTTCCTCTATTAATGCATTTATTAGTGATACTTGCACTTACCCATTTCATTACACTTTATTGATTCACCTCAGCACTTTTACTTTTCTAAAAACAGCTTTCAATCCGTTGTAAACGTTGTACTTACCTCAATATTGGTTGGTTATCGTATGCCTACAACCACGGGATGAAAACGAAACGAAGTCGATTTTCCCGCTCAACCTGGAGGACAGTTGTACAATTCAATAACTATACAGCCTAGTTCAGACAATGTGTATTTATATATATCAAATATTTAACTGTTGAAACATTATTAACTTGTAGACAATCTACGATTTGATATTATATCATACTTGATCGTGCCTGTAAAAATGGCATGCATTTTCATGTAAATTTATATGTTTATATGAGAATATACATTATAATTATTATTATAGGAACCATAATTCCTGACCAGTTTCCAGGGAGTTTATAGCGAAAAGAGAAGTGTATCTGTAAAAAAAACAGTGAAACAATGTTAAAATAGTCAAATATTACATCTATCTTTGTCAAATTTGCTTGCAAACGGCGCATAAGACAACCACACAAAACTCAAACGATACGACCTACCAAGGACAAATCAAATATCCAATTGACCTTCACCGTTCTAGCCAATGAAAGACGAAAAAACCTGAGTCGCGGAAAATATAACACGTTATAACGTATATCCTCACCCACCTTTTTACAAAGTCACTGAGAGTTTTGTTCCATTCACTCGAATTTCTGGTGTTCCTAGTCATTGACGTTGTAAATATCTTTAGTTATCCTCATTTGCTTATTCTTAATTTGTTTGTCTTTTGAAGCATGATTCTGTTGGTACCCGCTTTGTTTATTGTGTCGTAAACGTGATGCAAAATCCTGAATCTAGTTCCATTTAATTGTCATTGGTATTATTTCTATAGTCCACCAGTCCTGCTAATTATTTATCTGTGCTCTCCACCTCTGTTCCTTTTTGTCCCTCCGATTCCTTTACATTCATTTGTTAATCCATCTTATTTGTGCAATGTTATTTTAGCCGGTTTTGAGGCTAAGAAGTACATACGAAATAAGTCGGCGTCCACGGCTTTTTCCCAACAGTATCTCTTAATACAGTGCATAATTCCTAATATGTAACTATGGATGATTTTAAGCTAGTTTTTATTTAGGAGTCGAATAATTTTAAAGTGGTGATGTAAAGGTGTTTTGAACGAAGCCTCATACCGTAATGTAGTGAACTAATGTTTGGGAAAAGTGTCTGTATATATAAATAGTCCTCTTAAGTGGTCCTCTTAAATATATATATATATATATATATATATATATATATATATACTTCTGTAGTCATATGTCTTAACGAGCTTTAAGGTATGCAAAATCATTTTCAGGATATATTTACGAAGTGGAAAGTTGGGCAGCACACGTTTTAACCTTATTGAATAAAGGGTATTCTAAACCTACAGGAATCCACTCTCAAATCCTATGGTGACAACCCGCTGCTCATGATGCGTAACGGTAAAGCTCAACCTTATTGATTTTTCTAACAAATAGTCTCATGTTATGGTCGTAAATCTCTATTTCCCAAATTATTTAGATTTTCGCAAGTTATTCACAACTATGATTGCACATTGGATGCCTTGCAAAATTGAAGCCAAAGGAGTCAAAGTAGATACGGACCTTATTACCATGGGCTCTTTGAGGTAAATTGCATTATTTTCTCAAGGTACCATAGTTCTGAGTGCAATACTATGAACAAAAATTCAATATTGACTTCGAATTTTCGGGGTAGACCACTGCGAGGTGTTCAGTTAGATTTCCCAGACGGTTATTCTCCGGTGACCGTTCATCACAGTGGAGTGGCATCAGATGAACTGGAACCAATTAAGTTTGGAACAAAACTAGATCAGGTTATCTTGTGGAATTTGTCGGCACCACCAAGTTTCTCAGATCCAATACCATTGTCACTCACGTGGCTTCATTTGGCTAATGTTTTGCATTCACAGTCTTAATGTTTAGTAACCACTATTTCCTGCATTTTTTAAGCTTTACAATATTACATTTATGTTATATTTGATTGTGTAAGTATACAAATAAATAAGAAATTACTATGAAACTTATCTTTTCCTACTTTTAATAAGTGACTGTGACTTTTATAAGTGACATTCTGGTTAACAAGAATAAGTAGTTGCAACTAAAGTTTGAGAAAGAATTGTATTCAGTTAGATTACTGCCTTCCGCAGCTTTGAGAAAGTCATAACCGATTTGTAGCCAGTACCAACTTTAGACACAGTCATTGCCGTAGTGCCACCTATCATCCTCCCTCTTTCAATCAAGCCTAGACTCAGATTGTCCACATTGCTCTCAGTTTCCAATGGCGTGGATGAGTACGGGACTGCCACTCCCTTTAAAGCACATATCTGGACTCCTGTTATGCTTTACTCTATGTTAGGTTTATCTCGTGATTTGGTGATGTTTATAGGCGGTGTCTCCTACAGGTTGATATAAGTGAATTGGTAGCACATGCTACCACTGCACAGTACTAGACTGAGTGAAACTCAAGGCTAGCAAGCAGCCCTCCGAATAGGACAGAGGAACATTGGCTACATATGCAAGATCCTATGAAAATGGTGAATAAAGTCGCTTGTGGCTTAAAAGAATGTTATGCTAAAAACTACTAAGCTTCTACAAGTTGCTTGCAGCTTCTGAATGTGCGCCAGTCCATTTTGACAGATTCTATGCTTGCACTCACCCTTCCAGATAAACCCCTTGAAATTGTCGACAAGTCTGTGTACCTGGGCAAGTGTGTGAGTGATGGTGGGGGCGTTACGGACGAAATCTGTAATCTTTTAGCGAGATTTAGGGTGAAATACTCCAATTTGGGCCACCTAAGGCGTCGTAGCGTCATCATCCTGTCTGTAAAGGTCTGGTTTACAATGCCTCAGTATACACAGTCTTGCTCTTTGTGAAATTTGGCATCTCCGTGCTAAGGATGTGTGGCGATTCTGGGTATTCGATCGTCGTTGTCTCCGTAGAATAGCTTGCGTCTGATGGCAACGCAATGTAAGTAACCCTGAGGTCCAGCAGCGTGTGTTTTGATCTGGTGGAGGTCACCAGTCATTGAGTGTAGTCATCTTGGGGACCAGTCTCAATGGCTTGGGTATGAGTTATGAATGTCATTCCAGAGAGGTAGTCGGCTTATGACATGGCTCTGTGATATAAAGGACGTTCGTGTTCGGTCGGTATCAGCTAGTACATCACGACTCCCTGGTTGGCATCCGATAGATTGGTGGCGCGAAATGTTATTTGATGTGAACAAGAGTTATAATCAGTGGCGAACTTGCTGAATTTCTTTCTGTCTTCCCATTCTGAAAGTAACATGAAGTGATGAATGTTGACTGATCTTGGCAGGCATGCTTAATTGCTTTCTGGATGGCTTTCCTAATATAATCCCCATTTTCTATATATGTTGTCATCTTATTGTTTTTGACTGTCGCATCTCTTGGTGCCCATAATATAGTAAGTTTATATTTTGATAATCACGTTCAGTTAGATTGGATAAATATAGGTAATAAAGATAAAAAATTTGTAGTGCATTATAGATGTACAGTCAAAAATCAATATGATGAAATAATTTAAGATAATAAGGGCTTGGAAGAGATGTAAATAAGTTATCGAACATCACAGTTGGAAGATTTCATGTGCGCGGCGCATGAGAATCTCTTGATCATAAAACCAGTATATGTGGTGTAAGAGGTTCAACGAGTTTCTCCTGGATGCTTAATTCTGACTAGAATTTGAACCGCTTTTGGTAAGCTGGCAGGGACGCGATAAATAATGAAAAGTGGATTGTCCTTGTTAGCCTTTCGTTTGCTATGGATTCAGTAGGCTTGGTGACAGCTATTTATAAGCTTTATTCGACCACACTGGAAGATATTCACTGGTACGTACGACTAAGCTTCTGGAAAACGACCAACGTAACTGATCCCAGAGGAGCAGCAGAATTGATAAAAAGTGGCTTGCTTATGTTATTCGCCCCCCCCCCTAATCAAGATACCACCACCATTCATAATTCTCTTGCACTAAAAGATCCTCGGGTAAATCTGTGTGTCATTTTAACCATTATCTGGAAAACTGGACTGAAATTCTGAATACAGATGTGCAGCAGTTCAACTTATATTATGTACTCCACCTGTAAACTTTGGCGGAATGTATGATGGCTTTTTCGGAGGATTTGGAAAATGTACTTTATCTGGGTCACCGTTTTCGAATAACACGTTGTATAAGCTCATCATTCCTACTCTAACAATTTCATCTAAAAATAAAACATACTATAAATCAGAGTTCTTATCAGATCTCATTTTCATTATAAACGAACGAAACTAACGGGGTGTGTATACCTCCTGGTTCACCCATCAAGTTCTCGTTTATAGGTCCGCTTATTTTTTTTCGAAAGACGAACGGCCAAAAAGCTTATTTCATTCTCCGATTCTTTCACTTGTGAACTGTATAGCTGGGTTTACTCTACTGAATTTAGTTTTTCATCTCTGTCTGTTATGTACTGGTCGGGAATTTAATAGTCCTGACGCAAGAAAGACGGAAATCAGAAGACCACTAGGTTTGCGATGAAACTTCTATTTTCCAAACACAAGGAGAATCAATGTCACACAAGAGTGTGAGTGAAAATAGTATGAATGTCCGAACAAGTCTGTGAACACAAGTGTATGAGCGAATGTTCAAAATGAACAAACCAATAGACAGTCTTAACATGATTGTTAATTATAATGAAATATCGATCCATATATACATAGCAAAATATAACAGACTGTCAAACAAACACACATTATGTGGATATATATCACTGTCCTTTTGTTTTTATTATTTATTATCATATTGATTCCTACTCAAGATTTCAGATTTTCCTTCTCCGTCTGTTAATACTATAAAGGCTTTAAATTCCTTATTATTCGTATTACGATCACTTTATATTTGTACTCCTACTTTTCTTTTGGGCCTTAATAAAATTTAGAATGAATTCTAGTAGTAGCGTTTTCCTTAATTAAATTTTTCGGCTCCACTGGTCAGACGCCTAGGTTGACTGTACAAACATTTGACCAAACCCATTTTTGCTTAATTTGGATGCGATGATTTAAAGCCTAAGTATTAATCAGAATGTGATGGTTTCTTTTAGATGCTTGCACCTAAACTATTTTGATTGGACTTTATTTCGCAAAATAGTACAGTGAATTCGACTTGCAAAGTGAAATGTATTCCACATATTACTGATTTTATATGTATTTACATTTGAATACGGTGATTGTGTCGTTTACACTTCACTACCATAACTGAGGAGTGGGAATGAACGCAGTAGGAGCCATATGTACCCTAACACCTATAAATAGTCATCAGTCTGGGGATTATTGACGATCTCATTTCTATCCTATTTGCGTGTTTGTATATTTCTCCTTGAAATTCAGGCTAGAAATTACCCATAATTCCACACCCAATATTTATTCAGCTGATACCCTAATAAGTTTAGAATCAGTGTTCAGCTCCCTCCTGACGGCTTCCAAAGGTGCATTAGTTGGAACACTAGTAGTCATACCCTAGCTAATCATGTTTTCACTACTTGAATTTGAATACCCTCCAGTCAACTCTTCACTCCGTAAAAATTAGCCTAGAATTTAAGCAATTTCTAACGGGACACCAATATTAAATCCCACCAGAATGTATTAATTTACTAAGACTCATGAAGAAAGTGAAATAGTGAGAATAGTTGAAATAATAAGGAATTTAAAGCCTCTTTAATACTACCATATACCTAAGGGATATCTGAAACCTCGACTAGGATTTTGAAGAAGACTGAGCTTAAGACACCGCTTGAGACAGTTTATGTAAGCTAAGCACCCAAGTGACCCAATCAGACAAAAGAGTATACTTTACCAAATAGTGTATGATAACTATGAGGTCATGCAAAATAAGTCAAACCAGTAGATTCAAGTCATTTGCATTATGAGCACTTAAGAACAGCAAAACATACTAGGTTAAATAATCTAAAGAAACTACCATTTCATGCAATTCTTCCCATTATAAAAAAGAATTGAACAAAGCAAGAACAATAGTTTTACCAGGATAATATGAGCCCATCATTTATTATTTCGAGGATTCTTCTCTACTGGTTACAACCTGAACGATAAAAAAATATGAATTACATTAGAGATTTGAACGTACTTTTCCATAATCATAAGGAGTAATTGGTAGGAAGTAAAAGTAACATTAGTCCGGAATGATTTAACTAATTAAGAGTTACAAACTCTGACTATTTATAGAATTATTAGGCTTGGAAACAAAAAACAGAGTTGCGTATATATGTGTGCATAGAAACAAGGTTTAGCTAGAAAGAGCATAACAAAAAGTAGATTACGTAACTAAAGAAAATGTCTTATCTAATAGCCAGTAGAAGAAAAAGAAAAGAACAAGGTAGGGTGAGTCATGTTTAGATGAGAGAGTTTTCTAAACAAGAAAAATGGTGACTCGTAAAAGTTGTATATTTTGTTATCACCAGGGCAGTGCAAGATTCACCACTGTCTCTTTCCGCATACATAGATTTGGTTTAAGTCGTTTGATAACAATTGCTTCAGCAAGGCGTAGCAAGCTAGGTTTGTTTTGCTTGTTGATTATTTTAAACGACTTCAGGTTGTCTACAATGTGACCAGTGTCCAATAGATGACGGGTAATCGCACTGTTTAATGCTTGCGGACCTTTCAGTCTCAAGTTCTTTGGTATGTGTCCATGGATGCGTACACTAAGCCTTCTCTCTGTTCTTCCAATGTATGTGCTTTGGCACGTACATGTAAATTGATTGTCTCAAACAACTAGTTGTTTGATAAACACATGCAAGCTTGGCGGCTGGATGTGTTCTTTTCAGGGCAGCGTTCACTCTGCATCTTATTCTACTAGCAGTATCATCACCTTTGGATGCAAGCTGCAGAAAGATAGGCTTTTTCTCTACTGTGCTACTTTCCAATTTTTCAACATGAGTCTCCCATACTTGTCGATGAACTTTTGTGGGTAACCGTTGTCGCGTAGGCATTTCTCCACAATGGGTAGCTCTTCCTCAATCTTTTCTTTTGAACACAGCTTCCTTACACGATCAAATAATGTTCCCACCAATCCCTTTTTGTAACTTATAGGGCAGAAGCTTTTGAAGTTAAGATAAACCGCCCTCCAGGTCTCTTTTCTGTGTGTATGTCTTATGATTTTGCCGTCTATATCTCGTTGAATACCCAGGTCAAGTAAATGGAACTTCTCTTCTTTTTCATACTCTATTGTAAACTTAATATTAGTGTGGGCGCTGTTCAAGACTTTTATTACTTGAGATGCATCATTGAAAGAATTACAAATAACGAAAGTGTCATCGACATACCTGGTATAGAAGTTTGTCTGGCTGATTGGGGATTTTAACCTTGTTTGTTCTAGACTATCCGTGAAAATATCTGCCAGAATCGGACCCAGGGGGCTTCCCATGGCGACTCCGTCAATTTGGCGGTACAGAGTGTTGTTGAACTGGAACTGTACGTCTTTGATGGACATAAGTAGGAGTTGTTTGGGATCGTTCTTGGGCAGACGAAGAAGTTCGGCATGTTGACATATAATTTGTATTATTTCTTCCAATAGGATCTTTGTAAACAGTGAAGACACGTCGAAGCACACCATAAATTTATTTGAGATGCTTAGATTCTCTAATTGTTTAGCGAATTGGAAGGTGTCTTTCAGCCTGTAGACTGCTAATTTACCACGGATTGGTTCTAACATTTCTGTTGGCCTTACCTGTACGGTGTACCAAAGATGCATAAGCCTGACGTCTCTATGAGACCAATATTATTTATGATTAATTCGCCGTATCACAAATTAGCTAGGTGGCTGGCAGAAATGGAGTTTGATGAACATGGTGTAAATAATAGATTTTATATTTACTGAATGAAGTTCAGACAAATGCAACAGAAATGACGCAACGTAATTTAGTGGTTTCCGGAAAATGGCCTCAATAAACAGCAAAGAGAAGACACCGTACAACGAAAGTCGTATGAAAACAGTGGTATATTTATGGGAATAAATTGTACTCAAAATGTGGGTATTTTAACTGTTTATTATGTTGCAGCGAGTTTTGTGTTATATTTCAGTAATCCAACGACGACCTTCATCACGACAGCGTACCGAAGTTTTAGCTAACTGAAGACTCTCATAGTGTAATTAAAACAGGTGACTGACCAAAACATTATTCTGCTAAATAATTTATTTTGTTAGTACAATTTTACACCGAGCATAGTATCATGCACTCATTTACCTTGAATTGAATTCCAAGAGTATTCTAACTGGAGCATTGATAATCCCAAAACAGTGTCTGAGTTTTTCTGTCTGATTTAATGTTTTGTAGTTGATATTTTCAGAGACTGAAGGGGATGTTGACGATTACTCAAAGTATGGTGTATACAACTAAAGTTATTAAACCCACAATTCCTAAGGTATTTTTTCTGCCTAGACCGACGGCAAATTGATCGTCAAAAATACAAAATATGTTTTGGGATCGAAACCGTAGTGCGATGTTGAATGCTTAACTAGCTAGAAATCGAGCATGGACTAGGGGACGTAACACGACGGCGTGTTAAATGGCATAGATGTTTGACTGCGAGCCTTCGGCTTAACGAGTCGACTTAAACAGCGAAAAGTCAGCATCCATTAATGAGTGATGAATGCTGTGCGCTGATAATTCTGGAGAATTATTTACTGCCACAATATACACGAAGTTGTTGTTAAAATGGATATATAATTGCAGAGGCTGAAGAGGAAGTTACTGAGAAGAAATTCTTTGTTCAATAATCTGTCTTTGTAAAATTCACTTTCAGTTAAGTTTTGAGGAAAAGTCAATACTTTTTGGGATGTTGATACTTATTGGATCAGTGAAACAAAGAAGATAATGTGATTTCATCACCTGATAAAGACTGTTTGCACTCACACATCTGATTACACGGAGTTACTTGAAAACTTCACAGAAGCGTCAGCAGATAAGGAGGTGAAGCTAGTGCACTGCTTTTTTTTCTGAAGCAGACTTTGTCAGTTTTCACTAGTGTATAGAGTAAGTCAGAATTTATATTAATAAAGCTAAAAACGAACTGATTTTGAAAGACACTGACACTGAATTCACTCTTTTCGCTGCTGTTCTATCAATTGATCATAAATGTATGTTTGACTTTGTCATTTTTAATGTTGAATTATCTCAGAAGTGTGTTGCATCGCTGTATGGTTCTAGAAGGACAAAGGTTAACTCCATGTGTGGCTGATACAGAATAAGCTGATTTCACTGGATGTTACAAGTTGCTTTTTTCTCAGGTAAGCTAACGAGTTATTGAAATCTGTCTGTCTGTCTGTCTGTTTTCGACATAGAACTATGCACCGATGTGCGGCATTTCGAGTCGCCACATTCCATGTAGCACACAAAGCAAGAGAACGAAGTACCAGAAAAGCATAATAGAGACAGTAAACAAAGGCGTGAGACAAAGGAATAGTAGTAACGAAGAACAAAACAGTTTCATTGAAAATCATAAGTCAAAGGAAGTGGATGCATCTGCGCTAGCCATTGAGAACGATTTTGAGCCATATCACCAATTGTTTCCAACCATTGGTTTTTACCGTCCCCATGACCCCAACCAGGAAGTCTACACCTTCCTACGTGGCTTAGACTATCTGTTGTAGATTTCACTGACTGGTGAGGCCATGTTTTGGTTTGACCGCCGCTAGCTCTTTTCCAGGTTGAGCCTATATCAGCTAACATTGCCCAATGTCGAGGAAGGCGATGACTAGGCACACGTAACACATGTCCTAACCATCTCAGGCGGTGTAACTTCACAGCCTCGTCGACTGATTTCCCCTCCTTACCTAGCATTCGACCGAGGCCTAACCTCAATATTGCTCACCTTATTACACCACTTCGCACGGGAGATAGAACGCAGGCACCTATGATCAAAGACAGCTAATCTTTTCATGTCTTCCACTCTCAATGGCCAGGTCTCACAGGCTTAAAGGAGGATGGAGCGGACTGCTGAACAGTAATCTGCTGGTGTGTATAGTTATTCTAATTGGAAATTTCAGACTAATACTGACACACTCGTGAACTCCGCATACTTTCTCAACCTAGAGAATATTTTTAGTTAAAATTACTAAGTATTAGCAAACAAAAACACAACAGTAGACCATTAAAATAAATTAGGAGTTTGGTGATAGAAATCTGTGGTTCGAAGTGTTGATTTTCTGATTTCACTGCCTTCCAAGTTTCCAATGGTATTCTGATATTTGCCATTAAACAACTCGATTTTCCATTTTCTCATGGTAGACATTTATTTTTTATACGTGAAAGTTTTAGTAGAATTAGTAAGAAGCTAAGGGTTATTTTGGTGTCAGTAAGCCACCTCCAAAGTCCAACTGAAGGTCATCTTATTTTTTCCAACTGGTAGATATAGTTTTCCTATAACTAAATCACTCAGCTGTTTTACTGACTTTCTTAGAAATGTCTGTCGTTATCCTACAATTAATGGCACCACGTAAGATATAAACTGTTGTGAAGATTTATTATAGCATCTTGGTGATTACTGGTTGTTGAGGCAAGATAAATTACTACAGATAGATGATATATTTACGAAAAACTCAAGGCATTCATCTGTGTGAAGTGATTACTGCTACTATCAAGCAATTTCAACATGACTTTCAGGTGCTGTTGCCATTCCAAAGTATGAATTCATCTCAACAATGTATAGAGTTAAACACTTTTTATGCGTTTGATTTCTAAGAATTTCTGAGAGTGATTTATCTTCGTCATAAGTTTAAATGATATTTATTTCTCTTCTTTATCGAACTTCTTTCTGGTTGATACCAGTTCGCATATCAATAAATTTCTACAGTAACTTGATGGTAATAAATTATTGATCGTCTAATAAGAAAATTGAATGCAAACGGTGAATAAATTACACATCTTTAATTCACTCTTGTTTGTATATCACAGTATATTTTTGAGTTATTGTTTATTGTGATGTATATAATTCATTTTATTCTACATTAATTCGTCCAAATTATAATCTGTCGCATTTGATGCATACTATTAAGCTGTTTTAATTCTTTGCTGAAAGTTAATGTCGTTAGTTTTGAATTTTTGAATATACCGACTTGATCTTTCATACATTCAGGTAATGTAAAAGTGTCGGCTTCATTTTTTATACTATAAACAAAAAATATGCTTAAACATGTTGTTTTAATTGCATAATTATTATTATCACCACTTAATAATTGTGGTTGTAACACTTGTTTACCAATCCAAAAATCAATTTGTTGCCAATTTTGTGATAGACTGCGTTTTTCTCCTTTTCTTGTTATATGATGACCAAATTGTATAAAGTTATACTCAGTTAGTGATGAGATTGATAATGGCCATGCATATTTTAAACGTGTTGGTGAAAACCATGAATCTGGTTGTGCACCACGTGTATCAAATGCTAAACGACATTTAACATGACCAGTAATATTTAATAAATCAATCTGAATATATTTAAAATCATAGAATAAGTCAGATGTCAGAAAATGATTTAAATTTTGTCTATGATAATGCCTTTGTGTATACCAGTTATTTAATAATTCATTACGATACCAACAGTTGCATAAATTACCGTTTTTTAAAGGGAATGAACTTGGCGGGCTGGCTATTTCTTGGTGCCATAATTGACTTAAAGATATATTAGTGTTAATATCAAGTGTTAGTAATAATTTATTAATCTGAGGCAATTGTTTGTTACCAATTTCAATAGTAGACATTAAACTATACGGTATAACATAGATACGTAATTCATCGGCTTCATATAATGTAGACAAATAGTTGGAGAATTTCGGTGGTAATGTGTATGTCAAGTTGTCTTGTTTGGGTAGATTAATTGGTAATGTATATAAAAATTTTGGATAAAGATTATTATTTTGATAGTATGTAGAGTATAATTTATTTGTTGCTATATTCCATTCGCATAAAGAAATCGCCGAATCTGAACTGTCTATAATTAATATGTAACCGCGTAAGAATTCACAGTTTATACGTTCACTTTTCACTTTTTGAAGTGTTTCTTCATCAAATGATTGAGATGATAAACTATTGATATAGTTTGGATCTAAGATAACAGAGAACGGCTCATTCCTAAAACGTAATCGTATAAAAATAGTTGTCACAAAAATAATATTTTTATCAAAAGAAGTAATGTGAATATTTCATTATGCTAGGGGGGGGGGCTGTAAGCTCAATACGACTGAGGTAATGTATTTTTCAAAATTGCTATATTCGAAGAACCAATATCAGCAGGGGAATGATTGAAAGTGACAGGGCACTGGTCAGATGTATATTTTGAATGTGAGATTTTCTTATAATGTACGCTCACAACTCCATGCACATTTAATCTCGGAATCATCAGGTCTTGCTACACGGCTCTTGGGTCAAAATTCAGTGATCTATTACTATCACTTGCCGATATCGATAAAGTGCTACTGAAGTCTAATACCATCAGTGATACAAATTGTTTTATCGTGTAGGTAGCAGATCTTATCATAACTTCACAACTGGACCTCATTTCTGACGTGGTCATTGGTCACTTGGGAATACCTAATTTCATATCGTATAATCGTGATTACTGGCTAACGGTATACTTGAAGCTAGTTCCCACTCTTATGATATGTCTACTCAGCTCCAAATTTCACAATAGACACTGTAGTATAGCGGAAAGCCCTACTTCATGTTATTCAGGAAGACTGACTGAACGTCCCACATTCAATGGGCAATATATCACAGACATTGTGCGACCACAATACATCTAAGTACGAAGATTCTGAAACAGGCTCTAAGAATGAACAGAAGGACATCTTTATAACCAATCAGCGTTTCCATTACAGTCCTTCATGGAGTCACTTGCAGCTTCAATAGCTCAGTTATGACGTCTGTGACCTCAAGTTTTAGATACACGATTGTGAATCCGTGAGGTGATATTAGTTTCATAGAGGTAAAGCATATGCATTTCTAAACAATACCGATATGTCTACAACCTAGTGTATTATTAGTTAGCTAGACTTTTAAAAATTCCTTTGGTTTTGTCGCTGAATCTACAAAACATCCTGGTTCATTCTATTACTCGTCTTGTTCGACTAACTAATGTCAGCTCATGATGAAATCCTTTAACCAATCAAATCCCTACAAACCAACACTTGTTCGACTAAAACTGATTGTTAAGGATCGGAAGTCCCTGCCGTTAATTCCAATGACTTCAAGGATCAAGCTTTACTGGTCTAACTGCGCGTAGATGCAAGTAACGATTGTCAGTTAGTCGCTAATAAACTGACATAACAATATTGTTCAAGGTATTTGTATGAAGAATAGGTTGACACTTCGGTTCACTTAACTAATATTAAGAAATTTTAAGGAGAAACGAACTATAATTAAATTATTATCATATAAAAAGTCACTATAAGCAAGAGTAATTACCTGGTACGTATAAATTTCGCTTTCTCCTTCAATTCATTTTCATTCCAAGGATAAGAAGTTTCTAAAAACGCCTTATTAAACCACGTATATTTATCTGAGTTTTGTGTCCTGAATTTTAACTGAACAACTGGATTGTGATTAGACCATAATTCAAGCAAGACGTATTTATATAATCCACTATTCCAATGATTAAACAAAGGGTTTTTGTACCAATATCTTGATGTATTACTATTCATAAACTTATTATCATTACCAGTAGGTTGAGTTTCTTTGGGGTTCACGTTCACACCCGATAATGATGGCATGCTTGAGGTATCAGCAGTTGAAGAGTAAATTTCACTAACAGGTAATCCTGAATGAGATTTCATTGCAAACATTAGAACTGCGCCATTGTGCATAGCAGAATCTTGCCAATCAGTTGGTTGAAAGTATATATTCTCCTTATTCGTGTGAACAACTTTCTCTCCATTCTGTTGACTGATATAAAAATCAGTATTGGATAGGTGTGGTTTCTCAGTGTCTCGTTCATTAACCGGCGTTGAATATTCTTCTACTTTAGCCGGAACTATTTGTAAATTGGCTTTCTGTAGATCACTTAACAGCTTAGCTGGACTAACTGCCTGTTTATAAAATGTAGACAGAATAATGAATGACGATGAACAGTACAATTTCTCATTGATTTTAATCAACTGTATACACTGTATTAATAAGCATCTGGGTCAATTTTAATAGAATAGTATTTCCAGAATTTAACTACCAAGTGTTTACAACAAGTGTCTTCAATTCAGCTGACTCTACAAAGAATTTGCTCTGAGTACCATTCATGTTATTCTCTTCAATAATCTTTTCTACTTCATATTGGTAAATAAATTCGAAAAATATCCGAACTTCACATTAAGTTTGTAATTGAAAATGAATTTAAGAGATAAGACACATCTAACTATGCGTCGGTGGCACAGTGGTTAGGACTCTCGCCGACCATGCACATGGTTCGAGGTTCGATCCCCTGCCGTCTCGCACCTGATATCTATAGTCGGCCTGCGAAATTTGGGCCACCAATATCCATGCGGAAAATTCCATACTTGTACCAAAAGTACGGTGTGGAATCAAGCTGTAATCAAAAATAAAAATGAAAAAATAATTAGAAAACACAAAAATTTGCGACGTAAACAGTAATCTCATTCTGTCAACTGCTTTTTCACTCATCTTTACTTGATTTCAGAACTTAGCGTTGTTGAAATTTACTGTAGCGATTTCCGTTCGCATAAAGTCACTGTCTGTCTGTTTTCTACATAGAACTATGCACCGATGTGCGACATTTCGAGTCGCCACATTCCATGTAGCACACAAAGCAAGAGAACAAAGTACAAGAAATGCATAATACAGACAGTAAACAAAGGCGTGAGACAAAGGAATAGTAGTAACGAAGAACAACAGAGTTTCATTGAAAATCATAAGTCACAGGGAGTGGATGCATCTGCGCTAGCCATTGAGAACGATTTTGAGCCATATCACCAATTGTTTCCAACCATTGGTTTTTACCGTCCCCATGACCCCAACCAGGAAGTCTACACCTTCCTACGTGGCTTAGACTAACTGTTGTAGATTTCACTGACTGTTGAGGCCATGTTTTGGTTTGACCGCCGCTAGCTCTTTTCCAGCCTGACCCTATGTCAGCTGTAGATAAGTGATTCCCTGATTTTACTGTTAATTACTTTTGATGGCTAATAGCCGACTCCAGGATACATATTTTGTTCTATTTACGCTGTATACGCTGCATATATCTGGTATTCACCGAGATTCATTTTTGCATAGTAAGCAGTTTAGTACACTGTAACTGTACTGGTTAATTTTGAAACAGAGAAACATTTAAGTGAAACTTAAGTACTGTTAATACTTTTTGCCAACCATTATTATGATTATCTCTGATAGTAAGCAATGCTGTAATTTTTCATATTTATGTTTCATTCGATTCATGAGTTCAAATCGCTGGCACTCACCGAATCCACTTAGGTGTTCTCCTCAAGATCGTGAATAAACCATTTCAACGTGTGTGATACAGCATTCTGTCTACATTACAGAGAAAAGACAACACAATGAAAACATTCCACTTTAGATAAGTCTATTCTAAATATCACACAGTGATGCAGTATTAATACCTGGATGAAGTTTTGAGTATAAACTACTGCTCATAATCATATCAATTAGTCACACGACTTCATAATTTGTCTTATACATGTATTTTTCTCCCTCTCTCTCTCTCCTTCCCCCCTCTTCCCCTTGTTTTTTATTGCCACTTTTCATATCTCCGGTATAGGCGTTGCATCATTTCGATTACACGTGTGTGGTATTGAGTCGTTAAACAAAGATTCAGTGATTAACTTCTCTCTCTCCACCGAACTATATTACTTTGTATTACTTTCACTCTGTCTCACCCTATTGTGTGATAACATGCAAGTGAATGTATTGCAATGACCGAGCGTTTTTCTGGGTTATTTAGCAGTGTCAACCATTCCTGACCTAGCTAAATTCCTATGTTCCGAGAATCAAATTGACCCCGATCCACTAGTTTGATCTGTGTAATCAGCTTCACAGTCGTTAGACGGTACTTAAAAATTAGATCATTTTTTCAATGTGATCTATTGGGTCCTTGAGTCGACAAATTTTATCACTGAGAGAGTTAATTGGTTTAAATTACACTCCAATACCAACCTTGCTAAGAATCCTATGTAAGACCACTGATGTTCTTTTTTTACGCAGCAGTACTATAAAGGCTTTGAATTCTTTATTATTTTTGTCATTTCCATTGCTAGTCTTATTTTCTCTATAGATACTCATACATTTCTGAATAAATTCTGGTGGGTAGTTATTCACTAGTAATATTTCCCTCATATGTTTGATATCATTATTTATATCTTCCAGCTTACTAGTTAGGCTTGTGGTCCGAGTATGTAGACATTTAACCAAACCTATATGTGCCGGATTCCGGATGGAATGAATGAAAGCCTAGCAAAACGAACCAGGTGAGTTGGCCATGCCAGACTGCAAAATAAAATGAAAACAAGATGGTGAGTTAGATACCAACACTTATGGGGAACCGAGACACTCTAATAAATACTCAGGGATGGCATTTAAACCAACCAACTCAGTCAGTTTGTAGGATTAAGGGTCCGATAAAAACAACTGTCATTACTGCATCACTGTGTGATATTTAAAATAAATTTATCTAATATGGAATTACATTTTACCGTAGTGCCCAAATTCTACACTTATAATGATGACACTGAAAGTATCCATAGAACGTAAAATAAGAAGATCCTGTTGTTAAGGTGAAACTCTATTGGTGATGACTTTGTTCACAAGGCTGTACTGACTGAGTTTCCAAAGTAGAACTATGCACAGAAATGCATCCTTTCAAGTTACCACACTCCATACAGCATATAAAGGTAGAGAAAAAAAATCCAAGGCAACTACAGTGAGTGAAAATATACAGGAGAATAATGAGGATTTACTGAATCTTGGTGATTACAAAGAATTAATGTATCTGAAGCACTGAGAAGGGTCTTGAGCCGCGACTTTAATTGTCTTCAGTCTCCACTTCCATACGTAGCTCAGAACAATAGTCAAATATTTTAATGGATTGATGTTATGTTTTGTTTTGACTACTCTCACTTCTTTCTCAAACAAATCTTATATTGGCTAATATTGTTCAACGAGGAAGGCAGTGGCTTGGGATGCACAACAGGTAACCTATCTATTTCTGTCAATGCACTTTCACAACCTCATTTAATGAAGTACTTTCTTCACTTAAAACTCTGCACCTGAACTCAGTACTACTTGTTATATTATATGGCGTAACACAAAAGACAGAATGCAAACACTGCTGCTATAAAACACTTAGCCTCTTGCACTTTAAACAGTCATGTCTCACAGTCGTTAAGATGAGTGAAGCGAATTATTCACATCCTTTTGGTCAATATCCGGATATCATGTCTACTTCAGAGGTGACGTAATTTGGCAAATGACACTCGAGGCCTTTGTATCTGTGCTGAGATTTTGTCAGCTATCAGTCCATTAGGGCGATAGTTAAAAATTGGAGTAAGCGGTCCCAAAAGAAACTTAGGATTAAAATTAAAGCAAAAGAATTCATTCCATAGGTTTCTTTTGTATATACAGATCTGGTAGACAGGACTTCAACAATGCAACGAATATTAGTATGTACGGTTTTTGGGTAATTTCTTTTCACCCTGTAAGAAACGGTAACCGAATGGGAATCCGGTACTGAGTTGTTGTGACTAAAACGGTGTTCATCGAAGATAATCTTCGGTTTCACTGTCATTTCCATAATGATAAAAAATAGCGTCCCCGAACTCTTCTAAATATAAGCTATGTTGAACACCTTATACACTTAGTTTCACAAGAGCAACTAACTGATAAATACATATGGAAGTGTTTCGATATGGCAGTTCATCTGTCAAATTTCCGTCGTAAATGAAATGACAAAAGAGTACTGATATAGGTGTTGGTCAAAAAGTTTTCCTCCTAAGAAAATTCGATAATCTGTTCTTTAGAATGTAAAATAAGTAGCACATAGATGTGACATTGTGCAGAAGATTTAAGTGTTGTGGTTCAGAATTTTCATACTTTACTGTTACCATTCATCTATTTAACTTTCTTTTGTGCCTATCTTAGCTAGTTCCCATATTTTTTTCTCCTACTCTTATACAAAAGATCGCTGTTATTTAAACAAAACTACATCACAGTGAGTTTTAAAATTGTGGCAGTCCGTTATTAGAACGAAAATACTTTTCTTTTCTGCCGCATAAAATGTAGAGATTAAGTTAGGCCCATTGGAATGTCAGCAGTAGGATAAGACAAGAAAGATTATTTCACTTTATTATTGTAGGTGGATTATGGTGAACTTTAGTACTTAGGAAAGTATATATATATATAACTGGGAGGTTTCAATGTGGAACTTTGCACAGATGTTCAGTAGTTCGATTTTCCACACTCGATGTAGCACACAAAGCATGAGAAGAGAGTAAAGAGAAATAATAAACAGAAATATGAGGCAGTAAGAAAATTAATGTGAAAAACAGTAGAATTTTATTGGGTATTATAAATCACACAGAGTGAATTCATCTTAGCCAGCGCTATTGAGAACGACTTTGAGCCATATCACTGATTGTCACCAGCCATTGGTTTTTACCATACCGCGGACCCCAAACAGGAAGTCTACGCCTTCCTATGTGGCTTAAACTAACTGTTGTGGATTTCATTGACTGATTTCATGTCTTCGTTTGACCATCAATGGCTGTTTTCGAACCCGATTCTATATCAGCTAACAATGCCCGTCGAGGAAGGTAGCACATGTCCTAACCATCTCAGTCGGCGTAACTTCAGTACCTCGTCGACTGCTTTCCCCTCCTTATTAAGCACTCGAGCGAGGCCTAACCTCAATATTGCTCACCCTATTATATCCACTAACACGGGGATGGACTGCAGGCACCTATGATCAAAGGTAGCTTGCCTTTTCATGTCTTTCACTTTCAATGGCCATGCCTCACAAATATATAGGAGGACAGAGCGGATTGCTGAGCGGTACACACGTCATTTGGTCGATAGCCGGATATCACGTCTACGCCAGGGATGGCGTGAGTTGGCGGGCATAGGGCAAACGAGCCTTCTGTATCCGTTGGTAGATTTCGTCAGCAATCAACCCTATGGCACTAAATGATGTAACTCCCCAAATAAGTGAACTGGCCAACACGGTCTACCACTTCACTCCCTATTTCCAAGCTAGGAGTCGATTTAGTCCAATCTTGTAGCATCATCTTACATTTGGCGGGAGCGAACCGCATGCTAAAAATCAGGAGACTGCCGCCTTCTATCTCTCATGCCATGTATATATATATATATATATTCCTTTACGTTCCGAATGGAACGTAGAGCTTCAAGCTAGAGGCTTGCAGTTTTTTTAGCAGTGATGTTTATTTCTACGGACGGGGTTGCTAGCCTCATGCCCAATCTTCCATCTTTACTAGTTTTATTTCTGGCCCAGCCAGGTAAAGGATTTCATCGGCTGGGGATCGAACCCCGAACCACCTGCGTGGTCGGCGAGTATTATACCGCTGTGCCACCGACGAGCATATATATATATATATATATATATATATATGATCAATATTTGCCCAGTAGTTTCACAAATATTGGGCGCTAAATAAAAAGCAGACGTACGTAAAAAATATATTTGTATAAATAAATAATTTCAACGTTTTGTTTGGCTAACTCGTATAACCTTCTTCAGAGAAATAATAAAGTTAAAGTCATATATGAGTAAAACGAAATATCTTGTTCTCAACCTCCTTGTCCAATCACATCTGAGTTAGGAAAAGTCATCAAAACAAAGTGAAAACAAAATTTCTTCATATGGACTCTGATTAAGATTCGACAGAATAGTTCCGAAGAATTATTATCAGTTTTTTTTTGCTATATACTGTAAACTGCGTCTGCATGTATGGTTTTATATTAATTCTTAGTAACCTTGTTGGAATAAAGGTCATGATTAGAAGGCACTAACTTTTACTTCCGTGGTGAAAGGGTTTGCGGAGGTATAATACATGTGTCTTTCTTACTTTGCTGGCTTCCTGAAGGTAGATGTTTTTCATTTTAATATAAAGGTACATATGCAGACATTGTATAAAAATAACAATAATACTGTGAAACTGTTCGGTTAAAACTTAATCAGAGTCCATAAGAAGTAATTTTGTTTTCATGACATTTCCTAACTCAAACGTGATTGGACAAGGAATTTGAGGATAAGATATTTCTTTTTACTTACATACGACTTTAACTTTATTATTTCTCTGAAGAAGGTTGTACGAGTTAGCCGAACAAAACGTTGGAATTATTTGTTTTGGCATCACTGAAATTTATACAAATATAATTTTTACATAAGTGCCTATTAATCTGTGTTGATGAGTCATTTTTCTTATATGAATTTAAAATGAACAACACGTTTCACTGAATTCGTAAAACTGAGTAGAACTCCCCAGCTGAATACGCTCTACATTGACTTCTAAGTACTATAATTCAAATATAGATAGAAATCTGAAATACACTAAAATAGTAAATAAATTGTAGCAGTGTGGAGGTACAAGTGAATTTATGAAAGGGTGGATGGATGTAAGACTCAATACTAAAAACTTAATTATATCGCTGTGAACGATGCTGATTGCAAAATAAGAATTTTGATGTGGTTGGTTGTGGTTCCAATACAAGTAACCTAGAAGGTGTGAAAACACACACAAACAACCAATCACTTCCAAGGTCACCAGGAGAGATGATTAATAAACTCGTGGAGAAATCTAACAGTTCACTTCAAACTGAAGTATGCGCTGAAGATGTCTCCTAGTAGGGTGAGAAAAGCTTGGCAAATCAACCATCCAGCTCAGACAATACAACCACATCAAAATCATCCACCTGAGCTACAAATCTTCTCTATTATAGCAAAATAAGAATGTTGGCAACAGGGTAGAATTAGAAGGTGGTAACAGTATAAAGTGAATGAAACTCGTAACAGAGTAAGTCTGAAAATTTGTTTCTGTAATAAAAGAAGTAATATGTGAAAAAATAGATCATATAGAGTGAATAATAGAGCTCAACGTGTATACAAAACAGAAGAAGGATGACAACATCACTATGATACTGCTATCATGCTGAAATCCACAAAACTATCGTTCATTTGTCCAAGCGCCTTAGAGTGGAATTCTGTCCGACCTCTGAATTTAAATGCCATTAAGAATTTGACCAATGGGCTAAGGTGTCTGTATACTCGTTTCCATTATATATTATAAAGTAGTCAGGGTATCCAGCTAGGGTACTCTACCAAAATGTTTAAATTCTTTAAATCCCACTTCACTAACTTTCACTACTTGTTTTGAATATATACTAAACTTAAAGAATGCTTCAGTCAGACGGATTAAACAGAATAGTGAAAATTAAAATAACGAATTTGGTTTAGTGAATTCTTGTATGGCATTATATTCTATAGACTTACTTCCAATTTTTCATCTGAAGTTTTACTTAAAACATTTGAATTGACCATAACTGGTGAATTAGAAGCACCTTGAGGGTGCATGAGGACGAATACCAATAGATTTATCACCTTCTCTAACTGTACTTCACAATTACTTCGATTGTAATATGTCTCATCATTTTTAAGAGATTTTTTCATGGCAGGATCGTCTACGTCTGACCCTTTCTTTATCTTTTGTTGGTTGTCATCAGTAAACGTGTTTATGGTTGATGTAGACGATGGGTGATTTTGCTTAACTGCAGTGTTCCCGTGATGATTGTTATGACTTGATGTTTCTCTTGTGGTGGTGATACTATGATGAGTATTCTTTGAATCTTTGTTCTTATATTGTGTATCGTAGGTTCGTAGTAATTCTAGTAATTCTCTAAGCTTTTTGTTTAATATTTTATCTTCTACTTTTGGTTTATTAGCTGTTGAAGGTACTTGCATTTGTGTTGCATCATCATATTCACTGTCACCATATCCATCATCATAATCAGTATATGAATGTTTAGCTGTATGATATGTATTATGTCTAATAGCTGGATTTTGTTGTCCATAAAAATAGTAATACAAAGGTATCACACCACCTATATAACCATTAACTCTTTCAATAGGCCCCTTTGAAGTCATTGATTCTTGTACTCTGTTCATATTGCAGTACTCTACAATCAAGCAAAATAAATGTTTGAAACACCTAGACTTAGTGAAAAAGACTGCAATATAACTTCGAAACTATGTGCAAATGAATCTGTTAAATATTAGCTACATCTATATTGTGTTACAGTGCCACTCCAAGAATGCCCACCTCGTCTCCTGAACATCCTTTGTCCGATTCCTCGATAGGGTCGTGGGTGCATTATGATGAGGAATCTTAAAATAGGACAAAACATCTCTCCTACAACCTCTTGCTTTCAGGGGTTCTCTAACTGATGTATGTTAGTGGCGAAACTTGCATTGAAGGTGAATGCATCACTACAAACTGGACACTTGGACAATTTGACCATCTTTAACTTGTTGTACTTCATAATAATTTCGCACCACTTAGCGTCACTTTGAAACTTCTTGAAGGAAAAGGACTTATTAATAACTATCCTGTTTCGGACAGTTTTGTGGACCTCGTAAGATCTCTCTTTTGAATTTATTTATCATGCTAGTGTCTTCTGAGATTAAACAGTAGTCCTAATTTTTTTTGAGAACATAGTAGTTCTGTTATATCTTCTACTTTTCAAGTAAATGCACAGTTGCACAGTAAGACATACAAGTCACTTATTATACACTTTCCGTGCTTTCTGATTTGCCGTTTCCAACGCTTATTAGCTTGTGAAATTCGAAAGGCATTATGCAACCTCGTATTTACAATGCTAGTGAAGTGGTTTGAATATATCTTTTAATTATTGTCTCAAAAGGAATGTTCTTACGATACCGGGCTTAACAATGTTGCTAGTACAATAAGCACAGCATGTGAAATCGCACTGCTCAACTGAAATCTCATTAGCAATCTTCTGTTTAGTGTTAATAAGATTAAGAGGTAAATGGAAAATGAACCGATGTCCTCTGAATACGCCTTCCTCTATTTTGATACATTTCAGCTCTGAATTAAATAAAGACAATATTTATTATGAAATAAATGGCACCAGCAAGCGCGTCTGTTTTGAAAACACCAAGCCGATAACTGAGCATTTCAGTGCACAACTTTTGGAGCCTTCTCTGAAATACACCTATGTGGCTAATATCACTTAGTTGTTCGGATAATTTAAGATTGTTCCACACAGTTTAGTGCAAAACGAAGCTTCTTTCTAGTCAATATCATCTTTCCGAATAGCCGCATTATTTCGGTTGATGGTGATTAGCAGTGAAATCCAGGATGCACATTTCTTCCTATTTGTACCTGTATTCCCTTTTTGAGTGACGCATTGTCTAGTGGAACTCGGACTCCACACCCTTCATTTCAAACGTCAAAGAGTTATTCATGAGAGTCATCTCCTGTTCTGAATAGCCATTTTCAATATATTTCATGTGCCTGTCAAGCATGAATTCAAATAGATCACCTACAGATGATGGAATTACTCACAGGATTGCTGATTTTTTTGTTTTCTCTGGAGGATTCAGTTAATACTTTATTGTACGCTAACTATATTTTGTATTTTAATGGCAACAATAACATCATTTGGAGACGAGGTTTATATGAAAAATATGGTGTATAGATGGACATATTTTTACCAGTTTGTTCATATAGTTACTTGTCAAGTCTGTTTGTGTGAAAATAGAGAAATGAAAAGCCAACTGAGATATAATCAAAACGCGAATTCACTAAAGGGATTAATTGTTCGAAATGATGTCATCTTAAACAGGCCGATTGATGTAAAGCAAACTAGATTTACTTCTGTATTACAATCCGTTTAAAAAAAAACATTTAAGTAAACACCAAATGAATTTACAAACTGGAAAAAAAGCGATAGAAAACAAAGCTTCAGGATTTCATCATGAGCCGACATTAGTTAGAGAGCCATTGGAAAACCTGGGAGTACTGGACAGCTGTTTCGTCCTAGTTTGGGAGTCTTTAGCAGTACGCACCCACCGGGATTCGAACCCAGGCCCTTACGGTTACAAGGCAAGCTCGCATACCATTAAGCCACTGGGACCCGATCCAATGGTCCTTGAATTCTAACTTCTGCCAATTCACGACATAGCGCGACCGCTAGCCAATGTCTTCGGCGAGTCCCAAACTGGGACGAAACATCTGTCCAGTACTCCCAGGTTTTCCAATGGTTCTCTAACTAATGTCAGCTCATGATGAAATCCTGAAATCAACCAAATCCGTACAAACCAACACTTAAATAGAAAACAAAGCTGTTTGTACGTTGGGAAAAGAAAAGCTGTCTATCTACACTTAAGTTTTGTCACCTTCTCGTAGCCTAAAAATACAGAGAAAAGACAAATTCTTACCTTTTGGTGGACATAATGCTTCAGTTGGATCAAAATGATTCAGATCTAGGTTTTGGTATCCATTTTGATAATTTAATACATAGTTATAGCGGGTAGGTTTGGCCAGTTTAAGAACTCCTTCTGCATTAGCTCCTACTATTCCTATACTGAATACATAATCTACACGTGAATGTAAAAGTTTTATGATTGGTTCAGACATCATATATGGTGCCTGATTATTCCATCCATGCTCACTCCATTTTTGATACGCATTATTATCAAAATATTTATAATTCATGGATGATTCTTGTTCTAGAACTCCATTTGATAATAGAATGGCAATTCGTGTTATATTTTCTGTATTCTTGTAATTCAGAGAAGTGAATGCAATATTTAAAGTATTTGAAATTGCATGAATAATGTCGCCGTTTGTTTTGTGTCCACCAGGTTGTTTCATATTACGTATAGCAGTTAACAAGGTGAGTAAATTGGTGGAATGTTCTGGTCTAACTGCCATGTATAAGTTTTCAGTATAAAGAATAACAGAGATTAACACCCCATCAGTTTTAATAGATAGCTGAAAGAATTCAATTAACAACTTGTATAACACAATATTCAAAGAAAACAATGCGCATTAATAAAACTTCCATCTCAGATGAAAAGACAAAACGTCTTTACGGAATGCAAATAGCTGCTAATCCAAAGGCAGCGAATAAAATTCAAGGAATTATATTGTACGGCAGAAAGAATTATTACGTGAAGAATAATGAGAATTTGATGGATTTAATAATTCATAGAGTTTGAACGCATTTGCATCATTAAGAAAAACTTTGAGTCATGTTGAAATATAAATTTCGAAGAACTGAACGATATTCCGCCTTTCCCGCCTTATTAAGTAACGACATCAAGAAGTAGACTGAAGAATTCCAGAAAGTTTATTTCGTATTCGTACTACCAGTTCAAAATAATCCAGTATAATCCCTAATTCGTACTATGAATGATGAACAGTTGTTACGCCCCAGCTTTCTACTCTTCAGCAGTCTCAAACCGATTACATTAGAGATCTAATTCTCTACCCATATATTATGAAGCACAGATGTTCATGCATTAGGCTAAAATCTGTTAATTTCACATATCAGCATGACAGTAACCTTTCATCGGTTACGTTGGATGGTACTGGTATCATATGGAGAAGTCGAGGAATATAGTCTACTGACTGGATGTTTACGCGGTCGTCATACAACTTAACGGTCCAAAACGGTCAGAGTCATATGACCTGAGAAACATCTCTGAGCTATAAAAACAGCTATTCAGTACACTTCAGTTTTCATTCATCTGAAATAAGTTTGCGACAAAAATCTCCACTAGAGTGATAATATGTTACTTTTCTTCTATGAATTTGGGTTACACTGTGTAATACAGAATTTATTTTCAGGTGTTTCTGTGAATAGACTTGGTAATACCGCACCAAAATAATGAAAGCTCTTGATGTAGTTGTGTTCTCTGAACTTGGATGGTTTATCTGCGAATCTTTCAGTGTGCTACTAGGTAACATCATCAGCACATACTCCAATTTGAGGTGAGCTTTTAGATTTCTTTACGAGTTTATTAGTCATCTCTCTTGGTGACCTTGAATGTGATTGGTTGTTTCTGTGTGTTTTCACACCCTCTAGGCTACTAGTATTGATATTGGTGCTGATTGTTTTCTTGACCTGAAGTTTAACGCTTTGTGTGTGGGATTTCCTTCTTATCGATTGGTAGATTTTGTCTATCTCAATGTGTCTATTGACACATGCAATGAAGATGTTGCCTAGGAGGGCAACGAAAGCTTCTCAAACAAACCATCCAGCTCAGAGAACACAACTACATCAAAATCATCCACCTTAGCTACAAATCCTCTCCATCATATCTAATGAAAGCTCATATATTGAAATTCATACTTTTTATAGTTGATTTCAGATTTGTTAGTTTTAAATTAAATCATTGCGGTGTTATATTCACTGAGTGCTCATTAAATATGTGTAGTTACTTGAGTGATTTTTCAGCTACTCATCTCTTAACAATTAAACGATACATCAAAGACACATACAAATCAAAATAATTTGATTATCTTACTTTTCTCGCAAAATCATTCAGGTAGTCTTTGACGAAGAATTCAAATGAAAATTGATCAATCGCATTTGTTCCATCAATGAGGAAAACAACATCAGCCTTGATAGTTCGAAGACATTCTTTAAATGAATTATTGTAAAAAAACCAGGTAAATTAATGCATTGTTAATAACTCAGACTCTTATTTGTAAAGGATGTTAAATATAACTGATTTATTCAAGTGTTAGTTTGGAGGGATTTGATTGGTTTCAGGATTTCATCATCAGCTGACATCGGTTATAGAACCACTAGAAAATCTGGGAATACTGGACAGCTGCTTCGAACCCTGATTGGTGAGTACTGTGAAGAGTCCCAAACTAGGACGAAATGTCTGTCTACTACTCTCAGTTTTTCTAGTGATTCTCTAACCAACATCAACTCATGGTGAAATCCTGAAATGATTTATTTTTCACATTTGACAATGACATCTTAAACTAATGAATTGTGTATATCTATAAGGTGAAAAGCAAACGAAGTAAAATAAATGTGATTCATCCCATAACGTTTGGTTTTTTGTCTTACAAAGTATATAAAGCGTACTAATTGTACGAGAAACTGATTTAATTTGACTTACTTTAACCAGTATTATATGGTGTAAAATGACACTGTACTACCACAGGTTATTCAACGTGGTATAAGCACAAATCTATTTTATTCCCTTGTCTACTAGCCAAATTGGTAGACAGTAATTTACGTCAGTGTTGACGTCCCAAATATTGGTCGTGAGAAAATATGAACAAAGACTGATTCAAAAACCAACCACAGCAGAATTTGCGTAGGTGGATACAGTTAACATATAGATGATCTGACATTCAAGAAACAGTCACAAATATATGCAAGGTTAACTTCTTGTGAGAAACAACCAATCAGAAGACTGTGTTCTTCTGTTAACAATAATCTATCATATGTACATGAAAACCTATAAATATGTGTTGATTTCCTTAATAAACGATCCGTTGACTGGCCTTGTCTTCTGTTGTTACACCCTTACGTTCCCAGTGGAACATAGGGCTTCGAGCTTGAGCTTTGAAGTTTCAGTAGCAGTAGTGTTTTATTTTTACGGGGTGGGTTTGCTAGCATCATGGCCAACCTTCCCTCCTTACTGGTTTTATTATTGGCTTAGACAGGTAAAGGAGTGCGTCGACCGTGGACCACATACGTGGTTGGTGAGCCGCCGATGCATAAAGGAAAAATACGTAACTAGTATTCAGTATGAACGATTCATTTTGACTTTTACAAATAGGTATTGATAAATTGAAGTGAACTACACTAAGGTATATCGTTGATATGTAACTTAACAGTCATTCGAGATAAGCACGCTTAGGGTGCAAATTAAAGTAAAATATCCTCTATTTGGTTTTTATTTCAGTTTGTTGTATATTTGATATTTAACAGTTTTTGTTGTTGTTCACATTGAACAATGATCTTACAATGTATCATTCCGCAATGCATAAATCCAGTTGATAATCCATACAAGCAGTTCAGAACTGTTAGAAAGATTATAAAGCTCTAAACACCGTTTACTGCTTATAGTCATACAAAAGTAATTTCACATTTTTTACTCAGTCATATCCCTCAGCACTCCAAGTTTACAATTCATATTCAACCCCTTCGTTATATTAAAATCTAAGAATTCAGTTAATACTACTAATAATGATGTTTGCTACTTGATTTAAATTTACATGGGGAAGGAAATGTTTTCAATCATTATTTAATTAATCGCTTATCAATGTAAACAATTTTGTTTTTAATAAATTCTAATAAAATCCGTTATTCTCACCTTTATTTTAAAAAGAGTCATATTGATCTAAGTTGATGTACTTTAAAAAGCCTAAGGTTACTGAATATTATGATGATTAGGCTATAGCTAAATCTTTTTTAAAAGTGCAGATATGTGTAAACATGGAAGCGAAAAATAAGTACACCTTAATCTCTTCAATAAGCGTATTTTTGTGAAAGAAAAAAAAACTATTTTTAAATGATTATCCTCAGTGAATTTAAACTTATGTTGTATACATACTTAAGATAATTTGTAAGACCGATCAAAAATGCTTCATAATTTTAGCACGTATTTACGCTCACTGTGTCTACCAATTTGAATGCACGTGTGGATACATACATAGGGAGGACTCATTAATCTCTGCAAGTAAGGGCTTCAGAGCCTTTTGATGATCCTAAAGAATTTGCATACAAGCATGGCAGAAGTACCTTGGATGCTGAGGTAGTCTTATATCATAATGTTGTTTCTTGTTTAGACAAAGGTGCCAAATATGTTCGTGGTGCTTTCCTAGACTACACATCTGCTTTTGACTCTGTACCTAAGGGGCTTTTATTAAATAAACTTTCGTTGATGCAAACAGGATCCTGGGCTAAGAGTTGGTTGCATTCTTATTTTTCTAATAGAATGCAGTATACTGTATGTAATGGCAAATCTTCTTCTGCCTCATTTACAAAAGCCGTTGTTCCTCAAGGTGCCGTCCTTTCTCCTTTTCTTTTTTTTCTTTCTTCCTACACGACCTGCCTCATTTAAACGAAACTAACTTTGTCAAATATGCAGATGATCTGACTGTATCACTGCCTATCAAGTCTGATTGCTCCAAACTTAATAGCTTTCTGTTGGACATCAGCAAGTGGTCTAAGTCAAATGGTCTTATGTTAAATCCTTCCGAATGTCAGGCAGTTTACTTTCAAGCATCGACGTGACATGCATGAACTAGTTAGTTCCCATGATGCCTGTAGCATAGATGGAACTGAAACTGAAACCAAGCCAATCAATAAATACCTTGGTGGCACAGTGGTTAGGACTCTCGCTGACCATGCACATGGTTCGAGGTTCGATCCCCTGCCGACGCACACCTAATATCTATGGTCGGCCTGCGAAATTTGGGCTACCAATATCACATGCTGAAAATTCCATACCTGTACCAAAAGAGCAGTGTGGAATCAAGCTGTAATCAAAAATAAAAATTTAAAAAATAAGATTAGTTCTTTCCTCTGACCATTCATGGTCATCCCACATCTTATCTATCTCTAAGAAAATTTTTTGTTTTAGCTTCTACATTAAAAAGTTTAGACAATCAGGTATCAACCAACCTTTACTTCTGCAGTTTGTAAACTCCTATATTTTACCTATTGTACTCTACTGCTCTCCATTAATCTTTCCTGAGCTTCTCAAAAAAGACTATATCATATTACGAAGGGTATTAAATGCTGTGAGTAGGGCTTGTGGTATGCCACTGCGTGAGCTCGCCGATACTATATTCGACAGACACATAAATTCCTGTACAAAATGGTCAAAGGCCCTATTGTCAGACCCCCTCCACCCTCTTTATTCGCAACTATCCCCTTGCATCTCTTCAGGTAGGACGAGAAGTTAATATAAGAAGTTATATGCTCGAACCACTAAGTAGAGAAATTCCACAATACCGTATTTAGCCCGTATTTTATGTGATGAAAACACTGTTAGACGTGAAACATATGAGTTACTATGTAATTAGCAAAGTGAATCGACCCTTTCATCGTTCATCTTTCTGTAATTTTATGGTGTCACCCTTTCTATCGTTTAATTATAACTTTGCTATTTTATTTTAGATGTTATTACTTTTATTACTATAATTTTATACTTTATGCATATTTTTCTCCTTATCGCATTCTGTAATTTACATAATAATAACAAAACGTTGTTATAGCAGCTATGTTTCTTTTTTCGTCTTTTTTGAGTAAATTAGATGCAACATTGTACTGAATGCTGAAAATTCCTTGCTGTATCATTAGTACTGTTTTTGGAATAAAGCAAAAATTATTATTATTAGATGACTTCAGAAGGAAACAGAATCCCTAGAACCTCTTAATTGTGAGAACAAACGACGTAGCTCCTCTATTTTGAAATATATTATAGAGACAAGACATAAAATTGATGTTTACACGTCTTTTAGACCTATCTGTAGAACGTATTTGGGGGGCATCCTAAAGTTTGTGGAAGCCCTAGAGATTGGGAAGTTTAAACCAACCTTATGCATTCGGAAACAGTTCGTCATAACACTACACCTTCCTTGTTTTGATAACATAGCAGATGTACTGTTACCTCTGTTATTTGGTTTAGTGACCTTCATTGTTATTTTGATCTTTAATATGTCTTTTTAACTTGACCTAAATTTATTTTCTCGCCTCTTTATTATTATTTCCTTTAATTCCTGGAGGAACATAGAGCTTCAGCCGCGCGTCTCTATTGCGTTCGGTTTTCTGCCAACTTTTTCACCCCGCTCCAAGTCTGCCCACATGCTTTCATCTCCTCTTCACATGACCTCCTCCAAGTCACTCTCACACTGACGACCGTCTTGCGGCTTCCCGTTAGGCTTCCACTCAAGGGCCTGTCTTGTGATGTCACTTGATGGTTTTCTCAGAGTATGGCCAATCCACCTCCATTTCTTTCTGCATATTTGTTGCACAGTCGGTTCCTGATTGGTTCGCTCCTAGAGATCCCTCCCTATCGCTGATCTTTTCTGGCCATCTAATCTCGACTTTTAAGCGAAGACAGCTGTTGTTTGAAGTTCCGTTCGTGACACACCAAATCTCTGATCCGTATAGTAGAACTGACTTTACTTGGAGTTGAAAATCTGGATTTTATTTTTCATGCTGAGTGCTTTTGATCTCCACACAGACTTGAGAGTAATGAAAGCTTGCCTTACTTCCCCCACCATCGCCTTGATATCCTCATCAGTTCCACCTGTAGTTGGAACGATGCTACCCAGGTAGGTAAAAGGGATTGCTTCTTTCATATTTCTCCCATTTATGATGATTAATGCTGTTGACCAGGAATCTCCATCACCTTTGTTTTCTCTATGTTCACCTGAATTCTTATCTTCTCTGGATGCTTCTTCCGCCAACTTGTTGCTTTTCACTTGCATATCTTCCAGTTTGTGGGAAATCAGACATACATCATCGGTAAAGTCCAGATGAGTGGGTCCATTTCATGCTTGTTTCCCAGCTACTTGCTCTCTGTCGCATTATCCAGTCTACCGCAGTTGGGAAAATCATTGGAGAAAGTGAGCAGCCAGCTTGTCTTACTCCTGTTTTCACTTCGTAGGATTCCGTGAGTTTCCCGTTGTGGATTACTTGGCACGCAGCATTGTCGTACAACTGTCGGGTGAGATGTATAATTGTTGGCGGTACCCCGTAGTAGCGAAGTAGTTGCCAAATCAACTCTCGATCGACGCTGTCGAAGGCCTTTTAAAAGTCGATGAAGTTGAGATAGAGAGGTGATTGCTATTCTAAGGTTTGTTCAATGATGATCCGTAGTGTGGCGACTTGATCGACGCATGACTTTTTTCTCCAGAATCCAGACTGTTCCGGTCGAAGTTCTTCATCCAATGAGGCGTGTTTGATTCTCTCTAGGATGATGCGGCGCATTATTCTGCTTGGGATGGACAGGAGTATAATGCGACGCCAGTTCTTGCATTGACTTAAGTCTCCTTTCTTTGGAAGTTTGAATTAGTAGCATTTCATCCAATCCTTAGGTACCCTGCCCTCTTTCCACACCTTCTCCAGTAGTCGTGTCATCAAGTCCGCTGTTGTCTCTGGGTTCATTTTCAGTGCTTCTGCAGGGATTCCGTCTGGTCCTGCTGCTTTTCCAGCTTTTAGCATCTTAGTGGCCTTCAGGATTTCTGTTCTAGTCGGAAAGTTGATGTTCACTGGTAGTTCTGCTTCCGTTGTTGGTATTGTTGGGCGTGTTGTAGGTGATGGTTGATTTAGAAGTCTTTTGAAGTATTTCCTTTGGTTCATCTCTTTGATGATTGATTTTCCGTTGTCATCCTTCACTGGATTAACTTGTGTTGATCTCTTTCCTGATAGGAGCATAGTGGTTTGGTAGATTGTGACGAGGTCTCCTTTGCCTGTAGCTTGTTCTGCTTCACTTTCCGGATCTTCATAATATCTTCTTTTGTCTTCCCTGGCACTCTTCTTCACTCTTTTGTTCAGTGTATTGTAGCTTGCATTCAGCTCCTGTTTTTGTTGCTCATCAGTGCACTGGACGTTCTTTTGTTTCACCATCCTTCTTTCTTCTATTAATCTCCATGTGTCCGTAGTGAGCCACTGTTTATCCTGTCTCTTCTTTCTGCCTAGAACCTCCATGCAGGTTTGACTCCACACCACTTTAAGGTTGTCCCAGTGCTTCTCAACGCTGACATCTTCGCAAGTGTTGATTTGTGTCTCGGCTTTTTCCCTTATGTTTGCAGTGAAGATGTCCTTTGTATCCTGGTCTTTCAGTTTTGAGTGTTGAACTTGGCTTGTGGTCTATCTGCAGCTCCTGTTTCTGTGAAAGCTTTTGATTTGATTCGGATTGTCCCTTGTACGAGATAGTGGTCTAAGCCGACGTCTACTCCTCTTCTTATTTTTGTGTCCATTATGCTGGGTCTCTACTTCCTCGAGCACTATTGAGATGAAGTCAATCTGGTTTCTGGTTCATCCGGTATAGTGATATCTATGTAGCCTTGTGGATATCCTTGTGCTTGTATACACTGCCGCCAATCACTAGTTCACTGAAGGCACAGAAGTTAGCGAAGAGTTCTCCATTTTCATTCATTTCTCCGCGAGCTTTTCGACCCATGATGAGTTCTCTTCCTGTGTTGTCTGGTCCCAGTTTGGCGTTCCTGTCCCCCATTAGTATTTTAATGTCACCAGCTGGAGTATTGTCCATTGTTGCCTGTAGTTGTGTGTAGAATTCTTCTTTCTTTTCGAGGTCTGCGTTGTTTGTGGGTGCATAACATTGTATAATTGACACTTTCATTCCTTTGGAGTTGAATCTGGCGGTCATTATCCTGGACGAGATCGCCTCCCATTGTATCAGGGCCTTTGTTTCCGTTGGTGACATCATGATAGTCACGCCTTCGGTGTGCGTGTGGTTATCTTCTGGGTGACCGGAGTAGATCACTTACTCACCCGTTGACAATTTGGTGAGTCCATTCCGGTTCCACCTGCTTTCACATATTCCCAATACTTGGATTCTGTATCTTTTCATCTCGTTGGCGATCTGGGCAGCTTTTCCAATCTCGTACATAGTGCGGACGTTTCATGTCTCCACAAATACTTTTTCTGTTGATGCAAAGGGATTCATCGTGCTGAAGTTTCTGTAGCAATTTTGTTTACAGGGTGGGGTTGCTAGCCTCACGCCTGAGAAAGGAATGGTTACATTAAGATAAAGTTTAGAGAGAAGCGACCTCTTGGGTTGCTACCCTTAAAATCAGGAAAACAAGGAATAAAGCAATCAGAACAACACCAGCAAAAGGAAAATAATTCACAGCAGGAAGGGCAGTGACAACAACAATAAAAAATTCCTTTAGCAGTAGTATCACAGTCAGATACAGTTAACAAAAATGATACCGAAATCACAGACTCACTGACTTGAGCCGACTTAGACATGTAAATCCATCAATACATACTATTATAGATATTAGTTATTGTTAGACAGTCACAAAATGACCAGCGTATAGTTGTAGGTATTATCGTTCAACAAGGTTTTATCCACAGATTCAATGTTCGAAAGGCCAATAATTACAGTAAGTTCCACAACTTCTTGGCAAGAAATTCCAGAGAAACAATAGTTTTATCGGCTTCTTATCGCTGTTCGGCTCTCTGAGCTAAGATCATGTATAGTATCTGTTCTTTTTAGTGTAATTTCTCACCTCTTTACTCTTTATTAATTTCACATATATTCCTATGACAGCCCCGAGTGTCATCAGATTGTCCGAAATGTGTTGAACAAATAAATTGCACGATTCAGACAAATTAGGTCTTCTTATTCCTTTGTCTGGAGAACGATTAGCTCAGTTTATAAGGTGAATGATGTTGATTGGCTTCTTAGCATATCTGATCTTGTAAGGGAGACTTTGAAATTGTTTTGTTTCATTTTGACCTCATTTGTCCAGTGACTGCTAGAAGTATAATTAAGGGGGCCAGTTGTTATTACTTGGGACGCATCCACTGAATTTATATGTAGTAAATAGTAACGTACTTTTCGAAAGTTAATGACCTATTTTAGAGCATTCTGTTGTTTTAAGCGTAATCGCTTAAACGCTAGGTCTAAATCTCAGTTGTAGTATAGTTACTGACCACAACTCATATACATCTCACTACAGCGTCCCACTTAGGATGTGATTCATAACAATTCATGTCAGTCATCACGCAATAAAAAAAGGCAAAATATATAAAACAGAAAAAATCATTCTGCTTCCTCTGTAATCCATTATAATGTGTTCTTAAAGAAGCCCACTAGTCTACTCTCATAACCATAAGCTGTTGGAATAAATACCGTATAGACAAATCTGAGGATGTAACTATAAAAGGGAAATTCACGCTGGTTCTATTCGTAAATGTATTGAACACCTTATATCTCAATCATAATAACTCTTTCTTACTGCAAAAAGTATTATCTTTATTCCATTTCCACAAATGTTATAAGATAGTACAGGCTAATTAGAGTACTATAATTAGAGTTAGTTTAAACATAAGATTCTATAATTCGCTGACTGTCTAAGGTTTCAAATCATATAACAAAGTCTGAATGATAAATCTATAATGGAAAACCATTATAGTATGATATGTAGTACTCTTTAGGAAGGTAATACATTGCCCAATGTTCATATATGGAAGCAGGAAGTCGTATCTGAGAACGAAAACAATTGAATTACCTTCATCCTGTGTTATTGCCCCTTGTAATTCATGCAGTAATGTACTCCAGACTAGAATTTCTAACAATAAAATCATTTTTTCCTGTATGTATATGCGGTCTTAAGATACTATTCTCGTCAGAGTAAAACAGACCTACCAGTGCGTGTAAACACTACCAATTTAATTAATTTCATTGGATGAATTTTGTCTTTACCTCAGTTCAATAAAACATTATTGATAGAAAATATTTCCATGCATATTGACTCACTATTATTCAATCTTCAATTTATTCTGAGAAATTTCTTCAAATAAAACACGTTCTGTGTCGAAAAAAGAATGAACATAAATTTTACTATGTATGACAGTGACTTATAGGCATTTTACAATAATTAACAATTTTTTCGTATTTATTTCGAAATAGTTTTGTTAGCTGGAAAAATGATTGTAAATTTTCATGTGCTATGCAGGCATGCCGAACCATAATGGTTAACTGCAAGTTAAAGATGAAGAGACAAGTAATCTTAAGTATTTCACAATATAATTAACAGTTACTCTGAATTGAAAAGTTGCTAGAGGGTATTTCCTTTTTATTATAGCTTGATTCTACAAAGTATTTTGGTACAACTACGGAATTTTCAGCTTGTGATACCGGTAGCCCAAATTTAGCAGGCTGACCATTGATATCAAGTCTTCATCGGCCGGGGATCGAACCCTGGACCATGTGCATATTCTCGAGCGTCCTAACCGCTATGCCACCAACTCACAGACAAGTGATCCAACAACTGGTTGGCTAGTTTCTTGCTATATGAAAAAATGATTTAAGAAGGACATATTTAGTTAACATATACCATGAATAAAAGAATTAGTCAGACATTGGCAACTGATATGGCTGTTAACTTCTTGCTTTCATATAATGTCTGTTGGATAGTTCATCAATTCTACCATTTAATAAACTGGAATGCCACTGTAGTATGTAGTTTATTCATGTTAGATATTTAAAGTGAGTCTTTGGTAAGGTTATTCCGCTTTATAATATTTTATTTTGACTAGAAGCGTTCCTCAGCTAAAGTTAAGTGAATGAATCTTCTTTACAGGAGTACGAATAAAATCTGTTGGCCGACTAAGTCGTTTGATTAACATAAAAGAAAGTTGTCGCATACATGGGCTTAGCGAAGTAACTGCATCTGAAAAGTGTACCTCTAGAATCTTTCAAAGACTTTAGGACCTAAAAATGTATGACAAACGGAAAAAAGCATTTGTGGGCAACCTGATCATTACAAACTGGTTTGAATTTCCAGTGCGCTTAACTCATCACCTACTACAGGCACTAAGATGCTGTGCATCTACTTTTTTTAAATCACGGTCAAAAATTATAAATCGTCATTTTTTTGGCAACTGCTAAGTTATCAGGTAGTAGTACTGGTTGGAAAAACGTACTTTTATCAGGCGAATACATACCTTCATACCAACTGTTTATCATCTGGAAAGTTTAGAAGTAATGCTGTGCAAAAACGTCTTAATTAAAAAAAAATTACAAACATTTAATTTAATATGGCTCTGTAATGCTGAATAATATGATTGTGATGTTGTAGTATAATTTCCTTTGCTCTCTTCTTACGCCACTCACTTCTCTCTCTCTCTCTCTCCATTGAACAATGTCAATTACATCTGAATGAAATGCATCTGTAGTTTCTGAAATTATCAGTAAAAACAATCAGCAAACTTTAATCATAAGTCATTACTTAGAGACAACTTTCTTTATATAATCTCAATAAGTGAAGAAATATGGGTGTCGAACATTTGTTTTATCGTAAAATAAGGCAATGGTGGCTGAATCAAATATCAAAAGTCAACTGAAACAAGACTGGGCTTTAACAAACCCTTACACTTTTTGGCAAGGATAATCAAAGTGCGTCCATAACATTAAGGAAACTAACATTTCCTATGAAATTCAAATCTTCATCCCCAATAGAGCCAAAGTTGACCTCTATATTATTCATGTAGTGATTGCTTAGTAAGAAAATATGGTACAACTTCTTATGCAGTTACTAAGTTCAAGAGATGAACTTCAAAGTTGTTTGATGATATTCAATCACTAGTTAAGAACGCATCAGACTTATCAGTTATCGTCTACTAATATATGTTCTTGAATGCAAGCTATATGTAAATGGACGATATCACGGTTACTCACAATATACTCAGCTAACTGATCTATCAGACTTTACTTTTACCTTGTGAAAAATAAACTGTTTTTTCTAAGTATAATGTAAGTTAATTACACCTACTACATGTCAAACATTCTTACTTTAGTTTGATATTATCTCTCCTTATGTTTCTGATATACTTCTCATATAAAATAAACATCAAAATAATTTTTTCCATAACATCGTCCACTGCCTTAATTCTGATATTGCCAAAATATTCGCATGATTACAAACTTTTGATACTTTCATGTATAGTCGACATCAGTTAACTTCTACAGAAATTAAACGACATTTTGCTAGGCTATTCAGATACATTGGAATAAATGTGTGCAAACACTAGTTCGCTGTTGGTCTTGTCTTCTGAATGACTTAGCAACATATCCTTTATAGTCTGTCTTAAGTTCGCATACGATCACTTATTATCTCCTTTTGAACCAACACTTTTCACAAAGACTCATAGACATATGAGAAAATTGTATAATAAGGATAAAAGTTAATGGGATCTTCTCATTACATCCAGATGATGAGTCCCAAATAGGACGAAATGCACATCCTGGATTCCACTGCTAGTCACTATTCACCAATTGGATTCTAATTAAATGTCCAGACATCGTCGAAGCATTTGTACAAGAAGCCTACATGTCAACCTGAGACCGAGCACTTCGGTCCAATCAGTCGACGGGAAAATCTAAACTTGAATTAAACTATTTAAAAACTGTTTTCAGTGTGCATGTATATGACTCCATGCATAAGTCTCTTCGTTTAAATAAATTGCAATATCTTGTTATACTGTTGTTTAGACAGAAATTAACTATGTATTGTGAGTATTCAATTCCTCTTTTCAATTATCTGGTAGTAGATATCGGCACTGACTGTATTTATTATTAAAACTAACCCCATTATCACATTGTTGTGATCGATCAATGTGAAGATATACATAATATGGGATGATGATCGTATCACATCACGAGTCCTTAAGAGTCAGTGGACTAAGTTTATTGGGATCTGAGCAGAAAGTATCGAAATGATAATGTACCGACAACGAAAACGTACACTAGTGGGATTGATAATAGTTGAGATTGGTAAGCATGACTGAGGTAATGTCTTAGAGTACAATGAAGCATCTCACCACTACATCTTGTTTTTGAATTTCTCTAACCAATATCAATCAGTTCGTTACATTAACTACTTTGAGATGTATCTATATTAAACACTTCAAATTTATCGATCCGAAACAACGAAACATTTACTACAATTAAAATTTCAAGTTGTTCTAAACAAAGAGATATGCATATATACATGTTTTACAGTCATACACATAAAGAACATCTTTTCAAATTTATAGTGGTCATAAGCTGTCCAACAAAATGTGTTCAAAAATCAATGGAATGTCGAAGAAATAGTTCATTTACAGCGCGATTCTCATTTGCATAAGTCAAGGTAACATGTTTGTACAAAATTTTCAGAACACTGCATTACTTTTATTTAATTAAGTGAAATAAATGCGTAGTAAGAATTGTTCATTTATAAGCATAACATGATGTGATACATACTGTCAGCGAATATTGACTGCTCAACTCAATTTTTATTTCATTTTTATCATATAATTATCGATTTACTGAAACCAACCGAAAGTTATTAATCAACGAAAGAATTTAAGCACAGGTTAGTCTGACTTGTATCTGATATCTCGCATGTCAGTAATTACAATACTTCTGTGTTGGTGTGGTTCTTCCTTCCCCTCCATTTTATGATGTCTGCTACTATCTTCAGTGATCGCAATACATGTTTTCTCAGAGCAGATGTAGTCAAAACGAGAACGCACGGATTTAAGACAGAACTAAGTAAAATTAACAGTGTACTCATCTGTCCGGTTACTGTTTCATATCTATATTTTGTAAGATTAGTTACAATTAGTGTTTGATATACACATTCATAAAGGTGTAGTATAATTTGCTGTCCAGACATAATTGCAGTTGTTATTACCAGTTGGCTTATTTTACGTTTAACTCTTACACTGGCTTCTGCATTCTGTGATTCTACATTTAATTGTGATGAATGTGATTTCCTTATGACTCTGATTACCCAGATATGACTTGTAATCATAACCATGACGGGTACAACATACGCAAATAAAATCCAACTATACACAATGTAATTTAGAAATATATTTGATTTAAACCATGGTAATAAGAATTCCATTTCACAATGATCACCAGCATATCGGCGGAGCAGTGGGGATGGTGTGTACAATACGCATGCCATAATCACCATATAAACAAAGTATACTATAGTCAATTTAAATGTATAAACTTTGTACATGTTTTTAAATATAACACAGCGAACGCGATCAAATGATATACAGACAAGATTCTGTACACTTAAAATACATGTTAACCAAAATATTGCATTTCTAAACCACAAATGGCATATCATCATATCGATAATGTATAATCCTGTCAGTTTGTTATCTACTTTAGCAAACTGCATAACATAATATATAGTTGTGGTAAAGCATGAGGTGAAATCAATTATTATTTGAGCTCTTAGCATAAGCATTGTTAAATTTGAACCCAATTGTGTTGTAAACATAACAATAACTGCTATCATATTGAATATGGTACCAAGTATCCCTTCTATAGTAATAATTATGCTTGTTGGTAAATTTACTTCAATATCCTCACTCATTGTTTCACACCTGCCGTTGAATCAGTTCATATCGTCTTTTGATAAACGATAAACAATCGCATTTAGCAGTGTAGAAGCATTCATACTTGTGTCTGTTGAATTATTTGAATAGGAAGAAACAACACTTCTATTGGACAAATTACTTATCAAATCTAACAACCAATTGTAAACAGCATCACCTTATTGAATCATAACAGAAGCAATAATCAAATATTGTTAAAGTATTCTTTTCTAAACAAGATCATATTAGCATTTTTTCCCCTACCTGTTTATTCACTGCACTACAAATTTAGAAACAAGCATGGGCGTTTTATACAAACTTCTCCAGGAAAATTGATTATTTACAACTCACTGTTTTACATAACATTAATCTTTTGTTTTAATCTCTGTATTTACGAAACTATCTGGCACCTATAAGTGTTTACTCTCAAAATAACTTCTCCCACCATAAGTATACATTAGTAAGTAGCATATCTGATCTTTAGTTGTTTTTAATTTTTGGCTGTAAATAATTTTTTAAACTGAAAATGAACTTCCTATCATTCATTCAAAATAAGTATAATATCATTTTAAATCACTGGATAAAATGAATCTTGCACTACTAACCAACGAATAACATCAAAAATAGGTAAACTTTACTCACTGAATGTTAGATTTATTCACCGAATCCTAAGCGTATTTTCTTACCGGTTGAAGTGTTCACATTCAGGTATCAAGGATATCTGAACGCTTATCCAAGTCAGGCGACAATAAAAGGTTGAAAATGAAATCTTATATTTCCTGTTAAGTTAGAAATTACGTATACAAACCAAAGCCTGTTGATACGTTCATATATGGTTATGAGAACTTGGAATTTCATAAGATTAATAATAAAGCTCTATTTTGGATTATATATGAACATATAGTTTAAAAATTTACCGTGTATTCAGTTTCAAAATATTCCTCATTTATTGAGGGTTTACATATGAAGGAGTAATATGAAGTTTATCATGTGATGTAATGTAACCTGCGAAATAATATGTGGCTCGACTCGGGTACGTTGTAAAAAAAAATATCAAAAGCTGTATCATGTACTAGCAACTTTTGTTATTCAGCCATTTATAAATGTGGTGCTTTAGCTCATGTCTAGATTTTTGATTTAATAACTGAACTGATTAATAAATATCCACATTAAAAATACATCAGATGAGTAAAGGCTATATATGCTAAAGTATTCCTCATGATCTGCTCTTATGAACAAACTACCTTACATAAAGGGACTTATTCTGTAAAGCCTCTTCTCAGAAACTTGGAGGCAAGTGTTTTGAATCATATCTCAATGCAGGTTGTAGTATAACTCTGGTCACTATCAATGCTACATTTAAACTGAGTTGAGGAAGTGAACATCTGCAGTATTGTCATCAAAAATACTAGCATGCCCAGTTAAATTATACTGGTGTTTAAAATTTAGTTTCTCTTTGGTATTGTCAACAAAGTATTCTGGAGTCTACTTACAGAGAATCTGACACATTTTCTGATTAAAAATTCTATGCGTATTGATTTTAGTAGAACAAGAACTCGGTTTTAAAACAGGTGTGATAAGCCATCATCAGGTCTTTTAGTGAAATTACTGATTGGTTATATTTTAGTATCAAACACAAAACTCTTAGAATTCAAGTACTAACTGGAATTTATAAAATGATCGTTTTTCAACACTAATCGGCAATATATATATATATATATATATATATAAAGCATTGGGGTATAGGTTTCTGTGGTAATTGACAAATTCTATCTCTGTGTTGTTTAAGTACTTACTGTTGATTGCTAATATGTTTCATATATGAATTGCATTAGAATTCCGCTAAATACAAATTCCTGAATCCCTCCCTCTCTGTGTTTTGTTTGGATTCGTGTAATTCGGTCATCTCGAAATACTAATACTACGATTACAATAAATTACTACAAATTGGTGTCGCTATGGAACTAAATAACCTGGGAAAATTTCCTCTTAATGGGAGATTGCTGATTATTTGGAATGCTTCGATGCGTGGTGCATTTCAAAGAATGTTCGGGATGACAAAATACCAGCACATTTCATCACTGCTATTGGGCTAGATGCGTATAGCCTAGTGAAGAATCTTTCGTTTCCAGATAAACCTATTTCTCTGCCATATGCTGAGCTCCGTGAACTTCTGATAGATCACTTCCATATAACTACTTTTGAGACGCGAGAGAGGGCTCAATTCAACAAACTGGTTCGTGCTCCCAACCAGAAGATTCGAGAGTTCATTCTTCAACTTCAAATTCAAGCTTCAAAGTGTAACTTTGGAGATCAGCTGCATACTCAACTACGTGATCGTCTAATTGCTGGAATCAATATTCCTAAGTTAGAGAAAGAGTTAATTCAGATTCCTTCTTGTACCTTTCAAACTGCTAAAGATTTATGTATTACATATGAAGATGTCAACAGTGAATACTCTGCTCCCACTACGTCAGTATCTGATGTCATGTTGTCCAAAGTCGAAAATACAAGTGGTCATGGAAAGCAATCCAAACTGTCGTCCACAGGTAATAGAATGCAGCGAGAGATCAAAAACATTAAACCGTGTTTTTCCTGTGGAAAGTTACATCTACGAAGCACTTGCCGTTTTCGGGGTGCTAAGTGTCATAAATGTGGTAAAGTTGGACACATCAAGACTGTTTGCAGAAGTTCGAATACTTATGTTACTCAGAATTCTTATAATTCTCCCAATCTGTCTAGTAAAATGGAGTCAATGTGTCTTTCAACTTTTCAAAATACTCAATCTCATCCAATGAAAACCTCCACTACAAGTTCAGCAACTCAAGCGTCAACTGTTTCCAAAAATGAGGTAGCTGAGTTACAATGCGAACTGTCGAAAACACGAAAAGACCTGAATGAGATGAGAGAGCAACTGATTAAAATGGAGGAATTGTTGCATATGCATAGACTGCGTCTGTTGAATGCAGAGCATACAAGTACCCGTGAAAGTCCTGCAAAACTTTTCAAATCTCGAATTCTCAAAAAGCATCTGATGTCCACGACTTCTAATGTACATTATTACAAAGGGAATGACTACAGACCTTCTGTTGGAATCATACTACAAAAAATGGGAAATCGAGTGGTGAAGATATTAGACATCAAAGATCACTCAGTTCATAACAGACACCTGGACAAAGGGAAAATAAATGAAGTAGGTCGTTCCAATTATAATTGTAATGATTCCGCTACTAATCCTGATTTTGTAGATAATTCAGAAATAAGTCCAGATAACAGTGATGAAGATAATATCACAGAATCAGTTAGAAGGTTGCAGCTACTTGCAAGCAAACTGAGACATCGTTATAAGTACGCAAGGAGATATTCGACGTGTGGCGGATGTGGTGATTGACAATTTCTATCTCTGTGTTGTTTAAGTACTTACTGTTGATTGCTAATATGTTTCATGTATGAATTGCATTAGAATTCTGCTAAATACAAATTCCTGAATCCCGCCCTCTCTGTGTTTTGTTTGGATTCGTGTAATTCGGTCATCTCGAAATACTAATACTACGATTACAATAAATTACTACAGTTTCGTACTTATTACGACTCTTTACCAGGCTATACCTAATGGTAATGTTACCTCGAGAATTTGAAGCTGCTTCACTAAGCACGAGAGCCAAAAACTGTAACACTGATGCGTTTAAGCACCTTCATTTAAAAGAAATCACACATAGGATGACAAATGCTTTTGTGGCTGTTAAAATGTTTTATAAGGTAAAAATGCGTCCCTTGAATTACTCCTGGTATGCGAATTAGTGATAACTATGGAGTCACCCTTCCTGAAAATTGTACGCTTCTTGAAACGAACCGACCTTAATTCAATAATCAGACTATATCTGAAAATTCCAAATTGGTTAAGAAAGCATGTTATACTCACTCCATTCAAGGGTGTATTTAGGTTAGTGAGATGGGAAAATTTAGGAATTCTCAAGCGCAGTACTAAAAATACCATGAGCCATCCATCTACATGATACCGTCTTATCCAGTCTGAAAAATACTACTATGGTACAACACCATAGTTCCCATTAATGTACTCACATTATTAGTTACCACAAGGATACATAAAATCAGACCTTGTGAGTAAGTCGCTGGAATTCTGCTAAGACACATGACTAGACAACCAGAGGTAAAGCTGAGCAAACTTCACATTATAGTCCGACTGTTCTGTTACTATTTGTATTTTTCTTGTATTCCGACAATTCCTTTAAGAAATATAGAAGGAAACTAGGCCCCTAGTTGCCTTTGAATGGAAAATCCATGTTCTAGCTTAATCTATAGCAAAAGGAACGACATCTCAACCTAAATATACCACTTATGTATGGAGAACATTTCATGCAAAGAACCCCACCATTATGAGTTACTTTATAGTTAGTTACGTGAGGAAAACTCGTCTGCAGAGGTAAATAGTTTCCCTGAGTTATTACCTACAGCACTCATCACTGAACATTAGATTGTGGCCCTCAATGTTAAAGCCGACTTGTTTGGCTTAAGGCTCACTCTCGAACATCTACGCTGTTTGTCACGCTGACGTGTTACTTTCAGCTGTTTGTTTGTAGTGACCCATTTTATTACTTATCTTTGTAGCATACTTTCACTATATAATTAGACTTTGATTTGTTTGTCACTCTAAATATTGCGTGTTACAATTGATACTTTTGTGCTCTCTCGACTTTTGAATTTTGATTACTGCGTTAATACACGTTTGTACTCCTTCTCAAGTGCCTTTTGATTTACGTTGTGGATGTTGAGGAATCACAACGCTAGGACACAATAATAAACGCGAAGAAGTACTAGGATATACGTGTACGCTGATTTGATCAAAAAGAGCACCACAACACGTTCACGATCGCTAGCTAATAAGCAATCATCCTTGTATTGCAATTTTGATCCGGAAATATACTTCGTATTTTTGTACGACCAATTTTATGTTTTGTTTTGGTCTACGAGGAACGAATGCGGTGGAAATTATGGGGACGAAATTACACAATAGCGTCCCATGAGTGCGAACGCACGACTGACCTTCAGCTGGCCAATCATAAAAATGAAGAATGTTTGCTTAAGAAATGATGTATATTTACAAGAAAATGCTTGCAAACGCATTAAACAGGTGTGGAGACCTCAAAAATAAACTTATCCAACTTTTACTACTATGTGAGAAATGAAAATATTGTTCATTACTTTGTTTTAACCAGAATCTCTGGACTTTGAACTTAACCTAGTGGTTTGAATAGAAATATAGTTCTGCCGACAACCCTCCGTCTTCTCCACCATCTAGGCTACCAACGGCCAATTCTAATAGTGATATTGGGGAATTAAGATTGGAGCAGTCTTCTCACAATACTTCCGGAGCCTACTACGTCAATTGTGGATTTGGACCTTGTAATAACCCAAGTAACAAATTTTAATATATTCCTCCACTAACTTTACTGATTTGGTATTTTTATTTCCATTCGAATTTGGCATATTAAGTTAGCAGAGTCTAAGATCCACCAAACAGGTTATGTTTCTCTGACATGGCCAAAAACTACGTCCTAGTTATAACGAGGAGTATCATTTGTTGAGTTAGACTCGTTTCCGTATATGCATTCACCGAGATGACTGCAGATAAACTGCTTTTGTAAGTCCTTCATTTCTCTCATCCTGCTTGCAGTCTTTCAGAAAAGCCCTCGGTTGTGTTATTATGGTTTCCAGCAAGAGGATAGACTATTCCTTACCAAGAAAACGTGGATATTAAAACAAATTAAAATATGTAACTTCAATTATAAATCTGTCCCTAATCGTCACCATTATATAATCCTGACACTAACACTAAACCTAACCGTAATTCTAACCCTAATCATAACCGTTATCCAAACCGTAATTCTAGCCCTAATGCTGATTAAAATCCTGATCCTAACTCTAACCCCAATGTCTACCTTAACCTTAATCATAACCCTTACGAACTAATAACACATTGTACAAACAGTACTTAAAAACGTGATCTGGATAAAATTTTCTCTTAAATTGGTGAGTAGCGTTGATATTTCAGCTGTGATAATGACAGATGACGTTAGCCAGCGACTACCATGCGTTCAAGGTCATTGGAGCGTTCACACTCCTGGGACGCTGTTGTTGAACTTTGCCATTATGTTTATGAGATCTTGTGTGAGTATACGTCATACTATCCGTGAACGTCAACACGCGCAGACTCCTGAAGTCTTTCTGTTGTCATAAAAAGTAGCGGCAAGAGTAAACATTAAACAACAAAGTCAAATAACCCTGATTTGACCAGTCAGATAGGTCAGCATTACAAGTGGATTCCAGTCACAATCCCCGTAGAAAAAGTCTTCTAGATTTGGTCTTTGACTTCTCTGCGAAAAATGTGTTGACAGGGGGGAAAAATGCATATGTTGGGGGATAATGTCTCTGTATCTGTAAATGATTTCCCAAAATTATTGACCACAGCAATCATCACCGAACACTGGCTGCTGACCCTCACTGCTTAGGTCGACTTGTATACCTAGAGGCTTCCGGTCAAGCATCCACGCCATTTGGTACTCCGTCGTGTCACGTTCGTGCATGATCACTGGCCAGCTAAGCATTCACCACGGTCTACGATTTGGTCCCGAAATATATCTCGTAGTCTGGACGATCAAATAGTGTCTTTTGACTTTGGTCCACGAGGAACGAATACCATAGAAGTCGTTGATATTAGATCTTGCGTTAGTATACTCCGTACAATTCCCGAACGTCCATACCGTCAGCCCCTAAATTGGTGGGCCCAAACGCGAACTTCATCTACAATAAATACCCAGATAAACCCGGTGCGTTCGTTCCTTTTTGCATTTGTTCTTGTACCATATTTTATACGACATGCTTTTCGTCATGAGTGATCCTAGTCCCACGGCCATTCGTATTCGCTCAACTGACGAAACTATTCAGCTTGTACCATACTGGCCAGATAATACCGAAACATGGTTCCAGATGGTTAAGTCTAATTTTTGTGAGCATGGGATAACCGATCAACGTTGACAGTTCCTTGTAGTTGTTCACACCATACCGCGGAAATTCAGCAGGTGTGTAACTGTGTAGAGGTCGAGTCCCGAGGTAAGTAACTCGTACGAGTTACTTATAGCATCCCTCCTAGGGAGGAAAATTCTCACAGACAGACGATTTCCGGACGAATTATTTCGTAAAGTTGAGCCAGGGGATCACTCAGCCGTGAGCATGCAATCAAGAATGAGGGAGGTTATTGGCCAACATCAGTTTGATATAGGAGTTTTCAGTGAACTTTTCTTATCCAAAGTGTCACAGTCAGTGCAGACTGTACTGGTGAAAATTCAGGGAGTTACCATAGATGACCCAGCTGTTTCTGCAGATAAAATTCTGGAAAAAACTTAGCGGCCATTTACTGAAATATGCTTAGTTGCCAAACAGACTTCGAGTAGAGATACTGCAGTGATAAAGTTATGCAACTCCTTCCAGCAGATGCTTACGTCAAAAATGCCCTGTAATTCCTCCTACCATCATCTGGACTCCCCCCCTACGGCGAAACTCACGTGGTCGATCCAAATCCAAGCCACATTCACTAAAAACCCTGGCTGGTGTTGGTGTCACAAAACTTATAACCAGAAAGCGATTTGTTGCCGAAAACGTCTCAGTGGTACTGCCGGGGTATTGATACTTATCCATTCGTTTGCAACAAATTTGTATGAGGAAGTTGTCAATGGACGTGAACATTGAAAGTTCGTTTTTGGAAGTGGTAGTTATTGGTGTGCAACTCGAAGGCGCGAATGATTCAATTGTGTACAAGTTGGACGAAGACTATCAAAAACAAATAAAAGTACATAATAAATTTTTATAAAACATTTGTATGTAGACTTTTACTGTTCTCCATTTTAATTGCCAAACAATATAACTTCCCTCTTACAATACTGGTGTTTCGGAGTTAAAGTCGAAGAAAGTACATATATTCATCGGTGCGGAGCGTCTTCGTAACAATAGGAACTTAGGTGTAAGTTCCTGGACAGTTTTATTCGTCTGTTAGTTTTCTGGGGTGCCTTCTGGGACTTCCGGGATTCCTTACTGGGTCTGAAGCCAGCTTCTCTTTGGACACGGATCATCAACGCAATTTGGATTCTTTGGTGACGTTGGATAATGCATGGGTCAAGGAAAGGACGTGGCATTATTGAAGCAGACGGAAAAGTAAGTGATGATGAGTTGCCTTTTAACTGTAATGAGATGCATGATGCTCAGCATGACGAGTCTGATGTTCACTATTCGCCGCTTAGGGATAGTAGTGTTCTAAAAATCCCCAAGTTTGAACTTCGGTAATTTGATGGAAACCCAGCAGACTACCCACAGTTTATCAAGGAGTTTGAGGTCATGCTGAGTGGTTTTGTATTAAATGAGAAAAGAAATTAATGTATTTCTTGAGATACCGCACTGGGGTTGCTTCAAGAGCAATAGAGCGCTGTAAGTTCATGTCCCCTAACGAAGGATACACCGAGGCCATTAGTATATTGCGTCGAAGATTCGGAAGACCTTCGATGATTGTAAGGAACGTATTGGAGGCTGTTAAAAGTAATGGTAGTCAATTAGAAAATGACTCCAAGGCACTCTGAGTTTTCGGATAATCTGTTGCCTTACAAGGACGCATTGAATTCGATGAATTGCGTGAGCGATCTGAACTCAAGTTCCGTCGGAGAGATAATGTCGAGACGAATACCTACTCGATTACAAAAGAAATGTGTGAAGATAAGCCCTCGTATAGAGGATGAAGGTATTGAGCCAAAGTTTGATAATATCCTGAAACTGATGGAAGACAGTGTCAATCAAGCTATGAGCAAGTTTGCCAGTATATTGCATCCCACCCTTAGAATAGAGCACTCTGAGAGCAAATTGCAGCCATTTATAATGAAAGGGCCTCAGCGAAGCGGATATCGAGAAAGGTATATGGTGTCTAGTAATCCAGATAAACTTAGTGAGTGTAACAGTCTTCGTGGGACGTTCCCAACAGATAGGTTACAAGTTGCAAGACAAACACGGTTGTGTTTTACACGTTTGCAAGAAATGCATACAAAGGTGAACTGTGAATCAGTGGACAAGTTTAGTGGTAAGCTAAATGTGAAATCAGCGTCATCAAGTTCTGACTCCGAATGGTGTGACGATAATGGTGCAGTGAAGAAACCTGTAGTTGCAGGTGGTAAGCCACTGTTGAACAGAGTGTCACCGACGACACCGCGGTTTGTGCAGGAGAAGAGAGTTACAGTTTCAGAGTGCAGTTCTGACTCCACAAGTTTACAGGGTATTACTAGTCAGAGTAAAGGTATAGAACCTTCAAGGATTTGTGAGGAAGAACCCAAATTGTCCACTGCTGTTATTAGAGAGTTTGAAAATGATGGAGTCGACCAGATAGACGACGCTTAAGTGAAAGTTTGTGAAAATGATCATGGAAATACACTTTTTTCTATGGTTGATCATGATGAGATGAGGGGAATGCCTACTACTGCTGAGTTGAACGTGAAGTGGGATTAAGAGCATATGCAGTTGCAGAAGGTATGGACACTCGTGAGACCGTCAGTGTAAATGATCAGCGTGTGGCCCACCTATCATCAGATGTTAATGCTAAACTGGAGCTAATAATAAAAGACAGCAGTGGTGGTAATCTTACAGTTAGACAAACTTCTAAACGCCAAATAACGATAGCTTCTGATACACCGCTAAGTTCGTCGACTGGTATCGTTCAGTCGTCGTTGGTGTAGCCAACCAAAATGACAGAGATGCCCAAGAACTTGCGTGTCTTGTGCTATGACTATGCCAGGATAGGACCGTTTGAAAAGGCGAGAGATATTTGTCACTTTAACAGGGATAAGCGAAGTGTGTACGAGAATGTAATTCTTAAACGAATAAAGGCATTTCAAGTTTCAAATTACTATTTGAATGCTATTATCTTTGGTGTAAATTACTCTGTTTCTACGCTTGGTTGACCAGATACGCCGTATGATTGTTAGTCATCTACATTCTACGATACAATGGCTTGAGCGTGTTACCGTTCAGATTTGAGGATATAGCTGATAGAGGGAGGTCAGGAAATGGACTCTGCGACGATTTTCCAACTTAGAGCGTCAACCTGAGAAGGGTTGTAAGCGTGCTGCTATAAGTCCTACAATTCTTCAAAGGGTAGCGCATCAATGAGCAGTCCAATGTGCTTGGTGTGTGACTTTGTACATATGTTCACATTGCATATACTGAATTGATATCATCTGTCATCTAGCTGTTGGTAATTCTGTTTGTGTCCGGACGACTTCCACTTGGATCATCAACCTGAGAAGGAATGTAGGCGTACTGCTGTAAGACCTACAGATCTTCAAGGGTAGTTCGTCAAGGCAGAATCCACAACATTTGATGTAGTGATTGTATACATGTTTGTGTTAAATGATTGTGGGAGTTCCAATTATTGTAATTGTTGGTTAGTCTTGTTTGTGTCCGGACATTCCACAACTTACAATCGTCAACCTGAGAAGGATTGCAGGCGTACTGGTGTAAGTCCTGCGATTCTTCGAAGGAATTACATCAAGACACGAACTGCGATTTTGTGTGTACTGTTTGTATATATGTGTGGTGTGTCATATCGATTGGTATTTTTTGGATTCATTGTGTTTACTCGTTGTTTTCGTACCTTATTATTGCGTAATTTTGTTAAAATTTTCGTCGTGATTACTTCTGAAGTTGTCTCGAGTCTTCTACATCCATGAATGAATTGATTGATGTTAAAGACAGTAGATGGGTAGTATACGCCAGGGAGGCTAGGCTATTGCTGAGAATGAAATGCACATGGAGATAATTGCTGGCTATGGTCCTACACGCCGGGTAGCGAGAGTTTAGACGACTGAGGCTTGCATACGTCACCGTTACTAGAACTGAGGCAGAATGAGCGACAAGCGATTGCAGTGGCAATTTTTCGTAAGCAGAGAAGAAGATGTGCGTAGAGTATCGTGAGGTGCTGCCATGGTCACGTTGCATTCTGCAAGAGTCATTCCAGGAAGTGGCGATTGTGTTGCAAGATGTCAAGAGGATGCCTTTAACGGGAAGGTGTAGGTCGTCGTCGGTGAGTGAGATTGTGCTGTGGTATACCCGCGGTGTGTTGGCTTTTCTGTTTGTTTTCCCTTTCAGCTCTGTCAGTGTGACCCAGGTTCTCGCACTGACGTCCAAGTCGACGTGTGTTGGTCATGATGGAAAAAGGGGTGGATTATTTTGCCGGGGAGTGTCAATGTGGTTGAAGATTGAACGATCAATTCATGGTTGTTTGCTCAAAGCCAACTTCCCCATATTTTCGCAGAGGCATCAATCTGCCAGTCGTTGTCTCATCGTTCGCTGTTCACAGGAAATATACAAACCATCGGAAGTATTGTCGTGATTTGTTGTTATAACATTTATTCTTAGACCTTGTGTGTAATAACCTTATTGTTGGTTACATATTGGCGTCAAAATAACGGATTCTCGAGTCGCTAATCAGTGTTCTGGTTTTTTGGCGTTAGCTCATTGAAATTGTTTCTGAAGGTCTTCGATGGACAGCGTGAGGTCCAGCATAGTAAGAGCTGGACATTGACAGTTCATGAGAGTTGGCTGACATTATGTCATAGATTCACTTCTTTGTAAATTAGGTACCACATCTCTCCTAGAGGAATCTGATTTGCGGTTTGAAGGCCGTCCTGTGTTGGTGTCTATTCTTTACTGTTGACGAAGAATAATCTTAGATTAATGGTTAACGACGATGTCTTACATTCGACGGGAAGAACTTTCATAGCTCACAACAGTTGCAAAAGCTATCGAAGCGGCAAATATTTTCCTAAGTTCATTAAGCTAAAGCGCTCAAAACTGAATGCTGACCTTCACTGTACAAATCGAGTTGTCAGGCCGTATATCAGCTGACAAGTGTGCCGTTAGACACGCTCATTACTAAACATTTCTGGTCCTGGAATAAACTTCTTATTCGGATGTCAAATTTGCTGTTTTCAGTAGAGCAAGAACTCTGGCAGTTTTGGAAACTTTCATTTTCTGTATAGAGCGTATCTTACTTTTTGTTTTGACTTCATCCTCTAGGTTATCAACAAATCCGGATTTGGCAGGCGACTATTATACAGAGACTTAGGCTACTAAATTTCTCCACGCTTTATTAATCATGCAACGTGTCAGCAATAATCGGGGATATATGCGTCTGTTAAAGGCAACTAACACGATCCAATGTATTACAGACGTGTAGCGTTTCTGCTAACGATATCAAAGGCGACTGGAAGTCACATACATATAGTTCCAGGAAACTTTTGCTATATGCTTCCAACCTCCCATAAACATGGAATAACTGATTGGAATTTCTTGACCCAAGAGAGAGGTCAGACGTTGCCTCTAGGCCAAGTGAAGATTTGGGTCATGTGTTGCAAAATGTTCTTCCCTAAAATGTCCCCGCAACTCAGTGATTTTCTGCATTGAAGATTACATGGAGCGGAAGAAACCTCCTACAGAACAAATCGTCGTACTTCCTAGATGAACTTGATCCGCTTCGTGGAAGTACTGTGTGTTATTGATGCAAAATTATGGTAAACCTAGTTTGTTGGAACACCTGACAGCCTTAAGGAAGTGGGCTACAGAAAATAGCCTAATGTTAAGTATGTAGGATGCCAAACAATGTTTATCCGAAGACCAGCGAAATAATAAATTTCCCAATGCTAACCTGGAATTGACGACCCCCACAGATAGGCTGATGGATATCTTTGGTGAAGTTGGGTTAAACCGTTCAAAAGATGCATTCAGGAATGTCAAAGACCTCCACTTCAAGCGCAGGATTTTGAGCTCATTTAGATCTAGATTGTTGGTGCCAGCATTTGAAAAGTACTAACTGTCGGGGTAAAAGTACTCAGAGCTTTCGCATTAAAACAGACTCCAACCTTACGGAGTGGCACAGTGGTTAGGACTCTCGCCGACCATGCACATGGTCCGGGGTTCGATCCCCTGCCGACGCACACTTGATATCTATGGTCGGCCTGCAAAATTTGAGCTACCGATATCCGTGCTGAAAATTCCATACTTGTACCAAAAATACAGTGTGAAATCAAGCTGTAATAAAAAAGAGAATTGTTTTAAGAGAACTTCCAACCATTCGATTGTCGGCTTCAAAAGACAGGATCGCATAGACCCCGCAGAACAAGGATTGACTCACGAGTGCGCAACTCATACAGCCTGCATGGAGGCACTGCATCAAGGGTACTATGAAGCCTTTCAAAATAAAAGCGACCGAGACGCCTGAGACAATGGATTAACAAACGTCCTCTCGGGTTTCTTTTCTTCTTAAGCTTGTCACTTACTGAAATGATTACTGGTGAACATAGTAATAGCTCTTTGAGTTGGCAGCTCCTAGAGAATGGATTGCTATGCAGAATCGAAGTTCTTTAAGTGAAACGATCTAGTTATGACGTGGGGTTTTTCGTTAAAACCCCACGTCTCTCTGGTAAACCATCTTTGACACTTATTTCAGTATTCTACACCTTATTCAACATTAAATTTCCTTCTTTCCATGAGCTGTCGTTAATGTTTAATGTATTTACTATGTCGAGTGAACTTCTGTCTGGAAGGTCGTCTGTTAGAACACAATTTTGAAAATGATTTAGATCTTCTGCATTGGTATGTACCAAATTACTAAAATCGTCTAATAGCCGTTATCAGGTTATTGTATTTGGAGGCGGGTGTTCTGTGATTTGTCGTACTTTACTTCTTTCAAGGTCACTAGTCTTTTAGTACATGCATGGCGATTTGTCGTTGTTTCTTTTATCCTTTGTTGCTGAACGCACTCCCTTCATGAACAACACAAAAAATTCACAACATAAACGTTAAAAAGCACCAAAGGAGTGTGATGGCACATATGACTGTGAAATATTTGGGATATCCCAAAGTTTTTATATTATTAATTAATAATAATTTAGTAAAATAAGGTGAATAATATAATCATCAGTAAAATATAGTATAGTGTTAGGTCAAGTTATAAACCAATTACCTATTCTAAAAATTCGCACCCAAGAGTTCTTGGGTGCACATGGCATTATTAATTGGAAAGTTGGGAAACTGCATTAGTGAGTTGTAACTGAATGCCTTCATTGTTGAAAGACACTAATTACACATGTTTACCTTCATATCCGGACCGGCTTTGAATATTCTCCGACCTCAGTGAACGTTTGGGTGGTAGGAAAAAAGGATAGGTGAAGCCTTTCGAACTTATTGTAACCCTCTCATGATCTTGCTGATCGTGAAATTTTCTGCACCAATTCATCTCTCACATAGTTGTGCACAACAAATTATCACACCTGCCCATTCCACCAGACTAGATATCTTGTTTTTATTCCTCTACTTTCCGAGTGGAACTTAGGACTTCAAGGTAGAGTGTGTAAGTGGTATTTATTTTTATGAGAAGCGGTCGCTTACTTCATGCTCAACCTTCCCTCTTAACCGCCCTTATTACCTGCTTAGCGAGGTAAAGGAGTGCATCAGCCGAGGGTCGACTCTTGAACCTTGTGCGTGGTTGGAGAGCCTTCTAGCGCTGAACCACCGATGCATATTGTAGTAAGTGCTTTAACATGAATTCTTATTTGAAAAGCAACATGTACCAAAACTAATTAAGTGTAAAGTATATATTTTGTGTCTTTTCCTGAAAGCTGTTCATTTTCTTGTCATACAGATGACCGAACCCACCGGTGACCTTATGACTGTAGAAGAGTTAGAAAGGTTGTTTAAGGACCGGTATACTGAAAAAGATGTTGATTATCAGGAACACTTAGCTAATGCTAACCTACCACCTCCTGCTATACCGGACTGGGGTAATAATATTTAATACTTAATCCTAGTTGTACTAGACAAATTAAACAGAAATAGGTTTAATCGAGCCGGAAGACGCGTAAGTTTTAAGTGCTCACTTGTTTAAATATTCATCCTTTATAGGGTAGTGGAAGATATCGACAAGGAAACCATCGACACAACAGTTGGGATTAACCTGACCCATTATGCTGCATAGAAACTCCCCATTTCTTATCTCTATAAATTTGTGTACATATATTTTACCCCTTAACATTATAAAACAGTAAATATAAATTTGTAAAATGACGCTTTCTGATTAGGTTGAATGATTATCTGTTGTAACCTTTTGAAATTGTTTTGGTATTTCCTCATCTTATATCGATATAGTATTGTGAAAAGAAGGCTTGGGTCCATAGTCTTGTAGTGCTCACTTCTACTATTCCGTTATCTATCGAAAGGACAAATTAGATTTGCTGGTACCAGTTTATGACTGACTGACCGGTTTCAACACAACTTTCACTGATGTGCACCAGTGCGAGTCACCACAATTCACTTAGCACATAAAGCAAGAGAACGTAAAAAAGAATGCAAAACAGAGACAGTAAACGAGATATAAGGCAAAAAGAGTAGCAATAACGAAGAATAATATAGGTTTATTGGATATTATAAGTCACAAGGAGTGGATGCATCCTCTCCAGCGACATCGAGAATGACTTTGAGCCATATCACCGATTGTCCCCAGTCATTGGTTTTACCGTCCCGGGGACCTCAACCAGGAAGTCTGTACCTTCCTACTTGGCTTAAACTAAATGTTGTGGATTTCATTGACTGGTGCCATGTTTTGGTTTGACCGTCACTGACTCTTTTTCAACCAGATGCCGTGTCAGTTAACATTTCTCATCGAGGCAGGCGATAGCTAAGCATACTTACACATGTCCTGTCCATCTCAGTCGATGTTGCTTTACTACCTCGTCGACTGATTTCCCCTCCTTATCTAACACTACACGCCTAGTCATAATACTGCTCACCCTATTATACCAACTAATGGGGGATAGAATGCAGACACATGATCAAAGGGAGCTAACTTTTTCATGTCATTGCCTTCCTCAACGGGGAATGTTAGCTGACATAGGGTCAGGCTGCAAAAGAGCCAGTCGTGGTCAAACGAAAACAGCACTAGTCAGTTAGTTTAAATCTGGTTGGGGTCCTCGGGACGGCAAAACCAATGGCTGGAGACAATTGGTGATATGGCTCAAAGTCGTTCTCAATGGCGCTGGTCCAAATGCACTCACTCCTTGTGGCTTATAATATCTACTGAAACTATAGTATTCTTCGATATTACTATTCCTTTTGTCTCATATCCCTGTCTCCTGTCTCTATTTTGCATTTCTTCTCTTGCTTTGTGTGCTACATGGTGTGGCGACTTGAACTGCTGCACATCGGTGAAAAGTCCTATGTTGAAAACAAATAGACCGATAGAACCTTTTCATGTCTTCCACATTCAATGACCAGGTTCCACAACAATACCGGGGGACAGCGGATTGCTGAGCAGTATACACGTCCTTTGGTCGATATGCGGGTATCACGTCTACGCCAGAGACGGTGTAGACCCACATATGCGAAACGAGCCTTCTGTATCCGTGCTGAGGTTTTGTCAGTGATCAGCTCGCTGGCGTTGGCTGATGCAACTTCCTAAATAAGTGAAGTTAATGTCCTCTACCACTTTAGTCCCTATTTCTAAGCTAGGAGTCAATATAGTCCAATTCTGTATCATCATCTTACATTTGGTGGGAGCGAATCGCATGCCAAACATTCACAGATTGCAACTCAAGTTGTTCAGAAGACTCTGCATTTTGTCAGCGTCTTCACCTACGAGGACTGCATCAGTCACATATTCTAATTCAATGAGATTATCCCCTGACGGTAACAAGTCAATCCCTGAGTCGCTGAAGTGAGTTAGGAGTGAGTCCATTAATACATCCATGATGAAATTGAATAGAAATGGGGCTAGTGGGCATCCTTGACAGTCACCACTAGTTGTCATCACTTCAGACGACAACTCGTCGTAACCTCTCACCTGACTAACTGCATGAGTCCGAACAGAGTGTCTTGATCATTAGATACCATATTAGTCAAACTAGTCTCCCTGTGATTATCGCAGGAAGACTTCTATCCGTTTTTGTATGTCGGGATAATCAGTGACTTACACCAAGCGGGCGGGACCTCCTCTGATACGCAGACGCTACCTAATACTTTAGTTAACTCAGAGAGTGAACTGTCTCCGCCATTTTTTAAACACCTGGAGTCATTCCCTCAGTTCCCACTGCTTTGCTTCGTTTCAAACTGGTGACAGTTTTGTAAAATCAGTTAGAGACAGAGGACCTGTGTCTACATCCCAATCAAGGAGGTTTTGAATGCGCATTGGGTTAAGGCGTGACTGTGGGCCAGTTAAATTGCTCTTCAATGTGTCTTTTCTAACGCTCCTGGGAGCTAATTATGGTGCCATTTTAGTCAGAGATTGTTTCACTTATCATTTGCCTTTTGTCACCTGTTTCCCTGATAAGCTTAAATAGTTGTCTGGTGTAACTTATCCCCGATGTCTTTTCCATCTTTTTCGCTTTAGTCGCCCACCACTGTTCACGGTCGTTACGAATGCTTATTGTCATTTTGCGTTTGAGTAGCTTTTGCTCCACATCATATTTGGAGCTCACCGGAATCAGTCTTGTGTCAATCAGTTTGGATGAGGTGGTTGAAATCTACTGGCTCTTACTAACTTTAGGTTTCAGGTTATTAACAGCTTTTAAAGCTGTGTCTACAGCTAACTGTATGTTGTGCCGGCCTTCCTCAGGAGGAGTCTTGCTGTCTACCTCAGTTACTCGTTTCGCTTTTTCTTCCTTAAATGGGGATTCGGCGTCTCAATCTAGTTGACGACGTAACTGCTTTTCTGCTAACAGGTTTTTGTCCGTTTATATGTAAGCGTAGACGTGCGTAAATGAGGGCGTGATCAGAGTCTACGCAAGTATTCCAGAAGGAGCGGCAGTCTTCTAATGACCCTCGTCAACAATATCCTAACGCTATGTGGTCTATCAGAGTCCAGTGTTGATTTGGTGATAGAGGCCGCCAGGTTACGCAGTGTCTCTTTGTGCCTAAAGTCATTGCTGACTAGGGACAGATGATTATCTAAACAGGACTGTAGAAGGTTACCACCGTTGTCGGTATATCAGCAGGGAATTCCATACGTACCGCCTATATACTTCTCAGTCTGGCACAACTTCCTTACTGGGGCATTGAAGTCACCTTCTAATACAACTAAATCTGAGCGTTTTGCTTTTTGCAGCAAATTAGATAGTTTCAGGTAGAAATCATCCTTTAGTTCATTTGAACTGCAGACTGTTGAGGCGTAAGCGGAGACTACGAAAAGACAACGACGGGTAACGCCGTCCTTCCCTCTTCTAACGGACCCGTTCAGACGGACTGCACACAAATGACTATCTACTGGAAACCAGTCAAGAAGTGATTTTTCTTAACCCTGAACGCTATCTCTACACTTGCGAGTCATCTTGAACTAGCTGAGGAGTTTCCTGACACCCTTAAAGTAAATTCTGTAGATTCACCTTGTTGGCCTGTTGGGGTTAAGTCAATGACCACATTAGGGTCTTTTATGCGTGTCTCTGAAACAACATACATCCATGGATCGAGATGCAAGAGTTCTAGCTAGTGACCCATGTTGTCCCATTTGCCAGAGGGTCCTGACGTTGAATGCTCCTATATGTAGTTGCCGACGTGACTCTAAAAGGCTGTCGGGGGGGGGGGTGTTTCTATGGCTCTCATCGTTATTTCTGGTCACACAGTGAAGTTGCCTCACTGACCTGAAGAATAGTAGACTGTAGAAGGGAAGTAAGATTATGAAGGTGATGTGGGTAAAAGAGAATGATGCTCAGGAGGGTTTCGTGTGCTCTTGGAAGTGTGTGGGAGGTTGTTAATTCCCGGCTTCCCCTTGACCGTGGAAGTTGATTGATTCTTCGGGTACCTGAAACAGAAAGAGGGTTAGTGATGTGTGACCGCAGAACCCAGGGGACAAGTGCTTGAGACCGGTCACACACGGCCTGTATCAACTGGTTTCTGCGTTTGGTTCCGTATTAGTAAACTTACCACCGGTTAAGGACCACCGCACGCTAAGTTGGGATCTAAAATTGTTGGGGTTGACCTTCCCTAACCTCTCCTCTCCAGAGTAGAGGAACAGCATATCTGCCATGCTGGTCATCTAACGGAAACACCTTACTGCTGTTGCGTCCCTGTTCCCCAGCAGTACGGCTTCACCCACAGACACCCAGCATAGTGTAAAAAAATTCTTTCACTATGCCGACAACTGCTTTTAGTCTAATCGCTATCCTAACAAGCTTCCTGGCATGGTAAGACCTGCAGGAAAAATAGTTCCAGCCGGTGTAGCTTGTTGAGTCATTGCAATATGCAATCTGGACCGCGACGTCAAGATAACGGCTATCGGTCGGGGTACCATTTTATAGGTCTATTCATAAATACATACATGAATACGGTATCCGTTATGTGCAACAAAATGGCTATGTTAAGCGTCTGAGAAATCTCCACTCAATCACTTGTAGTGGTCTCATGGGCTATGACGAGCCAACTTGTGAAATGACTGTTTCATAATTTATTATTATTCTTCCTTATTGTTAATGTTTCTCAGAATATTAAGGTGTTTTGGCCTGCCTTCACGTAAACCAATTTCATTCAAAATCACTTTTTAATACATTTGGGATGCCTACATCATAAGGGTTTTAATAAAATGTAGATACTTATGGTAACTACAAAAAAAGTCAAGTCCAGTTTCGTGTTCCTGATGATATTGATCTGCACCTAATAAGTAGCAACAGGTTGTAGCACCATTTGATTACCAGAGCTTACTACAATGAGGTGCGCTGACTTTAGTACATTGAGTGGAAGTAGTATGCCTACTTCGCTGGGCAAGGAAATGACAATGTTGAAAGTAGTTTTTTCAAAGACTTAACTTTATTCCGTGTAGTGAAACCGCTGTATCTGTTAATAATTTCTCCGGTTTGAGAACTGCGTTAGCCTGAGTAGGTTTATCACCAAAAAGATGGCAAGGTTGTAGTAATTTAACCAAATTTAGTTCACTTGTATTGCTTGTCAGGTATGTATATTCATGTTATAAATAAGATTCGTTGTTCGATGGTGCATAGTGTGCTTCTGAATTATCACCTACCTACCCTGATGTTGACTCAGAAGAAGCACCTCACCAGTGCATACTAACCAGTTTGACTGTTCACAGTACTAATGTTGTAAGTTGGTCATTCCTTCTGATGTTATAAATTACCTCTTATGCCTTATTATTAGTACCGTTAGTATCATCGCAACTAAAAAGTGGTTATTAGCACTAGTTTTACTAATTTCTTTCGTAGAAAGATGTTATTTGAGCGCATTCCATGATTAGCATATAACATACGTTTCGCGCTTCACCTTTTGTTTGATAGAAGTATTCTATGAGTTCGTATGATTTCGACGGCATCCTATTTATTACTTTCAGTGTATTCCAAAGGTTAACATTCAATGCCTGCAGAATAATTCAGCCAAGGTGTTTATATCCTGAGCTTCACACCTTTGACACTGACTATGCTTTGTGACCTTACCATCATTACGAAGAGCATGTACATTTTTGTGTATTTTGTTCCATCCATTTTATTATTTTTCTTAGCACCGCTGGCTTGAATAACCTTATAGAAAATTCTTAGCAGTAACATAAATTCCATCTTTTTATGTTATCAGGATCTAAAGCATAAGTGAAGGGTAAGTTTAATAAAGTTTGTAATCAGCTGCCCTGAAATATGACCACTTTTTAGATGTTAGGTAATGCAGACAGGTTACTGAACATTAGTTTTCACTAACCTACTGTACCTGCATGCGACCATAAAATCGTAAGGACACCCTGCGTGAATTTAAAGTAATTTCTGTATGTTACTTTTGCGGTTTTGCTTGAAAGTCTTATGTGTGGATTAACTAAACTGTGAATCATTACAATATACTCGCTTGTTCGAAATGAAATACAGCACCTTCATAATATAAGACTCCGAAATGTAGCGTCATCTAGCCTAAGAGCACTGAGCTGTTGGAAATACAGCTATGTTTTCAACTAAGCTAAATTGTTTAGTAGCATTTCCACAATAAGTGCCCTTTCAGATTTTTAAAAAGCGGTCATATTTCAGGGCAGCTGATTACAAACTTTATTAAACTTACCCTTCACTTATGCTTTAGATCCTGATAACATAAAAAGATGGAATTTATGTTACTGCTAAGAATTTTCTATAAGGTTATTCAAGCCAGCGGTGCTAAGAAAAATAATAAAATGGATGGAACAAAATACACAAAAATGTACATGCTCTTCGTAATGATGGTAAGGTCACAAAGCATAGTCAGTGTCAAAGGTGTGAAGCTCAGGATATAAACACCTTGGCTGAATTATTCTGCAGGCATTGAATGTTAACCTTTTCGACTGCCTCATCCGAACTGATAGATGCTAGAAGACTTATTCCGGCGAGCTCCGAATTCAATGAGGAGCGAAAGCTGCACAAAAGGAAACTTACTAAAAGTCTCCGCAAGGACCGTGAACAGTGGTGGGTGACAAAGGCAAAAGAGATGGAAAAAGCATCGGCGATAGGCAACACTAGGCAACTCTTTAGACTCATCAGGGAAACGGGTGGGAGAAGGCAATCATAAGTGAGACTATTTCTGAGAAAAATGGCTCCTTAATTAGCTCTCAGGATAGACGCCTTGAACGCTGGAAAGAACACTTTGAGGACAATTTAACTTGCCTACAGCCACACTGAACCTCCCCGACATCCAGCACACACCCGAATGGGATATAGACACTGGTCCGCCGTCTGTAAGTGAGGTCACAAAAGCTATCAGTAATTTGAAACGAGGCAAAGCGGCAGGACCCGACGGAATTATTCCGGAGGTGTTTAAATATGGGGGTGACATACTAGTTTGTAGATTAACTGAGGTACTAGGCAAAGTCTGGGAATCAGAGACAGTGCCATCAGACTGGGGTAAGTCACTTATTATACCGATATTCAAGAAGGGAAACAAGTCCTCGTGTGATAATCATAGGGGGATCAGCCTAACGAACATAGTCTCTAAAATCCTAGGCTCAGTAATCATGCATAGACTAAGCAGAACTCGGGAGGAACAGACAAGGGAAAATCAAGCAGGCTTTAGACCAGGTAGAGGGTGCATAGATCATATCTTCACTCTTCGACAGATTCTAGAACATAGACACACTTTTCGGCGTCCAACAATTGTCATATTTCTTGACTTGAAGGCGGCCTTCGACTCCGTGGATCGAAAGGTACTATGGCAATGTCTGACTGTGAAGGGAGTGCCAAGAAAGTACATTGCACTAATCAAGGCACTCTATTCAAACTCACGTAGTCGTGTAAGGGCTTATGGGGAATTGTCATCTGAATTGGTAACAACCAGTGGTGTCCGACAGGGATGTCCACTTTCCCCATTTCTGTTTAACTTCATCATAGATATGCTGATGGAAGTATCCTTAACTGAACGTAATGACTTAGGAATCGACTTGTTACCAGGGAATAGTCTTATGGACTTAGAATATGCAGATGACATAGTCCTGTTAGGGGAGGATGCTGACAAAATGCAGAGTCTTCTGAACACCTTGAGCAGCAATCTTCGTATGTTTGGCATGCGATTCGCCCCTACAAAATGTAAGATGCTGCTACAGGACTGGACCACGTCAACTCCTAACTTAGTGATAGGGAGTGAAGTGATAGAACATGTTGACCACTTCACCTATTTGGGAAGTTGTATTAGCACCAACGGACTGATTGGCGATGAAATCTCAGCACGGATCCGAAAAGCTCGAGCTGCTTTCGCTGACTTACACCATCTCTGGCGTAGGCGTGACATCCGGTTATCAACCAAGGGACGTGTGTACTGCTCATCAGTTCGCTCCGTCCTTCTCTATGGCTCTGAAACATGGCCAATACGCGTTGAAGACATGAAAAGGTTGACTGCTTTCGATCATAGATGTCTGCGATCTCTGTCTCACGTTAGGTGGTTTAATAAGGTAAGTAATGTTGACGTTAGGCGTAGAGTGTTGGGCAAAGAGGGAAAATCAATCGACGAGGCTATAAAGTTACATAGACTAAGATGGCTAGGTCACGTGCTGCGCATGCCTAACCACCGCCTCCCCCGACGGGCATTACTAGCTGATATAGGTTCAGGTTGGAAAAGAGCCAGTGGTGGCCAAACAAAAACATGGCCTCATCAATCCATGAAATCCTTGACAGTTAAACTGAGTCAGGTAGGGAGATGCAGACTCCCGGGTTGGGGCCCTCGGGACTCTAGGAATCAATGGCTGGAGACAATAGGTGACATGGCTCAAAATCGTTGTCAATGGCGCAGATGTATTCAGTCTCTGTAATCTTTCATATTCCTTTCTACCATTACCCATTCTGTTTCACTCTTATACTTGTCAAACTCTATTGATTCTCTTCACTCATCTTCTTGTCTACCTCTGTGTGCTATTTGGAACGTGGCAACTCGAACTGCTGCACTTTGGTGCCAAGTTCTATGTTGAAACCAGACAGACAGAACATCTGTAAGTATTCGAAATTGAACAGTATTTCACTTTGGTAAAGGAACTATAGAACCTCCACTCATGGGATTCGGTTACTAATTCTGCCTATATATACATAGTTTATCTAAGCTTCCTATTTTTTGTAATTTATCATCAGGATACATCTACGACCACTCGAGAATTCATCATAAGACATACTGCTCATTTTACTGGTTACACTACAGGCGTGTTAAATAAAATTCAGTCATCGCTGACAATCCGCATTCGTGAACGTCCCTTTTTTGTATGAATAATTCAATCTTACAGCTAGTAGTCTTTTGACTATCGTTGTTAAGGATACACCTCGGAGGATGGCAACTGTCGTGTAGTGGCACGTGTGACTTCTAACTAATATGACGTACTTCGCTGCCTACAGAATATGAGTTGACGTATCAGCTAATTAGTTAAAAGACCATTATATTCACTCTCTGCTGATTAGGCATCTACAGGAACATAAAGAGGGAGAAGATTTTGCTTACAATGTGTGTTCAGTGTTAAACGTAATGTGTAGCTAGCAGTGATATGGAGACCAATTAAGCCATGACTGTTGTCTATCCTGCTTCGAGTTCGTGATGGCCCATCACGATACACATTTGAGGTAATGATTAATAGTGAAAGTACACTTCAGTGTCTACTAACAATTGAGGTAATATTTATTCCTATTAATATCCGTGGTCACAAATAAGTGTTAATGTATTTTAACTTGCCTAGTTATGGTTACTGTAAAGCTATAAGTTGTTCATTGGCTTAATTGTACAAATTGATGACAAGGTTCGAACTATTGTAGTAGAAAAATGACGGCAATGGTTGTGAAGATAAACTGACATTTTAACGTAAAGTAGAATCAGTTAATCTTTATGATTGTGGTTGCATCAGTATTAACTGGGTTTCCATTCCAGTTGTTCTTTTCAGCAATTAAACTTAACATGCATATTCCCAGTTATAAAGGACACAGTTATAGTCAAATATTAATTAAATATTGGGAGATATGCACATTCTGAAACATATTACGTATGTCAATTTTGTCGTATCAGTTTATTTTTAGATGAGAAAAGCGATATTTTAATCACTACAATGCAGTTATCTTTTGTATTCAGGCCAGAATAAGCTTAAGTTGCTGAAATCAGTTTCGCAGCTGGTGGTTACAGTGTGCTTGTGAGTTGTACGTGAACTAATAAGAAGGTATAAAAATGTTTAGATACAGCAAAATTAATACAAAACCCCAGAAAAAAATACACCAAAACAAGATGTCACTTTTCACAACACCGCACAAGGAAGAAATAAGCACAGAACGAAAAGAAAATATGCAATTATGAGGGTTGATAAATGATTGAACACACAAAACTTAAGTGAAAATAGGCTTATAAATGAAGTTGGAATTGAAGGTTTTAGTGATACAGTGTGCATCTCAATAGTAGTTGTTTAAGATAACAACTACTATTGAGATGTACACTGAATGTGCAATTTAGATTTAATGATGCCATGTACAATCAAAGGGATGGAGTCGCCATGGGGTCTCCTTTAGGACCGCTCTTAGCGGACGTTTTCATGGCAAGCTTAGAGAATGGCCCACTAAAGGAAACCATCGATAGTCTGTTTATGTATAAAAGATACGTTGATGATACCTTCATTGTATGTGATGAGAACTCTTCAACTGCCGAACTTCTTAGAATATTTAATGCTTCTCACACATCTTTGCTTTTCACGATCGAAGAAGAGTCGGATTCTTCGTTTCACTTCCTTGATGTTAAGCTAGATAGAAGAGAGAATGGAACGCTGTTAAGGTCGATTTACCGAAAGCCAACACTCACTGGGCAGTACACTAAATTCAACAGTTGGGTACCTTTAGGGAGAAAGAGAAATCTCATTCATTCCTTATGCTCCAGAATTCGTAAAATCTGCTCTCCAGAGACAATCGATAGGGAACTAGATAACCTTTGATCAAATCTCCTTAACAATGGTTATCCCACAAGGTTCATTGAACGTAACATCAAGAAAGAATCCGCCCCGAGACAAGTCACAGTACCAAAGAAAAGACTGTTTATAAGTCTTGCATTCAAAGGTGACACCATTTCAGAATTGATTAAAAATCGTTTATCTAAATGTGTTAAACGCACTTTTCCTGCAGCTGACCTGCAACTAGTTTTTACCAGCCGAAATATGATCAGACAATGCGTCAAGGATAGATTACCGCTTTTGTCCACATCTATGTGCATTTACTCTTTTACTTGCTCTTGTGGAGCTGTTTATATTGGACGTTGTAAGCGTAATCTCCGAAAACGTGTAGCTGAACACTATCCGGTTTGGTTAATGAAAGGTGAACGTAGAACTGCAAAGTGGTCTATTTGTGATCACCTGTTAGAGTCTGGTCATTTAGCCCCACGTGATTCATCCTTCAAAGTTATCTACATGGCAAAATCGAATCGATCCAAAAGTTTACGTTTTCTTCACTTATGCATAGCCGAAGCTTTAGCTATACGTGAACAGAAACCTAAATTATGTGTTCAAAAGCGTTTTGTCAAACCCTTTTCTTTACCTTGGTCATAATAATGTTCTTTCTAGTTTTTATTTTATTTTACCACTTGAATTCTTTCTACTTCACTTCACATCTTTATTCTTATCGTAATCGTACTCCTAATTTTCAAAATTTTTTAGACAACACTTGACATTTTTGTTATAAAACAATTTTTAATATTTTTGTAATTTATCCACTTCAACTTTACCCCTTATAACTTATCACATATATACGTATATTGACTGAGCAATTATTTAGTACCACTTAATAACCTTTTTCTGTAATATAAATACGACTGTACAGCTTGAAAATGAAGTCGTTGAAAAGAAATTTCTTCGCTGAACAAAAACTGTGTTTTTACTTATGAAAAAAGTGAAAGAAGACGATATTTCAGACTCATACACTTGAGGTCTACTCTGGATTGCACCAGAAACTATTCACTTTGTGAATTAAGGAAGTAACAGAAGAAACTTAAGTCAGTATTGTAACGACAGTAGACAAGAGTCAGGCAACTGATCGTTTATTAAGAAAATCAACAGATATTTATAGATTTTTATGTACATTATTATTCGCTATTGTCAGCACAGAAGCAACGTCTTCTGATTGGTTGTTTTCTTGCTGAAGTGTATTCTGTCATCTGTTTGTTGCCGTTTCGTGGACAGCCCGGTGATATATCTGCGAATCGTATCCCCCACGCTAAGTCTGCTGTGATCGGTTGTTGAGTTCCTCAAGTTTAGGCTTTGTTCTTGTTTTCTCTCCTGACCAAGATTTGGGACGTTATCGTTGACGTAAATTGCTGTCTACTAATTTTGGCTTGCAGACAGCTCTCACCACAGTATGATTTCTATAAAATTACACCTGGTTTTTCTTTTACATCTTTTACAACGGTCATGAGAAAAATTTGACAATAAACGTTTCCCTTGAAAGAGTTACTAGAATCTAGTTCACATTAAAAGACCTAAATGTAAGTGTCGAACTTGGGAGCTGGGTAGAATGTAATTCCATATTAGTTAAGTTTATTTTAAATTTCACACAAATGTATTCACAATTAGATGACGTTTCAAGCTTAAACTTACTGGTAGTTCTATTAATTTTAGTCACAGTTTCACAATTTGTCTTGTATATATTCTCTGTCTATCCAACTTCCCTTTGTAGTTTGTTGCCACTTTCTGTGTCTGCGGTATAGGCGTTATGTTATTTCGATTGCATGTGTGTAGTTTCGAATCGATAAACAAGTTTCAAACTGGCAGACCGGGGTCAACTAGATTATTGGAACATGAAAATTTAGCTGGACCTAGAATAATTGACCCTGCTAAGTTAAATAGCCTAGAAAAATGCTCAGTCATTGCACTGCATTCACTTGCATGTAATCACAAAATAAGGTCGGGACAGGGTGAGAGTATTAAAAAGCAATATAGTTAGATGGAGAGGTTAGTCATTTAAGCTTTGTTTATCAATTCAACTCCACATGCGTGCAATCGGAATGACGCAACACCTATACCGGAGATATGAAAAGTGGCCATAAACAACAAAGGAATGTTGGTTAGACAGAAAGAAAGAACCCAAAGTTCCTGGGTTCGAACCCCGATGGGTGTGTACTGCTGAAGAGTCCCTAACTAGGGCGAAACAGCTGTCCAGTACTCCCAGGTTTTCCAATGGTTCTGTAATTGATGTCAGCTCATGAATAAATCCTCCATCTGATAAAATGAAATCACTACAAACTAATATTTGGAAATATATATAGGAGAAATTATGAAACTGTGTGACTAAGATAGATATGATTATGATCGTTAATTTATACTCGAAACGTCATCCAGTGAGTAATACTGTATCACTGTGTGATATTTAAAATAAACTTATCTACTATGGAATTACATTAAAAGACAACTAAATTTTAAGAAAAAAATGAGAATGTACGATGCACTCTGCAGATTAATATCGGCTGTAAATTTCAAAGCATTTTGTTGTTTGTCTAAGGGTGAAACTATCAAAATATTAATTAAGATTAAACTCACGACAAATGCGAAGCACTGTTACATTAATGCATCTGAAATACTCAATAATTTAAATGCGACTCACACAGAATTTCTTGACTGATATTACGAGACTAAGGTAACTTATCATTGGAATTGTACACAGCCTGAGTTTGAAATGTTCTGACAGTGTTGACTTATGAACATCGTCGTATGGTTGACCTAATATTAATACAATTTTTACTCTGATGTCATCTGACTAAATAATTCTACAGTCATCTTTATTCTTTCTAAGACTCCAAATTATCACTTCTTGCATCAAACATCATACTCATCTATTCATTTAAATTAAGTGTGTGCAGGCACAAAATCTTATAATAAAAAGTGTTTTTTACAAGTATAGTGATAAGACAATGCTTTTTGAGAAGATTAGTGTGGAAATGAAGCATCTGTGGTTATATCACTTCATAACACTACCGAATTCTACTTTTATCCATCACCAGGAAAATAATCTCAAAGTACATGACGATAGTTAAATAGTTTTCTTATGCTTATTCGACAAGTAAATCAGAGATTAAAATTGCTTTTCTCTTGGTTACTTTAATTCAAAGCCTTTTTCATTGTTTTATTTTGTTGTAATGCGATGGTACTGGATTTGTGTTCTTCCTTTCTGTTACTTCAGCACACAATAATTTATGACTGGTGGTCACATGAATAGTGTCGTTATGTGGAGAGAAAATACAAAGAAAACTTGCTGAGAAGGCAAAAATTTATTGATCCATGAAACAGTCGATATCACTAGATATTACAAGTAATTATAAGGTTATTTCACCTGACCACTAAATCACTAGTTTAAGAAATACAGACAATTTTCTGACACTATAGTATGGACTAATATAAATCGAATCCCATTAACCTTGTTCTACGTTAGAATCAAGTGTTTGGTTCACAGGTTACGTTAACACTGACTCATAATATATTACCTTCTGTCATAACCCCAGATGATTGAACCATGTTCTTGAAATGTAAAGTTTAGGATTGCAGACGATAATGGTAATACTGTAAATGATTTCGAACTACATGCACTTCTTGTTCTCAAATCAATTCCGGCCTACACACCAACAACAGATATTAAGTATCTTTTTAAAAACTATGTTTAATATTCATTCTGTGCATCGCGTTTTACTGTATTCAGCAAGGTGATCACCTTGATATGATTATGAGCAATAAATTGTGCTTGAAATGTCATCAGCAAACTTTACTGTATAACACTGTGAGACTTTATCTAAACAAAATTTACCCATAATGGAATTACACTCTACCACAGTGCACAAGTTTTATTCTTATATCAATAGTTAGCCTAGAGTTTAAACAATTTTTGGTGGGAAAAATATCAACGCTAAGTGTTTGGACAAGTCATAAGTAGAAGCATTGCTAAAATCAACTATTAGTTTTTCAGAGTAACCTAAATTACAAGTAATTTAAATACTTGACGTCGAAATATTCTGTCCTAGTAAAAATCGCCCAAACTCTAGATTAGTCAACTTTTAGGAAGCGGAAAATAAGTTGAAGTATATTCAAAGGGGAAATAAGGAAAAAAAGAGATCAGTTTTGATTTAACTAGTCTGCTCACTGGTATAACGATCAAGATGGCTCTGAAAGCAGTTAGAACAGAACTCAGTTATAAGACGAACCGATCCGTTGAAGAAATTATTTCACGAATTTAATTGTCTCGCGCATACTGCATTAAATTTCAGACAAAAATATGCAGGAAAGTAATGGGATCATTAATACTCTCAACCGCAGTAGATATCTTTATGGATAGTTGGAAATGTATTACTCGTAGAACATTTAATCTTACCCGAAAGCCATGTAAGAGATAAATGGGTGACACTCACGATTCTTCTTCAAACATATAGACTCAATAGTAGGAGAAATCAGATTTGAGTCACGAAACGAACAAGGAGAGTTAGCTATGTTAGGTCGTGAAATAAAACGAATAGGAGAAGGTGAATCATGCACTGGTGCTTGTAAAATCAATCAATGTACTGTAATAGATATTTAGACTTTAAGTCAATTCATCCGTCATACGTATGCTTAGCGAAAACTCTAAGTTACACGTCAGAAAACCTAAGTAATGATATGAAATAGACAGAAGCACCCATATGTTAAAACTGTGTTTGTATAAATATCAGGGGAATTGAATTAGATAATTCCACTAAATTTGCCTGAACTCCTTCAGTGTAACAATCAAAACTGAAATTCTAAGTCTAAGAAATGGACTTTTAAATATCGAAAGTCTCAGTTTTGTAAATATATCAAAACACTTTTATTTCAAATTCATGAAGATGAAAAGGCATGTTGAAAATCAACTATTATTTAGAAATTCAAATCGAGGCTTAAAATAATTGACACAAAAATGAATACATTGTCCACTTGTAAGATAATAAACAATACGAATAATAGTTAGTTCAGTGCACTGCATATAACTGCGTCATAATATCCAATTATCAAATCAATTAGTTAATTCAGTATTAATTGTCAAGGTTCATTTTTATCATAAATGCCTATTATTCCAGTGTGGCGATACAATGACATTATTTTGTAGATCACGGTTACTCACCATCATACTTTAAGGAATTGATACATGAATGAATTAAAATCTGTCTTCTGTCATTGTGATACCTTTGCGGTTGGGCTACTGAGATAAAAACCAGTGGTCCATATTTGTTTGATGCCTTACAATTTTCAAGTTAATATTCAAAGTGAAGACTGCTTTAAAATCAGACGATCCAATGAATAAATGGCTGAAGTCTAAAGCGCTTATCATCATTGATTAAATTCATGAAATTAGCATGCTGGAAAACATCACAGTGACTACAAGTTTCACAAAATGGAATGAATGAAATATTTAGTGAATTTTCATTAGTCTGAGTATAGTTTAGTTGTTTTAAAAAGGAGTAAAACAAACATCAACTAATTTAAAGTATTACAGAAGTAAAAGCGGCCTGCTTGAATCACTAGGCTACCAGAATTCGCTTCCATCAAAATGCTTAAACTTTTATACATTTCTTATTGTTTTAATCGTGCAGTTTTATCATATTAACGCTACGTGAACTCGAGCGCCTATTTAACTGGCTTCCAATATATGAGAGAAATGAAGACAAAAATTATAAAATTGTTTGTCTCCCGATATACAGTAACGCTACATCACATGATATACTTCAGATTACTAATTTAAAGGCGAACCCTGTATTAAGAGGGAACATTTTACAACTAAGTATACTGAAAATTTCTGTAATATATTGTCCAACATAAAGCTATATAATTATTATTAGTAGTAGAACCCAAAGATAATAGTTTAAATACACAATCCATTAAGGTATTCTGAATTAATTTTTAAGGAATGAATTACAAATGAAGCTGCAGAACGGTGTAAACTCAACTGGCATTTAATCTGAAAAGGAAGATAATTTGGGTTAAAGATAGTTGAGTTACTATGGCGCTCGCAACCATAAAGATAGTTTTGGTAAAATTCCAAACGAAATCACTGTCGGTATTGAATTCGCTTATACATTTTAAGTTTTGAGATGTTAAATAGTAATTACGCATAACAGATTAATCTGGAATTCAGTCTTTATAATTCCAAATCCTATTTCATTAGGTTTATAGGAGAGCCGCTTCTGAGCTCATTAGTGTTCAGGTATGTATCAGTAAAAATGTCATGACATCCGAAAACCCAGCTAAACTAACATGTATTGGGATAATTCAAACAGCATAATTCTGTAAGCTGCGAAATTTAAATCTTGTCATAGAATATTAGATCCCCAGTTTAGTACGGTTATTTATAATTTGTTCCACTTGTAGTCATTGATAGTATAAACAGAGAACTATTAGGAAGTCTCCCATTGGCTTCAAACCACTTGGGAACAAATCCATGATTTCCTCTTTTGCTGCGGATTTACTTTCTTTGCATATGGGCTCGCCTACACGAATGCCTTAGTATCACTTGCTTAGGGATTTCAACTTCAAACATAATCTTGGGAAGCCTACTTCTTTCTGTCTAATAGTCATCATCTACGAGATACGTTTAGTTTAAAGAAGGTGGTGGAGTTGTCCGTCTTTCACTAAGCCTTTATTTCAGACATGTGTAGGAAACAATTTTGAATTGTATGATTCATACATAAACAGTGTTTTGAGTGCAAATTACTTACGAACAATAACCTAAGAAATTTTCTGCGTACAAGTTAAAAATGGTGTGTCTATCATCGTATGGTTTTATCTGTTGTCTTCTCAAAATACTTAACTTCAATAAATTCAAAATTATCTTTCCAGTTACTTGTGAGGAAAGGTCAACAAAAAGTCACCTTAATCTGAATCCCATGAAACAGGAAATCGTTTCTTATTTTTCTAAGTGTTTTGGTGTCAATATACATTGAAGGTTATGTATTTACTTAAGTCGATAACCACATATCTATACATGAATGTTACTTCTGAGTTCAGAATAATCTTAAACATGCGACTGGTGCCATTTCAATGATAATCGGGATTCCTAAATGGAAATTTCCAAAAACCAACTTCCATATAAACAGATGGATTTCCCACCAATAAAACTGATTGGTGGTCGCGCTAAATCACGAATTGGTAGAACTTATAATTCATATGCCATTGAATCAGGTCCCAATGGCTGAATGGTATACGAGCCTGCCTTTTAACCAGAAGGTCCTTGCTTCGAATCTCAGTGACTGTGTACTGCCGATGATTCCCAAACTAGGATGAAACAGCAGCTGTTCCTGGTTTTCAATGGTTCTCTAAATGATATCAATTCATGGTCAAACTCGAAAAACAAATATTTTATCATGCAATAATAGTCTATCTGTGTTTGAAAGCTAATTCACTTGTGGTTATCAGAAAAATAGGCATAATAAAAACACTTAGATTCAATTTTAGCAAATAATATATCACTACCAAAATGTTCAGTTACTCGGAGGTAAGAATTAGTCCAAAGCCACAGGTAACGTACAGGCTGGTAGTACTTTTTCGCTAGGGAGAGGGGGTTGTTGATTCAGTCGTTGATAATTACTGGAATGAATATCACGTTTAAGTTTCTAAAAGATGACCAAATACCAGAAGGTCAACAAGATAGCCTAAATGAGTCAGAACACGGACGTGATTACAAACATATATATATATGATCTTAGCTCAGAGCGCATATTTTTGGCCTTGTGAAACACGTATACACAACAACCTAACTATTTTAGAAATTGTTTTTATACGATAGTGTAACGGGCAAACAAATAAACACTTGCTCTTATCAAAAAATAAGCAAAAGGGTTTGATAGAAAAAATGTTTCTTTTAACTTGTCGATAAAAGCATCGTAATGTTGTGTATGCATTTTCCACACAGTGCACACTTATCAGTTTGTCTATGCACATAGCACCAGATAAACTAGCCAAGCTGTATAATAATTATGATCGTAGGAAAGTGAACATACTTTGTCAGCATGATTACCTTCAAAAATGTATTCAAGACCCATGAAACCTACTAAAAAGTGGTAAAGAAAAGTAATTGGAAGGAAACTTTTACATACAGTAAATTCTCTTAACAGTATGAATTATTTAATGGAATCTAATCTTATTTTCATTTTATAAGATCTCGTTGATTCATCATACTTATTTCTAAATCTTAATATAAATCTGTGTTACTTCATATTAACTTACCCATGTGATTTGATTATCGGATGCATTAGTCTTGTTTCTATTATTTCTATATTTGAAGTTAGTTGATTATTTGATAGTGAATATATTTATATCTGGCGGTTTGTATATACTACTAAATAAATCCTATTAGCGACTTTTGACATCTAGTCCAAGTTAAGCTTAATGAATTAACAATCAAGTAAAGTGAATTCGATGTCGGATTGTCGGAGATTGTTGATGAGGTGACCTATTTAACCTAAATTTCGTCTTCATTAAAAATTATTATTAAGGTATATCTACAAGTTCTGACAATAATATGCCTAAGTTCCATTTCATAGTAATTATAGGGGTGACCATTTTTCTATTGTGAGGGTAACAAAATTATCATTCTAATTTAAGTAAACAAAATTGTTGATATTCGTTTGAAGTCATGTGTAACGAAAATAGCTTTGAAATTTCATCAAATTCCGTCTTATGTTGTAAATGTTACCTGGTAAATGATGCTTAAAACCTTTAACCTTTCAAGTTTGTTTTCTCCGCAAACCCACATTAATCAGAAGAATCAAGAAGTAGTACAAAGCTGTCTAATCTATTTCAAGACTTTTCAACAGTATGCCCCTACATACGGCCATTTTGTAACCTGAGAGCCTTAGGATCTATCTTTTGTGGAGTTCGGGACGCAAGCCTCTGAATATTCTGAAACTAGGCGAAGCAATATGGTAGTTCTAGTTGATATTTAGCGACTTTTCCATCTGATAACACTTTGTGAAATGAAATGAAAGAAATGAATTGATACTAAAGGACTTAAAGTGGGTCAGTCGCTGTCACAAAACTGGAATGACAATAATGGTAACAATAATGAAAGTTAAAATAAAGTGAAGTGGAATGCAGTAGACCAAAAAGATTCTTGGATAGAATAACATTACTTCTGATTAATTTCATTCCATTTCACTTTGCGTTGACTTTCATTGGTGTTATCATCGTGGTAATTTCAATTTTTTGTTAAACTTCTTAATATCTACTAAATTCTTTGATAGCATTTGGTCACTGAATTCAACGGATACCCTGCCAACTAAACAATTTTATCACAGTTTGTTGCCATGTTTTGTTTTCAAGTTAGTTTGAACGATTCTCCAAATAACATCAAAATGATGGGATGCGTTAGACTTAAATCATAACCAAAATTACGCAGTTGAACAACACAAACCGATATCAGCTGTTCCTTTAGTTTTCTCTAAGTAACTGAATATAGTCAGAAAAGCTCATGTGTAAAAAACGAAACTAGTAAGCTAGTCATAACCAATTTCTAATTTCTGATGCTAAAGATAGTGCAGATCCATCAGTAATATTAAAACAGTAGCTTGCCAGTTGATTGAATATCTTTTTTTGTAACTTCACCTCAGAGTTTTACAGCCGGTTAAAAGGCGTATATATGTAATATCAAAAGAGGTCAAAGTTATTGTCAATTGGCAACAAAGTAAGTCAGAGTGCGTGAGTAATAACTGTGCTTAAAATTACGACACAGCGCGACCACTTCGCAATGTCTTTTTCGATAAGTAACCGTCCTCACCTTCGACCTGCTGTGCGCTAGTTTTCCAATAGTTCTCTCAGCTCATGATGAAATCCTTCAACCAATCAAAAATAAACTATACAAACCAATACTTGCAAAATTGATCCGATGCTCACTGTCGACTCACCCTATTCAGGCAGTTGCCTCATTTTCTAGTGAGAAGCCATGATCAGTAGTGTACAGAAGGTTGAAGCTGAGGAAGCAACTCATCGAAGAAGACAATGCGAGTTGGTCGTGCTTTGTCATGAATTGACAGGAACTGGAATTCATGGGCTGGGCATTGGATCGGGTCCAAGTGGCTTGATACTCTACAAGCACGCCTTGAAACCAGAGAGTTCTGCGTTCGACCCCTAGTGGGGGGGCGCACTTCTGAAAAGTCCCAAAATAGGACGAAACAGCTGTCGAGTACTCCCAGGTTGTTTTTCAATGGTTCTGTAACTAATGTCAGCTCATGATGAGATCCTCCAATCAGTCAGAGTAAAAAATCCCTACAAAAGCCAGTACTCGAAAATTCGAGAATAGTCTTACGTAATCAAGAGGGTTGAAAACTAATTAGTTGAGTGGTGAATAATCTTTTGGAAATAAGTTGCAAAAAGCGTAAAACCGACTGCATAAAGCTTGTTATTCAGGAAAAAAAGAAGGAAGAAAAGAGGCCGGATAAAACCCTTCTGAACACTTTTATCCTTAAGGATTGCTAAGACTTCGCCTGCTCTGAGTTAAAGATACGAAAAGTGATATCTTCGCCGACTCATGTGTTCTTAATTAAATCAAATGAGAATTTTTCATATATATATTTGTGTTTTTAAACGCAGCAGAAGTGACTAAAATATTGTAGATAAAAAGAGTGACATATGAGTAACATTTTCTCAAATTTATGAACATATCAAAGAACCCTGATCACTACATTTTTGACCTCATTTAGGAACTACTTTCACGGTATTATCTTTTCAGTAGGCATTATTTCCGTAATTTTGGACGCGAGCCATCCTCTCTGTGAGATTCACTAGGTTGATGGAGATATCCTGAGTACGAAAGCAAAGATGCAAATATATACACACCGCAAAACACTACTGACTAAGCTACTGAGACTTTCGTTAATATTTACTTGTGCACTAATGACTCCTAGTTAGTCATTTCAATGAGTTGGATTAATCACCTCTTTTAACATATATGTTCCTTTAATGAATTTATGTATTTTTCTGTGTTTTACCTTATCTTACCTTCTCAAAGTTATGATACTGTCATTTGAAGAAATCGTCACTGTTTGATATTACATGAGATACAGATAGATTTTTAATCTTTAATTGCACAATAGAGTACTTGTACGTTAATTCTATTCACTATTAATCTGTGTTTAAATCAAGCACTTAGCTGAATAAATATAAAATTTAGATTATGATAAAGTATGCTTTCTTGTAATATTACTTCATGTAACTGTCTATTTCGGTTGACTAAAGAAACCTTCAGCGTTATCTCCAGTGTGTAATGTACGCCTTCAATGCACAGAACCTTAATGACATACACATACATAAAAAATTGGAATATATGAGTCAAACAGATAAGATAAGGCGATTACAAAACATTCTGACATATCTTGATATTTCGGCTTATTAGTTTTATCGGAACGATTAAACTAACTAGACATCTTTTTCACTTGTATATTTACTTGTCCAATTAGTATTCATGTTGTTATTAGTAATTAGGTCAGTGTCATCATTATTCGTATGACCATCAAACAAATATCATATTACTGAAGAAAGATAAGTGAGAAATAAAATACTCATTAAATAATGATTTCTCTTGTTCTTATTTAAAAAAGAGACAATTTAGAAGTTAGTTGAGCAGTCCAAAAGGTTAGTAATTAATCATCTCAAAATGACTAACTTTATGTCTGTCTGACAAGGTGATAAAATATTCATGGACTATGAGTAGATAATTAAAATTTCATAAAATGAGAAAAGGTCAGGTAGATTTAGTTTCGGATTTCATTTTCAATGAGCTCCACTTGTGTTAAATGAATTTTGCAAAATAATTTTATTTGAAATGTTTGGGATTTATCATAGTAAAGCCATTTGTTGAATTGAGAAATTTTTTTATTATGTTTTCATAATAGGCTTTCCTTAATATTCCTGTTTCATTCTCTTTTTAGCAATCGGATGTTGTAACTCATTCCGTCGGTGGCACAGTCGTTAGGACTCTCGCCGACCATGCACATGGTTCGAGGTTCGATCCCCTGCTGACGCACAACTGATATCTGTGGTCGGCCTGCAAAATTTGGGCCACCGATAGCCATGATGAAAATTCCATACTTGTACCAAAAATACAGTGTGGAATCAAGCTGTAATCAAAAATAAAATAAAATAACTGTTTCTGTTAGGTGTGTCTGCGGTTCAGTTGAAGCATGTTCACCAACTACACGCGAAGTTTGAGTCCAGTATCTGGTAGATTCACTCGTAAATGTTGCCTACTTTACCAGCCTATAGTAAGTCTGGGAAGGAGGTTGGGTTTAAGGGGAGGCTACCAAACCCTTTCCCTAAAGCCAATGTCACCGCCACTGAAAACTTGGGGCTCTACGCTCCACCGGAAACACTCCGAATAAAATAAAGACGTCTCTTCTTTTTGTACAGTTCATACTGAAGTTTTTGGTGTTCTTAGATCAAGCTTTCTACGTCAGTTCGGTCGTGTTTACTTATTTTTTTTAACGAAGTGACGCAGAAGATAGCACTCAAACTGACATTTGATAATGTGATTATTATTATTATTGCATCCTTTAATTCTTAGAGGAACATAGGGCTTCAGCTGCGCACCTCCATTGCCTTCTGTTTTCTGCCAACATTTTCACCCCGCTCCAGATCTGTCCATATGCTTTCATCTCCTCCTCACATGACCTCCTCGAAGTCATCCTCGCACTGACGACCAACTCGCCGCTTCCCTTTCGGGTTCCACTCGAGCGATGGCTTGTCTAGTGATGTCACTTGATGGTTTTCTCAGTGTACGGCCAATCCATCTCCAGTTCTTCCTGCCTATTTGTTTCACAATCGGTTCCTGGTTGGTTGGCTCATTACCAGATATTCCTGTTGCTGATCTTTTCTGACCATGTGATCTTGAGTATTGAGCGAAGACAATTGTTAATGAAGGTCTGTAGTTTGTTTGAGATACTCTTTATGACGCGCTGACCAAGTCTCTGATCCATATAGTAGCACTGACTTCACATTGGAGTTGAAAATCCGGATCTTATTTTTGATGCTGAGTGATGTTGACCTCCACACAAACTTGAGAGTAACAAAAGCTTTTCTTGCTTTTCCGATTTTGGCTTTGATATCCTCGTCAGTTCCAACCGCCTGTAGTTGAAACGATGCTTCCCAGGTAGGTGTGTAAAGGAGGTTGTTTCTTTCAGGTTCCTCCCATTTATGCTGACTGTCGTTGTTGTTGCTGTTGGTGTTGGCCAGGAATCTTCATCACCTCTATTTTATCTATGTTCACTTGAAGTCCTATCTTTGTTGCCTCTTCTGTCAACTTGTTGCTTTTCACTTGCATATCTTCCAGTTTGTAGGAAATCAGACATATATCACCGGTGAAGTCCAGACCCAAGTTTTTTGTGTGGGTTCATTTTATGCCTGTCTCTTCATTGCCCGCTGTTTGTGGCATTATCCAATCTACTGCAATCAAGAAAAACATTGACGAGAGTAGACACCCAGTCAGCTTGTCTTACTCCCGTCTTCACTTCGAAGGATTCCGTAAGTTTCCCGTTGTGGATTACTTGGCATGCAGCATTGTCGTACAACTGTTGGATGAGATGTATAATTGTCGGTGACATCCCGTAGTAGCGAAGTATTTGCCAAATCACCTCTCGATTGACGCTATAGAAGGCCTTTTCGAAGTCTATAACGTTGAAGTAAGGAAGTGACTGCCATTCCAAGCTCTGTCCAATGATGATCCGTACTGCGATTTGATCGATGCACGATTTGTTTCTCCTGAATCCAGCTTGTTCCGGTCGAAGTTTTTCATCCAGGGTGGCGTGTTTGATTCTCTCCAGGATGATGCGGCTTAGTGTTTTACTTGGAATGGGCAGAAGCATAATTCCGCGCCAGTTTTTACATTGACTTAAGTCTCCTTTCTTTGGTAGTTTGAATAAGTATCCGTTCTTCCAATCCTCGGTACTTTGCCCTCTTTCCACACCTTCTCCAGCATGGCGTCATCAAGTCCGCTGTTGTCTCTGGGTCATTTTCAAGCTGGATTCATCTGGTCCTGGTGCTTTCCCAGCTTTTAGCATCTTGATGATTCAGGACTTTTGATTTCTCGGGGGTCATGTTACTGGTAGTTCTGCTTCCGTGTTGGTATTGTTGGCGCGTTGTAGGTGGCGGACGATTTAGAAGTCTTTTGAAGTGTTCACCCAGTGTTTTCTTGTCCACCTCTTGGTGATTGACTTCATTGTCTCCTTTATTGGCTTAATTGTGTCGAACTTTCCGATATGCCTAGTTGTTGGTAGAGTGTGGAGGTCTCCTTTGCCTGCAGCTTGTTCTGCTTCTTGCATGGTTCATATATTTTCTTTTGTCTTCCCTGGCACTCTTCTTCACTTTTTGTTCAGGTATTGTAGCTTGCATCAGTCCTGTTTTTGTGCTCGTCAGTGCACTGGATAATCTTTTGTTTCACTTCCTCTCTCTCTATTAGTTTCCAAGTGTCGTAGTGAGCCACTGTTTTCCTGTCTCTTTTTCTGCCAGAACTTCCATGCAGGTTTGACTCCACACCGTTTTCAAGTTGTCCCAGTGCTTTTCGACGCGACCTTTCGCTGGTGTTGATTTGTGTCTCGGCTTTGTCCTTTATGCTTGCAATGAAGATGTCCTTTGTAGCCTGGTCCTTCAGCTTTTGAGTGTTGAACTTGGCTTGTGGTCTATCTGCAGCTCCTGTTCCTGAAAGCTTTTAATTTGATTTGGATTGTCCCTTGTACGAGATAGTGGTCTGAGCCAACGTCTGCTCCTCTTCTTGCTTTTGTGTCAGTAGGCTGCGCCTCCACTTCCTTGAGATTGAGATGAAGTCAATTTGGTTTTTGGTTTGCCCATCTGGTGACACCCATGTAGCCTTGTGGATATCTTTGTGCTTGTATACACTGCCACCAATCACTAGTTCGTTGAAGGCGCAGAAGTCGGCGAAGAGTTCTCCATTTTCATTCATTTCTCCGAGAGCTTCTCTACCCATGATGAGTTCCCTTCCTGTGTTGTCTGGTCCAGTTTGGCGTTCATGTCTCCCATTAGTATTTTAATGTCGCCAGCTGGAGTATTGTCCATTGTTGCCTGTAGTTGTGTGTAGAATTCTTCTTTCTTTCGAGGTCTGCGTTGTTTGTGGGTGCATAACATTGTATGATTGACACTTTCCTTCCTTTGGAGTTGAATCTGGCGGTCATTATCCTGGACGAGATCGCCTCCCATTGCATCAGGGCCTTTGTTGCCGTTGGTGACATCATGATAGCCACGCCCTCGGTGTGCGTGTGGTTATCTTCTGGGTGACCGGAGTAGATCACTGACTCACCGTTGACAATTTGGTGAGTCCACTCCCATTCCATCTGCTTTCACATATTCCCAACTTGGATTCCGTATCTTTTCATCTCGTTGGCGATCTGGGCAGCTTTCCTCTCGTACATAGTGCGGACGTTCCATGTCCCACACAGACTTTTTCTTTTGGTGCAAGATTCATTTGAAGTTTCTGTAGCAATTTTGTTTACAGGGTGGGGTTGCTAGCCTCACGCCTGAGAAAGAATTTACATTAAGTGCCTTGGGTTGTCCCCTAAAACAATCAGAACAACACCAGCAAAAGGAAAACAGTTCACAGCAAAAGGGGCAAAAAGAGACAACAACGATACAATACAACAACATGCAATATAGTTCAGCACAGTTAACTAAAATGATATCTCAATCATAGACTCACTGTCTTGGAACAACTTGAACATGTAAATCCAACAATATATACATTTATAGATATGTGTTTATGTTTAAAAATTTCACAAAGCCAAGCAGTTAGTTATCGGTATTATCTGTCAAAAAGATTATATCCTCAGATTTAGTGTTCGAAAGGTAGATAATTGTAATAGTTTCCACAAACTCTTGGCATGAAATTTTACAGCAACGAGAGTTTTTATGAAATTAGGGAAATGTAGCGCAGTAGTCGAAAAAAGCCTGATAATGTGATTACGAAAGTCAAATATGGAAATTCAGAAAACTACTAGGAATACCAGAGTTTGATCTCCAGGAAATCTCATCATCATATTTCAGCTGACGTTACTTCTTATTCTTCTACGCATATTCTTAGTTGGACAAATTGTCTAGTGGAATGCCAATCAAATTTCACTAGCAGATAGTGTGGTTATTATTGCTCAGCAGGAATTATCAAGTAAGATTTCATCAAGCGTTTTGTCTAATTTCCTAAATCGGGAGAATAATACCCTGATAGACTCTTGATCAAATAGATGTGATTACTGAAAACATAAAAAGCTCGAAACAAAACACTTTCAAAACTCTAAGTGTGAGAAGTTCACTATATACACAAGTTTTGCAGTATTCAGTGCTCTATATGGGACCACGGAGAAATAACTTTTAATTTCAGGGATACTGTTACCGAGGTGCATAACTTGTATATGGAGTGGAAAACACAGTTGAAAAAAGGGCTAACTACCAAAAGCTTTAAACAAATCTTTTGATGCATACAATATTAAGTGAAACATATTGTCGGTATAGTGATTGTGCAACAACAAGTGTCGTAGCAAGTTTGATGTAAAATAAGGCTATGAAGATGGTGCTAGATGAAATAATATATACATATTCCACCAACTCTGAGGCTTATGGAGCAGCTAAATTCAATTATAAAATTATTTATCTCGAAACTGAAACAAAAACTGGAAAATACAGTCTAGTTTTCAATAACTCCTTGAAATAGCATTCTTGAAAGCTTTAATGGGTGACTGAAAATCCACTAAACGGATGTTCCTCTAAGACGAATCATTGATTTTAATAATTCTCTGAAATATTATCGCAATGAGTTATCGAAAACACGTCAATTAGTTCTTAATTTTAACAAAGAAAGAGCTGAGATATTTAAAATAAAAGCAGTGAAAATTGCTGTTCAAGAATATGAAATGATAAGAAGGTTTGATGTGATTTCTAATCACGCTACTATTCCTACATCTGAATCACTTGATATTTTGATATATGAGCTTGAATACTAATAACAATTACTGTCTGAAAATTCATTATTGAGAGAAAAACTGAATTAAATATTTAAGACTTTGATTAGAATGTAACTATCTTATATTTGAAGAGAAGTTATAATGTCAGGCAAATGGAGTTGTAGTGGAATCACCAATTGAACATAATTTGCACTTCATAGCAATAGAATTAAATCCACTGAATAGCTTTCCCTGTCAACCTATGATATGGTATGGGATACACTCATAGGTGATACATTTATCATTATTCAGAAAGTTTTAAAAAAATTTCCTAGAACGCATAAATTCTACTTCAAACTGTGCAAAGTGTACAAATACAAACTGTTAGTATCAGGGGACTGTAAATTTATTAGATTACCCTCTCAAAAGACAAACACAAGGAAGACTCAATTTCGTGATTCACTGAGAACCAACCAACACACACACACAAACAAGTATTTAAACTTCCCATCTGATCATTCAATGAACATGAAGGTTTCAATAGTTCTAAATCTACTGAACAAAGCTAAGGCATTATGAATAGAATCGTTGGTAGACGGAATGAGACATACAAAATAAGAAATGACTATCTGAAAAGGTTTCTAGACAGCATTTGTTCAACGAATATTCCACTCAGACAAAGAAGAATACTAATGAACCTTCGGTGTCAAGGTTACTACATCCATACACAAAAGACAGCTAAAAACAAATCCGAAGAGTATGTGCTTCTTGTGGTGTTGAAGTCTACTTCCAGCCTTCGAATTCTTGAGAGAGATCGATAATTCAGGTGAAAGAAATATTTCTTAAAATGAAATGAGACCACTGTGTTCATAAAATACAATGTTTGGAATGTGAGGGCGCCTACACAGGCGAAAGTCAGAGTGAATGAACATAGACTATGCACACAGCGTCCGGTTGGGAATACATTAGAACTAGGAGTATTGAAGAAATATCGATTATGACAGTGTACGTTATAGATAGGTGGACAAGGATTTTTTTCGACAATGTTGAAATACTGAGAAGAAGTGTTCATTGACACACAGAAAGAATGACCCCTGGAGCTTTGAGTGTTCTGACTACATGTAACGTTTTAAACAGGCGAGAGGATGGTCGAGTGGATAAGTAGACTCTTCGCCTATCTGGTAAACTCTAATTAATCAAATCAGATGAATGAGATTCGTCAATTCTTTAGCTTTTTATCAATGACCATAATTGTCACTGATGAATTAACGTGTTTACGATGCCATAGTCAACACAAATACACACATCATTTACATGTATATTTCAACTACTGAACAATGATGGCAAGTTGAAAACAACAATACAAGTGAATGATGACCATCAAATTTATTGAAATATTCACCCTCATACAAACTAACTTCATACTATGTACTACTATATGATAATATAGTTTTTTGATGTTTAAGGAGGTTCGTGTAGTTCTGTTAAGTAAGCTGTGGTGTAAATCGTGAAACGTTGATAGAAATCTTGTTTTGATTTTCTAAGCAATCTGTGATTATTGGAAATAGTTTTATATAGAATCGAAAATATTGATTTTCATTGTATTAATGTACTATTGATATACCATCTGGAGAATAATGCTTCTGTATATATATAACTTTAATTCAATACTCACTAACTGTAATAAATTGTTTGTTTTGACCTGAAATCTAACTTCTGACTCTACAAATTCTTGAATAAGTGACTGTTTTCAATAGTTTCCTTTTCATACACCACAGATATTGATTTCTAAATAATATCACCAAAAACAGTAAAATTGTTAGGTAAAGTTATCATCGAAAGAGTACCGTAGTGGTTAGAGTAGAATAAAATTTATCGAAGAAATGGAAATTTAAGTAATTAATGTTAATTATGATTTGAACACACCGAGAATTGACAGTCTATTTGGATATATCCTGATCTTATTATAAGACACGTGTCTTAATTTGTAATGAAAGCCAAACCGTGGTCCTAACAGGTGTTGTTGTCTGTATAGTGGGAGACAATGTGGACACGTGTCTCTCTGTCATACAGTCATATACCTAAACTTCACATATAATTTATGTCTTTTACTGCAAAGTGTGGTATATTCTTGAAATAATGACTTAAGATTATGGAAAAGATGTGTAACAGCAGAAGACAAGGGCCAGGCCACAGATCGTTTATTGAGGAAATCAACACATATTTATGGGTTTTCATGTATATATTATAGATTATTGTTAGCGGAAAAACACAGTCCTCTGATTGGTTGTTTCTCACAGAAAGTTAACCTTGCATCTCTTTGTGATCGTTTCTTGAATGTCAGATCACCTATATGTTAACTGTATCCGCCTACGCAAAGCCTTTGTTCTCATTTTTCTCACGACCAATATTGGGACATAAACACTGGCGTAAATTACTGTCCACCAATTTTGACTATAGCCAGCTTTCACCACAGATGTTCTTGAAAACTGTGTTGAGCTCAAAATAGGACAGAAACCCTATCTCCTGAGGATTACATGTTCGCACTGCTACAGCGTGCTGAAATGCAAAACCTTAGGTCCAGGAATTGTTGCAGACTGACTGCTCCGAACGCCATATATACGTGTTTGTTTGAGGCTGCGACAAAGCAATACTTGTTGTTTAGTGAACTACTGATGAAGAGTCAGTTAAAATTATCAACCCACAATCACTATAACTCGATTTTCTTCAAACTGCTTGTCAAGAATTTGGTAAGGATTTGTTTAGTCAATAGTTTTTGAACGATAATGTCCTGTGTAATTTCAAAATGATGCTTTAGGGGAGTAAAATTCAAATATCAGGAATATACCAGAAGCACCATTTCGAAGAATTTCCACAGTCATGAGAAATTATATATCCAAAGCTGTTACTGTTGTCTTAAGCTAGGCAGGAGAACTTATTTTCACAAAATGGAGGATTATAATCCTAGCACTTTATATACTGCAATATCCGAATTTCAACCGTCTATTAATAGTTAACATATAAAATGACATATAGAAGCCTATGATGAGAAATGAAGCGCACTTGTGTTGCAATATAATATGCCTGCAATACACGGTTCCATAGGTTGGATTTAAGAGTGAACGTGAAACTTTATCGGGCATTGCTTCTGAAAGCACAATGGCAATTATTTTGAAACAGCGGTTACTGAATGTTGTACAAACTAATGAACGTGTCATTTAACATTATAGAAACAGTAATTTTTCTCTTCCACATTTTCTTCCTAATTTGATGGTTGAACTTTTAAGTTATATTGTTTTAAGCAATCACTAATATATACATAGTTCAAACACACTACTTCCCATAGATTATTTTCAGTAACTGATAAGTATGCAGCAATATCAGGTCATTGGGCTTTTTGGTAGAGTCATACTTCTGATCATGTGGCTACGATTTAGTATATATTTCAACAGTTTTATGACTTCTTCGTAAATATTACCTTTAATTCAACATATTTAAAATAAGTACGTAACTTATAAGGCACATTAATCAAAGAGAAAGGAAAGATTATCTGTAACATTGAATCCAGTTTAGAAAGTAGCATTCATGATGGAGTGTGTGTGCACTAATCCTCAGTGGGCTGACCATGATTTAGTCAGTTTATATTTCTTGAAGTGAATATATATATATATATATATATATATATCGTGATCATTTTATGTGAATGTTCATTCCCATATGGACATTAGAAAGAAGAGAACACGAAGTTCAGCAAAGATATCTTTTCGGCGATTTCATTCTCAAAAGCTGTACAATCGCATTTATATAGATTATTTCCCATGGATACAATTTGTTTAATTTCACATAGTAACGAATATAGATTGCAAGGGGCTTAGAGACAAGATTTCATAGGATTAGAAAATAGTTACAACGTATGCAAAAAAATTAATATTTGGTAACTGGAGAAATAATTTTAAAGGCGAACCAAAAAGTGATAATTATTTTCAACTTGATATGAATTACAGGAGGCTTAGAAACGCATGGATAGAACGAATTACAGGTGTGAACAAAAATGAGCATGGAAACAAATTGAAATCAAAATTTTCAACTTGAAATGTTAGTTAGGAGGTATGAATATAGATTACGAGAGGCATGGAAACAAAATTACACAGGATTAGAATAAAATTGTAAAATGGTTATTCTAAACGGATTACAAGTGTGATCAGGAGGAGCATGGAAACAAAATTAAAATAACTAGTTTTATAACTGAAAAAATAATTTGAGCCTGAAATGAAAGTTAAGAAGTGTGAATACGGATTACAAAAGCCTTAGAAACACAAAAACTGCACAGGATTAAGAAATAATTGTAAAATAGTTACAAAGATTTGGAACAACCGAAAATAAAAGCTTGAAAAATGCCACACTTAACAAAAAACCCTGTATTTAATCACCTAAATGTGATGACGGTTGAGTAAAAACCAAAAGACTACGGAAAAAATCAACACAGACTACGATATTTCCTAATTACCAGATAATGTTCTCAATAGTTCAATAAAAAAGTCTACAGATACATTTTGTTTGTTGCCTCTAATTATGTATATTAATTTACGAGTATCTATCAAAGCAGGTACATCGGAAGAAAAGCATCAACAGCTTAGAATAGATATTCTGAACACATACCCAAGCGTCTACGATTATGAGACAGTAGAAGTTTGAGTAGGGCTGACACGCTGTGGTGAGTGCTACTTATGATCAGATATAAGTAGTATTGTAACAACAGAAGACAAGGACCGGCAACAGATCGTTTTATTACGGAAATCAGCACGTATTTATATATATTTCATGTACATTATTATAGCTTATTCAAGCAGACAAACACAGTCTTCTGACTGGTTGTTTCTGGTTTCTCGGAAAGTTAAGCCATATATTTGCGAATCTTATATGCCCACGTTAAGTCTGCTGTGGTTGGTTGTTGAATCAGCCTTGTTCATATTTTCTCACGGCCAATATTAGTGACCTAGACATTGACGCAAATTAATGTCTACCAATTGGCTAGCAGCCTGCTCTCACCACAGTATATCATTAAACGAATTCAGGGAAGCAAAAATATGTTTCGGACACTGGAAAAAGGTAATCGAAGAAGAGAACTATGAGAAAAAAGTTGCAAACACTATGCAAAATTCAACAAGCCTTCGAATGTGGTGATATTCGACCGATTTTTAAATGATGAACAAATAAAGACTTAAATATAAGGTATACCGAATGTATCAACCGACAGTGCATTTTTCCGAATAAACATCCCATCATGACACAGGATATCAAGTTGACATCGTGAATTCTCTCAAGATAATAAACAAACAGGCAAACCCTCGGCTCCTGAAGATCTCAGAGACTATCACTACCAGACGTCGAAAACCTGATATATATATTCAAAAATAAGCTGTATTAAACGTCTTCCTAACTTGTTAACTTGCCTGTCGACTTTTAAAAACTTATATCATCTTTTAGTGAATGTAAGCGTCAACTTTTTTTACTCTTACTTATTTAAATCGTCATTTATTTGACCTAACTGGTTGGGCTTGACTCACTACAGTTTTGTATACTTTATTCATTAAAACATCTAATGACTTGCGTATTCTTACCCTACAGTATCTTAATTCTACTCTTGCATTACATATGAAGTTGCAGTAATTCGTTGTATCTTACTATTTGAACAATGAAATCGGTCTTTATGCCGTGATTACTATTATTTGTCATTCAAAGTTTTGTTTCTTCTTTACACTGAAGTGTTTTGAAATCGTAATAAATCTATATTCCTTCATTATCCAGGTTGCAAGTATTTCACAAGACACCAAAAACTGAAATGAATCTGTTTTATCTAGCTTCGTGTGTTTTCAATACTTTCTTCGAAAATCATTTTTTTTTAAACACATGCCATTCGTAACAAAACGCTTTAATTAGTTAAGAGAAGTAAGCAGATGAATCCAGTGAATGATTTTAAAACAAACTTCATTGGCAAATAAGTGAAACACTGAGCTGGTCATAACAAACGACTCTTGAGTTGACCTCCACATGAAATTCGTCCAGAAATACCACCAGCTGACAAAAAACTACTGGTGAATACCAAACTTATGAAAATATCTGAGGTCTTAAAATTTGTCTACCTACTAAGTGACACCCAGGAAAGCAGCAGGCTCGAATGGAATTCTCTAGAACCAACAGGAATGGGAACCTCGCCAGATACTAGCTTTCTAGACTACTAGCTTACTAGTTTTCTCGCCGGTCCCAAGCCCAGGAAAAGAGGGAGGGTTGGGGCGTGGTGCTAGCAACTCCACCCCTGTAAAACAACCAAATCGTTACAGAAACTTCAACGAATAAATATATTCAAAATTCTAAAAACAAACAGTAACCTTATTTTTTGCAGGAATCGGAGAAGTGAAATGACGCAGGGTGGTGAAAGCCTTCGGGAAGCCAGTCAGCCGATGTGCCTTCTTTCAATGAAAGCAAAAGTAAGGATGGGTATCTGGAATGTTCGTACAATGTACGAAACTGGAAAGGCTGCCCAGACAGCCGCTGAAATGAGAAGGTACAGAATAGAAGTGTTGGGAATCTGCGAAAGCAGATGGAACGGAACTGGAAGGTGCCAACTACCTACTGGGGAGACAGTAATCGTTTCCGGCCACCCAGAGGACAACCACGAGCACACCGAGGGAGTGGTGTTATGTACTCGTCGCCAAATTATTGTTATGTACTGGTCGAGAATTTAATAGTCCTGACGCAAGAAAGACGGAAATCAGAAGACCACTAGGTTTGCGATGATACTTCTATTTTCCAAACACAAGGAGAATCAAAAACCACACAAGTATGTGAGAGCAAAATATATATGAATGTCCGAACAAGTGAGTGAACAAATCAATAGACAGTCATAACATGATTGGCTAATTATAATGGAGTATCGATCCCTATATACATAGCGAAATATAACATACTGTCAAACAAACACACATATTATATATACTATAAGGGGAATATACATTGTTAAAGGAGACAGGTTCATCAAAGTGAAATCGTCACAGACTAAGAGAGCAACAGAAAGAGAGACCACCATACACAAATATATATATATATGGATACATATCAAGTGACCATCATGATGTCACCAACAGCAACCAAAGCTCTCATGCAGTGGGAACCAATCTCCTCCAGGATAATGACAGCCAGGTTCAACTCAAAAGGAAGGAAAGTTACAGTCATTCAATGTTATGCGCCTACAAACGTCTCAGAACAAGAGAAGAAGGAGGCGTTCTACAGACAACTACAAGCAATAATGGACAACGTCCCAAATGGCGATATCAAAATCCTGATGGGCGACATGAATGCGAAGCTGGGAGGAGACAACACAGGAAGAGAACTCACCATGGGTCGTGAGGCCCTCGGTGAAATGAACGACAATGGTGAACTCTTCTCAGACTTCTGCGCCTTCAATGATTTGGTGATTGGCGGTAGTGTGTTCAAACACAAGGATATACACAAGACGACATGGATTTCACCAGATGGAAACACCAAGAACCAAATAGACTTCATCTCAATTTCAAGAAAGTGGAGACGGAGCCTACTGGACACAAGGTCAAGGAGAGGAGCAGATGTGGGTTCAGACCACTATCTAGTACAAGGGACTTTCAAGGTGAAACTAAAAGCCTCGAGGATAGCTGGGGATAGGCCACAATGCAAGTTCAACACTCAATTACTGAAGGACACAACCACAAAAGACACCTTCACTGCAACTGTCAGAGCAAAGCAGGAAACACTACGCGACATCACTGAAGAATCATGCGTGGAAGAACATTGGAAGTCTCTGAAGGCGATTCTCAACGAAACGTGTTCAACGGTTCTAGGAAGAAAGAAGAGACAAGACAAGGAATGGCTCTCAACGGACACTTGGAAATTAATAGAAGAGAGGAGAATGGTGAAAGAGAAAATGATTCAATGCAAGGACGGACAGGAGAAGGAGACGATGAGCTCAACTTACAAAGCATTGGACAAAGAAGTGAAGAAAAGTGCTAGGAAGGACAAAAGACGATTCTACGACAATCTAGCTACTGAAGCTGAAAAGGCAGCAGGCAAAAGGGACCTGAGGACACTATATCAGATAACCAAATCTCTATCCGGGAAGAGACCAACACAAGCGAAACCTATAAAAGACAGCCAAGGGAACCCAATTACCAAGGAAGAAAAACAGATTAAACAATGGGCGGATCACTTCAAAGGACTCTTGAACCGACCATCACCTGCAACCCGTCCAGAAATACCAACAACAGCGCGCACACAACTGCAAGTTGACACCAATCCTCCAACGAGAGCTGAAGTCTTGAATGCAATCAAACTTCTGAAAGCTGGAAAAACAGCCGGACCAGATGGAATACCCCCTGAAGCACTGAAAGCAGACCCAGAGACTACAGCAGACATGCTGACTCCATTATTGCAAAAGGTCTGGAAGGAGGGAAAGGTGCCTACTGACTGGAGGAAAGGTTACCTCGTGAAACTACCAAAGAAGGGCGACTTACGCCTCACTCTGCAAGAACTGGCGAGGAATCATGCTCCTATCGACGCCAAGTAAAATCCTGAGTCGCATCATCCTGGAGAGATTAAAGGACGCACTGGAGACAGAACTCCGACCAGAACAAGCTGGATTCAGGAAAGGCAAATCATGTACTGACCAAATTGCAACTCTACGCATCATCATCGAACAAAGCATGGAATGGCAATCAAACCTCTACCTCAACTTTATAGACTTTGAGAAGGCCTTCGACAGCGTTGATCGTGAAGTAATTTGGAAATTACTCGAGTACTATGGCGTACCCCAAATATTCATCAACCTTATTCAACAGCTGTACGACAACGGCACCTGCCAAGTGATCCACAACGGAAGACTCAGCGAGGCGTTTGGAGTAAACACAGGAGTCAGACAAGGGTGCTTACTATCACCAATGATATTCCTAATTGTGGTGGACTGGATTATGCGTCAGACTGTGGGAAACGAGAAGACAGGAATATCCTGGACCGACGTGAAGAACCTAGAAGACCTGGATTTCGCGGATGACTTATGTTTGATGTCACACACAATCGAAGACTTACAAGCGAAAACCGACAAACTGGTCGAAGAAGCAGCCGGCGAAGACAGGACTCCAGGTAAACATAGACAAGACGGAGGTTATGAAAATAACCAACCAACAACAGCAACAACATCCAACGTCAATCACCATCAACGGGAGGGATTTGAAAGAGGTTACTTCATTCACTTATCTAGGGAGCATTGTCTCAACTACAGGAGGAGCGGACGAGGATGTCAAATCGAGAATCGGGAAGGCGAGAAACACATTCATCAACCTGAAATCAATCTGGAAATCTTCGTCACTCAGCATCACCAACAAAATTCGGATTTTCAATACAAACGTAAAGTCAGTCAGTTCTTCTATACGGATCAGAAACTTGGCGGGTCACAAAGAATATTTCCAAAAGGCTGCAGACCTTTATTAACAACTGTCTTCGCTCAATACTGAAGATCAGATGGCCGGAAAGAATCACCAACAAGGAATTATGGGAACAAACAAAGCAAGAACCAATCGCCCAACAAATATGCAGGAGAAAGTGGAGATGGATCGGACACTCGCTGAGGAGACCGCTGGGTGACATCGCGCGCCAAGCCCTCGAGTGGAACCCGAAAGGGAAGCGGTGTGTGGGACGTCCAAGGGTGACATGGAGGAGATCGTGTGAAGAGGAGTTGAAAGAATATGGATTAACATGGATGCAGGCGAAAAGTATAGCAGAAGACAGAAGAAAATGGAGACGTGCAGTTGAAGCCCTATGTTCCACTAGGAACCCAAGGGAGCAATAATAAATAATAATAACAGGAATGGGGCAAAGACCCTTAGGGGATATTTTCACCACACTATTTCAGAGAAATCTTAAGGAAAGAAAAGTAATGAAGACACTGAACAAACAAAAACAAGCACTGATAACTATTAGCAGGCAGCACCGTTTTAACTACAGGAGACACGGATTCGGATCGGATTAAAAAAAGACGTTCATTACATGGAAATCACAGTGGAGAATCACGGCATTCAACTTCAGGAATATGAGCCGAATTAACAATATGAAGAAAGTGTGCCCACATGATTCAAAGATTTCGGTTGCGTGTCACGAAAAGAATTTCCAACAGATTTCAGACTTTCATCAAAGGCTGTTTTTTCTCATACTGAAGATCAAATGGTCAACCAAAAAAGATAAGCAAAGTGGTAATTCGCTAGGCAGTGAGACAGCCAACAACTCACTACCAAATTAACATGCAAACAGAAATGGAAGTGGATCAAACATATGTTGAAGATACTTTCAATAACTTCGAGTTAAACCCGAATGGGAAACGATGAATTGGGCATCCGAGGATCACATGAAAGAGATCATGTGAGGCGGCGACTTGAACTTCCGCACATTTGTGCAAAGTTCTATGTCGAAAACAGACAGACAGACATGTGAGGCGGAAATGAGAGCTTGTCGACAGTAATTGGGCCAGGTGAAAATCACGACAGGGAATAGACTACAAAGGGGATAGTCTGCTGAAGCTCTATTTTCTCATCAGAAGTCAGGGAGCGAATAATAATATAATGGGATAATTTCAAGTCACTGTGGTAACGCGTATTAGTTTAATTTCATAACTAACTGATTTCACATATACAAATGACAGTTTATTTTATGCATTCACTTACTGACGTGCAAAACTGTGGTGATCTGGTCAAAATTAAATAAATCACCTTAACTATTATGCACTTCTCATCTTCTTGTCTACCTTGTGTGCCAATTGGAACGTGGCAACTCGAACTGCTGCACTTCGGTGCCAAGTTCTATGTTGAATCCAGACAGACAGACATTATGCACTACGTATGAAGACAAGAACTAAACATTTAGATGTCAAATGATATCTGTCAGCCTGTTTCTCAAATTTTCAAAAATTAATGTTTTCATCAACTTACGAGAAAGTAGAGAATACTTGCCACATACATGAAAACTAGGCTGATTCTTTCAGAAACAAACATCAGCTAGCAGTTCATTGAAACCCGGAAAGTAATGGACAGCTGATTTTTTAATTTTGAGCTATTTAGCGATATGATTCATATATTAGGTGTGCAACCGTTTGAATAACCTCAAAGTAGGTTTAGATGCTAATCTAAATATGAATGAAGTCATTCATCGTCAAAATCCGCAAACAGTTATGAATCACTGTAGATCTGCCAACAGGAACTGTTGGTTTCTCATGAACCGAACCTTAGAATTCTACGCTTTAATCATCCACCCACTGGTTTGCATTGTTGAAGAACCCCAAACTAACACAAGGCACAATAGGGTTTTACTGACTGTTGTGTTGGCGTCTGTATATGCCAAAATGCAGACTGTGAAAACATAAAGTTGGAATAAGTTTAAAACAATCAGAAATGACATCATTCTAGAAATTCTGATTATCACGCTGGATCTACAGAGGCAAAAAACACGGGAGTGGAACGTCTTGTCGATGAATACAAACATGTACAAGATAGAAATGTTTGATTTCTTCTAGACTACCTATAAAATATCAACCACAGTTAGTATGAATTTTGTTCAGTCCACTGAAAAAGACACTAACTTAGCTTAGTGGGCGAATTATGGTTGTTATCGTCCTCATCAATCTATCGAAACTCAATAACAAAAGCAAAAATACCTCGCCCGATGATTCACAATATTGTCTCGTTTTGTTTCATATTAGCAAGTAAACATGTCGATTTTACGGTATATTCTAAAAACATTTTTGGTATATCGTTTCGTATAAGTTTAAATAAACAAAGAATATTTAAATATAAACATAAACCAAAAAGATAGTTCTTGTTGTTGAAAGACTCTTGTTATAAGTGGTGCGTATAATAATCGGTAAACATATTTAAAATGACAGTTTCATTTGATTTAGATTCTCTAGAGGGTTTAATGTGATAACAGTTTTCAGCTAGATGAAGACAAGATCTTTAGAATTGTGAGGAGAATGCATGGACGTGAAACGATAAATCTATTTTCTCTAATGAATAACCCTTACGGCATCTATGAGAGATTTACATTCTCGTACGGAAAAGTAGTTCCTGATTTTCCTTCAATGGTAACTTCACAAAAAATGTGACAATTGGAGGAAACAACTAGGCTAGCATTTTGAAGTTCAGTGACAGGAAAACTACCTGATAATCTTGCCAAATCATAAGTTTAAAATAAATATAGTAGCTGTCCAGTTCTATCTTGCCAGCTAGTTCAAACGTTCATGGTGAGATGAGCACATTGAATAAACTCGTATGACTGTCTTACTTTAAGACTACACCAAAATTAAGAAATACTTAAAAAGATTAAGTTACTGTACCTGATAAACGTCCATTTTGCTCGGAGTATTCCATTATTAATCGTTCCATATATTTGGTACTTGTCGTCATGTATAATGCATAATAGATAAGACGACTCATTCAATTTCGATCAGATCACCACAGTTTTGCACGTCAGTAAGTGAATGCATAAAATAAACTGTCATTTGTATATGTGAAATCAGTTAGTTATGAAATTAAACTAATACGCGTTACCACAGTGACTTGAAATTATCCCATTATATTATTATTCGCTCCTTGACTTCTGATGAGAAAATAGAGCTTCAGCAGACTATCCCCGTTGTAGTCAATTTTCTGTCGTCATTCTCACCCTTCGGTTCCGTGATTCCCCGCTTGTATGGTCTGCCGAAAGTGCACAAAGAGAACGTGCCACTACGTCCAATCTTGGACATGACAAATTCCCCATATCATGCTACTGCCAAATGGCTCACAGAAATCCTCCTACCTATCAGAAACAACCTCTGCAAGCATAGTGTTTCTGATTCGTTTGAATTCGTCGATTCAAAAAGTGATGCTAATGTATCTGGGAAGAAAATGATATCTACGGATGTTACTTCGCGTTTCACCAACGTTCCCCTCACTGAAACTATCTGCTTTATATGCAAACTCATTGAGGATAATAATGTAGACGTATGTGTTTCGATCCACTACTTAAAGGAACTACTTTTTTGAGGTGCACTCTAAATGTCCAATTCAAGTTCAAAAACACAATTTATAGACAAAGAGATGGAGTAGCAGTGGGGTCACCATTGGGTCCTTTACTTACATACTGCTTCTTGGCTAGTTTGGAGAACAATATTTTACGGCCTACTATCGACAGTTTCCATCTGTACCAAAGATACATGGATGATACTTTCATCATATGTGACGACAATACCGACATCGAATTGATAACTAAGGAGTTCAACAGCTGCCATCATGCCATCAAGTTCACGTCGGAATCAGAGATTATCTCGGAATTCCATTTTTCGGATGTTTTTCTAAAGAGAAGATCTGATGGTTCTCTTCAAAGATCGATCTACAGGAAACCAACATAGAATGGTCAGTACAGAAATTTCCATAGCTGGGTCCCTTTAAGAAGAAAGAGAAATCTGATCCATTCCTTATCCTCAAGAATAAGGAGGATATGTTCAAGTGATACAATCGATGGGGAACTGGATCGACTCAGACAAGTTCTCATAGAGAATGGATATCCTCCAAGATTTATCGAGAAAAACATGAAGTTAAAAGAAAAGCCTGAAAGAATTCAGACGGTGCCGAAGAAACTGCTCTTTATAAGTGTTGAATTTAAAGGTGATACTGCAGCTGAGATCCTGAAGAATCGCTTACGCAGATCACTGAGGAAAGCCTTCTTTATGGCTGAGCTACGTATCAATTTCTACAGCCGACAAATGATCAGCGGATGTGTGAAGCATAAGCTGCCGCTTTGGGCCACCTCAATGTGTGTTTATAAATTCACCTGCCCGTGTGGAGCTAGTTAAATTGGCCACACAAAGCGCACGCTTTCCAAACGCATCTCTGAACATTATCCGGCATGGTTAGCAAAGGGACAATGCTAGACAATTACTAGCTCAATTCTCGAGCATTTGGTGAACTCAGGCCACCTAGCTCCACCAGAGTCGTCTTTCAACATCATCTACAAAGTGAAGTCAAATGGTACAAAGGGCGTCAGGTTTCGGCTTTTGTGTATGGTGGAGGCGCTGGCAATTCATCAATACAACCCCGAACTCTGTATACAGAAAAAGTTTGTCCAGTCTCTTATTCTACCTTGGTCTTAACCTCTTCACTAATCGTTCCCTGTAAAAAATTTTCGATTTTTTCTTTTGTTCTTAATTTTTAATTTTACTTTTAGTTTACTTTGCTTTAATAATTAATTCACTATTATCAGTTTCATATGCTCCTGTCGTATATTTTCACACCCTCTTCACACTTGTTAAATTGACACTCAAATACCTTTATTCTCACTCAGGAGCAATTTTAACCTCATCAAACTTCTATCTTTGTTCCGTTGAGCACCATGTAATTTGCAACTTTTAATTTTCACTTCTAAAGCCACTTATGATTAGTTATATCAATTATGTCACCCCCTACTACTCAATAATAGACCACTATACATTTTTCTAAGTATAAATACGACTGTACAGCCTCTGAAGATGATTTCGTCGATAAAGAAAATTTTCTTCGCTGAAACTGTCTTTTATTTTCTTAAGGCTCATATGCTTTTTCTCAAGTACGACATCAGTCCTATAGATCATAGAAAGTGTCAGGATTATAGACCCGAATTTTCTTCGTTTCTGGTAACTGAAGTAGTAGACCGGCTCACTTGCAAAATGAATCTTTTGTTTTATGGTTACATAAGGAGAATTTCTAAATAGCATTATTACCATAATATTTAGGTCCGTTAAGTCTTTCAGTGTCGTTATAAGTAACTCCGGTATCCCTTTTTCACTATCCTTATATACAGAAATCTGTATTTAAAACATTTATCAAGACATAAAGGTTCACTGATAAATTAATGCAGACTGGTTTTATCAATGTAAGTGCTTCTCTTTCTTATTACTGATCAATGTAGTTAATGAGAATAGTTATTTTTGTGCAGTTTTACCGGTTCTCAAACTTGAATTTTGTCAGCATACTTTTAATTTCAGGCATCATCCTTCGTGGGTCTCTACAGATAACCTGGTATCATCTTTACTACGATTTCCGTTGTACATGGTGTCCATTTAGCAATTGAAAGTGATAACTGTAATCCAATGAACGGGATACAGCATAAATTCTACTGAAAAACACATTATGTTCAGTCAAGCTTCAATGATGATAACTCATCAGTTTAGTAAAGATATTCCATAATTTGAAACAATGGTTACTAGGTCCAGGTTTCAGCTTGGAACAAAAGTTATTCATAACGAATTATGCAGTCAAAATGAAACTCAATTTTACTGTAAAAATAATTTCCCAAACAAATGACCTCATCAGTTCGTCAACGCCTACTTAGTTTTATCTTTTTTCAAAAGATATACCTATTCTTTATAGATGCATGTATTCATAATACAAAGATATCATCTGACGGTCAAATATCACCCAAACAATATCGTTCTTCATTCCGTAGTTAATAGCAACTTCGTCTTGATTTGTTTTGCACTCCCACAGCATGCACTATTACGAATTCTATTCTTTTTTAGTTTGTGTTAAATCAAGATATTTTTCAGTAAGCATCACATTTAAATGAACTACAGAGTCATAAATAAAAGTCGTGAACATATTTCAGTTATTACTTAAATTATTATCACTTACTAATTCATAATATGATTGTGAGTATTTCACAATGCTCTCGTAGAAAGGCAGAGGAACTAGTATGGAAAAGTTACGGTTTTGTTCTTATCACTACTTAGATGCATATAGTATGGATAAAGACGCTGGAGCTTATCGCATTCACAATTCTCTGAAACACCAAAAGAGAAGTAGTTTTATTTTTAAATATTAGTGTCATAAAAGCGATACGTCAATAGAACCAAAAACTTTTTCTCGAATCTCTTATTCTAGCATGGTCCTATCTGATTGTCTGCCTTTATTTTTAGTAAGCATTTCACTATTATCACCATTATATTCCCCTTTTGTACATTTCACCAGTTTTTTCTTACCCTCTTCAAACCTACCAAGTGAACATTCAATCACGTTTCTTCTATACAATGTAAATTTTCCCCACATCAAATTTCAAACCCTTGCTTCCATTGTGTCGGTGATTATCGAGGAATTACTTATTATCTTAAGGAACTACTTCGAGTAACTGTATCACCAATATCACACTCCTATTACTCAATAATAGACTGCTTTGTCTTCTAAGTAAGTATCTATACAACTGTACAACCTTTCAATATGACTTCTTCAGTCAGGATAATTTCCTTCTCTGATTTGTCTTTCATTTTCACATAGTTTCAAAGTTTTCAGCAATTTGCATTTACAATTTCGCTTAGCTCAAAGATTGACAGATCTTGTGGCAAGTAATCTAATGCCCAACCAATAGTTTACAATCCACTGACTCAAGATTGTTAATTTCTGTTTATCAAGAATACACCACCTGAACAATGATTGGTTGGCTGTTATTTCACGGAAAGTAACTTCATTACCTGAATTTAGATTATCTAACGAGCTACAAGGTTTCAGCAGAACAAATGACCACCTCGAGACCTGACAGCTGTGCACTTGTTCGGTGGTGGGTCTGAATTGCTGAAGTGTTCTGAATAGGAGTGAGATAGTTTTGAAGTATAAGAGATTCTTTAGTCGAGTTTATTCAGCAGGAAAACTCACCGTAGAACCAGTGACATTCTCATGTACCAAACATGTGCAGAATGACTTTCAAGGAGATGTCAATAAGAGGTATGAAATCTAAATCTAAGCTCACCTCATCCTTGTTCTTGTTCAAAAATTTTGCTTTGATGAAATAATATTTTGTTTTCTAGTTATAGATCTAGTTTATTCTGATTGAACATATCTCTTGTATGTGATTTGAAAATCTTTTAGAGTTAAAATGGTTTACTATATTCCTAATGGCTAAAAGAAGTGCAGTGACATATTCTTTATCAATTATCATTACATAAGTTACAAAAATATTGGTTTTCACTAATAAACATCAACTAGAATGACATAAAGCCATGGTGCCTTCGACTGCTGCTTTAGTCTAGCTTTAAGTTCTTCGTAAACCCACAACTTGTAGAGACACAAGAAAATAACCAAACCGCAGAACACCACCATGAATGAAAGCAAAATGGGTACAATTATGCATGTTGAAAAAGCAATAACAGAAATATACAGTCATTGAAATGTTCACGGGCATATTAGTAGTCCATCGGGTCTAACCCTAGCCGGCGCGTACTGCTGAAAAGTCCCAAACTAAGACGAAACAGCCGTCCAGTATTCCCAGATTTCCAGTGGTCCTGTAACCGATGTCAGATCACGATTAACTCCTGAAACCAATCAAATCCCTACAAACAGCCACTTGAATATTGGCAATCAGCTGTCAGGGAAATTTTATTATGAGAATAACTGATTACCTTAAATAATTTGAGGTTATGATGTTTTATAGTGACGTATATTCAGAGTCAATACTTTACACTAGACAGAAAAGGAAAGTTGTTTATTTAGTGCCAGAAATATACGACATATTTTTGGGAGAGGGGAAAACTGCAACCCCTTAAATAAGTGCCATTTCAAATCAATGAACAATGATATCCTCTGTCAAAGGACTTTTACTTCGTCCTAAGGCTAGGACGGAATCAATCATGAAATTTCACAATTTGAATTGAGTCTGTTTTACTGGTGTCCACAAAATATTTCGGTTCGTGACAAAATCCATCTTGAGACAAATAAATCATCGAAGCATACGCTTCTTCTAGATCGGAAATAGCCATTGACCAGTGAAGAAAATAAGAAAACAGTTTAGTGAAGATAATTTTCTTTCTCGACGACATCATCTTCAGAGGTTGTAATTTGTATTTACATTTACCGAAAATGTGTCGTCTATAATCAAGTACTAGGATGGGTGAAATTTGCTGCAACTACTCAGAAGTGTTTTCTAAAATGAAAAATTACGTAATAGTCAGTGGCAGAAATGGTTTGAAATTTGTTGTAGACAGACGTCATGAATACGAGATCTCATCATTTTATCATGGGGGGGGGGGGGATGATGGGGAAGAGAAGATTGAGAATCAAATAACTAGAAGCTGGAAAATTCCATAAAAACAATAGAGGAGATAAAGCAATCATTAAAAACCTTTTATCACAGCTGACTTATGGTTGGAATGAATCTGTAACAGCAGTTTAAGTGTGAATTGTTCTAGTTTTTATTTTCGATTACAGCTTGATTCCACACTGTATTTTTGGTACAAGTATGGAATTTTTACCATGGATATCGGTAGCCCATTTTCGCAGGCCGACCATAGATATCAGGTGTGCGTCGGCAGGGGATCGAACCTCGGACCATATGCATGGTCGGCGAGAGTCCTAACCACTGTACCACCGACGCAATTCAGGTTAACTAAACTCTTTAGCCAGCGATTTCAGTTATCAGTGTCCAGAACAGAGATATTACGGATTTCCTCGAATAATATCAATGCCTAATGAGAATGAATCATCATAAAATTTGGTAGTGAGTTGAAGTTTCATTTATTTATTTATTAACATAGCACACTGACAACCAGCTATTTTCATTCTTTATAAAACTATTTTCAATAATCACAGATTGCTTAGGAAATCAAAACAAGATTTCTCTCAACGTTTCACGGTTTACACCACAGCTTACTTAACAGAACTTCTCCGCCCTCCTCAAACATAAAAAATGCATATTATCATATAGTAGTGCATAAAATGGAGTCAGTCTGTATGAGTGAATATTTGAATGAATGTGATGATCCTCATTCACTTGTATTGTTATCGTCATTGTTTAGTAGTTGAAATATGCGTGTAAATGATATGTGTATTTGTGTTGAATATGGCATCGTAAACATGTTAATTCATCAGTGATAAATATGGTTATTGTTTGAAAGCTAAAGGGTTTCCGAATCTCCTTCATCTGATTTGTCAAATTGGAGTTTACCAGATAGGTTCACCCTTTCTCCTGTTTATTATATTACACGTAGTCAAAAGCTGCATTGCGCCAGAGGTCAACCCTTCCTTGTGTGAATAGACACCTCTTAGTATTTCAACATTGTCGAAATCAATCCTTGCCATACTCGAACTTTCTTCCGGTCCTTTAGTTCTAATTCATTCCCAATCAGACGCTATGTGCATAGTCTATGTTCATTCACTCTGACTTTCGCCTGTGTAGGCGCCCTCACATTCCAAACACTGTATTTTAAGAAATATTTCTTTCACCTGAATTATCGATCTCTCTCAAGAATTCGAAGGCTGGAAGTAGACTTCAACACCACAAGAAGCAGATACTCTTCGGATTTGTTTTTAGCTGTCTTTTGTGTATGGATGTAGTAACCTTGACACCGAAGGTTTATTAGTATTCTTCTTTGTCTGAGTGGAATATTTGTTGAACAAATGCTGTCTAGAAACCTTTTCAGATAGTCATTTCTTATTTTGTATGTCTCATTCTGTCTACCATCGATTCTATTCATAATACCTTAGCTTTGTTCAGTAGATTTAGAACTATTGAAACCTTCATGTTCATTGAATGATCAGATGGGAAGTTTAAATACTTGTTTGTGTGTGTGTGTTGGTTGGTTCTCAGTAAATCACGAAATTGAGTCTTCCTTGTGTTTGTCTTTTGAGAGGGTAATCTAATAAATTTACAGTTCCCTGATACTAACAGTTTGTATTTGTACACTTTGCACAGTTTGAAGTAGAATTTATGTGTTCTAGGGAGTTTTCTTGTTCAACTTCCTGAATGATGATAAATGTGTCACCATACCACATCATAAGTTAACAGAGAAAACTATTCAATGGATTTACTTCTAATACCGTGAAATGCAGGTAATTTAGAATTGGTGATTCCACTGAACCTTCATTTACCTGACATTATAACTACTCTTTAAAATTTTAAGTACTTAAATTCTGTATGATTCAGAAGCTGATATTGCCGCTTTATTAGTTTTGCCCACGAGAAAGATATCTATGTATTTTAGGTCCTCATTTGTTGACTTTAACTGCTTAGTCATTATATATATATATATATATATATATATATATATATATATATATATATATATATATATATATATATATATATATATATATATATATGGTTTGTATAGCCGATACATATGCGCTTAAAATAAACTAATTAAGGGTAATTTATGTCTACAAGGATTGATAAAATAACTTGCTACGAAATATTTACTGTCTACCAAAAATGTAGTAGATAACTATGAAACGGATTGTTCAGTGAACAAAATGTTTTTGCATTTCACTCGTTTTTCGGATGGTTTGCACAACATCTGTTGTTTAAAAAATTCATGTTAACAAAGTTATTTATATTCATCAGTATCAGTAAACAATTTCTTTGTTGTTTATTGTGACTACTGAACAAACAGGCTGACAGAGTTTCGTTTTACAGATTTATTAGTATGTTTGTTAGAAATTAATACATCCTAAAAAAATTCCTGAGACTTGAAATTTGCAGGAGATTAAATGATTTTTAAGCAGAATAAGTGGCAGATCAGATTTACTGAGGAAACCTAGAAAACCTGGACACTCTTTGTTTTTGTCCGCGCTTGTTTATCGCTTCCGTCAATCACTTCATGTGAAATAGTGTAGAAACCGTTCAGATTACTGGCAATCACATCATCGATGCGTATCTGGGATCCCAACAGTCTTGTTATAAGCAAAAGTGATACAGTTTTCTTTGGAATTAATCAAATTTTCCAAAAACTTGAAGTCGGAATAAAAAGTTGTGACCACGGAGGTCGATCGTGTGTCGGTAGCACAGCGTTAGAATGATCACCAACTACGCATATGGTCCGGGGTCCGATTCCCGGCTGACGCACTCCTTTACCACGCTAAGTCAGTAGTAAGATTGGTAAAGAGGGAAGGTTGGGCATGACGCTAGCGAGCCCAGCCCGTAAAGATAAACACCACTGCTACCAAAATCTCAAGTTTTTAACTTGAAGCCCTATTTTCCACTGGGGACGTAAAGGAATAAAAGAAAACGGAGATCGATCGGACTGGATGTCAGAACAGCTACCTACCGGTAAAATAAGTTGTTAATGATACTATATTGCGAATTAACAGAAGTCAGAACTCATAGGATGTTGAATACCAATCCACTCTCATTTGAAAATCTAGTTTACCAGTGAAGTGAATAGCAAAGGGGACCTATAACTTTTTGTGCATCATAGCCAAGAATAATATAATTTTAAACATTTTCTATCAAAAGTCACTAGTCAATCATCATACGCTTTTACTATCATTTGTCCGTTCAGCATTCCAAAAGAATTAGATTATTTACGGTTAGGATATTTAAAATGAAGTGCGGAAAGGGAATATAGAGTAGATATAGAGAAGCATAATGATTGATTCTCAGTCCACTTAAATAACATTCCTTCACCACATACTCAAGTGTAATTAAAAGTACTTATTTTCCAACATATTCCAGTTTAAAATTAAGCATTATTCATTTCAATACTAATTATCCTTAAATTCAATTTCCAAAACGCCCACCCGAATTGATCAGAAATATTTAAATACCTTGCGAGGTTGGAAAAATGGATAAAAAACATTTCACTGATGATAATTAGTTTCCTTTTAAACCAACATCAGCCAAATAGGTATTGGAAACAAAGTGCCACTAGTAATTCGATTGGTAAGTATTCGATATCCCATAAGTACAAGAAAAATAGTGCAAATTAGTAAAAATTAGAAGATATGGGTAATTAAGCTGTCATCAAGTTACTAGCACATCTGGATGCTTTCATTTCTCTTTCATACAAGATATAGTTATGTAGTTCTAATATTAAGACGATACGAATTGCTAATTCTCCTTTCTTGTAAATAATCCGGATAAACAACATGTCAGAAATGTCTCCTAAACAGAAAGAGAATTTAACATCTGAAATGCAATGAAGATGGTATCAATCTAAGACCGTTCTCTTGTTTCTATGATTTTAGTTCAACTCAGTACATTGTTACCTAATTTATTAGTCACTCTGCATCTAATGCATATCTCGTCTTTATTACGTATCTCCTTTACCATTGTATGCATGCATTTATTTTGTTTAAACTTGAACTGCCTGTGTAAAAACTATATAAGGGCAATTTTCTGAGCACTGTTCGCTAATTGTGGAACTTTCTGTCAACCGACAACATGTAAAATTTGCAAGTATGTTAAAACTTTTCTGCACGTAAGTCTCATAACTTATTTAGACTGTGAGCAGCTGATGAGAAGCCAACTAAGTAAATGATGGTACCATATTATTCTGCACAAACCACTGTGTTGTTCTTGCTTTATTCAAATTCATCAAAGAGAATAAATGCATGAAGTTTCTCAACTCATTCTTGTTGGTATGAGATGGTTGGAAGCCATCACCTGGAAGCCTTGGAACTAGGTTTCGTGATAGTTGGCGATTGTCAAGTCACTCTTGTGGGATCTGTTTCAACATAAATTCTACTGTTTACTATAGTACTTTGATGAATTATGGGAAAACATTCATGTATACCATATACTTCCGACAGTCTAAATTAAAAACTGAACAGAACTTAATTTGAAAACCTAGTTACATGAAGTTATTTTATGAGATTACAGTTAGCATTATGCAAATGGAAACAAGAATGAATTAACTGCTACAAGGGAAGTCATCTACTGCAATAGGTATATGTTATATATATATATATATATATATATATATATATATATGGACGGTACTGAAGAAGAGACTAAATTAAATGTTAAGTACCAAAGATTGACTTTCTCCTTTATCTTGTCGCATCCTGGGGATGCTAGGGAAATATATCTTCTGACATCCCACATACAGAAGTTAAAGCACTGGTAGATATAATACAGTCAGTTTCTATTTCACCCATTTATTATTCCCTGGGCTGCTTAAAAATACTTTTGCATTGCCTAGAACTCTTAAAATTGTTAGTTAGGTGAGTTGCATGTCTTCAAGGCAACTCATTAATATTGCTGTTAACAGGTAACTGAACACTTGCAACAAACTGGCTAGGAATTTTATTGGACTCTAAGCATCCTACTTATTCGCAACTTTAACATTGCATATCCTAGTGCAGGACAAGTCGGAATTTCAAAAGACATCTATACAACTAAATATAAAAAAGCAAACATGGCTATTCGATATGGATTATATGGGAAAAAAGTTAATAAATTCACATTGGATAAGCAGCTACCTCTACTCTTCCCATCATCAATGTACTGATATCAATATTCCTAATACTTTTATAATTCATACTTTTATAATTTCCTTTTTCAACGACCATATCTCACAAACAAAACCAGGTTAAAGCAAACTGCTACGCGCCACACACGTCACTTGAAAGATAGCTGGATACCACATCTAAGTTGAAAATAACGTAAGTTGGAAAATGACATACACGCCTTGTGTATCCTTGCTGAGATTTCCTCGATAACCAGTCTATCGGGACTGATGCCACTCCCCGAATAAGTGAAGTGGTCAACACGCGCAACCACTTCACTCTATATACTTAAAATTGAAGGCTGTAGAGACTAGTCGTGCAACACCATCTGACATTTGATATGTATGAATTATATACCAAGAATATCACATTTCTGTTCAAAAGACTGCATTTTGTTAGCGTCTTAATCCAGGACTATATCACCTGAATACTTATTCAACTGCGAAATGTCTGGTAGAACTCCTACAGCTCTTTGGAAGCAAATTTCAAGCTACTCCCCCTCGTGCAATGTTTGGATTCGCCGACTGCATTAAAAAAGTGAAAATAGGTGAAAAATCCATTATAACCATTAATGTCAAGTCTTTCTTCACAAATTTCCCCTATTGTGGAGACGATTCGCTTCCTACGCAAGCAATTGGAAGGCAACAAATTGAACAGTAGAATACCGGCATTCAGGTTAAAAGGACTTCTATTTAGCTGCATTCTGAATGTCCAGTTCGAATTCGGTGGTGTTATTTATGGATAATAAGATGATGTAGCTATATGGTCGCCATTATGACAAGGACTTGCACCTACATTAAGATTGGTATTCTCTGATCTGTCTGTCTGTTTTCGACATAGAACTTTGCACAAATGTGCGGAAGTTCAAGTCGTCACATTCCGTGTAGCACGCGAAGCAAGAGAAGAAAGTACAAGAAACATTGTCTAAAGCAAGGTCAAAATGTGTCAATACGGAGTGCTGTGACTGAACATATTTCACAGCAGCCTACAGAGTCAAAAGAAGCCTCCAGAAAGCTATATTCGCGCACATTTTGCAATGCTGGAGGTTGACTAATACAGGAAAAACACTGATTTGTACACACAGGAGAAACTTCTACCCCCTGTCCTATCTTGGATTTAATTCAGTATTTCGTTTTTAATGCTTCCTTCTCTGTCTGTCTGGATTCAACAAAGAACTTGGCACCAAAGTGCAGCGGTTCGAGTTGCCACCTTCCAAATAGCACACAGAGGTAGACAAAAAGATGAGTGAAGAGAATTAATACAGTCTGACAAGTATAAGAGTGAAACAGAATGGGTAATGGTAGAAAGGAATATGAAAGATTACAGAGACTGAATACATCTGCGCCACTGACAACGATTTTGAGCCATGTCACCTATTGTCTCCAGCCATTGATTCCTGGAGTCCTGAGGGCCCCAACCCGGGAGTCTGCATCTCCCTACCTGACTCAGTTTAACTGTCAAGGATTTCATGGATTGATGAGGCCATGTTTTTGTTTGGCCACCACTGGCTCTTTTCCAACCTGCACCTATCTCAGCTAGTAATGCTCGTCGGGGGAGGCGATGGTTAGGCATGCGCAGCACGTGACCTAGCCATCTTAGTCTATGTAACTTTATAGCCTCGTCGATTGATTTTCCCTCTTTGCCCAACACTCTACGCCTAACCTCAACATTACTTACCTTATTAAACCACCTAACGTGAGACAGAGATCGCAGACATCTATGATCGAAAGCAGTCAACCTTTTCATGTCTTCAACGCGTATTGGCCATGTTTCAGAGCCATAGAGAAGGACGGAGCGAACTGCAGCTGAGCAGTACACACGTCCCTTGGTTGATAACCGGATGTCACGCCTACGCCAGAGATGGTGTAAGTCAGCGAAAGCAGCTCGAGCTTTTCGGATCCGTGCTGAGATTTCATCGCCAATCAGTCCGTTGGTGCTAATACAACTTCCCAAATAGGTGAAGTGGTCAACATGTTCTATCACTTCACTCCCTATCACTAAGTTAGGAGTTGACGTGGTCCAGTCCTGTAGCAGCATCTTACATTTTGTAGGGGCGAATCGCATGCCAAACATACGAAGATTGCTGCTCAAGGTGTTCAGAAGACTCTGCATTTTGTCAGCATCCTCCCCTAACAGGACTATGTCATCTGCATATTCTAAGTCCATAAGACTATTATCCCCTGGTAACAAGTCGATTCCTAAGTCATTACGTTTAGTTAAGGATACTTAATGCTTCCTTGCATTTTTTGTATCACATTTGTTAACACCACTTTCTACACTAACTTTCCGTTTACTGTGTCCATCTACTACACAATATATTTTGACAGCTATCGCTGTGCTCTTTCACTAACACTAAGTTTAAACTTAATAATTTCCACTCCCTTAGTTACAATATGATTAGTCTTCAATATTTTGGAGTATTGTGGTGAGGTACAGTGTTCCAAACTGATTTATTTTACTGCTGTGATTGACATACTGAAGGCAAACACAAGAGCAATTATATATATATATATATATATATATATATATATCTTCGTCTGAGCCAAAAGCCTACCTATTTTTTACAAGATTTTTCCCGAGCACCACACAGTCTACCCATGATTGTTAAACGTAGTTTTAGATACTATGTTAGTCGAACGAATCTCCCCGTGAATATTACAGGAAGACTTATATCCCTTAGTACACACTGAGACAATCAATGATTCGCAGCAGTATCATGTTCCCTTACACTATCTAACATCATAGTTCATCACGCCCATCCTTAAACACCTCTGGAGTCAAGTCCAGATGCTTGTACAATTGTAGTTATGGTTAGAGGACCAATGTCTACATCCAACACAGGTTTTGGTTGCTGTGCAAATTCAGCGTGGTTGTATGCCAGTCGAACTACTCCTCAAAGTGTTTCATTCGACGTTCCAGTCGTCTATCATGGATGGTAATTAAAGTGCCATCCATCTCTTTCATTTCTGTCGCCAACAACCAATCAATGTCAGCTTTCGTTGCTCTTCATGTTCAGAGCCTGTCAAAATTCGTCCCACGTCTGTCAGTTCGGATAAAACAACAGAAACCTACTGGGATTTACCAACGTTTGGTTGCAAGTTACGAACAACCACTGCTTCTACTACTGACTGGATATGACACCCGACTTCCTGAGGATGCGCACTGCTGTAATACTCGGACACGTAATTAGTTATTTCTTCCCTAGATGAAGTTTTTTTGTTTCTATCAATCCAGGGGCAATCCGTTTCATAGCTGTTGACTTCTTAGGTTCGTCCAGTAGTAGGCATACACGTACACGAAATAGTGACTGAAGTCTATGTAGGTCTTCCAGAAACAGTGACAAACTCCTACCAACTCTCTCCATTTATAAGTGATACCTGCACGGCTAGGCAATGTCTCTTCTTACGTTTGAAATTGGTGCTGACTACGGACAGATGATTGTCAGAAGATACCTGTAGAAGACCACCAACGTTGCCACTTGATTGACATGGGTCAATGATGCCAGCAGTACTTTTTTCTGACTGAAGCAGCTTCCCTACTAGAGCATTGATGTCCACTGAAAAGTTAAGTGTTTCGCTCTTTGGAGCTAACTTGATAAAACTCATTCTTTACTTCTTGTGCAGTCAGTAAGGGTAAGAAGAGATTGCAAAAAGACATCGGTGGGGACCGTCCAGCTGGACAGCACACAAACTAGTATCTACTAGAATTCAATTGAGAAGGAACTACGTTTGCCTTAGCACCCGATAGTGAGATGGTGGGTAGTTAAGAAATTCTTGTGTGCTGATGGAAGTGTCCGGGAGGCTATTACTTCCCAGTTGCCCAAGCGGTGGAAGTAGACTTCTTGGATTACCTGAAACAGAAGGAACACTAGTATCTTGTGATGGTATAATCTAGGGGACAACTGCATGACGTCAGTGACAGACGGTCTGTTTGATTAGGATTTCGTGGTGGTGTCCGTATGGAGTCCTTACCACTAGCTACGAACCGCCTCAAAATAAGTCTGAATGTGCAATTTTCAGGGTCGACTTTTTCAAGCCGCTTCCTGAGGAATGGAGAGGCAACATTGATCGTCTGTGGAAGACACCTCGTCGCTCTTGTATCCTGATTGGTCAGTAGTACTACATCGAACACAGGTCCCCCAACATAAAGTCCTTTCTGGCGTGATAGAACCTCAAGAACATTTGGTGCAGTCAGCGTCGTTTGTTAAGTCATTGCAATTGCAACCACCACGTCCAGCCATTGATGGAAGTGGGACTCGAATCCATGCCCTTTGCATTATAAGGTCTCGCACGGTTAGATTCTGAGTAGAATAGCCTGGTTAGTACAACGTACTCTTTCACCATCGTTTCAAAACCAAACACTGATACAGCACCTCCCGACTACCAGAGGCGAATCTCGTCTTCAGATTAAGAAATATGGAGGATAGTCGAATACAGATAACGCGGCCGAATGACCTTGAGTCAATCAACCATATACTTCCAGGCAAAATTTTAGTATAAAAAGTATACTTAGAAGACATAAATATTCATAATAAAAATGAATCATACAGTGTATATGTCTAATATTCTTCTTCTTCTTTACTTCGGCTATCTCCTACGGGAGGATGAACCGGCTTCATGAACATCTCGAATGTTTGTAAGAGAGTTGATGAAGTTTCATGGGAATTGGGTACGAGTGATGTCCCCAGCATCGCTCGGCCTTTTGTTTGAGAGTGCAGCTCTAGACTTTACACAACCAAGTGTGACCCACAAGGCAGTAGGAGTGGAGTAGGGAGTCCACTATCCATTGGCAGCCGGTGACCGGAGTCCAGTTCATACGCCTTTTTGAATGGGGCCAGACATCCAGGGCATCCAATAAGCCTTTTGTCCATACGTCTGCCGGTGAACTCCATACGCCAGTCGTTGGAGGTTTGGAATCAGGGTTTAGCCATCTCCCCTAGACTGTCAACCCGGTGAAGAGCGCCGGGCATCTGCTTTTGCCCTCTTACTTCGGTGAAATAAACACCTCCACCACGTGAAGGCAGTGAGTAGGACTTCCTCAGGAGAGGCTATGTAAGACGCACGGTCATATGAGAGCATTTGAAGAGGTGTACAGAGGGGTGGCCAACCCGCAGCGCAAGACACCCACCCCCGACCATCCTGAGGCTTTGGAGGCTTATATTCTGCAAGGACGGGTCCCATTTTTTCATAGAAATGGTTATAGACATATACTATTTCAGTCCGTTTGTTGAAATGCCCAAAATCTTTCAACACAATTTGTATGAGTACCAGTTTTCGGACCACTAATCCTGATGGATTATTCACTTTAAGATGAATGTATCCTGATGGCGATAGTCACAACGCTCAGCATTTCAAACGGATTTTGCCCATAATCTTCGTTGCAAGTTTCACCCGAACTTACAACGATGACCATGAAAAGCATCCTCTGGTAATGTTGAGCAGTCTGATCGGTTGGCTGAAGGTCATTCGGTCGTGGTATCAATTACTTACTCTTGAAGAGATATGCTAGGTCTCCGACGTCAGAGCTTGTCGAAGCGTATAGATACGCACGACATCCCTTGGTCCAGGTATGGAGCATATCCAATTCTATGGGTCTTTTTCCAGAGCTCCACCCAGTTTTCACGGGACTGAAACCTAGAAACTTGAATATTTCATCAATCTGTGATTACGACAGGAAGATCTGTTTCCTTTCTTTTAAACTGAGACTGCAAACAATCTACACTAATTATGAGGTTATCCCAGATTGTCATACACTATCAAGTACCTTGGTTCACACAATCGACAGACCATTAACGTCACTTTTTCACACCTCTGGAGTCATACTGCATACATGCCCAATCACCGCCTTCCGGAGTGACTAATGTTAGAAAAGGTAGGATACGCTTGGAAAAGAAAAGCGTAAGACACTCATATAGTAAGGATAAATTATGACAGCCACCACATAACCTTGTGCAAACAGTCAAAATAAAGGTCAGTAAAGACGCAAGTTTGTTGATGCATTGCATGTTTGGACAGCCTATTCGGACGATTTCGCACTATGCTAATCCTAACCTATCACTTAATTTTAATTATCCTTATCCCTAACAGCTAACTTCACACATTAAAAATAAAGTCAGACCGACAGAAAACTATTGAAGCAAAACTCGCACTCTATTCACGACTAGTGACATGATTATTTTCACATTGGTGGCTTCTACAGTTCATGTTCACCACTTATATCAAGACACTGATGCTTGGTGAGCCATATCAGTGGATAATGGAACACCTAGTCAGTGTTGGGGAACCTGAGAATTAATAGAGTTAACCACCCTTGGTGACATGGTTCATAATCGTACAAAGTGCAGGTGAATTCACCGTTACCATCCGGTTTTTGAAGATCCTTGCTAACCTTCAACTAATCGTTCTTCCTCTAGTATATTCTCGTTTATTGTGTTTTCGTTATACTTTCTTTTACTTTTGTCTTTTTCCGAAGTGTTCTGACTTCAACTAGAGAATTTTTAAAGTCCTACTGTTGTATTCAAGCCAGTAATTGTATCTCCATCGTTATATAAACATTTTTAGGACTGATAATATAATTTATCTACTGTATTTCTTTGGTGCAGATAAATAAGTGCTGTGCTAGTTAGACCAACCTTCAGTTAAAAGAAAAAGTGAGATATATCAAACACTCTTTAATTTCTACAACGAAAGTATGTTTTGGCAATAAGAATAAAGAGTGAACAAAATGCACTCTAAAAAGTAAATGATCACTATTCTAATACAAACTAAATCAAAATAGAAACGAAAATGCTACTTAATACAACAAAAAGGAACAAAAATAAACGTTGCAATAAATAAATAAGTACCGGGACGCACTACAAAAACTACTGTATATATTATGATTAATAAGTACACAAGTGAAAAGTGAAATTACTAATCGAATACTATAAAACTAACTATGGCACATTAATCTGCAGTATGCAGTGAACCGGAAAGACAAATGCAAAAATTGAATTAAGGAAAGACTATTTTGCTGACATGAAAATGAAATGAGCAACTAATTAGTCTAGTCTTGTATCGCATTTGAAAAATAATTTTTAAATTATCACTAGCTATCACAAAACTGAAGAAAATTATGAATATCAATTTCAAATAAAGAAACTGTTGTTTACAGGTCAGTAAGAGAAATATTATAAATTATTGTAGCAATTTGTAAGGCAGGAAAATTACTGACATGATAATCATAAAAGATGATGGGACCAATTAAGAAACGGAACCAAAGACTGTATTTACTTGTAAACGTTAAGAGATACCTATTCTGTGTTTAATCTGGGAACAGAATTCGGTGTAAGAGATGAAGAGTAGTGCTACATAAAAAATAAGTAGTAAAGTCTACTTTTCTAAACAACGTGAAATGCTGCTACCTAAAGAGTGAGTAGAGGCACCTTTTGAGGAGGGTTGACTGATTTTTTTAAACATTCAAAGACCACAACTTGTATCATACACACAGATCAGTCAAAAAAGTACTTATAACCGTGGATTTGTTGGATGTTTAGGGAACGATTTCCATGCAGAAAGTAGAAAATCTCTAAGTATTTGATATTGGCTAGAGCTAATAGTTTCTTTGGTAGCAGATAATAATGTTCGGTTATTTGTAGACAGTGTTGCATTGTCAGGGGTTGGTTTTCTCACCACCTGAGAATTTTTGGGAGGGCTAGTTGGGAATGGGTCGCTATATACAGATTTCTGAGACGACTGATTATGCACTTCAGAACGAAGGTGAGAATTAGGTATAGATTTAGAACTATTTGGATTGTTAGGTATATAAGATGAACCGTAATTCACATCATTTGATTTTCTGCACACAGTTTCTCGAGGATTTGCAGATCTAGTTGTATGTGCAGAGTAAGACTGTAGTCTGACCGGTGCGTTAAGATATGGTCTGTTACGCTGCACAGACTGCCTAAAAGTGCTCCCACCTGAACGGTTTGTACGTGTCTGATGGGGTGCACCAATGTTGCTTACGGAGTGTGTAGAAGAGCATTTTGGCAGGCAAGAACTAGAGTCTCGGTTGTTAATGGACTGTTCCGGATAACTAGATTTGTGGCTAACAAGTTTTGACTGTTGTTGCTGTTGTTTGCGTCTCATTCTTTTATTGGTCACAACAGTAAAATCTTCGTCAGCAGTAATAGATTCCCCATCAACATAACTAACTGGGAAGTAACAAGAACCAGTCAGTGAATGAGACGGATTTGAATGAGTGCTTATAACCCCTGCTGATGTCGATAATTCGCTATTGTCATAGTCACTTAAAGAATTCCCTTGGTTTGTTTCCATATCAGTAGTCTCCATCGACGATTGGTGTTTTACTTCCGATGTGCTTTCATCAGAAGAGTTAGATTTGATTAGATCATGATGTCGAGATTCAGCTTTTTCACACGTTCTTTCAGTACTGTTTTCAGAGAAAGAATTAGATTCCCTGGGTGAAACATTATCTCCGTCAGCAGATTTGTGTTGAGCGGCTTTTTTATTACCTGGTCGTTTACTTCGAACATGGGTCTTGTCTGTGAGATGACTCCCACAGCAGGATTCTATGTTTAGTGTTGAGCCACTGTCAGGGAACACGCCACCATCTAATTTTACAGAATATGAATCGTTCGGTAAACCACAAAATCCGGTATCTGCTTCGGGATTGGCGTCAGCGACCGCTTCTTGATTATTCAGGACTGGCAACGTCGAATTAGGAGTAAGCTTTTCACTGACATTTGAAGGGTCTCCCTAAAATAAAAAACACACACGGGCCTGTCTCGAAAGAATTGACTAACTGACTAAGCTAATATAATAAACATTAGAAATTAAGTGAATATTTGTGGAAGCGCTACATATGAGACTGCTTGTTCGACAAATACCCAAAACTCATATCTGTAGCATTTAAGTGCAACCACTGCAAAAGCGCAGCTAGTGAATCCATTGGCTATTGTTTGACGCCCAACTTCTCGACATGATAGACGTTCAGCTTTAGGGAAACACTAGGACTAATTAATGTAGTACAAGCAAGATGAAAGGTGCCTACTATCCTGCCCTCAATAGCCATTTGATGCAGTCCCAATAAGCCTCCGTAAAATTAAATACGTTTGAAGAATAACTCCATTATCAAGGTACCTTGATATGAATATGAGCAATAAATTGTGCTAGAAACGTCATCAATAAACATTACTGTATAACAGTGAGACTTTATCAAAATAAGTTTTACCCATAATGGAATAATACTCTACCACAGTGCACAAGTTTTATTCTTATATCAACGTTTGAAGAAAGTGGTTTAAGACTGGCGTTGATGCGGTTGGTTAGAATGAACGATTTAATCGAAAAGCAGTGTATTCCTTAATAAATGTTTAACGGCATCATTATTACAAGACCAACCCAGTTTCTAACAATATTGTAGATATTTAACTACACCACTATTGTTTATAGCCAGGTGAAGTTGGTATCCGACAAGAGGGTTGCAAACTATTGACGAGGGTTTAGTATTTCAACCGTCCACTCAGATGATGTATCTCCCTTGTATTTTGAACTGAACGATTACTAATGACAAACCTAACTCCGTCATTATAAGTGTATTAGCATTTTAAATTCGCCCACGCCCTAATAACACCAATCTCCCCATATGCCCGAATTAGTGCAATAAATCCAATTCATTAATGTCGGTTAAATAATCGTGCTTAAGGCATACAGAAGTGCCGTACAAAAATTAATAATCAACAGTGCAAAATTCGATCATAAAAATGTAATGTACATGATAACCAATGGAGAACTTACAGTTGCAACTGATGACAACTCCACAAACTGTGAATTAACTACTATAACTATATAGATTAAAAAGTTTTCGTACCTTTATCAGAGTTGGGTGAAATTTTTTCATCACAATGTGTTTGCGAAACACACAGACCTGATGTGAGTGGTATGGACAACATTGCATCTCTATTCATCGACAGATCTGTAAGGTTCGCAATCAAACTCCCAGTAGACGAGTAGGTTTGGCGCAATATTGGACCAGGAAGGGGATACGCAGACACACGTTCTAAAAGGCGTAAGGAGTTTTGTGAAGATATTGAACGAGAAGTGATTCGCGGTATGTTATCACCAAGTTTACTCTTAAGTGAGCGAATTCTTGACTTAACTGGGATGCACTCATCGTACAACCTGTCTATCGGATAAGCACAAGCTTTCGATGATACTTCCGATAATATCGTTTTCGGAATATGACCATTACTTCCACAGCCATCAAGTATTATGGGATTGTGAGTGGATCTACAGTTTGGGGAAATAGCCGCCAGTCGTTTTCTAAGTTCATTAAGAGTTGGGGAGGATACTCGTGGAGTCTTAACCTCTTCTGTGTCTGTTATTTCTACTTCCTCATCAAAAATATGACTACATTTTGAAAAGTAGGAATCAGTAGCACTGTTCGGCATATTATCACCGCCTATGAAATCTCTTTGTCCATCATCCTTAGGAGAGCGTATTCCATTACATTTGGATATTGCATGAAAAGATCCACAGCCATCGATATCAAGGAATGAAGTGGGCAGACTCTCATAAGTTGCTACAGTAGTCCCATTCATTATCAACGCCAACGTGAAATCACACAAACTAGGCGCGCGACCAAACAACTGCGACACTGGAACCTCAACACACAGAGGTTTAAATACATGCAATGAAACAAACCGTGACCAGTACTGAAAACAATACTCAATCTTACGGTTTTAAGAATGAAAGATAACATATCCAAATTCAATTACTCTGAAAAATAGCAGTCCAAAACGAAAGCACCTAATGAACGCAATAATGACCTTGAGAAACCAGTCAAGGGAAACCGTAGTATAGAGGCACAATTATGGGCGCTGTAGATGGATTGCGTGCCGAATTTCACCCAAATCTAGAATTTAATTACTACTTAAACAACAGGCTCATTGGAAGGGAGTAAACTTGCGACCAGCTGTTATCCCTAGGCTATATTCACGACTTGGTCAGCTACGTAATAGATTTCGTTAATCTTCTCGATGGGAATCACACAGATTCCTTGAAGATTTTCAAGAGAGGTTGATGAGTGAAAAAACGATGATTTGCAGTTATTTCAACGAGCTTTCTTACCGAAACTGGTTCAACTTGACTATGAGGAATCCTATGGGAAGTTCAAAAGTTTTCTTGGAACATGTACAAGTACGTTACCCAACATAACTACATTTTAACATTGCACTACATTTATATAAATGTTTCTCGTAAATTACGCACACCAACTTGGGACGCATCTGATAGGTCGACGGAGATTTGACAAGGTCCTCAGAAGGTAGTTTCACTTTGGGCTGCTGTAGTTTACAGTCACTCTAAATTCAAGGTCGTGATTGGCTCCGTTCCGAGTTGTTGTATGTTTTCGTGCTATAGTTTTCCGTTGAGATCCACAGGGTTTTCTACGTTTTGCATACTTTAACGTGTCGAGGTCAGTTTCTGTCACTGGATGCTATTATAAGCTTATGTTAAGTCAGAAGTTCATAGATATTGAGTTGAACAGCGACCACGGTAAAATTGCAGTCACTAGGATACTTCGTGGATAATAGGTTGAAAAGCAAACTGTTCATGGGACGAAATGAAATTTAATTACAGTCTAGTTAATCTCTTAAGCGTTGGTACTGTATAGGTGGTGGAACCTACTAGTCATATTTATTTAGGATATACTGGGAACAAGTAACCTTCGGCCGATAACATATAGTAAATAAGACACAGATGACTCCAATTTCAAACTCACTAAGAAGCTTTTTTCATCATGAAATAATTAACTCTCGCTCTCAGGCATGCGGATGGGAAGGATGTACAACAACAATTTAGGCGTATACGTTTACATTTTAAAGGCATACAGAGGAAAGATGATAATGCTGAAATTTTTACAAGAATGAATGATTAATAGGGACGCATCGTGTTCCCTATGTAGTCTGCGGTTAATTTAGCAATAAAAAGCTCAACCTCCTAGCAAAATTTTTACTTCCCTCAGATCAGCATCAGGACTTCCTTGGCCAAGGCTGGCAAGGAGACTTCTAAACTTTTCATAAGCATTGCAAGATATATTGCTTGGTTACGGTGCTAACCTGGTGTCACGCGGCATGTTGTCCGAGGTGTTACATTATAATATCCATCTTTCGTTATTCTCGGAATGTCCAAGATTAATATTTAAGGGAAGGGGACACACCGCAGTCCATATATGAATGCAAAAATGCCATGACGACATCCGCACATGACAAATTATTTTCGCAGTATGTCCAACATGAGCATCTTGCTTGACTCCTGTTTACGAAGGTATGAATATCTTCTACGTGAGTGACTAAGGTCGGGGATATTGAAAGAAAGAGGAATTTACGCCTTTGCAAATCCAAAACAACTTTTTTCAGAGGGAAGGGTGTTGGAAGCCATAACAGGTTCCGGCAAGGTATACACCTCGGGAAGGTTATAAATTATCTCCAAACTTACATCGCTGTTACAACATCTGCAGAGCATCTACTGGCCCTCACGTAGTTTACTTATAGTTGTGTGGCCATTCTATCCCTATATCTTTCATAGGGTAAGTTCCAATGAATAACCTTTACGCAAATACCTTTTTAACTGTCTGTAAGCACTCTCCACTCTGTTGCTAGTATCGTTTCCCATACTGGCGGTGAACTCGTTGTGTGGCGCAGCCCAATATATTCTAGTACTGACCCAGCTGCAGTGCCTATCACCTACCAGTCATAACTACTTGTGTATGAGCAAACCACTTCTTAAAACGTTGTTTTTGAGACTGCTTTGCTTATTTTTATTATTTAGAATGAAAATTAACCTTCTCAGAAAGCCTGCCACGCGTAGAAAGGACATAAAACAACACTGAACATAGGAAGTCCTTCCACTAGAGCAATCATCTGTGCAGCTGAACAGTCGATAGTAAATGGTAATGACTTGCATGTCAAAGAAATTATACATAAGTTCCTATTGTTACAAAGACGCTCCGAAACGATAAATACTATGTACTTTCTTCGACTTTAAATCCGAAACACCAGTGTCGTAAGAAGGAAGTTATATTGTTTGGCAATTAAAGTTGAGAAGATTACAAGTCTACAAACAAATGTTTAATACAAATTTATTATGTACTTTTATGTGTTTTTGATCGTTTTCGTCCAACTTTTACACGACCGAACTATTTGGGTCTTCCAGTTGCCCACCAATGGCTACCAGTTCCAAAAAACGTTCAATTTTCTCCTCCATTGACACACATATGTATATATATCTTTATAAATTCGGAACCAATTTGCGCCCAGAGGAATCTGATTTGCCGATACAAGTTCGTCTGAAGTTGGTATCTGTTCTTTACTCTCCTTTTCCAGTCTCACAATATCATCCACAACAGGCTCTATACCATCCTCATCTAAACGGGAGCTGATTTTTATGAATTTTCTTTGTAAGAGAACGGGTAATCCCTCAGCCAAGCACAGAACTAGATTTTGATTCATGCACACAATTAAGAGACACGAGAGCATTTCTGTACACCACTAAATTACACAAAAACTCTACGACTTCTTGGGAGTTATCCTTTAACCGCACCCAATTATATTTAATGTCCTCAAAAACACCACGGGATATCATAAATGGCTTTCCAAAACTTTGACGTAATATCCTCATAGCTTCAGTGAATCCTTCGTTAGGGGGCGTAAACTTGCAGCACTGTATGACACTCACAGAGGCTCCAGTGCGTCACCTCAACAAATACTGCAGCTTTCTTTCGTCATTTATTACAAAACCACTCAACATGACTTCAAACTATTTTACAAACTGTGGATATTCTTCTGGGATTCCATCAAAATATAAAGGCTCAAATCTTGGAAGTTTAAAACCCCTACTATAACTGGACGGCGAAACTAAACACAATTTTTATCGTGCTGAGCATCATACACCTCATTACAAATAGCAGGCAACTCATCATTACTTACCTTCCTGTCTGCTTCCAGAAGGCTTCGTCCTTTCTTTGGCCAAGGCTTTATTGAAAGTTACCAAACGATTCAGAAAAGCTCCTAACAACACTCCTCCAAAGAAAACTTGTAGACACCAGGAAAGACGAGTAGCCAACAAATACAAAGTATAATTCCAGGAGATATCAGAAATTGTCAATCAACAGGGCTCACTGCGCCGGACCTCACGCTGTCCCAGGAAGACCTTCAGAGACACTTTGTAATAACCAAAGCGAAAAAACCAGCTCGCAGATTGGTGACTCGAGAATCCTTTATTCTTAGGCAAATATGTAACCAACAATAAGGTTATTACACACAAGGTCTAAGAATAAATGTTATAACAACAAATCACGATAATACTTCTGATAGCTTTTCATCTTCCACTGAAAAGCGAACGATGAAACGATGATTGCTGGATTGATGACTCCCTCGAAAAATTGGAGGAGTTGGGTTTGAGCAAACAACCATGAATTGATCGTTCAATCTTCAACTACATTGACAGCTGCCGTCATGTCATGTATGTGAGGCAGTGGATAGCGATCAGGGGTTAATTTGGTGTTCACTCACCGGTAATCACCAGTGGAAAGCCAGTTGCTGCTATCTTTTTCCGGTACCGTATGCAGTGGTGATGCCCATGGGTTATTTGATGGTCGAATTATGCCAAGGGTAAGCGTCTGGTCAAAATCATTTCTGGCGAGTCGTAATTTGTCAAGAGGAAGTTGTCGTGCTTTGGGTGCAACGGGTACCCTTAGGTTGTGATGTGATGCATAATATTACTGGGCGTGCACGGCATATCAATTGAGGGGCCCTCAAGTTCCCAGTACTTGTCAACAGTCGACTGAGAAGTTGGAAGAACTGTCACGCTCTTCTTAGCCAGTGAAAAGCCATGACCTATGTAGGTGATTCCTTTAATAGACAGTCTAGTGGTACCGTCTATCAGTCGTTTTCGGCGGACAATTACGAGTAAGTCATAACGGTTGGGTAGGTTTGCACCAATGGTAGGCATAGTGACGTCAGCAGGAAAAAACCACTTGATAGTTTTAGATAGAGGTATTTCCTATCGAAGGCTGCAGTAGGTTTCGCATTAGCAGTCTGTAAGTTGAAAGTAGGTTCCTCTATGGCAGAAAAGACGACTTCAGCGCCCGTGTCGACTAAATACCAGGTTTAACTGACTTCATCCTAAATGTAAACCAGATGACTGCTGCCACAAAAGCTTCCCAGCAGGATAGTTTCTCAGGGACTTTGGGTCTTCGTCACCTTGTAGCTTCCTGGCATTAAACATTATGATACCAATGCTAGCGCGCGTTCTTAGGTGGGCGTGGTTTAGATTTCGACTGACTATGTCAGTTTCCACATTGAGGGAAAATCTGTCAATGTGAGGTCTGTTTGACCTAGGTAGTCACTTGACAGATTTGCATAAGTCTGCCACTTCATCGTCACTCCTCGAAGGCTGTTTACCGATCCAGCATATTTCAATGACTGGCCGTCACAATATTTCTGGAATTCTCCCAGTCAAAGTAGCTAAGTCGCCCGTGACGAAAACTTAAAATGTCACAAGCAGGGTCTTCACTGCCCATGGAAACCTAGATAAGAATAACTAACTGCCTGGCCGATAACTTTCTGGAGAGTCTGCAGACGGCTGTAGGTCATTTGATCAGCTGATGGATACAGGCTTTATTTATTTAAAAAACCTAGAGTTTAGGTAATTTTTCGCTGTTTTATACACGTTTTTACCTATATTCCTGCTAAAAGTTGATGAAATACGGCGTATTTAGCAGAAACAGCAAATGATGATGTCCTTATCTGGCCGTAATTTACAGCCAGTTTACAAATTGTTGAAATACGTACTTTTCCGTTCAGAAAATGTCGGATTCTTTGAAGACACATGTTATAACGACTTGTAGTCATTTTTTCAGTTCAAATTATTATACATAGATAGGAGAAGGTAGACAAGTTACTTAGTCATTTTCACTTACTTTGTCGTGTACCTTAATTGATGGTTTCAAAAGTCCTTCACAATTATTTATTTAAAAATATCTACAGAAACACTCATGAATTATTCTCACATGTTATTTGCTTCTTATAATGCACCGATCTGGCTTTTACGGGCACATGCAATGTCCATATTTTCTGCTTGAACAATGTGGAATGACGTAAGCATACACAATTTAACGCATTATTTAGTATTTTCTATCACTTAAATTTTGTATTTATAATGGCAACAATGTTTATATCTTTCGATTGCTTAATTTCTATTTCAGGTGGTGACAACTTTCCTGGATTTCATGGAGATGGGCGCTAAAGAAGATTTCCACACTTTCATTGATTTGTATTACATGTTGGTTCATTAATAAATCTATTCCTCGTTATTCGTTTGTATATTCTACTTGATAAGACCGAATGTTAGCCCTTGCGTAATTTGTGAGTTATAGAGTACATGGGGCTATCTTTGAAATACTAAGTAGTGGCATATATTCGGAGAAGCCTATTGGTAAAAAGATTATGTTGTAGTCGAATAAAGTAAATATGTTCAACTTGTAGAAGAGGTATTGCGATTATAAAGCGTTTCGAGTTATCTATCGTCTTAGCAGAGTACATATACTGATTCGCGATTCATAGTCACAAAGTGAAAGTAAATCTATCTGAGATAGTTTGCTTGTGATTTCCACATGTCGCAGTTTACCACAAGGATAGATTATACCTATAATTTTAGATTTATAACTCAGTGCGACTACGGCTGTCATAATAAATAAAAAAAGAATGCCTACGGTTCTCAGCCACAGAGCACGATACGTTGCTATCTGTTCATATAACCACGTAAACAAAAGTTTCCTAGACGCCACATAACTCCTAACAGTTTACCCTCAATTCCTAACTTAGCCCTTGTTACTTATGTTACGTAAACACAATCGTATTACAACAGAAGGAAAACGGATTCATTGAAAATTGTTTATTAAACAAAAATTAGATTCCAGATGTACAGATAATTCACATGAGTAGTCCTCCGTTACCGTCAATAAGTTCTATCTGCGTACACGGCACATATATGTTGTCAATGTAGTTGAAGATTGAACGATCAATCCATGGTTGTTTGCTCAAAACCAACTTCCCCAATTTTCGCGGAGGCATCAATACGACAGTCATCGTCTCATCGGTCTCTGTTCAGAAAGAAGTCAGGAGACAACTGTCAGAAACCTTAGTTGTAACATTGTTTATATGTTGGTGTTACAATAAAGAATCCTCGAGTCGCCAATTGGTGTTTTGGTTTTTGCGTCCGTTATTACTAAGCGTTTCTGAGAAACTGAGAACAGCGTGAGCCCGAGTGCAGCAAGAGCCGGGAATTAACAGTTTATGAGACGTGGCTGACATATGTTTTTCCATAAGTCTGAATAGGTTTAGGAAAAGTATTATTGACTTGGGTATTACATGTATGATCTGAATAGAAAAATGTTTTGATAGGCGTTTACAAGTAATCACTTTATAAACAATATATATAAGTAGCTAAATAGTTTTTACTAAACTTAGGGGACTTCAAAATTTATCGTTGGTCGATCTCTAGTAGGTCCATCGAAGCATCATGTAGTGATAAAATTATTTAACGACAAGTTGTGCAGTCGCTTCCAAATCTTGTACAAAGATTTTGGCAAAAGTGACATTGGCTTTATGACAAATAATAGTTCTTCACGGCAATAATAACAGTAAGGTTCATGTTCATAGTGACTATAAAAACAATAATAGGTATTATTATCGCAACGAATTCATCATTAACTTAGATAGACAACTAAAAATAATACAATCATATCAAATAAATGTATCACTTAATCTTAAGAAGCATGTGTTTACTTACTTTCACTGTATCCTCTCAGTACTGATGTTGTCAACTAGCTTATTCCAAAAGAACTCAAGACTAATTATGAAAGTGAGTGAAGATCCAGTTTATGTCAAATAAAAACGTAGCCTACATGTATTACACCGCTTACTGAGACATTTGGTACCTGCTTTCCGATCTTCGCAACAAGAACACAGTTTATCTAGGTAAACCTACATATGTAAGCATACGTATATGTTGCATCAACCATGCCGTTTTTATCATGATTAACCAGACCACTGTGTATAGTATACATATTTAAGGATATCTGAAAATAATGGTCAGGCGATAGTTGAAGTTTCTTGAAGTTATTACCTCTTGAGAACATTGTTTGAATTCTTGACACTTCTGAGAAGTCCTTACATCTTGATGTGGCGTGAATTCGTTGAATTCAACAAATAAATCCACTGGTAAATCATTTCTTTCCTGAGCTGTATTAGTTTGTTTTGTCAGTTATCTATCCGACTTGATAAGACGCTCGTGGAAATTCAGAACTCAACCAAGCAGCTAAATGATGTTTGAAATTACTTCAACTACAATAGCAAACTGGCCAATTACTGGCGAGTAAATCACTTGTTTATCTCACTCGCGGGCACTCAAAATTACGGCCGTCGACAGGCTGCCTAAATTGCTGCATACATGTAAGGATGTCAATGCCCCAATGATAGCCTAACTCACTATTGCGAGATATATCATGGAGACGATGTCAACTTGAAAGATCACTGACAAAGTTAAAATTTCGACACAACTAGCAACCGATCAGCAAACGACCTTAAGCGGATCAATCACATTAAGTAGGCATATATGATGAATGAAAACGAATGTTTATAAAAAAAAGCATAAAAGAGGATAAAACGGTTACAAGGGGTATCTTTCTCGAATATGTAAGACAAAAGCATCTCCCAGTTCAGTATGCGACTGTCAATGGAGAAGTCACACCACAACCTGTACTTAAATTCATCCGAATGGCTATAAATGAGATCCTTTTGAGATCCATTTATAGCCCTTATCCTGTTTTTCAAGCGGCCCCAAAAACCTTCAATGGAATTCGTATGAGTCCTCGTAACGGGATCCACCCAACAAACAAGCGATTTTCTCTATTTTACAGGAAGCAATATCTCTGCAATGCTGGGATACCAGCAGTAGTATACCACTGAACTGTTGAGAAGAGGCTATTCTCCGTCTAGGCAGCCGCAGCTCTCACCGGCTATTTCAACACCCAGCAGTTGCAGATATAGAAAATCTGGGTTAGGGAGAGATGCGGCCTAGCGAAAAAAGTTGCAATGAAATATTAAAATTATCAGTTTACCCCCTCTAATGTTAGCACGCTACAAACATATAACACAACGATGAACAAACCCATCAGTTGATTTCCTATAGCGTTTTAAAGTCATGATAGCACCACACGAACAAGTTCGCTCCTTCCGGGGCAACCCTAAATCCAGGCGATACTGAAAAACACCGTCCTCCTCGAATTGCAACCGTAACCTTGTAAGGTCACGCATTAAGAATGAATCAAGCGCTATACAACATTGAACTACGTTCGTGAATCTCATTGGATAATTCGCTGATTGATAGTTAGTGGTGTCGAATGTTTAACTTCGCCCCGTATTTTAGCAAAAAAAACGAAAAATTTAGAAAAACAGTCATTCCCAGTGTTTGACAAAGTACTGCCTTTTCATCGCATTGACAAGCTGAGGTGCAAACGAAAATTAAAAATACATTGTAAAACGTCAATCATGATGGTTTTTATTTCTGTACGTTCCCAGTGAACATAGGGCTTCAAGATTCCGTAGCATTAGTGATTATTTCTTTTTACTGTGTGTCAATGGAGTTCAAGATTGAACGATCAATTCTTGGTTGTTTGCTCAAAACCAACTTCCCCAATTTTCGCGGAGGCATCAATACGACAGTCATCGTCTCATCGGTCGCTGTTCAGAAAGAAGAGTAAAACACCGTCAGAAGTAATATCGTGATTTATTATTGTAATATTTGTTCACAGACCTTAGTCATGCGTGATTAATATGTTGGTGTTACAATAAAGAATCCTCGAGTCAACAGTTGGTGTTTTGGGTTTTTCGTCCGTTATTACTAAGCATTTCTGAGAATCCTCAAGGAACAGCGTGAGCCCGAGCGTAGCAAGAGCTGGGCATTAACGGTTTACGAGACGTGGCTGACAGCATCTTATTACCTCATAAATTATATAAGATTTTTAAAATCAAGAAATAAATAAATAACGATAAAATAAATAATAAATAAAAAACAGCGAAGAGTATTACATTACAAACAATGCATCACAGGATTTGAAATATAAATTTGATTTGTGATAGAAAGTGAGAACAACAGTGTAACAGTAACGAGGAAAGGAAAACAAAAACTAATGAGACTATTTGTTAGAGTGCCGCAGTAAGTTTATCGTGTCATACCTAACGGATTTCTCATCACATAACAGCTGTGCCAGATATGGTATTGTGGAGTTTTTGTATTTGGTAGTCCTAGCATATAGCCGCCTATAGCTGCTTCTAGTTTTACCAGATGAAATGCAAGGAGATAGATGCGTATAGAGAGGATGCTCGGGGTCCGACAATATTGTATTCGCTAGTTTCTTACATGACATAATATGTCTATCTACAATAGTGTTCACCAGTTGGTTTAACGATATCCCACTTGCCCTACTAACAGCTTTTAGTGCCCTTCTCAGCGAAGCAAAGTCTTTCTTAAGTAGTCCAGGAAAGACTAATGGGGAGCAGTAAAGGAGGATGGGTAGAATACAAGAATTTACAAACTGAGAAAGTAAAGACTGCTTTATGCCAGACTGCCTAAATTTCCTAATGTAGAACGTTAAGCGAAACATCTTTCTAGTAACTAGCAAGATGTGGGAAGACCAGGAAAGATCGGTGGAAAAACTCAGCCCAAGGTACTTGACATTAGATGTATTTTCAACCTCTGTGCCGTCAATGAGAGTGGGGCCATGTGAGCTAACTAGTTGCTGTAGGTCACATTTACGTCTGAAAGTGAAATTGACTACCTGACATTTAGACGGATTAAGCTTAAGTCCGTTTGAAGAGGACCACTGACTAATTTCCGACAGAAAGCTATTTAATTTGGAACAATCTGACTGAGAGTTGACAGGCATAGAAACCGAGAGGTCATCGGCATACTTAACAAAAGTGGCTACATCAGAATGAGGCAAGTCATGTAAGAAAAACGAAAACAGAAAGGGAGAAAGAACAGCACCTTGAGGAACACCAGCTAAAGTAAGTGAGGTAGTGGAGGATTTTCCATTGTAGACGGTGTACTGCTTCCTTTCAGAAAAATAGGAATGCAACCACTTATTTGTCCAGCTTTCAGCCTGTGTTGCAGCAAGCTTACTTAGCAAGAGAGACCTGGGAACAGAGTCAAATGCAGATGTGTAATCAAGGAAGGCACAGCGAACGTATTTAGCTCCTTTATCTAAACTAGAGACTATGCTATGGTGGAGGACGACAGCGGCATCTAACGTACTCCTACTATGTTTATAAGCAAACTGGTTGGGGTCGTTGAAAGGTTTTAAAGAGGGATCAAGATTAAGTAAAATAAGTCTTTCCATAACTTTCAAAAAGGTGAGGTAATTGAAATGGGTCTAAACTTAACATTAGGTCCACTTGTAGATTTAGGCACTGGAACGATCTTGATGTTTTTCCATGATTCAGGTATAATACTTTTGGAAAACGATTCGTTGAAAATGTCAGTTAGCGGGGAACACAAGATGTCGGCACACTTCTTAAGGATAACAGCAGGAACACCATCAGGACCGAGGGACTGAGTAGGCTTGAGAGATTGAAGACACTTGAGGACATCATTCGTGTTAAAGCATGAGAAGCAGTCATTGTTTACACTATTTGAGTTAGGAATCATAACATTTGCTGGGATACATATGAAGGATTCATTAGGCATGTTAACATCTACAGAAATATCATTCAACATTTGCTTACCACCTGTGATTTCCTTTAATAACTTCCACATATTTGATGGGGATTTACATGAAAGAAACTTCTGGTTATAGAGAGCATTCAATCTTTGTAATTCAAGCTTAATCAAAGTGTTCATTCTCTTAACACCAGATTTGTTTTTCATTTTGAACAACCTTTCTTTTTCACGGCGGAGCTTTTTGAGTTGAGAAGAGGAGAAGCGATCGAATTTTAAGAAGATTGTCTCTTTTGGACAACAAACATCAAGACAGAAATTAAGATAATGTGTTATGTTGGCAATTGTGTTATCAAGAGCTTGTTCAGTAAATAGATCCCAGTTTGTGTCTTTTAACATGGACCTTAGGTTCAGTATGTTGTCATGGGAATAACATCTGTGTTGTGTTTTCTTTCCAAGGTATGAGAAGACCCTTTTGTGCTGCTTTCCATATACTTTGGGCAATATTCTTATGATACAGTGATCTGAATTTAGTAGTGGGGCTCTTTTTCGAGCTTCAAATATTCCTGCATCGTTTGTAAACACAAGGTCAAGAGTGTTGTCCATTCTAGTCGGGAAGTTGACAATATTATCGTGTCCAAGTGAAATTAGGAAGCTGTGGTCACTAGAATTAAAATCACCAGTAACTATAGACAAGGAATTTCCGAAGGAGGTGGCAGCAAGGGAAGTAAATTCATCCGCAAATAAAGATAATTCTGTGGAGTTGCATCCAGGAGCAATATACATGTTCGAGATGTAAATGTAGTTGTATTTTGACAAATGTTTAGGTCGACACTTAACGGTGAGACAGTCAATATTGTCACTAGAGAATTTGAAACATACATTATTAGACGTACACCATTGTGAATTGATGAAGATGGCGACACCGCCACCGCGTTTCTTCCTGGAACTACACCGATCTTGTCTGAATAGTTTGAAATTATTTAGATACACTAGATTGTCATCATATAGATCATGAAGCCATGTTTCTTGAAGTGATATGATCCCAGTATTATGATATATAATGGAAGACACCAGCGATTGAAGACAGTTAATTTTAGCCGGCAGGGAGCGACAATTGGTACTCATAATTGCGGGAACAGTCATGAATTGAATAGGGGTATTTTTTAATGCTCTCTGCCAGCCGGCATGATGCTTTTTCTTGTCTTTTTTATGGAGTTGCAGATCAGTAGGTTTTAAAGATATTAGATATTCACGAGAATAAATAATCCGATTTGAGGTCATATTTGAATAAGATTTATTGATTAAAATATCAATTAGAAATGAGAAATTAGATGCAATATGATTTGTAATGTTTAACGTAATTGGTAGCCCAAGATTTAAGAAGGCCGCCAAGGTCACGCAGGAAAAACAGTGAAATCGCGGCGCCATGTTACATTAGTGCGTTAAAACAAAACAAGGTGCACTACAAAATCAGGTCAACATCTATAAACTCTTTCTTAGTACTTCTACGTCAGGTAACATGTCGACAGAATATTTTCATTGGACTGTCGTAACTAGTGTGATGTGTTTAGTCCTTCCTTTGGAGCAGACTGAACTCTATCAGTCAGGTTTGCAATGTGGCCACCATTTTAGGTGGTTTACCATCACGGTGCACACTGACTTGATGATTTTAGATGGTTGGAGGCAACTAGCATGAAACCTAGGTTCAAAGCCTCCTGCAACCATCTTATATCATCAAATCAGTGTGCACCGTGACTGTAAGCAACCTAGAATGGTGGTCACACTGCAAGCCTGGCTGACAGAATTTAGTCTGCATCAAAGGGAGCACTAGACCCTTCACGCTGGATACTAGTGTCCAATCAAAGTATCCAAAACGGTTTACAGGAGGTCAGTCACCACTCCGAATAGCTCAGTGGTAACCTCTTTGACTGCAGCACTGGGTGACGCGGGTTCCCTTTCGAGGTTGCAGATACGCCCTGGCGACCAACTAGTGCAAACTACGGTGAACCTAGGTCCCAGTTTTCCTGCCGACACCCGTCAATGATTACATAAAGAAGTCTGTACCTTCATACCAAACAGTTCTGAAGAAATTTTAAAAGTAATTTCTGAATGTTTGGGGAATTCGGATGCATTTCCTCAAAATGTTTACATTAGATTGTCCCAAAATACTTTACTTGGCTTTTACTACTAATAGTTTTGGGGTTTCTCATAGCAACCTATGAACATAACTTGAATACTTGTTTCTTCACTATTATAACAGCGAAGAAACAATTACCTGATAACAAACGGAGTTAGAAAAATTGAAAAGGATATTAGAAAGACTTGCACTACCATCCCCGGAGAGTAATTTATTTTGTTATCTGAAATATGTGAACCAATGAAATGCTACTGTGAAATGCAAAATTCACTTAACAATAGTGTCTGAATGGCAGCGCTATATCATAATGAAAAATCTTTGCCATCAAAAATTAGGAATAATATATTTATGTAAAAATATTACATTAACATTTAGGATGAAAACAGTAATTAATGATTGTTCGCAAATGGAATATTATCGCATGTGTCTCTTCATCGTCCAAAAGATCTGCTTAAATGTCTTGAAACAAGAGATTTGACAAAACCACCTAGCAATAAAATTTAGTAATCACATAGATGCGGTAGTGGCATAGTGGTTAGGACGCTCACCGACCATGCACATGGTCCGGGGTTCGATCCCCGGCCACAGACGCACTCCTTTACCTCGCTAAGCCAGAAATAACCCTGGTAAAGAGGAAAGGTTGGACATGAGGCAACCTAGGAACCCCATCCTGTAAAATAAACACTGCTACAGAAACTTCAAGCCAATAGCTTGGAGCCCTATGTTCCACTGGGGAACGTGAAAGAAAAAAGTAAATAAAGGAATCTATGAGCTTCTTTTTAAATAGAATCTTTAATTCTGTGTATTTTCTTTATCTCTAATTCTTTCCAGATAATAAACCATCAAACAAGCTCAAGTTTCATGAGGTTCTGTCTGTCTGTCTGGATTCAACATAGAACTTGGCACCGAAGTGCAGCAGTTCGAGTTGCCACGTTCCAAATAGCACACAGAGGTAGACAAGAAGATGAGTGGAGAGAATTAATACAGTCTGACAAGTATAAGAGTGAAACAGAATGGGTAATGGTAGAAAGGAATATGAAAGATTACAGAGACTGAATACATCTGCGCCACTGACAACGATTTTGAGCCATGTCACCTATTGTCTCCAGCCATTGATTCCTAGAGTCCCGAGGGCCCCAACCCGGGAGTCTGCATCTCCCTACCTGACTCAGTTTAACTGTCAAGGATTTCATGGATTGATGAGGCCATGTTTTTGTTTGGCCACCACTGGCTCTTTTCCAACCTGCACCTATCTCAGCTAGTAATGCTCGTCGGGGGAGGCGATGGTTAGGCATGCGCAGCACGTGACCTAGCCATCTCAGTCTATGTAACTTTATAGCTTCGTCGATTGATTTTCCCTCTTTGCCCAACACTCTACGCCTAACCTCAACATTACTTACCTTATTAAACCACCTAACGTGAGACAGAGATCGCAGACATCTATGATCGAAAGCAGTCAACCTTTTCATGTCTTCAACGCGTATTGGCCATGTTGCAGAGCCATAGAGAAGGACGGAGCGAACTGATGAGCAGTACACACGTCCCTTGGTTGATAACCGGATGTCACGCCTACGCCAGAGATGGTGTAAGTCAGCGAAAGCAGCTCGAGCTTTTCGGATCCGTGCTGAGATTTCATCGCCAATCAGTCCGTTGGTGCTAATACAACTTCCCAAGTAGGTGAAGTGGTCAACATGTTCTATCACTTCACTCCCTATCACTAAGTTAGGGGTTGACGTCATGAGGTTCACACAGGCTACTGTTATCAAACAGTTAAAACGTGATTAGTGCATTCAAAACGAACACGTAGTATATTTTCCCCAATTTTGGTAACTTGGCTCCCAACCATTGATATATTATCTCCTGACACAGGTAGATTTACTTTCACTCCTAATTACATCATCATTTGTAGAACCCTATGCTCTATGCTTGATACATAACTAAATGAGCTTAACTCACAATATTTTTCGCGTATTTTGTTTGTTCACTAAAAATTTTCAAATGATTTACGTTGCCTTAGAATTTATGCATCTCAAAATCTTATTTCTTTCCTTGTCGCTTTCCTAGAGAATCTCTGAGGGTGTTTCACCAAGATCCTCGTTAGTGATTGATCAACAAAACTTCTTTGTTGAATAAACTAAAATATGTTAAAAATATACAATAAAACTATTTGCTTTCATTATTCAATTTGTAATCAGTTGATAAAATCCTGAAGAAATAAAATTGTCCCACCTTATCCTGTTTCGACAGCTTTATTCAAATTAATTAGGGAAGATTCGTAGATGAAGAAAAAACCTGCATGAACTAACAATTTAAGAATATCATGGGATAACTTGCCTAAGGTCATATGACAAGTTGTACGTAAAATATCTCACGATGTCACTGTAGAAATAACTGTTACTGCTTCTTTCTTGGTTTGAAAATACACGTTTATTTGTTCTCATGAAATTAAATGTAAGTTCCCTTGACCAGTAGCATTCATGATGAAAGCAAAGAGAAAAGCTGAAATTTCTTATATCCTAACTACACAAAACGACTGGTCCTCTTATTCAACATACGTGACCCGCCTTCCATTGTTTTACTTAACACCAACGGATCATTACAAAGTCAACTCTTGAAAATAAGTGGTACTTGTTTGTATGCGTCCAATGAGTTACATGTTCATGTATTTTGAAATAAGGAAAATAGTATGATTACATATTCTATCTTAACCACATCTGCTTAGATGATACGTAAAAAGAAGAAAAAATAAAAATTATTCGTGATAAATACATTTTTATACAGATAAAAATACTCTACCATCAAGCATTAGAATAAAAATGTTTATCACGACGGTGCAAACGGTTGCCAAGGATTGTGTTGATACGGTCTTGTGGGCATATTATCTGTTTAAATAAATGCAAATAAAGATGAACTTGTAGATTACTTTGTTGACGTGATAATTCACTTCAAAAGACTTCAAACTATCCTACATGAGAATATTCTTAACATAGGCTTTTTGAATCCTCTTGATCGAAGCTAACTGGAGAATTCTCTGTTAAATAAATAAGTATGAGGACATTAGGATTTTTCTCATAAAAAAGTTTCATTGTCAACTTTTAGCTGACAATGACTGGAGATTTCAGGACTACTAGCTGTGCAAAGCTCATGGTTTGAAACAAGAATAACAGGTAATTGGAATCGAATCATTGTGTCTAAATGTTGATTTCACTTCATTCTTTTATTTTTGTTTAAGAATACAACTGGTGCAGAAATCCAAGTTGTTCAAATGTAATCTTTAAGTGTTTACACACACCTTGTCATTATTGAGAAGATAGGCATACTTTTTTTTGTCTAAAACTTATCCAAAATGGTCACATCAGTGAATAGGATAGTTAACTTGGATCAATACAATTCAGTTGAGGAACTTTGCTGACTAGCACATCTACCGGTTTATACCTAACTACTCAGAGCACGCGTCATAAAGTAAAATATCGAACACTACTGCCCTGTAAAAATATCAGTTCTCGAGTTACTGAGAAATAATTCTACTCTGATTTTTTTGTCAGTGAGTAGAAAGGATTTGTAATTCCGCTAGTGATTGAAATACCTTCATCACGCCAGAGAATCACGACTATTCCTGATAATCTTATGAAGTTAGATGAAGAACATTTTTAACATGAGATAACAAACTTACATGGAAATGGGTATTGCTGAGGAAGCGTTTGTGGTATATTGAAATATGGACTTTGAATTACAGGAGTTGCTCCATATGTTGAATTATGCCATTGAGGTTGCATGTTGGGATGAACATTCCACTGAGTTACTGGATATGGCTGTAAAGATGGTGTGAAGTTATAAACTTGTTGAATCTGTTGTTGTTGCTGAGTTGGATAGGGTGCACGTGTTTGATGAGAGCTTGACGACGGTGTTTGATGTCCTTTTGGATCTAACGAGGATCTGCCACGCTTATTATCCAAATTTTTCGATCGGTTTATATGCTTTTGATATGAACTTGATGGTTCTACTACATAAATTCAAAAAGAAGATACCTCCTTTCTAATATATATATATAAATTTGCGACAAATAACTTAAATTTGTGAATTTCATCTCTAAACCTTGGTTACTGGATTTGAAGCGTTTAGAACACTTGTAGAGGTAAATACTCAAACACGTAGACAAAATATATTTTTCACACCCCAGCAATACGCACCTTAAGGAATCCAGTGGCTGTAGAAACGGTATTAAACGCTTCAGATAACCTACAATCAAAGGTTAATACATGGCAATGGAGTTTTACAGCTTTTTCCTAGCTGTTAAATTGTAAACAGATTGATACTGATGAGCTTCGGAAATAGCGAAGAAGTGAAAGCTGATAAAGTATAAACCAAAAGTCTCTACAAAGACCATGAACAGTGATGAGTGATGCGAGCCAAAGAAATAAAAAAAGCATTGGCAGTGGATCATTTGCCCCAACTCTTTAGGCTCAATAGAGAAACAAACTGTGAAAAAACTTGTGCTAAGTAAAATAATCTTTGATAGGGATGTAACTGCAAAGATTTCTCACGAGGTACGACTGCAATGCTGAAGAAGTTATTTTGAAGGGCATTTCAAGAGTCCTACGGTCAAATCATCCAACCCTTATGCGAATGAGGTGTAGACATTGGTCTTCCTACTGTACCTGAGTTTCAAAGAGCAATCCTTAATCCTCCACAAGAAAAAGAAACACCAGAGGTGTCCAAGTAGAGTGATGATGCATTAATCACTACAGTATTAGCTAGCATATCAGATCTTGCTTACGACAACGAGATATGGCTGTTACAAATGGAAGACATGAAAAGAACAGCATATTTGTAAGAATTACTACTGTGAAAATTCAGTTTGGGTTGGTTCATCTCCTGAGAAATAATCTTGAAGATAAGGTTATAACGAACAACTACTAACGGCAAAATCATCAGTATGCGAGCGCTATAGCATGAAAATCAATCCCCCTATGTGATAAAAGATTATTAACACACATGTATTCATCTAACTGAATATATTACCTGATGTTGATGCTGAGTGCTTCATTTTTAATTTGCGTTTATACTGCTTTTCTTGTTCATCATCAGAAAATTCAAGAACCTGGAATTTAAAAAAGGACACTAAACTCAAAACCATGATTTTAAGTACAATCTTATCAACCATATGAGATTTAAACGACTCTCGTGGATGACTTCAGCATTTGTAACACAACTGCATCAAGATAGTTTCATACGATATCAGCATATGGGAAACACTAATTCGAGCAGCTGAAACATTCCAGCACAACTTTGCAAAATTATTTGAAAAGTGTCTATTAAATAGATGAGTACTCTATGTCGTAGCGAACTAATTAGTCACTAAATACCAGCTAAACAAAATTTACACCCACAGAAAGTGAGGAAAACAAGCTTTCACTGTTTGGTGCTCCACCTCTGCAGCACAAGGATAACACCTATTGATAAGTTACGTCGTGTGGAGAAATGAGGCGCTTACGCTGATATTATTTAATAAAATTTTAAAATATGGGTTCTGTTACTTTATTGATACCATTAGTTGCTCTTGCAACAATAGAGCGCTTGCACGACTTTCATCTAAACAATACATAAAATTGATGATTACGTCTTTTAAACCTATCTATATAACGTTTCGGGTGCATCCTAAAGTTTGTGGAAGCCCGAGCGATTGGAAAGTTTAAAACAACTTTATGCATTCGAAAACAATTCGTCATCACATTAAACCTTCCTTGGTAAACTTTAGTTCGATAAGAGGCTAGATGTACTATTACTTCCCTTCTTTGGTTCAGTGATCTTCATGATTATTTTGACCTCCAATATGTTCTTTTAGCTTGTTCTGAGTCTATTTTGCCATCCCTTAAATCTATTAATTTTATATGTATATATATAAATTCCTATGACAAGTCCGTGTGTGATCAAATTGTTCGAAATGTGTTGCGCAAATACATTACACCATGCAGAAAAATTTCATCTTGGTTTGTATAGACGAAATTAGTTGCTTTACCATTTTCAAACAACTGCGTCAACCACGTTTTCAGACACTTTGAGCACATTAATATCAAAAAATGATAACGCAATACGTTTTACATAAAGAGTTTGGCTATTTGATGTCTGCTACAACCAACAGAGTAATATTACACAATGATTTCGCCTGCAGACATGCGAGTTACATTTGTTGCAGTTTGTGTAATTTTCCATTTAAAGTCACTACTTTAAAGTTTGCTTATTCTACTTCACCAATAATGATGATGATTAATCAAATATAAACATGCTAATAAGTAAACCCTCGAATTTAAAAACTTACTTCTGGCGGAGGCTCTATATTTCCTACCCATGATGCATCAGATCCTTTAGTATTATTTGCAACTAATTTGTTGTAAAAAACTGGAAGAGTAAGTTCAGGCATATCAGGTGCATAAAACACAGACACCTCCTTCAAGGACTGATTAGCAATTTTCTTTTCTTCATTATCATTAGAAGTATCACTGTTAGCGGAAGACGAAACAGTTGGACAATTCTCATTTACACTACCGTTTTCACTGTGTTCATTATCCACTGAATCCAAATTATTATTGGTAGTTATCTCAACTGAAACTTCAGCGGAATCCACCTCTTCATTTTTTATCACTACTTCTTCAGAACACTCAGTCAGCTTCGTAGTAGTTAAATCAATTGTGGTAGTGATATGTTTATTCGGTCTTTGGGAACGAATACAGAATGATTCGGAAAGAACCACAAGATAAAATGGGGAACGGACAGGACCAAATGTTTCATAAATCTATAGCATATGCAGATGAAAAATGTAAATAAATTTGTATATTAATACCACCATTTATATGACTATGTTGTAACTAAAGGTACATTGAAAATGCTTTAACGACTGCAGTAGGATCTTTAGCAAATTACCAAAATTGACCTAATAAACCATCTATATATCTTGACTTATGTGTGGCTGGAGGTTATAACCGGGAGGCATTGAACCAATATGTCGTGCTTTTTGGCACTCGTCAGCAAGGCATATCGGCTACCTCAAAGGAACTAACGCTTACCCCTTTCAGAGATTCGAACTCGCGTCGCCCAGAGCTGAGGTCAGAGATACTACCGCTGAGCTATTCAGATGCACATATGTCCTCCCACAGGACTGTGATTAATGCATTGACTGGTCACTAGGGTGTAACTACGTTAATGTTTAAATACTATGAGCGAATCATGTGCCAAAATTCAAGATCCTATACAAATTATTCATCTTAATTATTTACCGGTATCATAGCAAATATGAAGTGAGAAAAATCTCATTTGGCAACGCCGGGAGAATTATGAAATACTTGGCACCTTACTTATTATGAAAGTGAGTAATGTATATCAAGAAGTAAACACAGATGACTTTTAAATTTGTCAAAAATTAGCTAATTTAGACGAATTATCAAGGGAAATAAAGCCTCGATTAAATAGCTTTTCAAGTCTGCAGAGGTTTTCGGAACCACCTTTAGATCTTGTTTATGCTTTCACTCTTACCTGTCTGGAAGTTTCTCCTACATATACGGCGTCACAATCCCCACAATTGATCTGGTACACACAATTCTGTTGCTTGTCTTCTTCTGTTTCATCCTTAACCTTCACCAGTGATCAGTGTAGTGTCCGTTGCAGGGAAATACACTCCTATATCATGATTGTTAGGGATTTGATCTATCTCATTCGATGTTTCTTTGCGACAAGGAATCACCAATGTACTAACTCAATTCTTAACAACAGGTTTCGGTTCATCCTTATCTTCACATTTTAAATATCTTTTTATGAAGGCTTTGGGATAATTATTTGATCTTGAATCAAGTTTTTAAAACAAGAGATGTCTTTTTACATATATACCTCTGTTATGTTAATTTCGATTAATTCCCCTGAAAAAGCTCGGACCAGTTTGCCGAACGAGACGTTGGAACTACTCATTTTAATTTCGATGGGATATTACAAATATAATTTTTATAAATGTGTGTTTACTTCTGCAACATTAGTAATAAGGCCAATACTAATGTAGTACCTCAGGAGCTACATCTGTTATGTAACGGTGAATAATTCTGTTTCTGATAACAAGCTAACAAATACATCAGAATATGGCCCAGTACTATCACACAGCGGGAAAACTTGTTACATCCCTTAAATTCATAATGGTTGGGAAGCAATTAGAAGAGACAAACAAACATAAACAATGTAACCAAATGTCGTAGAATTATTCAATAAACGGGGAAATACGATACAATAAGTAAAATGAATACATCTGCATCACTGTGGTAAATTTGAAACTATATCACTTTTATTATAAATTATTTAAAATAATCTCAGCGGATTTAAGAGAAAATCAAAACAAGATTTTTCTGGATGTTGGGATTATTTTCAATAATTTATAATGACTAAATCTGACTCGGATCTCAAATTATTCCAGGAAATTTGTTACATCTACGGTCACTTTTCGCCTCAGTACAAAGGTCAACAGCCTCATTGCTCAAATCAGCTTTAGATTAGCTCCAACTCAGTTTTACTTTCGTTAACACCACATTCGCATAGACAGCCAACAGGTACGTGCAACACATAAGCCAGCCATATAAGACACGATGTGTCTATTGGTTTTGCGATTCGCTTGTCTCTGAAACTTGAATCTAACAGTTGTAGGTAAGATGTCAAAACCAATAAGCCAGGTTCAAACAAAGAATCCCCTCATAAGTAAATAAAGCACATCCATCCTATTTTCGAAGTATCTGGCTAAGTACCTCAAAACATTGATTCTTAGAACTCTGAAGATCAAAGCAGTGCAACATACTTTTAACCAAAGAGACTAAACCATTCGTTGAAGATTATATGTGCTTTTGTTATGTTCTGCCTTGATCACTATTCTTTTCCACGATAGTCTCATATCATTGTTCTTTTAAGGAGATAACATCTTGGCATTTACAACACAAGTCCCAGCCATCACAACTGATGAAGACTCAATTTTATCGATCAACTTGCCTTTCTTACATAAAACTCTGCATCTAATTTTAGCACCACTTACTATGCTACCTCACCCAACGTAAACAATTAAATGAAGATTGTACTTACAACTAAAACTTTGCATTTATCCTAAGATTTCCCCAGCAACCGGCATATTAGGATTAATCAGGCAACCAAATAAATGAGGTGGTTAGCATTGTTAACCATTTCACAACCTACTCGTAACTAGGAGTCATTGAAGATCAGTCCCATGAACCAGCTATTCTCGGATATCAATTCTATTTCCAAAATTGTCGACTCACGTTAGAAACACTATCGATGGCGGGCGAATGTACTGCAGTATCCAGCTAGCTGATCCACTCGTCGAAGTGTCTTCTAAATACTGAAGTACAGTTTTAAATGATGACACACTTTAGCAAGAAGTTAGCAACAATACAATAAAAAGTTAGAAGCAAATTCAATTTATTTTCATAAAATACTTTGGATTATTTGAATGCAGTTAAGTCGAATACTTAAATCTGAAGTACATGTAAGTTGAACAGAGACAGAACATTCGAGTCAGTGACTAGAAAACAGTTGACAGTTGACCAAGTTGCTTGCATAATTACAAAAAAATTACTACTTATCTGCGGATAACGTTAGTCATTAGTAGAGTACACTCACCTCTCCCAAATGCCTGCCATCGTCCAGGAAAAGTGCAGATCCCTCATCCAATACAACTGCTGAACCAACAGAACGAACTACAACTAAAAAACGTAAACAAACGAGGGTGCAATAGCGAGAAATTTATCGGCGAAGAATTTTCAGAAAAGCATTTTTGCATTTGCAAATCGTGTTTGAATACTGTTGTGTGTGAGACACCAATTAACATTCTTCAAACGTGATCCAAAGAAACAAAAACTCGCTTAGAATCCAGATCTTGTAATCAGAATTTCAAGATCAGGTGGCAAAAGGTAACTCCTAAAATACATGTCGTAAACAGAACTGCTTTTGGTTAGTACGCCAAACATTAAGCTCTACATAATTAACTGTATTTTTTTGTTTAAATGATAACCAATATCTGATGCAAGCAAAAAATTGTCTTACCACAATCATCGAAAACTTGAGAAACCTTTCCAAGTAACGAAGTCTTCACATCTGCTGTCTAAGGAATTCCATACATACATATTATACGGAGGCGAAAATTTACCAAATCTGCTACTGACTTCAAAACGTAATCAGATGGAACTGAAAAGACTGGGTCTTTGGGCTGAAATGCTATAGTTAAGTGGAACAATTAGCCTACTTTCCGAAATACAGGCCTTTCGATTTTTTCAGGCTCACTGTCAGAAGAAGTTTCAGATGAAGATGTTTCATGAATTGTGCAAGGCGAATTTTGCCTATTGTTCACGTCCTTCAAACTATTTACAGGCAAGGTAGATTCCTGAAGTATAAAACAGTAAGCATTGTTTATTGTAATTTCTTTTCAAATAATTTCAAATAATAAATCGCATGAAATGACTCACAGCCAACCATCATAATCAAAAGAAGGACGTAGATAATTATGGTCAGCATTTACACAAAACAATTGGAGGTAGTTTAGCTGAATCGTGTACGTATGTATTTGCGTGACATATTTCGGACAGTATGATCACACACGGACTTGTCATAGAAATGTACGTGAAAACAATGAAGCCTTTAGAGATGGGAGAATAGATACAGGTCAAGACGAAAGTCTATAATGAAGGTCAAAATAATACTTATCATTAAACCAAAGAAGGGAAGTAATAGTACATCTAGCCTGGTATCAAACCCAAGTTTACCAAGGAAGGTTTAATGTGACGACGAATTGTTCTTGGACGCGTATAAGTGGTTTAAACTTTCCAATCGCTAGGGTACGCCCCGAACACATTTTATATATAGGTTTAATAGATGTGTCAATATCAACTTTATGCCTTGTATCTATAATGTTTCGCAACAGCTCGTCTGTCTCCACCATTAATGGGTTTAGAGGATTTGACTGGCTTCTGAAACTAACAAGGGATATATTGTGAAGCCCCTACCTGCAGAGATGGATGAGCCCTCCCAATATAAATGTGACAACAAGTACGTTTAAACTAGCAGATGCAGTATAGTTAATATGTTTAAATTCACAAGCCTGTTACAGTGTAGAATCCTGAGAGCATTTTTAAACGTTGAACAGTGAAGTACCCGACAATCACTAGCTGATACCACACAGGATAGAAAGCTCTCAGCTTTTCATTGTAAAGATAATTGTCACAGATATTAACCGAAAAACAGTGACCGTTTCTAGCCTGCTTCGCTTTTGCCGACACGAAGACCACCAATATTATTCAACTTTATAAGTAGCTTACAAGGAAACCAATAGGTAGATAAAAAGCCAGATCCACGTTCGACCACAGATCAAACACCAAGTTAAAATGATAGATCGAAATACCTATCAAAAAGCACAAAATAAAATCACAACTACGTGAGTCAGTCAGTTGTACATTGAAGATTCGGTTAGAAAAAAATGGGGTCCTGAAATAAAATGATGTGTCAAATGGCTAGAAGGCACGCTACGTACGCTAAACTATAGCTTGATGACAGTCAGACCAAGATATATTACTAATACAGGTCATGCACAAAAAGTTGTTTTTCAAGCTTTTTAGAAATAGTAAGAGTTACGGCAGACACCAACATCCAAAAGCAACCATAATCGCACAGATACTCAGTTAAAACACTACCCGTATCTGCTTTTTCATGTACTAAGCCAGGAGACACACTTTTGTAAGGGGGCTGAAGATACGACCCAGTTGCCCAAGCTGAGATAAATGTAGTGGGACTCGAACCCGGAACCAATGGAATGAAAGTTGTGTGCATTAAACCGGTGAGACATCTCCAGTCACACAGAATATTAACTTTTACTGTTAACGCTCTGTTTTGTGGTGTGGTAACCCAAACTGAGGAACTTTTGCGAAGAGCTGTTGATTGGTCATACTTTCTGACATGACATATATATATATATATATATATCCATTTTTTGCACTCATTGGTTTTTTTATCACTGATTTATAACGGTCATATATGTAGAGTCATATTTAAATCTTTTTGCCCCAATTCGCTCCAAAAAGCATGCCTATCAAAAGGAGCCGCTTTGGAAAGGTTATGTGCCAATTCCCAGTTGAAGGAATAGTGTGATAACAGCAAGAGATGGTTTCATAGCATGTGCACAAACCTAACTCTTGCAGCATACAAACGCGGCTGCAAACCTCTAGAGAACTATATGTGCAATGATTGCTGTAGTAAGACTGTTTCGTATGACGGAAGCCACTGCCACTCTCAGTGAGGCTCTAAGGTTCATGGACTCCAAGGGTCTCCTACCACAGAAGAGCGACTACTGTTTACACACCGGTGACGTGACTAGCATCATCGACAAAGGAATACACGTTCCTGATGAGACAGTCTGTCAGGGAATGAGTGCCCTTCAGCACAGAAGAGCACCCAACATATTTAAGGCACCCCTACGATACCGGGTAAGTCCTCCATTGACAATAATAGAAAGACTGGCACGAAGAAGAGGAGTACCAGGGGTCGAAAACCCGCAGCTCAAGTCGCCCAGGGACTTGTAGACCAAACCTTGTTCACACCGGTGGATAGCAGACACAATCGACTACGGTTAGTGAGGAGGTCGCCAATGAATGGTGTTATGTAGTCGCCGGCAAAAGGCAAGAAAAGGACACCATAATGGCCACACCGTCCACGGAGGACAGAAACTTACACTGTAGAGAAAGAAAGCCACGGCAAGCAAGCTTGATCTGTCTAACAGGTCTCTCATTCTACACAAAGTGGAAGAATCACCGACTTTCGATCCCAAGATCACGTTTCAATACGACCTTAACATGGTCAAGCCCCTCTTAGATAAGCTACTGCCAAAAACAGTATCAAGCATAACCATACACAGCTTATACAGAATCTGCCAAAAGCCTGACTTGATAGCATATCAGCCGGTACGCCTTCTCGAAGTCGTACTATACTCCAAAGAAGAGAGGGATGCGATTCTAAGCAACTAGTAAACTCTCAAAAGATCAGGCATATTCGTCCTGCTGACTCATGCCTAGCAGACCGTGTCAAAAGACAAACTGCAGCCCTAGAATTAAGCGAACGGCACCGAAAAAAACTTAAAATTAAGGGTTTTCGGGTTATCAAAGTCTGATGATACTGAAACCTCTGTGGGTAATCCGCGGAAGCACCAAACTGAATAGACAGTTTACTACACAAACACCCGCGGCCTCTTGAAAAAACGGACTAAACTGGGTAATATGATAGACTCCGGAAATTCGGATGTAATTATTATCACAGAGACATGGCTCATACCCGATGTCACTGATAACGAGGTAAATCTGCCAAACTTCGAAGTGCATAGGGTGGACCGACTAGGCTTCAAAGGAGGTGGCGCAGTCATCTACTTCAAGAAATGCTTGACCGTGCGTAGCATCGAAGCACTCGCTCACGAAAGTGAGTCGTGCGAACTTCTACGCTGCAGACTTAAATGTATATGCCAAGACATTGACCTCATTGCCACGTATCGCAGTCCCGACTGCAGTGCAGATGACTTCCTAATAGAAAAGCTAGGCTCCTGGACTTCAAAATGTCGAAGTCTCGTAGTCGGCGACTTCAACGCCACAACATTTGACTGGACGAGCCTCACAATGCCATCTTCAGAAAACTTCTTCGATCATAAATTGCTAGAATCTAGCATTTCGCTAGCCCCAGTCCAACATGTCATTAAGCCCACGCGCTATAACTCACAGTACTCCTCAGCCATGGAATTAGTGTTCTCCCATGGTGAAGATGTGGATCTCATACATCTTCCTCCTCTAGGGAGAAGTGATCACGCTGTGCTCATTTTCAAGTTCACAGTAACAGCATCATAGATCAAAACCCCAACTCGACCAAACGTTTGGAAAGTTGACATAAATTCGATCGTCTCAGCAGCCAACTCAGTGAACTGGTAAATCAACCCAGTCACAAGTAGAAGTCTCATGGGACCCAATTAAACAACTTTACACCCAGGTAACTGAACCTTTTATCCCTTGGTTTGTCCCAAAGGGTCGGAAAAATTGCCCCCTTGGATAAACCGAGAGATTCGTAGGTTACTCAGGGGTAAACACAAAAAAAGGATCCAGATTGCCCAAGGGACAACAACATACAACGAAATAAAGCCTAAGTGATCCAGATTACCTTACATGTATGGCTTGCCAAAGATGCATAAGCCTGACATCCCTATGAGACCAATATTATCTATGATTATTTCGCCGTATCACAAAGTAGCTAGGTGGCTAGTAGAAATGTTGGAACCAATCCGTAGTAAATTAGCAGTCTACAGCCTTAAAGACACATTCCAGTTCGCTAAACAACTAGAGAATCTAAATATCTCAAATAAATTTATGGTATCCTTTGATGTGTCTTCACTGTTTACAAAGATCCCATTGGAGGAAACAATACAAATTATATGTCAACATGCCGAACTTCTTCGTCTGCCCAAGAACGATCTCAAACAACTTTTAGTTATGTGTACCAAAGATGTGCAGTTCCAGGTCAACAACACTCTATACCGCCAAATTGACGGAGTCGCCATGGGAAGCCCCCTGGGTCCGATTCTGGCAGATATTTTCACGGATAGTCTAGAACAAACAAGGTTAAAATCCCCAATCAGCCAGACAAACTTCTATACCAGGTATGTCGATGACACTTTCGTTATTTGTAATTCTTTCAATGATGCATCTCAAGTATTAAAAGTCTTGAACAGCTCCCAAACTAATATTAAGTTTACAATAGAGTATGAAAAAGAAGAGAAGTTCCATTTACTTGACCTGGGTATTCAACGAGATATAGACGGCAAAATCATAAGACATACACACAGAAAAGAGACCTGGAGGGCGGTTTATCTTAACTTCAAAAGCTTCTGCCCTATAAGTTACAAAAAGGGATTGGTGGGAACATTATTTGATCGTGTAAGGAAGCTGTGTTCAAAAGAAAAGATTGAGGAATAGCTACCCATTGTGGAGAAATGCCTACGCGACAACGATTACCCACAAAAGTTCAAACAACTAGTTGTTTGAGACAATCAAAAGTGGACAAATACCCACCTCATGTTACCTCCAACTATTTACATGTACGTGCCAAAGCACATACATTGGAAGAACAGAGAGAAGGGTCAGTGTCCGCATCCATGAACACACACCAAAGAACTTGAGACTGAAAGGTCCGCAAGCATTAAACAGCGCTATTGCTCGTCATCTATTGGACACTGGTCATATTGTAGACAACCTGAAGTCGTTTAAAATAATCAACAAGCAAAACAAACCTAGCTTGCTACGCTTTGCTGAGGCAATTGCTATCAAACGACTTAAACCAAATCTATGTACGCAGAAAGAGACAGTGGTGAATCTTGCACTGCCCTGGTGAAAACAAAATATACAACTTTTACGAGTCACCATTTTTCTTGTTTAGAAAACTCTACTTTCTCATCTAAACATGACTCACCCTACCTTGTTTCTTTCTTTCCTTTTTTCTATTGGCTATTAGATAAGATCCTTTCTTTAGTTACGTAATCTGCTTTTTTGTTATGCTCTTTCTAGCTAAACCTTGACTCTACACACACATGTATATACACAACCCTGGTTTTTGTTTCCAAGCCTAATTGTCTAATTATTCTATAAATAGTCAGTGTTTGTAACTCCTTATCAGTTAAATCATTCCGGACTAATGTTACTTTTACTTCCTACCAATTACTCCTTATGATTGTGGAAAAGTATGTTCATATCTCTAATGTATTTCATATTTTTTAACGTTCAGGTTGTAACCAGTTGAGAATCCTCGAAATAATAAAATATGAGCTCGTATTATCCTGGTACAATTGTTGTTCTTGCTTTGTTCAAGTTTATTAATGGGAAGAATTGCATGAAGTAAACACAAATGTTGAAACCTGTTCGCCACACTTGAATCCTGAGACCAGGAAATTATACAACACTGCTAGGAATAAAGCTATTGCAGAAATCCGCCAATTAAGGATGAAGTTCGAAGCACTTCTGGCTTAAAATGCAAAGGCACAACCTAAGAAAATTTCCTCGTACATGAACTTCAGGAATACAACATCCAATGGTGTCTTAAACCTGACTATTAACCATGACACAATCGAGGAAGATCAAGAAAAAGCAGAAGCAATAGCGGAAGCAGAGGCGGACTACTTATCTCAAGTCTTTACACGGGAGTCATTACTCCCCATAGGATCAGCTCTGGCTGCATCAGAGGAACAAGTGACAGATTCCGTTGACGTAGACAAAGACATCGTGCCCAACTGCCTAATGAAACTAGATGCAGACAAATCAATGGGTCCTGATAATCTTCATCCAAAGCTTAATCATCAAGGAGCTATCAGCACACATATCTGGCCCATTGATTACGATCTCTACTAAATGGAGAGTTACTGCATGACTGGAAAGACGCCATAGTAACTCTCATCAACATATTAGGATCAAGTTACAGGCCTACTAGTATCACCAGCACTTTAACCAAGACGCTGGAAAGAAACATCGAAAATATCATGGCATATCCGGGAAACATTTTGTTATCCAGAGCACGGTGGCTACATGTACTTTCAGATCCTTATGGGCAATTACCAGAGATCAAGACTAGAAAACAGTCCTTGTCCTAAAGAGAGCTCTAAGCCTATAAAACAATAAATCTAAATCTGAATATACACGTTTCAGTAATTCCAATTAGTCGATTATTCACACAAATCAAACACTCCACTACCTCGGGACTGGTTAAGCAAATCCAGAAGGAATAATCTTGTTCACTTATACGGTCTGCAACTTCAATTGCTTGTCGGAGGTCATGTACTGAGGTGGCCGCCAAAGTCTTACTTCGACAATGTTTTATTTTTGCGTGGTGCATTTCTCGCTGCCTGAAATGTACCATGTCTGCATTTCAATAAGTGGAACATTCGAGACAGGACCAGGAGCCAACTTGCAATCTCAGGATCAATTCAAAGGGTTTCCTCATATTTTTTGTTTACAACTACCCAAAATATTCATGATTTGTTACACTCGTGGTCGCAAACTTCAGAATTCCATTTCAAGTTTATTTGATATACCCTAATGATTCTAATACCAAACATCCGTTAAAACAGAGTTAGTTAATAGTGAAGAACGAATACTTTTTTCGCAACTCCAAATCAAACAGAATTTAGCAGACTTCTTATGGTTAGTTGTGTTGATTTCCATATGAACAATGTTCTTCAAGACTTTTCTGTTTTTCATCATTTCTCTGTTCCTGTAGAGATTTATTACCAAAATAGCCGTACGAGGCCACTTCGAACATCAAGCACCAGTAAGTACCAGTGAAGTACTACCGCACCAGTAACCTAGAAACGCTCAGTGAGCAAGTTGGAGAAACCTGGTAAATTTCATCATGAATATAATATGCTTAGTGGTGTTATTGTTATTAAATGGGATATCTGGTAAGTTTCAGGCTAGGTTTGGGAAAGAATAAGTTAAGGTTTAGCCTTAAAATAGGTTAGGGCTGGGTTAACCAAATAAGAGCGACATTATGGTTGGTTCGAGTTAGAATAAAGTTAATTCAGGCATATTTCCACGTTAGGGTTAGGTTAAGGAAACATTAGGGTTATTGTTAGGAATAGAACTAGATAATTACATACATTGAATGTGGTTAAATTACTCCATTGATACTCCAAACCAAAACTAAGAGGTGTTTTTGTTTGTATACCGAGAACGGTACCCTGTGTAACAGTTTGGTGCCATCTTATAGATAATTCGCATGAATATACCATTTTATGCCCGAAAATCGCCTTTGTCATGGGGTTGTTGTACTTAAGGTCAATTTTCCGTGAGTACTGACTGGTGCTTAAAGTTTCGAACTTCGCCCCTTGTGGAATGACGGCTCTCCATTCGAACCCAAGCCGAATAATAAATCTTAGGAAAGGCTTGTGTATTCGACTTAATGAAATTTTGAGAGAATTCGACAGGATACCATCAAACTCCTTAAAAATTGAACAAGCGAGTGACACCGTTATGTGCAACAAAAAGCTACTGGTCAAACTAACACTTACACTCTCAGTCTCCATGTGCAAGTGTGCCACTAACTTCATGAAGGCGCTAAGCACATGTCCAATATCCAATATCGTCACTACAAGCTAGTGTAGATCAAACTAATTTGTTTATTCTCGCTTTTCGTTTGAAAAGTAAAGGCTCTTGATTTTCCGTAAGATCCTGCCCAACGCAGCCCTCTACCCGACTGGCTAAAGTGAAGCTGACTCCAAGTGGATTAGTGCAAAGATTGGCCATAGGAGGTTTGCAGTATGCGATGTGTTAAGACCACTTCGCTGCTGTAAACGGGCCCACTCTCTAGGCCGTTATTTGTCAGTTGAAACGAGAGACAAAAATAATGATTACAATCAGTGCATATTACACTGATTTAGAAAGAGTAACATACAAACGGATAGATAGTCAAACATGATGGTTAAAAATAGATAAACAAAAGAAATTTTAAAAAGTGGTGAAAAAGAATAAATTATTAAATAGGTGGAGTATTCAGAAAGGTGAAACATGGGGTGATAGGCTGTGGAAACGGGATATGGAAGCATGACAAGTGATGGATAGGAGGCTGAAGGTCTTGAAGTTAACACGTAGTACGATGCATACTCATGCAAGATCTTATACCTACAACTACTAAAGTATTTGTTCTGCCCAAACCAAAGACAAATGAAACACTAAATTAGTCGTCTTAAATACTCACTATATTTCCAGGTTGGAATCATAGTGCCATACTGATTGCTTAACCAGCTAGGAATCGTAAAGAAACGGACGAACGTAACACGTTGAAGTGTTAAATTGTGTGAAAGCTTGACCGCTAGCCCTTAGCTAAATAGGCCAATTAAATTAGTGAGTGTCAGAATCTGATGTTGAGTGATGAATACTGTAAGCTAATAATTTTGGGGAACTACCTGCCACTACAATAATTTTAAAATGATGGTCCATTTGGACACAGTCTTTGCTTCTGTTCACGATTATCAAGCTTACGCTTACACCTGCCTACGGAAGATGCATTGTCCATCACTAATTTTTGAAGAGTTCCTGGAGACTGAAAACTCGAATCAGCAAGATAAGTAAGAGTACTCTATTGCAATACCCTCCGTAATTTGCCACAAGGTATCCCGCAAAGTCTAAATTGTGGAATACCTTTGTTACAGTGGTCCCGGACACTCGAAATATTGTAGGAAGGAAATATTTCACTCCAAGACGACGCTAACTTAGTTTGGGAAAATTCAATTTCTTCGGCTTTTCGTAATATGGTTTATTTCGGAGACACCACCACTTTTGTTGTCCGAATCGGGACCCATTTCGAAACGATGACATCCATCTTAAGTAAAGAGAGGGGCGAAGTGATATTGAGCATTTCAAGGGGTGGTCGTATGGAAATCCCTGGAGTCAGAGCACCTATCTATGTGTAAAGTGCAAAACCCCATATGCATTCGCCACACCACCAGTGTAATTCATGGACGCATCCAGCTTTTCAGTTAGGACGAGACCGAAGCCGCTCTGAGATGCCACTTTTGACAGGTTAAAGTCAAGCAGGAATCAACTTATATTGCGTGTCCTACAGGTGTGTAGTTGCGTTAATATGCATTATTTAGCTTGGAAATCTTGCTTTTGATCGGCGCATGGTTTCCCAAATTTTTCAATTTCACATGTAGCCTATTTGAGTTATAAAAGCAATCCATTCCTATGCAAATCCTTACTTTCTCCGCGTGAAAAAGTATAGAGGGTTCGATGAAGGGCTGTCAATGTGGTTGAAGATTGAACGATCAATTCATGGTTGTTTGCTCAAACTCACATTTCCCATTATTTTCGCGGGTGGTCAGTCTGCCATCTCATCGGTTGCTGTTCAGAAAGAAGCTAGAAAAACCTGCAGAAGTAATATCGTGATTTATTGTTGTAATATTTGTTCTTAGACCTAAACCTGTAATGCTAACAATGCTAGTTATATGTTGGTGTTGGAATAAAGAATTCTCGAGTCGCCAATCTGTGTTCTGGTTTTTGCGTCCGTTAGTACTAAGCGTTTCTGAAAAGCTTCGAGGGACAGCGTGAGACCCAGCGTAGCAAGGGCTGGGCATTAACGGTTTATGAGACGTGATTGACAGTTTCTGACAGTTGGTGACAGCTTTTCACGGTTTGGATAGTCTCCGGCTGTCCTTCCTGGTGCCAGCCAGGTCTTCTCTGAACAAGCGTTATCCGGAACTTTCTGGAATTTTGGTTGCGTTCAATGATGCATGGACCAAAGAAGGGAAAGGGCGTCTCGGAAGCAAACAGGAAAGTAAGACATGTTGACTTGTCTGTTACATGTAACGATGTGTTTGATGCACAGCATCATGAGATTGTTGATCATGTTTCGCAGTCTAGGGATAATACGGCGAAATTTCAACCTAGGAGTTTCGACGGAAACCCAGCTGACTATTTACAGTTTGTAAGAGAGTTTGAAATCATCTTAAGCAGCTTTTTATCAAACGATGAAATGAAGTTAATGTATTCGATGAGGTACTGCACTGGAGTTGCTGCAAGAGCTATACAGTGCTGTAAGTTAATACCTCCTGAAGAAGGATACTCTGAGGATATGAGTATACTGCATCAAAAGTTTTGAAGACCTTCGATGATTCTAAGTAACGTATTAGAGCTGTTAAGGGTAATGGTAGTCAGTTACAAGATGACTCCAAGGCGCTCAATGAGTTTCTGGATAACCTGATGACCTATAAGAATACGTTGATTCCGATGAATTGCATGAGCGATCTAAACTCAAGTTCCGTCCTAGAGGTAATAGCGAGACGCCTACCTACTCGACTTCAACGGAAGTGGGTGAAGATAAGCTCTCGTACAGAGGATGAAGGTATTGAGCCAAAGTTTGATGATATTCTGAAACTGGTAAACGATAGCGTCAATCAATCTATGAGCAAGTTTGCCAGTATATTGCATCCCACCTCTGGAATGGAGCAGTCTGAGAGTAAAACGCAAGCATTGACGATGAATGGGCCTCAGAGAAGCGGATATCGAGAAGGTTCTATGGTGTCTAGTAATGCATATAGACTTAGTGAGTTTAACAGCTTTCATGGTGCATCATCAACAGATAAGATACAAGCTGCAAGGCAAACACGGTTGTGTTTTACACGTTTGCAAGAAGTTCATACAATGAGGAACTGTGAATCATTGAGCAAGTTTAGTGATAAGCTAAATGTGAAATCAAAGTCTGACTCCGAATTGTGTGACGATAACGGTGTGGTGAAGGAGACTGTAGTTGCAACTGATAAGCCATTTTTGAATAGATTTTCGCAGAACATAGTTACATTCTCAGAGGAGAGTTCTGCTACCGTAATTTTACAAGGTATTACTGGTCAGAGCGAAGGTATCAATCCTTCAAGGATTTGTGAGGAGGAACCATAATTGTCTACTTCTGTTTATAAAGAGTGGATATCCTTTCTTTCGGAAGACGTCCATAAGATATTTTTGCTAAATTTTCCTTAGTGTAGGAGTGCTATAATGAGTCCTGGTTCTCTTGAATAATGTTTGCATGCAACTTTTATGCGTTATTGGGTTGTTGCTGTTGCAACTGAGTATTTGATCTGCGTGGGTTGATTTTCTGTAAACGTGAGTTTCTGATTTTCCTGTGGTTGTTCGCTTGTCGCCCGAAAATGGAACTTTGTCTTCGGATTTCTCCTCTCTTGGGAATTTGATGTCGTTGAAGATGTTAATTATTAGATGTTTTATTTAAGTCGTTTCTTTTGCTTATTACGAATGTGTCATCCACGTTAAGTATTCAAATTTCGGGTTTGATATCAAGCAGGATTATGTTTTCAAATCTTTGCATCACAGCTTCTGTGATCAGACCTGAAATGGACGACCCAATAGGTATCCCTTTAATTTGTTCACATATTTGGCGGTTGGATTGAAAATACGTTGTTAAACATAGGGTGTGAGGATATAGGCTATAACCAGGTGTTATCGCGCAGTTTCATCGGTTACCGCGTTCAGGGCTACAGGCGTTATAATCGCCTATTTTTTGGGAAATAGATCATATTTGACTAGTTTTAGACTTCTGGAGCCAGACGGCAGTATTTTGCTGCATTTCGTTCGTAATAGAGCGTAAAATTTTATATCATAGCTCGGACGGATTATCAATAAAGAAGTCATTCTTTCTAAGAAAGTTCGCATAGAAAGACTATTATTTGCATTATAGTGCGTTGAGGGTTTGTTTTTTGCGAGTTGTTTCAGATTTTAAGGTTGTAAATATACTACAGGCAATGGCAGAGAACTTAATGTCCTAGTACTTAAAATGAGTATCAGCTTTCTGTTGATTAGTAGCTAGCAGCTGTGTCATACAACTACTACACCTGTTACATAGGTTATATCAATCTTAATAATTATTTTGTTTTAGATCACTAAGATATTCTGAGATATTTAATGGCTTAATTGTGGTTATGAAAGATATGGTAGATGCACTTATGGCTCATATATTTAAAGGAGTTATTACTAAACAAGTTATCTGTAAGCATTTTGTGATGTTCTGGTTACAATGCTTGAGTGTATGGGGTTATTGCCGGCTTCTGTGAGTTAAGGGATATTTGGTGAAAATCATGATACAATGAAGGTTCCTATAAAGTCACTATGAATACTGCAAACTGTTGATAAGAAAATGCATCAAAGGAAAAAATGCCGAACAGCTAGAAAATACTACCTCAGTTTCGATGATTCTTACCTTTTGCATCTGTAAATCATCCTTCAAAAGCTCAGATTGATGGCAAACCATCCATGGTACCCCACAGGCCCTACGGAAATTTGTGAGAGGTCTTACATGTCAGGTTGTCTTAGGAATTGTAAGGTTGCAGATATTTCAATTTACCTGTCACTGAAATATCACTTATCTACTTCACGATGGTCTTTTCATTTGTGCAGTATTACACTACATTTTATCTTAACTGGATTTACAATTTAACTCTTATCATAACCTGTTCTAATTATTATTATTTGCTTGCTGCTATCCTTTAGAAGATGAACAATATGTGTGACAGTAAAAACCACAGAAGAATGCTGTCATGAACGAAGAATGAGAAAGGAGAATGAACCATTTTCAGCAAAGGTAGGCAAATATAAAGCGTTCAACTTTAATATTACTTCTTTCTTGCTTCAGCGATTTAAAAAAACACTTTGTTTACTTATTTGCAGATATCCGGTAACGTCAGTCAACCCGGTCACAGCGATTCGACATTGCCCCAATTATTACGACAAACAACTGCGTAAAGACATTTGCTTGTTATTATTTTTCATTAAATATATTTAACATCATGCTTACCAGACCTTTCTTGTTCTCTCTGAGTGTACCCATATTTGTCATGATGACTAGATGCAGGCATCACTTATCAATGAGACCTGACGAAGTAATTGGTGGCATATTTTAGTGTAATGTAAATGTGACTACGATTGCTACAGCTCAACCTATTCAATTATTCGTCTCGTGTACACTTCACCTTACACTGTAAGTTAACACCCATAATCATATGAATCGACATCACGCTTTAAGTGAAATATTGGTAATGAACTACTTTTGAATACACTTTACCTTATAAGAAATCGACTCAATTGCAGTGCCTAAGTTCATTTCTTATTTTTCAAATACTGAAGTATTTTTGTACTTGGTCCCTACAGACTTCCCTATGACTAGGAGACGTAATCGCGTAACTTTAGGCAGATTTTTGGGCTTGACTAAAGTACTTATAATTCACTACTTATATCGATCGATAGTGTTCCTACAGAATTACACCTATATACAGTAACGCGTTCATATCCTAGGGAGTACCGGTCTACCATGCCGTATTCCCACCGCATGCAGAACAAATACAACACAAGAATATTAGATAGAAAATTTTATTTTACTGCAACGCAAACAAGTTTATTTACATGTATTATCTGAGCACAGTCAAAGATGAAAGTCTTCGTTTGGAAAGTATCTCCCATTATTCGACGGAAACTGTCCAGTGTCCGAAGTGCGTCACCTTTGAATTCTTCCAAAATTCAAGTAAACAGAACTCTATGCCCACATGCAAATCTATCCGGTATCACAAACTGTAAAAAAGAATATCTGCATGGTTATACATGAATGAGTGAACTTACCTCCACTTGTTGTATGCAGAATCAATTTCTAAAACTGATTATGCAAATGTATCCGATTATAAGTCGTAAAACGCTCATCACTGTTTTTCGGATGCCTTTGTCCGAATGCAGCTACATCTGCTTTCACTGAATTTAATTAACTGACAGACCTCATTGCGACCCATCATTCCTAAAAGTGATACAGACTAAATTCACTTACATAAATTAAGCATTTACATAATTAACATGCATGACCATAGTTGAGTTAAGTATAAGTTAAGTTTAGTCTTCCTAAGTTACACTCTTTTTGAAATGTGGAGCACGTTAATGGTGCAGAAAATATCATGAACATTACGCATACATAATATTATTAACTGCCAGTAATTGTGCCATCGAATCATACTACAAGAATACATTTGATAATACTTTGTTAGTGGTCTGAGGGACAAAAATACTAGAGCGAAACATACAAGCTAGATGAAAGTCTCACAAAGCTGTCCCACTAAAATACAATGTCTCACTCGTGGATTTCCTATACGCATGTGAACGTATCCACATACTGGTATGCGGAAAAGTTCGTCACTGTTAGCAATATATGAAGTTCACGCCTTTTGAAAGTCTTCTAATGCTTTTGTAACTTCTTACATATGTGCTGCTTGCGCTCGCATTGATTACCTGCGATGAAATTCTAGAAAAAGGGCTCGTTAACGAAGCACATTATTGCAACAGCTTGTGACAGCTAAGTCGCAAGAAACACAGGATACCAGACTATGTGAGTGAGAAATCACGAAGTAGGAAATACTGTACCTATAACCACAACTCAAGAAATGCATTGGCACCCACGGGATGGTAGTCACTGATAGGAACCATAATGCCTGACCAGTTTCCAGGGAGTTTATAGCGAAAAGAGAAGTGTATCTGTGAAAAAAACAGTGAAACAATGTTAAAATAGTCAAATATTACATCTATCTTTGTCAAATTTGCTTGCAAACGGCGCATAACACAACCACACAAAACCTCACACGATACGACCTACCAAGGACAAATCAAATATCCAATTGACCGCCACCGTTCTAGCCAATGAAAGACGAAAAAACCTGAGTCGCGGAAAATATAACACGTCACAACGTATATCCTCACCCAAACATAGGTTTATGCATTTCATCCAACTTGTTTGCTGCATAGTTTCTCCTTCGTTTCTTTTACCAACTTCTGTCCATTTGAAGTACATAGCGCTGTGACATCGAAGGATACCATTATTTCTTGGTTATCTATTCGTTTTTTATTCGCTCTAGAAATTGAGTTGCAGATTTGAGGAATGATCGCAGAATTCTCATGTTTCAATTTTCTGCTTAGTTCTTTGGACAAGTTGTATGTCGGGGTTCCTGGGAGTGATACAATTGGTTGCAATACAATGTTTGCTTTGTATATTTTTTGGTTTGTTGTAGAATCAGCGTAGAACTGGTCCATTGGATCCTCTTTTGTGATCTGACCTATTTTGGTGGGCATGTTTAGGGTTTTTCGGATGCGGTTGTCTAATCTTTGGTTAGGATTTAATGTAAGCTGTTGGTATGCATCTTCATCTTTAAGTAGCTCTTCAGCCTCCTTGGTGCACTGTAGTCATGGAAAGGGGAACATACACGTCCAAGGTCTCCAGGAGAAATGACTAGTAAACTCGTAAATAAACCTAAACACTCACTTCAAATTGGAATATGCCCTGGAGATGTTGCCTAGTGAGGTAGTGATGAAAGCGCCGCAAGTAAACTATCCAACTCAGAGAACACAACTGTATCAAAATCATCCACGTGATCTACAAATCACCATTATATCTGAAGTTATATAAGTTTGCATTTACAATAACTTGCCAGTTTTCAGGCTGTTAGCAGTTGATGGAAAGCCGTGAAAGTGAACCCTTATCAACCCTGCAATTTAATGTTGGCTCTCTTATTGTTGAAAGTGTTCAGTGAAGCTGGTTGAATGAAAAATGAAAGTTCGACATGCTGCATTTTTCATAGTGTTTCTTTCGAATACGATTGACTAACAGAAATTATGAATATAAAATTACCTTCATTATTGCACGATGACGCATGTACAAAATCAGTGGTTTCGACAGCAACATCCAAGGAACACATATAACTGCGATAATCATCAGAAGACTTTGAACGGCTTGCTAAAATTAACAACAAAAGAATAACAGGAATCTTTAAGGTATAGAAAGATCTAAGTTCATGTATATTATATCAACGGAAAACACCTGAAATCTGTTCTCTATAGTATAATTTATTATAATCTGTTTACTGTCGAACACTAAACCTGTTGATATATCACTGACTACTTATACCTATAACAAAGTTTTTTTTGACATTTTGTGACCTTTTAACACAAACATATCTATAATTGTATATACTGTTGGATTTATATGTTCAAGTTGGTCCAAGTCAGTGAGTCTGTGGTTTTGATGTCATTTTAGTTAACTGTGCTTAACTGTATTGCATGTTGTTGTATTGTATTGTTGTTATCGCTTTTCGCCCGTTTTGCTATGAATTATTTTCCTTTTCCTGGTGTTGTTTTGATTGTTTTATCCGTTGTTTCCGATTTCAAGGGGAGCAACCTAAAATGTCGCTTCTCTCTAAACTTAATCTTAATGTAAAAATTCCTTTCTCAGACATGGGGCTAACAACCCCACCCTGTAAACCCCCCGAGGAAATCAGAAGTCCTGAATGCAATCAAGATGCTAAAAGCTGAAAAAAGCAGCAGGACCAGATGAAATCCCGGCAGAAGCATTGAAAATGGACCCAGAGACAACAGCGGACTTGATGGCGCCATTACTAGAGAAGGTGTGGGAAGAGGGCAAAGTATCCGAGGATTGGAAGAAAGGATACTTATTCTAACTACCAAAGAAAGAAGACTTAAGTCAATGCAAAAACTGGCGCGGAATTATGCTCTTGTCCATTCCAAGCAAAATACTAAGCCGCATCATCCTGGAGAGAATCAAACACGCCACCCTGGATGAAAAACTTCGACAGGAACAAGCTGGATTCAGGAGAAACAAATCGTGCATCGATCAAATCGCAGTACGGATCATCATTGGACAGAGCTTGGAATGGCAGTCACCTCCTTACTTCAACGTTATCGACTTCGAAAAGGCCTTCTATAGCGTCAATCGAGAGGTGATTTGGCGACTACTTCGCTACTACGGGATGTCACCGACAATTATACATCTCATCCAACAGTTGTACGACAATGCTGCATGCCAAGTAATTCACAACGGGGAACTTACGGAATCCTTCGAAGTGAAGACGGGAGTAAGACAAGGCTGCCTACTGTCGCCAATGATTTTCCTGATTGCAGTAGATTGGATAATGCGACAGACATCGGGCAATGAGGAAACAGGCATAAAATGAACCCACACAAAAAACTTGGAGGATCTGGACCTCGTCGATGATATATGTCTGATTTCACACAAACTGGAAGATATTCAAGTGAAAAGCAACAAGTTGACAGAAGAGGCAACAAAGATAGGACTTCAAGTGAACATAGATAAAATAGAGGTGATGAAGATTCCTGGCCAACACCAACAGCAACAACAACGACAGTCAGCATAAATGGGAGGAACCTGAAAGAAACAACCTCCTTTACACACCTACCTGGGAAGCATCGTTTCAACTACAGGCGGTTGGAACTGACGAGGATATCAAAGCCAAAATCGGAAAAGCAAGAAAAGCTTTTGTTACTCTCAAGTTTGTGTGGAGGTCAACATCACTCAGCATCAAAAATAAGATCCGGATTTTCAACTCCAATGAGAAGTCAGTGCTACTATACGGATCAGAGACTTGGCCAGCGCGTCATAAAGAGCATCTCAAACAAACTTCAGACCTTCATTAACAGTTGTCTTCGCTCAATACTCAAGATCAGATGGCCGGCCAGAAAAGATCAGCAACAGGGATCTCTGGCAATGAGCCAACCAACCAGGAACCGATTGTGAAACAAATAGGCAGGATGAAATGGAGATGGATTGGCCGTACACTGAGGAAACCAGCAGGTGACATCACTAAACAAGCCATCGCTCGAGTGGAACCCGAAAGGGAAGCGGCGAGTTGGTCGTCAGTGCAAGGATGACTTGGAGGAGGTCCTGTGAAGAGGAGATGAAAGCATGTGGGCAGACTTGGAGCGGGGTGAAAAAGTTGGCAGAAAACAGAAGGCAATGGAGGTGCGCAGCTGAAGCCCTATGTTCCTCGAGGAATTAAAGGATATAATACTAATAACAATAATAATAATAATAACTGTGGGAACCAATAGAAGCTTTCTGTATACGTGGGAAAAAATGATTCACTGTTAGTTCTCAAGAATCGTGAACACCTCACGATAATATTCAAAATTCTGGTTTCAACCAATGAGCTTCATACAGGAAACGTTAAAACGGTGGATATGACTGATTTGTAACGAGGAAAATGAGTCATCAGTGATTCCAGTATATACTATTAAGTAACGTACTTCCTAAAATGTCATCAAGTAATCAAGTGAAGAATTATGGACTAACCTGCCCTGCATACAAAGATGGGATATCTTCAGGATAACTGAAACGGATCATGTTGATTAATCCTACGTGGACAAAATAAATATCAAGAATTTATAATTCATATTAGCTTAAATTGAAGAAAAAACTAAAAACTAAAACACGCCACGAGCGATTTATAAGTAATCAAATAAATTGTCTGGGAGAATTGGTAAAATCAAGATTCAGACGCTTTATCCGGAAAATTTCAAACCAAAAAGTTAACGTATTACACAGCAAACACAACTGGTCAAAGTATTGGCGCAGATTCGGTACAGTTCAAAATAGTTAGTGTACTACATGTACTACATCTTGCAGCATAGGCGTAACAATCATTATTGGAGAAATACATTTAGATGTCTTCCAACCAATGAAGGCAGCTTACAGTGCTTTTTAAGTAGTAGACACTATGGCATGACACCATATGGTATACCCTGTAGTAAACAACCTTATTAGTAGTTATCTTTCGTCTTTAAACGCCACAATCTTATGATCCTGATGCCCCATTAGCACAATACAAAAGATTTTATATACACACTTCGTGATAAAAAAGGGTATAAGAACCTGTTTACATTTCTAATAATTGACGCAGTCCCTTTACGTATGGAAGTATTAGTTTTACTAACAACTAAAATTACAAAAACTAATTTGGCTCTGATAGCTGAATCTTAGTTTCCATGCTCTATCCTGGACAAAGATTGAAGTATGAAGCACTCACACTATCGCACAAACTGAGGTTGTATCACTCATATATGTGATTGCATTTCGACCGGTAGAGTCGAAAATGAAATACTGAATTTTTTCTTTATATTATACGACATGCTAAGTGACTGACACTGATGCAATTATAGACGAAATATTTAATCAAGCATTCTCATAGTGTGAATTTCAATCTTCTGGGTACCAACGGAAAATATACAAGATCACAATACCTCTATGAAATTTTTTATCATAAGCACACTTTATGAAAGTAAGCGGTGGTGACATTCTGAAGTTCTACAGGTTGCGCGGGAAAATAAGGTGGCTTGCTTAAATCATTGGGCTACCGAAATTACTTTCCTCCAAAATGCTTAATTTCATCTGGATTTATCATTGCTTTAATCGTCCAGTTATATCAAATGACCTACACATAAACTTGCGCGATGATATAACTTGCTCCCAAGTAAACACTGTACAATTCTTCAACGAGATGAAGATATACTTCAGATTATTAATTTACATGTGAATCCTGTGTGAAGAAAAAAAATACTTAGGAGCTGAATACACTGAAAACTTTTGTACCGTATATTCGCATACTATCTTAAATAAGGCTATACCATTATTATTATTATTATTGGAGAATTCTCTCTTCCAAAATAGCGTGAGAGGCAATTGTTGAGTCGTTTCTTTCCCTAATTTTCATAATAATAATAATGTATGTTTTCATATAAACGTATAAACGTCAGTCATCTGTCAAGCGAATAAGGCCGTTCAGTCCTTCTCAATGCTAAAGATTTTAAATGGTGGTAGCTTTTGTGAAGCTACGAAGGCTGCAGGATGATCCAGCCACTTTGATAAGAAAACGAGAAGTTCCAACTGCGGAGAGAACTCACCTACGAATCTTGATGCTCTCTAGTTTGCAAGCAAAGAGATTTGCTTAAATACGAATACTGTGCTCAGCCGTATGGAAAGCATGTCAGCAATCACTTCAGTATTTATTGCATTGTAACATTAGCATTCCTTGAGGGGATCACAGTCTTTTAGAAAACGTCTAAAAAAGCGTTTAAAATGTGTGATAAAGTAAAACTGCTGGTTGTAGAATGTGGAATGAAGCTGTTTCCAAGTTAGTCCAAGTGGTTGTAGAATGATATATCATCAGCCACTACGGGATCGGACGTCACTACTAAAAACCCTCCACTCGAAGTGAAACACAGTGGAAAGTCGGTTGTAGTAACCCATAGAAAAACCCGAGAAAATTTGCAGGAGATACAAATTCCGTTAAATGATGAAGTGTTCTTGGTCAAAGTGACTAGGAAATCAGTTAGCCATCACCAATTCTAGTTATCAAGCATTCCCCATTGACTAATTATTCTGGACCAGAATTTCCGATCTCTACTGACTTTTCGACTCCTGGTCATTCAGTTGCAATTACATACAGTGATTGGTCTCAAAGAAGACTAAATGCGCATCATATATTCCACTGCTAGTCAAAATTTAACGAGTCACATCACTAATTCGGGTTTGACAATTTCCGAGTTTGTCTGAGCTGCAAACGTTGATTAAGGAGCAGTCTAGTGCACTGAATACTCTCTTCTCCTTTGTTATTGTTTTAATTCTTTTTCAGCACACCTTTTTATCAGAAATTTATTCTTTATTTTTGATTACAGCTTAATTCCACACTGTATTTTTGGTACAAGTATAGAATTTTCAGCCCAAATTTTGCAGGCCGACCACAGATATCAGGTATGCGTCGGCCGGGGGTCGAACCTCGGACCATCCTCTCGGTCACATCCTATCTCATTTTTGTATCTATATCCCCTTCGTGTTTTCATCACCTAATTAGTTACTCACCATTTCGGTTTGTGTACTTATGTCCTGGAGGTCTATTTGGTGAAGTGAAAAGCCCCATTTCCAGCATCGACCCTATCTATGGAAATGTCTTGACCAAATAATACATTTCTATTACTACATCCCACAGTAACAGTGGGCCTATGGCAGGTATGCTGTGCTGGAATTCTCAAGAAGTCCGAAACATCTCTATGGCATGTAGAAGCAACAGGTGAAAATACGTTTAAACTAGTTTGTATTCGACCTTAAATTGAACATTGGCTTCCAAGGTCATAGGGCCGGAGCCATTTCACACTCCCACTTTCTGTTTACGAAGTTTCATTTAACCTGACGGGATGGGGTCGTTGTTCCGGAGCGAGGAGATGCAATTGTCCCAAATGTTTTTGCACACAGATATAGCTTACATGTGCATCTCAGAATTAGGAGAATTAGGGTTGGTACAATTTCGCGATGTAAGTATTCTGTGACAGTGTGATAGTTCTGTGATAGACTATTCCAGGTACTAACGCTTTCCAAAGGAAATTTGTGAATGAGGTTCGCAGATGTGATGAGATGGAAAGGAAATTACGTATGTAGTCTTGTCCGCTTTACATGTGTCGTAGGCTTTCTAGAGAAAGAGATTGAAAAAGACAAGTTTCCTATATTGGATACTGGGGAAAATCCTGAAGCACCAGCCCCACGTGAAATCATTGACCTCGAAAGTATCTTCGAGAAGCTGGAAAACGAGCTGAAAGAGGTCAACTCGAGTGCTGAAAAGCTGAAGAAGACATACTTAGAACTATCAGAACTGAAACAAATTTTAAGAAAGACACAGACATTTTTTGACGAAGTACGTTTTAATCCTTAGTTTTTTTATAATACGAGCAACTTTTACTGCTGTAATATAGTATATGAATGGTTCTTTATATAGCCACCAGCTGGATAACTGCCGACTCCTGACGGATTATTTTATTGACCTAGAACGTGGTAGTGTTCTGAAGATTTTTACCCGAAATTTCAAGAGGTCTTGAGGTTCGTAGCTGAGGCACTGTAAAACTATGGTCAACATGCATCTGTAATTAGTTCTCAACCTAGTTGACTTTCACGGTGCGGTAAGCCATGCGTATGTTTTGGGACAAAACAAAGCGCATGTGGGATGCAAGTGCTATTTGTGGACTTAATATTCATCTGTTGTTTGTTGTATGCGTGCTCACTTTCAGGTGGTTAGTGTTGGCTGAATTCTCCAGTTAGATTACTTATTAATTTAGTAGGTGATAATCGTTTAGCATCAGTAGTTAACTCTATGTATGCTTCAACCATGTGGGGATTTGAGCTGTGTACTGAGTCTTATGTTATTCCGAGTTTAAGTAAACATAAGGTAGTTTGTTTTATCAGTGGGCGCTTTCATTGTCGTTAAGTATGTGTGAAGCAATGGTATTTACGATGATGTTTTATATGATATTCAGGTTTTAGAAACAATGGATTTTCGTAAATAGTTTGTCCATACTAAAACTAATTCAATTATACATCAGGACAAGAAGGGAAATGAAAGACGAGTAGATAAGACAAAACTTAGTTTTCCATTCTCATCTTTTGTGTAGGAGCACATGGTATTTAGATCTTACATCAGACTTGATATGAGTCGTCATCCATTCTGAGTGTGAGGTTGCTTCGCATGCCTTAATAGTCGTGTTTACGGTCGTCTAATTACTAGAATTACGATCACTGGGACCCATCGTAACAGTGCTGTCTCAAACAAAGTCGTAGTCCACAATGTCATCTGGTTTGAGGATTGTGATTACATATCCTGAATGGAATTTTTCAAACTTCCTTAAGAGTTAGGCACGCGTTTTCAGGAGATCTGGCTAGTCTCCAATGCAGCCCAGATGTATAAAACTTACGCTTATTTATTAGGAACCACGCCAAATAGGGCCATGCTGTTCAAAGATTACATGGGAAAATACTAAAAACTAGCATTACAGCACTTGAGTGGTGTTGGTGAGAGTATATTCATTGTGATGTAACTCAACGCTGCCTGACTTCCCAACAGTGTGAACCATCTAACAATTCTAAGAGTAAAATAACAAGATTCTTTTAGGTTTTACTGCGCTATTAAAGGACTTTTTCTCACGATTCACATATAGCACTGCAGGCAGAAATTTTTCCTGTCGGTGTAGATCTGTATTTGTGCTTTAAGTTATCCTACCTTCGGTACGTTTGTATTCCCTTATCACACTCTCTGGGCTTGCAATTAAATTATTTTCCTGAAGATGCCCTTCGGCCAATATTTAGTCACATAACTATTGCCATCATTCAGTAATACAGCATGGCATTTGTCTTACTGCCTTAATCGCTAATGATCACTAAAGATTCAGTCTAAGAGGGAACCGCTCTATGAACAGCAACAGGTTGTCCGTTCCTGTTTTCCTTATATTGTATCTGGTTATATTTTATTGCATGAGTCGTTGTCTGGTCCTTTTGTCGGTTCATCCGACTTCGGTGTTGTATTGGTGTGAATAAATTAGTGCCAAGCTTTACCGACTGAACGTCTGACCATACCTTCCAATGATTTGCCTCTTCGCCAAATAACTCGCAAACAGGCGATGCACGATCCCACAATGTCAGAGGAAAATATTGGTCTCCTTGGTGGTGAAGGAATGAGTGCGGGCGGTGCTGCTGGTGGATTACGATTGGGGTAAGTCTTAGTGTTTCTCTTGGTTACCTTTCTGTTGAACTTACTTGTTCGTTTATGGTTTCTAGGGTAACGTAGGATCCTTTGACTTGAACATGGGGAGTGATTCAAATCCTGGTTACCAAGAAGAGGGCGATAGATATCCTACTGGTAAATCCAAACGTCATGTAGAGTGAGTATATAGAAACCCTGGGAGTCTTTTACTAATTTGGGAAGCTGATCAGTGCGTCGAGGTCTTCGTTTTGGTTTTTCTGGCTTGATCCGCGCTATCAATGTCTGCTCTACTTCATCTGTCAAAACACTTTCCTAATGACTATGGAATATTCGTTAATCTGTTAAAGAGTAAAAGACGTGTATTTTAATGCCTGTGTGCGAAAAGTACATGCTTTAGGCACTTTTTACCTGTCAAATGATTCGTTTTACCAAAAGGTTGATGTGACTGTCAGGTTATTAGTATTAATATAGGAAACAAAAATAATTTGTTTGCTATTGTTTTCAACAGACTTGTCCATACTATGACCTAGAATATTATTAAGATTTCATTTACTTAGGAATTTTAGCTGCTGTTATTTTCACCAATAGTTTTGAAATCTACCACAAGGTTGGATAAGCATTTTTAGCAATAACCAAATAAACAAATGACCCAGTGTATTCCTATTTTAGGTATTTAGTCAGTCCAAGTTCGAACAGTTTGGAAAAGCGGGCTGGAAAATTAGAGGTTGGTTGATACTACAATGGAAAAACTAATGATGGGATAAGCAATAATAAAAATCTGTATTAAGTGTACTTATACAAGGAGTTCCCCACCAATGGTCTTTAATTGTTGAAAACATCGAGCCTGACGATCCATACCTCTAGGTAGTTCATACAGTCAAATGTATTTCTGTCTGATCAACCTCAACATCTTCCCATTTACTTCTACTCTAAAATCGCAGCTTTGGGAAGACATGGCCCGTCATGACTTTCATAATGGTTCAGAGCCGAATAACTCGCTTCCTCTAACACCGTATAATTCGAGCAGAGCATACATGTTTGACCTGACTTGAGTAGTTAAACGGAGTCACAGTTAAAGCGAGTAATCTAATCACACTTGCACCTAGCGACAACTTTTCAATGGTGTAGGATACAATTATTTAGACTACTTCCAAGATAATATAATCAGATTTCGCGTAGTCAAGAAACGTCAATCGAGACTTTTGTATGCGCCTCGCTATCATCAGCGTGCAGTTGAATTAAACTGACTCAAATTTCCGAATAAGTAAAGTTCTCTCTATCTCTTCATTGTGCTAGTAATTGATGCAGATCAGTCCTGTGGTGTGATACTGCTTTTACATCGGTGAAGTGTACAGAGAGCACAAATAAATTCAGAGACAAAATGTTCAAAAGACTATTTTGTTGTGAAACAATTAAGTTTTTTATTAGCAGATCAATTTCTGATGCTTCAGAAGGACTGATGTACTCAGTTAACAATCTACTATTCATGTGCTCTTGGCCTTTGCAGACCATTACAGTGTTTGTAATTTTGTTGTTGATTTCTCTCCCTGTTATCATGTTATATTGTTAGTTTGTGTCCGGTTACTTGTGAAGTCATATATTCAAATATAGATCCTACTTATTCGCTAGTAATGAAGTGCTATTTCTTGTGTTAATGTCTGGCTATTAAGTAGTTTAATCTGCAATTACTGGATTTATATTTTATAATGCATGAATATATATTTAAATGTGACACGCCTCTACTGTCAGAATTTTATGCACATAAATACACAACATTTGTGTGATTAACGTTCTTTTTTTACAAACACTATCGTGTCTGATATAATTCCACCATATATTCTGCTATCAGAGCTTTTACTTTTACTGATTTGTGGGATAAATTATAAGTAGCAGAAAATGTCATGGGATAATTACACGTACATAATATCATTAATTGCTTCTGATTGTGACGTCTAATCTTACTACAAAATTAAAATAAGCAGTAATCTGTTATCTGGCTAAGCAAATATTAAAATGAATGTTAATCACTAGATAGACATTCGGTGAATGAATTACGCGTTAACGGGTTTTATTAAAGCTACATGCGTCTTATATTTTATGTGTTGTTTAGTAGTGTAGCACTTCGACCTAAAGTTCGTTTACGCTGTATACTTCTTTTGCTTGATTTCTGATGTATTAATCTAGAAAATACAGATGGTATAATCTAAATTATTGGGACATATTACGAGAGATATCTAGAATGTGTACTGATAAGAATCATGGTGGTTATCCGCAACCCAGGTTGTTAATATTTAGTGTGCTGCATTTTGTAGAGCGAAGTTCCGCTTGTCAAATATCTCAATATTATCAGAAATTGGTTCGCCAGCAGGTGAAGCAACCTTACTACAAATAGCCATGATTTTGTAGAGATTAGCTAATTTAGCTCTATCAGTAGGGTGCACTGGTTTTGTATTGTGGCTCGACTGTTCATCTCCACTCGGGAATAGAAGTGAAAAATAGATCGTTAAGTTGGAAAAAAATAACTCGTTGAGGTGCAACCTATATAGCTTTTTGAAAGCCTATAGTATTAATATCTGATTTACTTTCTGAAATTGATTTTAAGTTACATCACTTTGGCTAGATTTCTCAAGAGTAGGTGTTCAAACTTGTAAAGTTCGGATTCGCAAACTATTTGTAAAGTAAGATGCACTAACCGTGAGCCTATTACTTTTTTTTAATTAAAAATGAGAATATACACTGCTCTGTTCTGAATACGCATGAATTATAATGGATAGCTGTTACACATACTGCCGCTGAAATGTGTAGTTAATTATTGCCTTTTTGTTAGATTCCTTGCTGGGATTATACTACGTGAACGGTTGCCAGCATTCGAGCGTATGCTGTGGCGTGTGTGTCGAGGAAATGTGTTTCTTAAGCAGGCGGAAGTCGATGATCCCTTAGAAGACCTTACTACGGTAAGTGGGCTTGTATGTTATTGTGTTAAATTATAAATGCATTGTCATTATTCTTTATCAAATGAAAGTACCCTATTCCTGTTATTTTAAGTACTCCTTACTTGTGTGTTCATTCGAATTGGTACACTTCTGAATAAAGCACTGATATATCAGGCAGTCAGATACATCTAGGGGATCATAGGTTCTCGTCTGTCTGCTATATCGATCTCTACTTCTTTGTGTTGCAGGTGTCACGTTTTATGTTAACTACTGATATCCGTAATATATTTCAGTTTTATGAATTCTATGGTTTATACTATACTGACTGGAAACTTCATAGAAATACAGGAGAGTATGACTTCCCAGTGTACATATATCTCCGACATTTGAGCGGAAATTTAATGTATAGTGGCATGCGAATTTGAGTCTGCCGACAAGATTACAGATTTTCATTCACTGAGATTGACTGAAAGTACAATTTAAGGTGACAAATTTTAGTCAAACCAACAGCTTTCTGTGAATCTTGCATGAAGTCTTAAATTCCCCCCTCTTACCGTCCACAAGAAAGAAATATTTATGTTATTCAGTTGTTCGCAGTGGTACAGTTTCATTTGCGTCACATCTTTGTTTTTATCTTCTCTCCCAGTTTTGTATTATCTGTTCAGTTTTGGTTGTCCTAAGTAAAGAGATCCAGGAAATGACCCTAAGTCGCTACGTTATATGGTTTGAGACTTATATTTTTGGATGTTTATTTTCCACTGACTTTAATGTGATCGATCTTCATTTCCACAATGTTTTGGAAAGTACTTTCACCTTAGCTTTTACATAAGTTGAACTGTTACGATGAAAATTGTTTCTTTTTCTTTTAGGGTGCTTCAGTCCACAAATCTGTGTTCTTGGTATTCTTCCAGGGTGACCAGCTACGTTCCCGCGTTAAAAAGATATGTGATGGGTAAGTGTCGTGTTTGATTTTCGAATGCTTATTTTCCAGTGTGGCATTTGGGATCTGATTGTCCCTCTTTAACAAATTTCATGCTTTCTTGAAGCTTATGAGGTTAGATAGGTAATTTTTTAGAATTTAACTGACAAAATGATCTTTTGTTAGATATACTCATGGAGAGCAGCTTATTAATTTGAGTTTTTATGGAACAATACAATTTTCGGTACATATGCAGACGTTTTTTCAACTGGTGTCGGGTACTAGTGAGATTGCACCCAAAATTACGATATTCAATGAACCTTGAGTATTATTGTATCATATTCGTTACATGAGTCATAGCCACATGTGAAACGTATTCACACGTTCGACTCATTCTTCAATCCTTCTGAGATGGTTGTGGCCTGTTTGTTAGTGTGTGGTGCTTCGATGCATGTTCGAATGTTAGATATCAGATAATATATAATATCACCGAGTCAGCGCAGATGTACTGTTTCCTAGTCCTACTATACAGTGGATGATTATCAACGGTTGCCTGTTCTTATTAACCATTGTCGGTGTCAGGTAAAACATCTAAATTCTACTTCATTTATACAGTAAACGGTAGGTAAAAGCAAGGTAGTCGATCAGTCTGCGAAACAGCCACTATCAGTCAGCGTCTTTCAGTAACTTTCAGCGAGTAACGAAAGATGAATTTTGAGAATGGATTTTTTTTGTATAAGTGTGAAAATACAGTGGTGGATGGATCAGATAAATTTTATTCAAAAAATAATAGATAAGGGTTGTTGCATAATACGCACACATACTTAGAAGGTTTACGTATAAACATACTATCTATCTGTTACGTATTATTCACTTTTCTCCTTAGGTTCCATGCGACGCTATATCCGTGTCCTGATTCACAGGCTGATCGGCGCAATATGGCCATTGAAGTGATGGGGCAAATCCAAGATTTGGAAACAGTACTCACGCAAACCAAACAGCATCGTCAGCGTATTTTGGAGACGGCTGCTAAGAACTTACGAATTTGGTTTATAAGAGTCAGGAAAATCAAAGCTATATATCACACTTTAAATTTATTTAATCTCGATGTGACAACAAAATGCATGGTTGGGGAGTGTTGGTGTGCAGTAAATGATGTGGATAAGATCAATTTGGCATTGCGACGTGGAATGGAGCGTAGTAACAGTACCCTTCAACCGATTTTAAATGGAATTGTGACGTCGGAAAATCCTCCTACCTATCATCGAACCAATAAATTTACATTTGCATTTCAAAGTATCATAGATGCGTATGGTGTGGCACGTTATCGTGAAGTAAATCCTGCACTGTTCACAATCATTACGTTTCCATTCCTCTTTGCCGTTATGTTTGGAGATGCTGGTCATGGATTGCTCATGTTTCTTTTCGCTTTGTGGATGGTGGTTTGTGAGCGGAAATTAAATGTGAGTTAGTTTGTGATTTCTGTTGAAATTTTTATATTATTCTTAAAAGCTGGTCTATTTTTGTCTTTTATTTCTACGGAATTTTATGGCATGCATGTATTGTCTGTGTTGAATACATGCTTCAGATGTCTGTGTTGAAACTGAGTGCTCATATTAATAAGGAAGCATAGCTTTGTTTTCACCCGTATGTTGTTTTTCCCTACAGATCCTCGTATGCGTAACTATATTTTGAAACACCGTGACAGGATTTTTACATCTTCAATTGTTGAGGTGTAAAAATCACCTCTCCGTCGTCAGTTTTTCATGTTTTCCACACGTGCTTGTCTGTCTACCGCAATGGTTAACGTTTGCATCATCCTTTTTCAGAATTTGCGCTTTCCAATATAATTGCATGAATCACATCTTCACCCTTAAAAAAGTTCTGAAACACGAGAATGATAACCGGCATTCATAACCTGGACTGATGTGGGAATTTAACATCGTCACTGAGGCAATACTTTGTCGTAAAGATGAGTGTCGGAAAAGCGTATCATGCCAAACAGGTTATTCTACTCGTGTAGCTGTATAAGAGCTTATGGTGAGTTACCATCTAGAGTGATGGTAACCAGTGGTATTCGCTAATGACTCCCGTTTTAACTTTTTTCATAATGAAGGTACTGATGGATATGAACAGTCAAACTCGATTTACTATCGAGGAATTGTTTCATTCCTGTGAAGTGAACAAAAACGAGTGTTGGTTTGGCATTTGATTCATGTCCACCGAATATAAGGTAACACTTCAAAACAGATTGGCATTAACGTTTAGTATAAAGATGAAGAATAATGTGATTGACTGTTGACTTTGTCACTAATTAAAAAGTTTCATCAATCTCAATGGACGTTTTACCGTGACAGTCTCGATGGGAACTCAGAGAACTCGTCTGACATTTTCTAACTTGAGCGATGCACGATCTCCCACCAAAGAGTGTTTGTACGGCACAATATTCCGTTCTATCCTGCTTTACGGTGGTGAGGTATGGACGCTGAAAATAGATTACATAAAGAAATTAGAGGTTTTCGATCTTGTTTGCTTTCGTAAGATTATTTCTGTGAACTTGAGCTATAGGATTAGTGGTTAGGTATGACGGAAACTGACTTGTTTCAAAACAGCAACAAGAGTACAGTACATCATGATGATTGGTCAAAAGCTTTTGATTTGCATTTGGGAAATCATTCACAGTATGCTAAGCTGATTAAATATTGCAATATCTGCTTATTACCTGTTGCTAGGTAGAAAACAAAAAAGTGTTCAGATTCTTGGAGTTGGGGTGGGGATTTGATTCCCGAGATCTGGGAAGGACACAAGTAACAATAAATCTGATGACATCGGGTTACTTTTCTGTGTGCGATAATCCTACTGGTAATGTTTTTAGTTTTTTTTCTAAAAATTCTATCGTGTTAGATTTTTTAGAATTGCTTCCTATAGGTTACTTTTTTTTACTTAATATGTTAACGATTAGATATTCCTTTCTCTGTTTTAATATAGGCTAATAAATCTGGTGGTGAAATTTGGAACATTTTCTTCAATGGCCGTTATATAATACTGTTGATGGGCTTGTTTTCCATCTACACTGGATTAATATATAATGACATTTTCTCTCTGTCAGCTAATATTTTTGGATCATCGTGGTATCCCACGTATGATAGCCAGGCATTGTCACAGGATACGAGATTTCAGCTAGAACCCCGTACAAGTGTTAATGTATCAGATCGAATGTACGCTGGTTACCCATACCCATTTGGTTTGGATCCTATTTGGCAGTTAGCTGGCAATAAAATTATGTTAACTAATTCAATAAAAATGAAAATGTCTGTTGTTTTGGGAGTGCTACATATGTTGTTGGGTATATGTTTAGGTGCTTTCAACTACAGGTAATCTATTTTTATAGCAACACATTTGAGTTTTGTAATTAAAAAGTCTTATAGAATTCTCCTTTGATAAATATAGTCATTCACTTAAGTCGTAAATGAAGGCTGAGTGCATTGTGCTTCGTAAACTTTATCCTTTTGATATTGATGAATTTCACCCTTCATTTGATATTCGATTTCTGACGTCCACTGTTACTATTTGCATTAATTTAGTCGTACAAAATACCACCACTATAACCTACTGGAGGTTGTCTTTCCCTTACACTGTTATGAAGCAATGATCAGTGATCTGAATCTAAAGTCTTCCTGATGTCACACCAAGCCACAGAATAATATATAATATATATTCTCTTAGCACTTGGTAAGGGATTAGGCGTATTTTGGTCACTCTAGAGTTTATGCTATCACTTCTTCAACATTCATCTTTGAATTTTCTCAAGAAAATCCTACTTTATTGAAGGATTGCGGCCCTGTGGTTCATTGGATAAGACTGGCTTTTAACCATTGAGTCACTGATCCAAATCCCCCTTATCGTGCCATGTTTTCAGCAGCTGGTTAGCTTCCCTCGTACTTTACGTGTAGCTTATTACAGAATGCATAAATAGATGTTTATTAGTCTTTGTTGATAGGTTAGTGTGTACGTTGGACCTGTATAGCTCACGATTAAAAAGTGATCACTGGTACGTCATTGTGTTTTACAACCACTTGTCTAACTCTGTCGTATACTATGGTACTAAATAATTTTTATCCTGTATTTTATACACAGCGATCATTTCTGTAGAAAAATATCACGCCAAAAACTCTGATTAAACGGCATAGTGACAGTTAAAGTGAGAGAAAATTGTGGCTTTCAACGATCTTCGCAGTAGTGGTTCCAGACGTCTTAATTTAATACTGCGTGTAAATATTAGTTAAAGGATAAGGGTCTTACTTCAGAGTTTTGAAAAAACCACTTGTTCTCAAAAAGTTTGATGTTGAAATACTCTCTGTGGAAATGCGTAGATCACTAGCCTTATCATGCTATTCTTTAAAATTACTCGTGTTATGGTTGTTCTCTATCAGTTCATAGTGTAACATATCCTTGTTTTCCAGACATAACAAGGACACTTTGTCAATCTTTTGCTTGCTGCTTCCACAAGTCTTATTTCTGTCGTGCATCTTCCTTTATTTGGTGATACTAATATTCTTCAAATGGATCGCGTATACTGCAGAAACTGCATCTTCAGCACCAAGTCTTCTTATTGGTAAGCATCACTTCTACAATTGTTTATCTCTTGCTGGTAGTAATATATGGGTACCATAAAGGGTATCGTATTCCACGTAAAAAGCTTCTATTGTCCTTTTCTAAGATTAAGCTATACAAACCAGTCTAGTCGGAAATTTCTAAGGAAGCTGCAACTTGTGAAAAAGTATAAATAGAGCGCAAATTTCCTTTGACTTTCAAACATGTTTAGTTAGCTAACGTTGTGATGTTTGAGGTTTAAATTTTCGGTCTTTTATCTCAACCCTACGATTTTAAGTAATCTTCAGTCGATGAAAATACAAAACCTAATTAAGCATCGTGATTTCCATTCATTATTCTCCCGTAATTGTCGTTAGAACCCAGTTACCTGGGAATATCTATTTCATCAGGCTGTAAATCACACCTGCCTGTGGGTTGACTCTAGGATCCATTTGTCTAGATTGTTGTAGGTGGAATAGGATTCTAACCTTGAACCCATTGACTCAAAGTTGAGTGTCTATACGAAGGAATTACATCTCTACCTCACCACAATTATGCTGTTTTCAAAGTTATTTTGTGGTTAAGAGTAATCTTTGAAACAGTTTATCTTTTACGCATCCAGTTTACCGTTTACAGTGTAATAAAACGAAATCACAACTTGGGAAATCATAAGCAGCAGTCAGAGAATTTTGGGTGTGTGCTGTAACACTGATCTCTTCAAATGCAAAGCAGTTATGTTTCGGCAAGTTGCGAAGCCTTCTCATTTATTTTCTCTGTTGCGGACACCCCTCAATATGCGATTTTTATCGCACCATTTCACTGTGTGATAATGGCATCTTGCTTGACCTTTGGACTGCCGAAGTACCATCTCCCACCAATCACGTTGCATTGAATTAATTTTTTGGTTTTTTCAGTTAAATGATAATGTCCTGAAGTCACGATATTTACACATATTTTTAAGATCTTTCGAATGTATTGCTTTGTGTTTTCTCATAAAACGATGAAGAAATATTGTGAGTGGTAACAAGCAATAAAGCATTAAGCATATGACTTTCGATTATTATTAATCCATTGAGTTCCGAGTGGAACACAAGGCTTCATCAGCACACTTCCATTTCACTCTGTTCTCTGCGATCTTTTTTAACTGGCCTCGCGATTGCCCGTAGACTTCCATCTCCATGTGACTCTAGGACGCCAAATTCATCGTTTTCCATTTGGGTTCCACTGAGGGGCCTGTTACACGACCTCTCTTGATGGTTTCATCAGCACATTTTCGATCCATCTTCATTTCCTTTGGTATATTTGTTGAATAAAAGGTTCGCTCAATAATAGACCCCCTTGTTCCTAATCTCTGGCCAGCCATCTGATCTTCAGTGTGTGTTAGAGACAGCTGTTGATGAAGTCTGTAACCCGTTGAGAATCCTTTTCCTGATGCTTATGTAAAGTCAAAGCACAGGTTCGACATGTGTCGAAGATCCGGATCTTGTTCCTTATAGTGGGTGCAGATTTCCGCATTGATTTTAGGGCCGGTGGCACAGTGGTTAGGACTCTCGCCGACCATGCACATGGTCCGAGGTTCGATCCCCTGCCGACGCACACCTGATATCTATGGTCGGCCTGCAAAATTTGGGCTACCGATATCCATGCTGAAAACTCCATACTTGTACCGAAAATACAGTGTGGAATCAAGCTGTAATCCAAAAAAATAATGGAGAACTATTGCTTTTCCATTTCTGCTTTTGACATCTGTTCCGCCTGTTTCTAGTGCTTTGAATGTGAGATTTTAACATCAGACTATTGAGACAACAATATACTAACTGTTGCGCTTTAATGTGTATGTGTAATACAAAATTTAGTTTCTGGGTTTCCTCATCATCTGCTGAAGTCTAATCTCAAATTGCGCTACACTCCAATGTGATATTACTCAGTCAATTTCAGTCTATTTTGAAATTTTAATAAGGTTCGGTTGTCAATGATGTAGTTTCATTAGTATTTGTGCTCACTTGTGCAGTGAAATATAAAAATTCAGTCGTATCCTGTATAGCACAGTTTTATGTGAGGAAAGAAATGTCAGGAAAGAACTAGAGAACATACACTGTCTGCAGATACATATCTGGTTATTTCTGGCAGTCACTTATGCTTTATTATCGCCTACATTTACATTTCTATTACTGCAGCTTCTGTGGCGTTCTATTTTAGTTTTGTTTGTGTGGGAAGTGAGATTGTAGCAAAATGAAAGTCCTGAAACTTCCATTCTGCACAAATTTATTCTTTGGAACTAAGTGATTATCACAATAATAGTTATCATTATTATTATTATTATTAAAAGATTAAGGGTAGATGTGGTGGCAGAATAATAATAATAATAATGGTATAGCCTTATTTAAGATAGTATGCGAATATACGGTACAAAAGTTTTCAGTGTATTCAGCTCCTAAGTATTTTTTTTCTTCACACAGGATTCACATGTAAATTAATAATCTGAAGTATATCTTCATCTCGTTGAAGAATTGTACAGTGTTTACTTGGGAGCAAGTTATATCATTGCGCAAGTTTATGTGTAGGTCATTTGATATAACTGGACGATTAAAGCAATGATAAATCCAGATGAAATTAAGCATTTTGGAGGAAAGTAATTTCGGTAGCCCAATGATTTAAGCAAGCCACCTTATTTTCCCGCGCAACCTGTAGAACTTCAGAATGTCACCACCGCTTACTTTCATAAAGTGTGCTTATGATAAAAAATTTCATAGAGGTATTGTGATCTTGTATATTTTCCGTTGGTACCCAGAAGATTGAAATTCACACTATGAGAATGCTTGATTAAATATTTCGTCTATAATTGCATCAGTGTCAGTCACTTAGCATGTCGTATAATATAAAGAAAAAATTCAGTATTTCATTTTCGACTCTACCGGTCGAAATGCAATCACATATATGAGTGATACAACCTCAGTTTGTGCGATAGTGTGAGTGCTTCATACTTCAATCTTTGTCCAGGATAGAGCATGGAAACTAAGATTCAGCTATCAGAGCCAAATTAGTTTTTGTAATTTTAGTTGTTAGTAAAACTAATACTTCCATACGTAAAGGGACTGCGTCAATTATTAGAAATGTAAACAGGTTCTTATACCCTTTTTTATCACGAAGTGTGTATATAAAATCTTTTGTATTGTGCTAATGGGGCATCAGGATCATAAGATTGTGGCGTTTAAAGACGAAAGATAACTACTAATAAGGTTGTTTACTACAGGGTATACCATATGGTGTCATGCCATAGTGTCTACTACTTAAAAAGCACTGTAAGCTGCCTTCATTGGTTGGAAGACATCTAAATGTATTTCTCCAATAATGATTGTTACGCCTATGCTGCAAGATGTAGTACATGTAGTACACTAACTATTTTGAACTGTACCGAATCTGCGCCAATACTTTGACCAGTTGTGTTTGCTGTGTAATACGTTAACTTTTTGGTTTGAAATTTTCCGGATAAAGCGTCTGAATCTTGATTTTACCAATTCTCCCAGACAATTTATTTGATTACTTATAAATCGCTCGTGGCGTGTTTTAGTTTTTAGTTTTTTCTTCAATTTAAGCTAATATGAATTATAAATTCTTGATATTTATTTTGTCCACGTAGGATTAATCAACATGATCCGTTTCAGTTATCCTGAAGATATCCCATCTTTGTATGCAGGGCAGGTTAGTCCATAATTCTTCACTTGATTACTTGATGACATTTTAGGAAGTACGTTACTTAATAGTATATACTGGAATCACTGATGACTCATTTTCCTCGTTACAAATCAGTCATATCCACCGTTTTAACGTTTCCTGTATGAAGCTCATTGGTTGAAACCAGAATTTTGAATATTATCGTGAGGTGTTCACGATTCTTGAGAACTAACAGTGAATCATTTTTTCCCACGTATACAGAAAGCTTCTATTGGTTCCCACAGTTATTATTATTATTATTGTTATTAGTATTATATCCTTTAATTCCTCGAGGAACATAGGGCTTCAGCTGCGCACCTCCATTGCCTTCTGTTTTCTGCCAACTTTTTCACCCCGCTCCAAGTCTGCCCACATGCTTTCATCTCCTCTTCACAGGACCTCCTCCAAGTCATCCTTGCACTGACGACCAACTCGCCGCTTCCCTTTCGGGTTCCACTCGAGCGATGGCTTGTTTAGTGATGTCACCTGCTGGTTTCCTCAGTGTACGGCCAATCCATCTCCATTTCATCCTGCCTATTTGTTTCACAATCGGTTCCTGGTTGGTTGGCTCATTGCCAGAGATCCCTGTTGCTGATCTTTTCTGGCCGGCCATCTGATCTTGAGTATTGAGCGAAGACAACTGTTAATGAAGGTCTGAAGTTTGTTTGAGATGCTCTTTATGACGCGCTGGCCAAGTCTCTGATCCGTATAGTAGCACTGACTTCTCATTGGAGTTGAAAATCCGGATCTTATTTTTGATGCTGAGTGATGTTGACCTCCACACAAACTTGAGAGTAACAAAAGCTTTTCTTGCTTTTCCGATTTTGGCTTTGATATCCTCGTCAGTTCCAACCGCCTGTAGTTGAAACGATGCTTCCCAGGTAGGTGTGTAAAGGAGGTTGTTTCTTTCAGGTTCCTCCCATTTATGCTGACTGTCGTTGTTGTTGCTGTTGGTGTTGGCCAGGAATCTTCATCACCTCTATTTTATCTATGTTCACTTGAAGTCCTATCTTTGTTGCCTCTTCTGTCAACTTGTTGCTTTTCACTTGAATATCTTCCAGTTTGTGTGAAATCAGACATATATCATCGACGAGGTCCAGATCCTCCAAGTTTTTTGTGTGGGTTCATTTTATGCCTGTTTCCTCATTGCCCGATGTCTGTCGCATTATCCAATCTACTGCAATCAGGAAAATCATTGGCGACAGTAGGCAGCCTTGTCTTACTCCCGTCTTCACTTCGAAGGATTCCGTAAGTTCCCCGTTGTGAATTACTTGGCATGCAGCATTGTCGTACAACTGTTGGATGAGATGTATAATTGTCGGTGACATCCCGTAGTAGCGAAGTAGTCGCCAAATCACCTCTCGATTGACGCTATAGAAGGCCTTTTCGAAGTCGATAACGTTGAAGTAAGGAGGTGACTGCCATTCCAAGCTCTGTCCAATGATGATCCGTACTGCGATTTGATCGATGCACGATTTGTTTCTCCTGAATCCAGCTTGTTCCTGTCGAAGTTTTTCATCCAGGGTGGCGTGTTTGATTCTCTCCAGGATGATGCGGCTTAGTATTTTGCTTGGAATGGACAAGAGCATAATTCCGCGCCAGTTTTTGCATTGACTTAAGTCTTCTTTCTTTGGTAGTTAGAATAAGTATCCTTTCTTCCAATCCTCGGATACTTTGCCCTCTTCCCACACCTTCTCTAGTAATGGCGCCATCAAGTCCGCTGTTGTCTCTGGGTCCATTTTCAATGCTTCTGCCGGGATTTCATCTGGTCCTGCTGCTTTTTTCAGCTTTTAGCATCTTGATTGCATTCAGGACTTCTGATTTCCTCGGGGGGTTTACAGGGTGGGGTTGTTAGCCCCATGTCTGAGAAAGGAATTTTTACATTAAGATTAAGTTTAGAGAGAAGCGACATTTTAGGTTGCTCCCCTTGAAATCGGAAACAACGGATAAAACAATCAAAACAACACCAGGAAAAGGAAAATAATTCATAGCAAAACGGGCGAAAAGCGATAACAACAATACAATACAACAACATGCAATACAGTTAAGCACAGTTAACTAAAATGACATCAAAACCACAGACTCACTGACTTGGACCAACTTGAACATATAAATCCAACAGTATATACAATTATAGATATGTTTGTGTTAAAAGGTCACAAAATGTCAAAAAAAACTTTGTTATAGGTATAAGTAGTCAGTGATATATCAACAGGTTTAGTGTTCGACAGTAAACAGATTATAATAAATTATACTATAGAGAACAGATTTCAGGTGTTTTCCGTTGATATAATATACATGAACTTAGATCTTTCTATACCTTAAAGATTCCTGTTATTCTTTTGTTGTTAATTTTAGCAAGCCGTTCAAAGTCTTCTGATGATTATCGCAGTTATATGTGTTCCTTGGATGTTGCTGTCGAAACCACTGATTTTGTACATGCGTCATCGTGCAATAATGAAGGTAATTTTATATTCATAATTTCTGTTAGTCAATCGTATTCGAAAGAAACACTATGAAAAATGCAGCATGTCGAACTTTCATTTTTCATTCAACCAGCTTCACTGAACACTTTCAACAATAAGAGAGCCAACATTAAATTGCAGGGTTGATAAGGGTTCACTTTCACGGCTTTCCATCAACTGCTAACAGCCTGAAAACTGGCAAGTTATTGTAAATGCAAACTTATATAACTTCAGATATAATGGTGATTTGTAGATCACGTGGATGATTTTGATACAGTTGTGTTCTCTGAGTTGGATAGTTTACTTGCGGCGCTTTCATCACTACCTCACTAGGCAACATCTCCAGGGCATATTCCAATTTGAAGTGAGTGTTTAGGTTTATTTACGAGTTTACTAGTCATTTCTCCTGGAGACCTTGGACGTGTATGTTCCCCTTTCCATGACTACAGTGCACCAAGGAGGCTGAAGAGCTACTTAAAGATGAAGATGCATACCAACAGCTTACATTAAATCCTAACCAAAGATTAGACAACCGCATCCGAAAAACCCTAAACATGCCCACCAAAATAGGTCAGATCACAAAAGAGGATCCAATGGACCAGTTCTACGCTGATTCTACAACAAACCAAAAAATATACAAAGCAAACATTGTATTGCAACCAATTGTATCACTCCCAGGAACCCCGACATACAACTTGTCCAAAGAACTAAGCAGAAAATTGAAACATGAGAATTCTGCGATCATTCCTCAAATCTGCAACCCAATTTCTAGAGCGAATAAAAAACGAATGGATAACCAAGAAATAATGGTATCCTTCGATGTCACAGCGCTATGTACTTCAAATGGATAGAAGTTGGTAAAAGAAACGAAGGAGAAACTATGCAGCAAACAAGTTGGATGAAATGCATAAACCTATGTTTAACAACGTATTTTCAATCCAACCGCCAAATATGTGAACAAATTAAAGGGATACCTATTGGGTCGTCCATTTCAGGTCTGATCACAGAAGCTGTGATGCAAAGATTTGAAAACATAATCCTGCTTGATATCAAACCCGAAATTTGAATACTTAACGTGGATGACACATTCGTAATAAGCAAAAGAAACGACTTAAATAAAACATCTAATAATTAACATCTTCAACGACATCAAATTCCCAAGAGAGGAGAAATCCGAAGACAAAGTTCCATTTTCGGGCGACAAGCGAACAACCACAGGAAAATCAGAAACTCACGTTTACAGAAAATCAACCCACGCAGATCAAATACTCAGTTGCAACAGCAACAACCCAATAACGCATAAAAGTTGCATGCAAACATTATTCAAGAGAACCAGGACTCATTATAGCACTCCTACACTAAGGAAAATTTAGCAAAAATATCTTATGGACGTCTTCCGAAAGAAAGGATATCCACAAAGCTTCATTAAAAGACATCTACCCCCAAGCCAACGAATCAAATCAATGGTGCCCAAGGGAAACATGAGGAAAATCATCTTATCATATATAAAGGACGTCTCAGGAATCACTGCAAGATTCCTCAAACCTTTAGGAATTGATGTAGCACACATCCCAACACAATCACTACACGGATCTGTGTCAAACAAAAGACTCAACAGAGAGAGAGAGAGAAGATAAAACCAACATCAGCTAGGAAATAAGTAGACTTCCCCTTCGTCTTCTCATTTGTTTTCTTCTGGCAGTATGTACTGTGGTGATCTCAGTGTAGTTAGCTCAATACTATATGAGACTGAGGGTGAATCATGTATTCCATTCACTTTTATGAGGTCGATGACCGTAGTAAACTACAAAAAATTATATTTGATTGAATTTTGCCTCACTGATTCTCGGACTCAATCCGTAGCAAACTATAAGTGACAACTGCTACTTCGTAGTGTACACAATTTATTATTTTTTCAAGTCTCAGGAAAACAAGTTTGACTGTGTTACTGCTTAATTTCAGTTGATCAGTGTTGCTCAAGAAGAAAAGTAAATTGCAACCAGCATCCAGGTTGCGTATCTTAATCATGAATTTTTAAAATTTCATTCGCATTTTATTTTGTACTTTGTGAAATATTTAATTTGATTATGTGAGTGTAGAATAGACATTATGTGGAACCCGATTCAAGTGTACGTGTAATGGTTGGTGGTGTGGCAAATCCAACTTTGGATGAAACTTTTGGCGGTGATAATGGAATTATGTACAGTGATATGTCTCCATTACATAGGTCTTCTGAAAACCAGTCTAAGATTTCATTGGTTAGTCAGACAACAGATTCTCCAGGTACTCATAATGTTGATAAGGTGAGAAATTAAGTATTTTGTTATTATTTTTTCTTAAACTTTTATTTTATTTTTTTGTTACCCGTTACCCGTGCGTGAACAACTTGCTTTTGCGAAAATTGCTTGAAACAAATCCTTTCTTGAGGCTCGTGGTCCTGTCGACCATCCGGAGGTATCAACTAAATCCTCGGAGAAAATTACGTTAGATGGAGATGTTAATGGTGTAGGTTCTGCGGATATACCTGTAGAGGATGTAAGTACTGATTGACGTGCACTAACAGAAGATCAATGTTGTGTTAACTTCGTTGTAACTCTTACCCGTGTCCTTGTTGTTGCTATTTGCAGTAAACAATCTCATAATTGTTCGTATTATTGGTGTAATTGGGTGGTAGAACTTGTTCTCCTTGTTACTGAAATGACTTTTTCAAGTTAGAAAGCATGTAGCCCGATAGGATTTGATTTAAAAATATTTACTATCATATCTCACTTATAATCTAGTCAACAGCAATTGTCTAACTGTCGTCTTCTAAGCACGTAGTCTATAATTATCTGCCAATAACAAGTTTTCTTTCACACTTCATTTATCTCTGTTCGTGTAAAGTCCTTCGAATACTGAAGGGTTCATTTTAGTATATATCGTTTTACAAAATCCTTGTGTATGATATTTTACTAAAAAGTCTTAATGTATGCTTACTTAATTCGTGTAGAAAATGAGTTACAAATCAATATATTTTATATAACAGTATTTCTATGCTTTAGCAGCGTAACATATTGAAGAGTTTAATTGTTGTTATTGTTGTTGTGTAACTGTCGTTTGTGTAATCTGAATTTATCAGTTCTCATATCTAACTGTTTGGCAATTCATTTTATTTTGTTTACTGTTTTAGTTTGATTTTGGAGATATTATGGTTCATCAGAGCATTCATACGATTGAATATTGCTTGGGTTGCATTTCTAACACGGCATCCTATCTTCGTTTATGGGCGTTAAGCTTAGCACATGCACGTGAGTATAGAAGCCATTATTTATTCTTTGATGTTTGCTGTACCTTCCGCAGTTGCTGCTCAGTGTAGTTAAAAGGTGTTCTAAACCACCCTCCACATGTGTTTGCAATCTGGTGCTTTATAGTGTACATGGCGTTATTTATTTTACCTCTATCTCCGCGAATGTGTCTAACCTATAGTGTATAGACTCTTATTTAGAAAGATATGATCTGTCAATGACTTGAAATACTAATCATTTATTGCTCCAACTTGATGCATTGGCGCTGGTAGTATTTGACGTGAGAACATGCTAATTATCTACTACTGTTTAAGTCACATTTGTCAGAGTAGGTCTTCTGGTTTGATGAATATTACAGTGCAGCATATGATTTTTAGACCCTGAGTATTATGATTCAGTCTTAGTGTATTAAGATACATTTGTATCATTATGATATAGCTTAGGTTGTAGTGGTGCTGAAAGCAACTAATAACCTTAATTGAATGCTGAACATGATTCTTTTCCCGAAGTGCTATGTATCTTGATGGGCCTCGAAAACTAACATATAACTAAAAGAACCTCGGCAATAGACAAATATATGATAACTATATATATATATATATATATATATATAATTTTCGACATCCTAAATAGTTTTGAATAGTACACTAAAACAAACTTATTTTTTTCTTCAACAGAACTGTCGGAGGTACTTTGGAGCATGGTGATGAAGTTGGGATTAAGTATGCCCGGTCTGTATGGTGGAGTTGTATTAGCCTTCATTTTTGCTTTCTGGGCGTTGCTGACTGTTAGCATTCTGTTGTGTATGGAAGGACTATCTGCGTTTCTTCACACATTGCGTCTTCATTGGTGAGTTGTTAACTTCATGTAGTACTTTGTAAACTCATACTCCTTAAATGTTCATACTTGTAATAATTTCTGTATATCTATATGTATTGTGTAGCATTGAGTACTAGTCGCTTCAGTATTACGTTAAGTCCTCGTAAGTTTACATTAAATACGTTTATTATTTTTACCAGGAAAGATTGTAAGATATCCATCACTAACAAAGTATTTTATAACTGTATATATCACGCACAATTGTTTCTTTGTTCTTCAAAGGGTGGAGTTCCAAAATAAATTCTACAGTGGTGATGGTTACCCTTTCGTTCCCTTTTCCTTCGAAAATTCCATCACTTCAGCAGATAACTGATGTCATAACCGTATTTATCACTCATATCTTTTATTTGAATTCCGTCCTACGTGGACTTGACAGTCCTTCAAAATTGTGATATTTTATCTAAATGTCTCAACTGTTGTGATTATGATGCATAATATTTAATTGTTGTTAATGATTAGTGGTAATTCTCCGGCTATGGCGAAATTAATTGATAATTAACAATTTTACTTCACTTATCTCATTTGACTTTAATTCTAATGTGTCATTTCATTTGTTAAAAAATGACTTGGTTCTTCGTTATTTTTTCCTCCCTCTCTACCTTACGCTAACTAATAAACCATGATATACGCATCAGTGAACTTTTGTTTTACTAAACGACAGGATGTACTTGTTCTGCAAGGAATTATTTTCATGCCTGCGGAGCATGAGCTTGTAGTTGGTATTTCATTGAATTATTGAGTGACTGAGTTTTTAACAGTGAACTTTGGAAAATGATGTGCAGCACATAGAGCACACATAAATGTAGAGGGAAAAAGTGCGAGGGAGCTGTGATGAACGTAAATGTATGAAAAAACGAATCGGTATAAAATGAGAATTTAATGGATCTGGTAGTTCACAAAAGAGTGAATGCGTTCGCGCCATTCAGAAAGAATTTCGAGACATTTCACCATCAGTCAAAGATTTCATAGATCATTGCCACGTTTTTGTTTGACCGCTTCTAACTCTTTTACAACGTAATCCTATGTTGGCTAACACTTCCAAACATGATAGGCAGATATCTTGGCATACATAACGTGCCGTAGCCACCTAAATCAGTGGAATTTCATCACCTCGTTGATTGGCTGTGTCTTACATCTTCCTTGACCGCCAGATATTGCCATAGTCCCTGTCGGTCGAAATAGTTTGTCACCACCTTCAGGTAAAGAATTATGGCAAGCATTAGATGCCGATAAGTATCTCTGTGTTTCAGGATGTGTCTAAGTTTAAAGGTATGATGAGCCTGCCCGCTTTCCCCTGAGCACCGCCTAGTCTACGCATCATCATTAAACATTAAACTTTCGATACTATAATAACCAGGGTAATTTCTCCTTTTTATAAACTGGGACTATGTCATATTCTCACTTACTACATAATATCTTAGTTAACCTAGTCAGTAGCTCATTAGCAGCATCGTTTATTACTTCTGGAATTATAAAGTCGCATCCTGTTGCTTCATCTTGTTCTGGATTGGGGACAGTTGTTGCAACCTAGGCTGTATTTAGATGGTGTCATTCAGGTAGGTGTTGGACAAGTAGGGTTTTAGGTCAGCTCCCCAGAGTGTCCCTCCCATCTTATGTCGTATTGAAAGTATCACTTCTTCAAGATCGCTTCACTTCATGTTGGCTTTTTACAGACTGTTTCCCTTATGATTCTAAATAATTGTTTAGTGCTACTATCTTCTTCCTCCCCCCTTACTTTTGTCCCTCACCAACTTGCATGGTCTCTGCAAAGATTTGGAAATCTTGAGATGCATAAGGTGAAGAAACATATGAAATGCTAAATTAAAGAGAGGATTTGCATCGTGTTCCCAAATTGTGTTAGTATGCATGGAGACCACCATGTCGTTTTACACCTTCCAGATATCTTACGAAGCTTTCGGTTAAGGTGCTGTGGTATTCTGAAAGACTGAGTCTCATTTAAACTGTCATGTAGGAGGGTTTGTGTGTGCGTCAGTGGCACAGCGGTTAGGGCTCTCGCCGACACACACCTGTGATATCAATGGTCGGCCTGCAAATTTGGGCTACCGATATCACATGCTGAAAACTCCATACCTGTACCAAAAAATACCGTGTGGAATCGAGCTGTAACCAAAACAAATAATAAAAAGCGATGGTGTGATGAAATAAGTTTGAGAAACATCAAGAAATGAAGTTGCAATTTTTGTAATTTCATGTCTGGTCGTTACAACTGATTTCTTTACGAATAAAACTGCTTCCAATTAGAAATACGTGATTTTAATAGAAAAAACAAACGACAGTCCTAATAAGGTAATAGAATTCAGTGAAGTGTAAACGGTGAATGAACTTTTAGTTAAATGGTCAAATTTGAATAAATGCTACATACAAGCTATATGAAAATTATGATACTGGTTACCATTATCATTTAAATTACAAGTGAGTTTGGTGCAATGTTATTAACCTTGACCTTTTTCGCTCACTACACACACATCATTTACCAAGCACATGCTACAAGTAATTTTGCATGAGTGTTCAATACCTTTTTCATTATTATAATTTGATGTAGATACTCAAGTTGCATTAGGCGAAGGACTGTTTGTTCAGTTCTAACTAAATTACGAAGCGCATTACCTATCATGAGCTTAACTCCCTTGATATACATGAATAACTCTATGGGAACAGCTTTTTCAGAATAAGACGGATTTATCTTATTTCGCAGGGCTTTTCTTAGCTGCTTGAATGATAAGAAGTAACTGATAGGATTTGTGATTCTAGGTAGATGATTTTGATTTAGTTATGCTCTTTGGGCTGATTAGTTTAATTCAGCAACTTTCGTCGTCCTAGACAGCATCTCCAGTGCACGTTTTATTATGAGGTGAACGTGAAATCTCCATGCATGATATGATTGTATCTCCTTTATTGTTACTTTTTTTTAACATAAGGCTTCAAGCTTGAGCTTTGAAGATTCAGCAGGAGTGGTGTTTATTTCTGCGAAGTATTGTTGTAAGTCGCACAGTGAACGTTCCCTGTTCACCGATCTAACTACTGGCTAAGCGATGTTTTTAGTAGTTAGTCGGCCAGGAATCGAACCTGGGACCCCCTGCGAGGTTGGCTAGTGTTCTGCCACTGAACCACCGACGCTCATACATATAATCACAGTGAATTAACTAATTTATTCGTATTATTATTATGCTATCGTTTCCTAGAGGATCATACGTCGTCAGCCTCACGTCTTCATTGCGTTCGGTTCTCTGCCAACATGTATTCTGGTTTCACTTGTGTCCAGATGCTTTCATCTTTTCGCATGACCTGCTCCATGTCGTACTGACGATCAACTCGCTGCTTCCCGTTTGGGTTCCACTCGAGAGTCTGGTGTGTGATGTCACTTGATGGTTTTCTCAGAGTATGGCCAGCCCACCTCCGTTTCTTCCTGCTTATTTGTTGCACAATCGACTCGGTTGGTTCGCTCCCAGAGATCCCTCTCTGTTGCTGATCTTTTCTGTCCATCTAATCTCGAGTATTGAGCGAAGACAGCTGTTGATGAAGGTCTGTAGTTTGTTTGAAGTGTCCTTTGTGACACCAAGTCTCTGATCCATATAGTAGCACTGACTTTACTTAGCGTTGAAAATCCGGATTATATTTTTCATGCTGGGTGCTGTTGATCTCCGCGCAGACTTGAGAGTAATGAAAGCTTGCCTTGCTTCTTCGACCCTCGCCTTGATATCCTCATCAGTCTCGTCCGCCTGTAGTTGAAACGATAGTACCCAGGCAGGTAAAAGAGATTGCTTCTTTCAGATTTCTCCCATTTATGATGATTGTTGCTGTTGATCAGGAATTTCCATCACCTCTGTTTTCTCTATGTTCACCTGAAGTATTGGCTTCTCTGAATGCTTCTTCTGCCAACTTGTTGCTTTTCACTTGAATATCTTCCAGTTTGTGGGAAATCAGATATACATCATCGCCGAAGTCCAGATCCTCCAACTTTTTGTGTAGGGCCATTTTATGCCTCACTGTCTGTCGCATTATACAGTCTACCGCAAACACGAAAATCACTAAAGATAGCAGGCAGCATTGTCTTACTCCCGTCTTCACTTCAAAGGATTCCGTGAGTTTCCCGTAGTATATTAATTGACACGCAGTATTTTCGTGCAACTGTTGGTGGTACCCCGTAATAGTGAAGTAGTTGCCAAATAACCTCTCGATTGACGCTGTAGAAGGCCTTTTCGAAGTCGATAACGTTGAAGTAAGGAGGTAACTGCCGTTCCAAGCTCTGTTCATTGACAATCCGTAGTATTGCAATCTGATCGATGCATGCCTTGATTCTCCTGATTCCAGCCTGTTCCTGTCGAAGTTTTCCATCCAGGGTGGCGTGTTTGATTCTCTCCAGGATGATGCGGCTTAGTATTTTGCTTGGGATGGATAGGAGCATAATTCCGCGCCAGTTCTTGCATTAAATTAAGTCTCCTTTCTTTTCCAATCCTTAGGTACCTTGCCCTCTCCACACCTTTTTCAGTAGTGTTGTCATCAAGTCCAATGATGTCTCTGTGTCCATTTCCAGTGCTTCTGTTGGGATTCTGTCTGGTCCTGCTGCTTACGCAGTTTTAAGTATTTTAGTGGCCTTCAGAATTTCTGCTCTCATCGGAGGGTTGATGTACACTGGTAGTTTTGCTGCCGCTGTTGGTATTATTGGGCGCGTTGTAGGTGGCGGTCGATTAAGTAGTCTTTTGAAGTGTTCAGCCCAATGTTTTCCTTGTTCCAGCTCTTTGGTGATTGACTTCCTATTGTCATCCTTTACTGGCTTAATTTGTGTTGATCTTTCCCCGATATGAACCTAGATGTTTGGTAGAGTGTTGTGAGGTCTCCTTTGCCTGCAGCTTGTTCTGCTTCACTTGTCATGGCTTCATTATATTTTCTTTTGTCTTCCCTTGCACTCTTCTTCACTGTTTTGTTCAGCGTATTGTAGCTTGCACTCAGGTCCTGTTTTTGTGCTCGTCAGTGCACTGGATAATCTTTTGTTTCACCTTCCTTCTCTCCTCTATTAGTTTCCAAGTGTTCGTAGTGAGCCACTGTTTGTCCTGTCTCTTCTTTCTGCCCACAACTTCCATGCAGGTTTGACTTCACACCTCTTTCAGGTTTTTCCAGTGCTTTTCGAATCTGGTCTCTTCGCTAGAGTTCATTTTTGTTTCCACCTCTTTCCTTATGATTGCAGTTAAGATGTAATTTGTGGCCTGAGCCTTCAGTTTTTGAGTAATGAACTTGGGTTATGGTTTATCTGCAGCTCCTGTTTCCTTGATTTGGAGTGTTCATTGTACGAGATACTGGTAGCATAGCATAGCATTGTATAACTGACACTTTCCCTCCTTTGGAGCTGAATCTGGCGGTCATTATCCTGGGCGAGATCGCCTCCCATTATATCAGAGTCTTCGCTGCCGTTGTTGACATCATGATAGCCACACTGATGGTTGCCTTCTAAGTGACCAGAGTAGACCACTCACTCTCCCATCGATAATTTGGTGAGTCCACTTCCATTCCATCTGCTTTCACATATTCCCACTACTTGAATGCCCATTATCTCTTCATCTCATTTGCAATTCGGCAGATTTGCCAGTCTCATACGTAGTGTGGACGTTCAGTATACCACATATAATTTTTACGTCGTCGCAAAGACTCATAGCACTGAAATTTCTGTAGCAAATTTGTTTAAAGGGTGGGGTTGCTGGCCTCCCGCATAAGGCTTGGTAATTTCGAAAGGTTACATGTTTTTCGTTCAAGTAGTGAAGAAAAAAGTTTGGTATTTTAAATATTCCGATTCCAACATTAGGAAAAAGACAACAAATTGAGCGAAAAATATGTTTCTTTTCAACTAGTCTCTTATCAACGGCTCTACACTGAAACGTCGGTTTATAACAATACGTCGGAATTATACTAGTCATATAACAATTTGTCAGGCAATGAAAATTACCAATCTTGTGGTTTAAAAGAAATGAAGATGTTTACAGACATCGAGGTCACTTCTTTTGTGGGAGTTGACAACAATTCATCACGTAATCGATAATTTATAAAAGAAAGAAAATTAACAAGAACAGGTGACTTAAATTTTATGTTCGGAAGAAAATAAAAGACAAATTCAGCGAAGAAAATTTTTTTTATCATCTTCAGACGCCATACAGTCGCATTTACGCCCACAAAAAATATATATAGTGGTCTATTATTAAGTAATAGATGGTGACATAATTAACATTGTATTGAGTGAGAATAAAATTATTTGAGTGTCAATTTAACGAGTGTGAAGAGGCTGTGGAATATACAGAAGAAGCATATGAGAGTGATAATAGTGAATTAATTATTAAAGCTAAAGCGAACTAAAAGTAAAATTAAAAAAGAAAAAATCAAAATTTTTTTAAAATTGAACAGCTAGTGAAGAGGTTAAGACCAAGGTAGAAATAGAGACTGGATTAATTGAAATATTTTTCTGTGGGTATACAATACTCTCACTTCTATGTATATGAATCCCCGGGCTAATCGCAGAGTTTTCGTTTAAGCATCAGTGGAGGAATCATCTAACAATCGTAAAAGGTTGATAGTTTGGGGTATGAGGGTGCACTGACGGATCGTACAATGTGTATTAACCCAAGGTCTTATATTCACAACTCTTACAGTAATCATTCCGCGTAGACAAAAGACAGATCAAAACGCTTATTGGCCATCCAAAATCGTAATGATTCCCCAAATAGCTAGGAATCGTGCACAAACATAACACTACAATGCGACAAATGGCGTGGAAGACTGTGCGCTAGGCTTCAGATAAATAAGTCGATTTAAACAATGAGGTCAGCAATCTTTGTAGAGTGATGAATGTTATAGGCTGCTAATTTGGGAAGATTACCTACTGCTACAATGCCAAATAGAAGATATCTGTGGTCTTACATATTCATAGAATTTACTACCAGTTAATAACTATGAAAACAAAAGTGACAACTGGATTGATCACTTAACTCATTGGTTTCAACGTAGAACTCTGTATGGATGTGCAGCAGTTCGAGTTGCAACTCTTCACTTAACACACAAAGCGAGATAAGAAAGTGAAGAGAGATAATAAAAATAAATGTGTGAAGGTAGGTAATTCCCCATAATGTTTGGTCACAGCATTCATCACTGCACATTGGATGCTAACCCTCACTGTTTCAGTCCATTTGTGTATCCTTAGGCTTCCGGTCAAGCATCCATGTCATGTCGTATCACATTCATTCGTACGTGCACGATCCCTAGCTAGTTAAGCAACCATCTCGCACTCCGATTTGGTCCCGAAATATAATTCGTAATTTGGACGATCAATTCTGTTGTTTCACTTTGCTTTTGGTTTACGCGGAACGAATACTATAAAGGTTGTGGGTATTAAATCTTGCGTTGGTATACTTCCTACTATCCGCCGACATCAATGCGTTTAGTCTCTAAAGATACGATGCATAAGGGATAGTATAGTTTTAATGGATATTATAATTCACACGTACGAGATGCATCTGCACCACTGTAGGCGATTTCGAGCCATATCACCAACCGTCTTCAGCTTTCATTGGTTTTTTCCATCCCGTGTAATCCAACTAGACAACCAGCCAGTCTAAACCTCCCTACGTGGCTTAAACTAACCGTTGTGGAATAATCGACGCGAGATGGATTTTATCGTAAACAAATGAGAATAATCAAGTCGTTTGCGGATTAAAAATTTCCATCGTCGACTTATTCTAAATTAATACAGCTGTGATATCCTCATTCAGTCAATGGAATGGGTAGTAATAATAGTAACTTAAACTATGACCTCTATGCCAATAATACTTTTATACCTGTTTCGGGTACTGTGAAGAAAGGCTTAAAATAGATTTCACTGGTTAGGATGCTTTGTGGAAAGTGTCTCCTATTTCAAAACCTGGGTCCATCTGAAATCGACCAGCACTGAAGCATAATTCTGCCACATAACACACGTGATCATCCCTCTGATGTTACACTCCAGACACTGTGATTAAACTCATCCATCAATTCTCGACATCACTGCTATAAGGCGACCATGAATAAAAATATTTTTCTCACTCACATCGGTGAACCATTTAAACTGGAAACTTTGGCGGACGACCAAGTTTAAACACGAAATATCTTCTGAAGATTACTATCAATTAAGGTCCCCAAAATGAGAATGGGTTTGCCTATCTGTCTCGGACAAGATTGATAAGGATCAGCTTAACGTCAACTCTAAGTGGAGATTGTGCTTGACACAAACGCCTGCCAACCCTTCATCCGAATACTATATTAAATGCATTCGGACGATAAGATTAGCAAGAAGTACTTACATATCACCAGACACCCCATATTTACTTATTAACGTCTAGTCAGATGTCACCTCGTCTATTCATCATCTAAATTACTCAAACGATATCAACCGAACCATAAAGAAGACACTTCCATTATTCTGTGTAAGTGATACCGATGCCAACACCATAACACTGTTATTGCGGTGTCACGGAGGAGTGAGGATATAGGCTACAACCTGTTATATTTTCCGCGCCTCATGCTTTTTCTCGTCTTTCATTGGCCAGAACAGTGGCGGTCAATTGGATTTCTGATTTGTCCTAGGTAGGTGCCATCGTGTGAGGTTCTGTGTGGTTGTGTTATGCATGGTTTGCAAACAAATTTGACGAATATAAATGTAACATTTGACTATCCTAACATTGTTTCACGGATTTTCATACAGATATAGTGCTCTTTGGTCAGCCATTGAAAATGGCTAGCCATTATGGTGGTTATCAGTGCTTACGGTCCTGTGGGTCCCAACATATTTCTTGAGTTGCGGTTATACGTACAGTATTTTCTACTTTGATATTTCTCACTGACAGACTAGTATTCCGTGTTTCTTATGAATTAACTGTGATTAGCTGTGGCAATAATGTGTTTCGTTAACGGGAATGTGAGACTTCATCAAAACAAAATTTACCCATAATGGAATGACACTCTACCACAGTGAACAAATTTTATTTTTATATGTTATATAAGTACTTTAGTCAAGCCTGAACATCCGCCTAAGGTAACGCGAGTACGTACGAGTATACATTTGCAATGTTTAATGCTAACCATATCGGTGTAAGCATGGAAACTATAACGTTTTCGATGAAAATACAGCTTTGTTCAAACACTGCTGTTGTTGCGCTTCTAATCAAAGCAACCAGACTTTAAGCAAGCAACTACTAGGCTTAAAGAGTAAGTCTCAGCTTTAATAAAGGCCTATCCAGTTAAGATAAAATGAAGTGCGTAAATAAAAAGACTATCGTGAGGTAGATAAGTGATGTTTCAGTGACAGGTAAATTGAAAGATCTGCAAGCTTACAATTCGCAAGACAACCTGACATGTATGACCTCTCACGAATTTCTGTAAGGCCTATAGGATAGCATTGGTGTTTTGGCGTCACTCTGAAATTTGGAAAGATGTTTTACAAATGTAAAAGTTAATAATCATCGAAATTGCATTAATATTTTCTAGCTGTTCGGAATTTTTTCCTCTGATGCAGTTTCTTATCAACTGTTTGCGGTATTCATTGTGAGTTTATAGGAAACTTTATTCTATCTTCATTTTCATCAACCGTCCCTTCACGCACAGTAGCATGCAGTCACTACATACACTCAAGCATTGCAACCTGAACATTACAAAATCCTTACAGATAACTTGTTTAACAATAAATGCTTTAAAGACATGAACCATAAGTGCATCTTTCATGTCCTTCATAGCCACAAGAAATTCATTAAGGACCTCAGAATACCTTAGTGATCTGAAAATGATTAATTATTAAGACCGATATAACATATGTAACAAGTGTAGTAGTTGTATGACACAGCCGCTAGCTACTAATCGACAGAAAGCTTATTCTAATTTTAAGTAGTCTGACATTTAACAAGGACCATCTATACTATTCTTCGTGCCCCAATGCACACTGATATCAACATATTCTGATGCCATTTTAGGCATTCAGTAATTACAGTCTTCTGAAATCCATGTGCTAAATGTAAATTAAACTAGTATCACATCTTCCCCTGAGCAATTTTAACTAGGAAATTCATCGAAATGGATATAATCACCAGGAAATTCAGTAACCTATCTCATTCACCACATGATTTCTTCCATGTGATATGGAATATTTTCAGTCATCACAGACGAAAACAGAATTGTTTAACATCATCTAAACGCACATCTAACTTATTTCTGTGGGCTATTTCTATTTCAAAAGTCCGATGCTGTCAATGTAGTTGAACATTGAACGATCAATTCATGGTTGTTTGCTCAAACCAACTTCCCCAATTTTCGCGGAGGCATCAATACGACAGTCATCGTCTCATCGGTCGCTGTTCAGAAAGAAGAGTAAAAAACCGTCAGAAACCTTAGTTGTAACAGTGTTTATATGTTGGTGTTACAATAAAGAATCCTCGAGTCGCCGATTGGTGTTTTGGTTTTTGCGTCCGTTATTACTAAGCGTTTCTGAGAAACTTCAAGGAACAGCGTGAGCTCGAGTGTAGCAAGAGCTGGGCATTAACGGTTTACGAGACGTGGCTGACAGATGCTCATAACATAACTGCTATTAGAACCATTCCCTGTAGTAATTTTACGGCCTTAAGTTCTAAAAGTCGCAAATAACAAAGCTTCAAGGCTCTGAGAGGCAAATAATAGTCTTTCTATGCGAAATTTCTTTTAAAGAATGGCTTCTTTTAGTGATAAATCGTCTGGGATATCAAGACAATTTTAGCCATTAATACGAACACAGTACGGGATAATACTACTTTTTCGGCTACGGAAGCCTACATCCAGTGTGTCGGTGGCACAGTGGTTAGGACTCTCGCCGACCATACACATGGCCCGAGGTTCGATCCCCTGCCGACGCACACCTGATATCTATGGTCGGCCTGCAAAATTTGGGCTACCGATATCCATGCTGAAAATTCCATACTTGTTCCAAAAATACAGTGTGGAATCAAGCTGTAAATCAAAAAGAAATTATAACGCCTCTATAAGGGTCTAGTCACCCCTGTGGTTGAAACTGGGGAACCCACTCTTCGGCGGAATTTTCAAACTGCAGACGGTGCATGTGGTGGTCATTCATCACTAGTAAAATAGATTTGTTGCAAAATGTAGTTTTGTATTGGCGAGACAGAATTTGATCTTTCGAGTCTTCATTGGTGTCATAGGAATGGACTGTCAGAGTTGGCATTGGATGATGTATGTACTCAATTTCAAATCCATTACGTTTAACGAAATGTGTGCATCTTCCATGTGTATTCCAACGTACTTCAATGATCTCACTGTATATGAAACCGAAAAACATTTACCAAACTGAAATAAACAAGAATTTCGCCATCCAAAACAGAGGACATCCATCTGAACAAGTGACCTTGGTCAAAACTTAAGTGATTTGCTTACCAGTTCCAATGTCGGAAGAGAAGAAAGGTTGATCGTATGGCAGATGACATCTGCCAAACGTAATATTCTGTCATTACTGCAAATTTGGGGGGCAGAAAAGATAGAAAAATCAAATTTTTAGGTTAAAAACGAAGAGAGTGACATCACAATAAATATGGGATGAAATTAATACGTCAGACGAAATTAACTTAATATTTACAAAATAAACGCCCAGCATGCAATAGGCATTTTGGTTTCTACTCTAACGGGGATACAATATAATAGGCTCCCAAACCACTTTTCTCCCCTTTCTTCGGTTATTAGCACGCACAAACTCTGAGTCACCAGTTCAACTGTGCTAATAGGATGATTTCAAAATCTTTTCATTAATCTTTACGCATTATTCTCCTCAAATATACTGCTCATTAGAGAACAATACCAACTGCGTCTTTTTGATTCCCGTTCTGTTGCCTTTGCTTACAAGTCAAGTAGAGTACTGAGTGATGCAGCAGTTAGGTATATTGCGCCTAATTTGGCAGTTACAAAGTACCTACCAGCACTCTCCCGCATATATGTGGACGTACTGGGAATCTGTTGGTGCATTTGAGATCAAAGCAGACCTCAAGAATGAGAACAAGAACTTTAGTAATCTTTTTCACTTAACCAGAAGTGATAAATTCTTTGCAAATGTATTTCGTAATAGCCGAATTCCAGGAAATCTGTGAACAACATGGAGAGGAAACAAGCCAGAAGTTTACATTTGGCAGGTGTCAAAATAGTTGAAGAGTGAACGGTCACTTCATAGTTGTTTACTCAAACCCAACTCCAAACGACACCGCAGTCACCGTTCCATCGTTCGCTGTTCGTTAGAAGCCGGAGAAATACTATCAGAAGTATCATTGTGATTAATTGTTATGACATTTATTCTCAGACTCTGTGTTGGTTCCGTATTGGTGCAGGAATAAAGGATTCTCGAGGCACAATTCTGTGTCCTGGTCTTTCGTGTAGGTTATTTCACATCGTTCCTGAAGGTTGTAGCGGTAAATAATTCCCCAAAATTATTGACCACAGCAATCACTCAACATTGGATGCTGACCACCACTGTTTAAGTCGACTTGTTCAGCTGAAGGCTTCCGGTCGAGCATCCCCGCAATTTGGTACCCCGTCGTCTCACGTGCGTGCACGATCACTAGACAGCTAATCGTTCGTCTGACGGCTTGTTTTGGTCCCGAAATATATCACGTAGTTTGGACGATCAAATATTGGCTTTTGCTTTACTTTTGGTACACGAGAATCAGAAGTTGCTGTGTAAGATATTCCGTCAACCTCTAAACTGGTGAGCACAACCGCGAACTTCATCCACGATAAATCCGCAGATAACCCCGGTGAGTTCGTTCCATTTTGTATTTGTTCTTGTACCATATATTATTCGACATAATTTTCGTCATGAGTGACCTTAGTCCCAGAGTCATTCGTATTCGCTCAACTCTTATAACAATTCGGCTAGTACTATACTGGCCATATAATGCTGAAACGTGGTTTCAGATAGTTGGAGCAGATTTTTGTGGGCAGTTATTCACGCCCTACCGCGGGAATTCAGCAAGTAGGTAAATTCACAGATGTTGAGTCCCGAGGTAAGTAACTCGTACGAGTTGCTCAAAGCATCCCTCCTCAGGAGAAACGTTCTCAACGACCGGCAAAGTCTGGATGAATTATTTCGTAACATCGAGTTAGGAGATCAGTCAGCCGTGAGCCTGCTGAAAAGAATCCGAGAAGTTATTCGCCAAAGTCAGTTCGACGAAGGACTATTTCGAGAACTCTTCTTAACCAAGATGCCACAGTCTATACAGACCGTACTTGTGACAATTCAGGGTATTGAAATAGACGAATTAGGTATATCTGCTGATAAGATTATAGAAATTAATAAACGGTCTGTCAGCCACGTCTCGTAAACCGTTAATGCCCAGCTCTTGCTACACTCGAGCTCACGCTGTTCCTTGAAGTTTCTCAGAAACGCTTAGTAATAACGGACGCAAAACCAAAACACCAATCGGCGACTCGAGGATTCTTTATTGCAACACCAACATATAAACACTGTTACAACTAAGGTTTCTGACGGACGTTAAATTAGTCACCAGTTTTACAGGGGATTGGGTTCGTTGCTTTTCACTTTGATTAACCATAACTATTAGAAATGAGAGTTAGTGGTTACAAGTATGGAAGTGGTATAGTACTTGTGCAAGTACTACAACAAGATAGATTTTATGTAATGAATCACGTAAAAATGTAACGCAAACGTTGAACGTACCGCGATACAGAGTGCAAAGAAGACCCCTCCATCAACATGATGGCATTGTGGCGCGTGGCACTTTGTAAAGTCTTGTCCATACAAAAGTCATCGTTGCAGCAAGTGCAAAATCATCGGTCATAAAAACGGATAATCATATCAACTTGATTATGAGCAATGGTTTGTGCTCGAAAAGCCATCAGTTAATATAACTGTACAACACTGTGATTTATCAAAATAAAATCTTATCCACAATGCAGTTCTGAGAATAACAGTCTGTGTCACCTAAGTGTCCTGCCTAAATCCACGGAAAAAACTACAACGGGCCGGTTCCATCGGAATCGGCCAACTAGCCCCAAGGTTAAGTCCCCCAACAGCAGACAGCTTCACGTCAACTACCCCACAACACGCTGAGGTTGTTAGACTCACTGTCAGCTGCCTATATAGCAACGGGGAAGAGGAGAGGAAAAGTAGGTGAACTCCGAAATCTCCAAGCACACCTCCAACTGAAAATGATCATTCTCACTGAAACGTGGTTAAACCCCACTGTCGCCTTACCGATCTCCCACCTGTGGGGCAGAGCACAATCAACTAGTGCTCAGCACTATCAAAGGGATACGAGACTTGGGCTATGACCAAATCACCATAGCTGGAGATTTCAATGCCCCACCACCAAACCTTGGCTAGGGGTATGCTGGGGGAAATTTGGCCGAGACCTACTGCAAACTATTCGAAACACGGGACTGACTGAGAATGTTGTAGACGACACTAGGTGGGGCCCTAGCGGAAAGTCATCAAAACTAGACTACATTCTAACTAGTGACCAACTACTCGTCAAAAAAGGTCTAGATCATGACTCCTCTAGGAAGTTGTGACCATGCAGTCATAGGTTTCGATTTTGTACTCCCTGAGCGTTTGCAGTGAGACGTTATGCGACCATGTCTGCGTTACAGCGAGGCTGACAATGCTCATGTGCGGAGGCTTTGTCCGACGCAGACTAGTGGTCAGCCACGTCTCGTAAACCGTTAATGCCCAGCTCTTGCTACACTCGGGCTCACGCTGTTCCTTGAAGTTTCTCAGAAACGCTTAGTAATAACGGACGCAAAACCAAAACACCAATCGGCGACTCGAGGATTCTTTATTGCAACACCAACATATAAACACTGTTACAACTAAGGTTTCTGACGGACGTTAAATTAGTCACCAGTTTTACAGGGGATTGGGTTCGTTGCTTTTCACTTTGATTAACCATAACTATTAGAAATGAGAGTTAGTGGTTACAAGTATGGAAGTGGTATAGTACTTGTGCAAGTACTACAACAAGATAAATTTTATGTAATGAATCACGTAAAAATGTAACGCAAACGTTGAACGTACCGCGATACAGAGTGCAAAGAAGACCCCTCCATCAACATGATGGCATTGTGGCGCGTGGCACTTTGTAAAGTCTTGTCCATACAAAAGTCATCGTTGCAGCAAGTGCAAAATCATCGGTCATAAAAACGGATAATCATATCAACTTGATTATGAGCAATGGTTTGTGCTCGAAAAGCCATCAGTTAATATAACTGTACAACACTGTGATTTATCAAAATAAAATCTTATCCACAATGCAGTTCTGAGAATAACAGTCTGTGTCACCTAAGTGTCCTGCCTAAATCCACGGAAAAAACTACAACGGGCCGGTTCCATCGGAATCGGCCAACTAGCCCCAAGGTTAAGTCCCCCAACAGCAGACAGCTTCACGTCAACTACCCCACAACACGCTGAGGTTGTTAGACTCACTGTCAGCTGCCTATATAGCAACGGGGAAGAGGAGAGGAAAAGTAGGTGAACTCCGAAATCTCCAAGCACACCTCCAACTGAAAATGATCATTCTCACTGAAACGTGGTTAAACCCCACTGTCGCCTTACCGATCTCCCACCTGTGGGGCAGAGCACAATCAACTAGTGCTCAGCACTATCAAAGGGATACGAGACTTGGGCTATGACCAAATCACCATAGCTGGAGATTTCAATGCCCCACCACCAAACCTTGGCTAGGGGTATGCTGGGGGAAATTTGGCCGAGACCTACTGCAAACTATTCGAAACACGGGACTGACTGAGAATGTTGTAGACGACACTAGGTGGGGCCCTAGCGGAAAGTCATCAAAACTAGACTACATTCTAACTAGTGACCAACTACTCGTCAAAAAAGGTCTAGATCATGACTCCTCTAGGAAGTTGTGACCATGCAGTCATAGGTTTCGATTTTGTACTCCCTGAGCGTTTGCAGTGAGACGTTATGCGACCATGTCTGCGTTACAGCGAGGCTGACAATGCTCATGTGCGGAGGCTTTGTCCGACGCAGACTAGTGGTCAGCCACGTCTCGTAAACCGTTAATGCCCAGCTCTTGCTACACTCGGGCTCACGCTGTTCCTTGAAGTTTCTCAGAAACGCTTAGTAATAACGGACGCAAAACCAAAACACCAATCGGCGACTCGAGGATTCTTTATTGCAACACCAACATATAAACACTGTTACAACTAAGGTTTCTGACGGACGTTAAATTAGTCACCAGTTTTACAGGGGATTGGGTTCGTTGCTTTTCACTTTGATTAACCATAACTATTAGAAATGAGAGTTAGTGGTTACAAGTATGGAAGTGGTATAGTACTTGTGCAAGTACTACAACAAGATAAATTTTATGTAATGAATCACGTAAAAATGTAACGCAAACGTTGAACGTACCGCGATACAGAGTGCAAAGAAGACCCCTCCATCAACATGATGGCATTGTGGCGCGTGGCACTTTGTAAAGTCTTGTCCATACAAAAGTCATCGTTGCAGCAAGTGCAAAATCATCGGTCATAAAAACGGATAATCATATCAACTTGATTATGAGCAATGGTTTGTGCTCGAAAAGCCATCAGTTAATATAACTGTACAACACTGTGATTTATCAAAATAAAATCTTATCCACAATGCAGTTCTGAGAATAACAGTCTGTGTCACCTAAGTGTCCTGCCTAAATCCACGGAAAAAACTACAACGGGCCGGTTCCATCGGAATCGGCCAACTAGCCCCAAGGTTAAGTCCCCCAACAGCAGACAGCTTCACGTCAACTACCCCACAACACGCTGAGGTTGTTAGACTCACTGTCAGCTGCCTATATAGCAACGGGGAAGAGGAGAGGAAAAGTAGGTGAACTCCGAAATCTCCAAGCACACCTCCAACTGAAAATGATCATTCTCACTGAAACGTGGTTAAACCCCACTGTCGCCTTACCGATCTCCCACCTGTGGGGCAGAGCACAATCAACTAGTGCTCAGCACTATCAAAGGGATACGAGACTTGGGCTATGACCAAATCACCATAGCTGGAGATTTCAATGCCCCACCACCAAACCTTGGCTAGGGGTATGCTGGGGGAAATTTGGCCGAGACCTACTGCAAACTATTCGAAACACGGGACTGACTGAGAATGTTGTAGACGACACTAGGTGGGGCCCTAGCGGAAAGTCATCAAAACTAGACTACATTCTAACTAGTGACCAACTACTCGTCAAAAAAGGTCTAGATCATGACTCCTCTAGGAAGTTGTGACCATGCAGTCATAGGTTTCGATTTTGTACTCCCTGAGCGTTTGCAGTGAGACGTTATGCGACCATGTCTGCGTTACAGCGAGGCTGACAATGCTCATGTGCGGAGGCTTTGTCCGACGCAGACTAGTGGTCAGCCACGTCTCGTAAACCGTTAATGCCCAGCTCTTGCTACACTCGGGCTCACGCTGTTCCTTGAAGTTTCTCAGAAACGCTTAGTAATAACGGACGCAAAAACCAAAACACCAATCGGCGACTCGAGGATTCTTTATTGTAACACCAACATATAAACACTGTTACAACTAAGCTGTGAACAAATATTACAATAATGAATCACAATATTACTTCTGACAGTTGTCTCCTGACTTCTTTCTGAACAGCGACCGATGAGACGATGACTGTCGTATTGATGCCTCCGCGAAAATTGGGGAAGTTGGTTTGAGCAAACAACCATGAATTGATCGTTCAATCTTCAACTACATTGACACTTCCCGACGAAGAACATATCAATCCCTTTTTTCCATCACAACCAATACACGTTGACTTGGATGCCATTGCGAGAACCTGGGTCACACGGACAGACCTGAAATGGAAAACAAACACAAAAGCCAGCACACAACAAGCATACCCACAGCACAATCTCACACATCAATGACGACCTGCACCTTCCAGTGAAAGGCATCCTCTTGACATCTTGCAACACAATCGCCACTTGCTAGAATGAATCTCGCAGAATGCAACGTGACCATAGCAGCACCTCACGATACTCTACGCACATCCTCTTATCTACTCACTACCAATTACCACTGCAATCGCTTGTCACTCATTCTGCCTCAATTCTAGAAACGGTGACGTATGCGAGCCTCAGTCGTTTACACTCTTTCTCCCCGGCTTGTGGGACCGCAGCTAACAATTATCTCCGTGTGCATTTCATTCTCAGCAATAGCCTAGCCTCCCCGGCGTATACGCCCCATCTGCTGTCTTTAACATCAATCAATTCATTCACGGATGTAGAAGACTCGAAACAACTTCAGAAGTAATCACAACGAAAATTTTAACAAATTTATACAATAGCAACAAGATACGAAAACAACGAGTAAACAAAATGAATCCAAAACCACCAACTGGTATGACACACCATACGTATATACAAACAGTACACACAAACTCGCAGATCGTGTCTCGATGGAATTCCTTTGAAGAATCGCAGGACTTATACCAGTACGCCTGCAACCCTTCTCAGGTTGACGACTGTAAGTTGTGGAATGTCCGGACACAGACAAGATTAACCAACAATTACAATAATTGGAACTCACACAATTATTTAACACAAATATATGTACAATCAACACATCAAATGTTGTGGATTCTGGCACGACAAACTACCCTTGAAGAACTGTAGGACTTACAGCAGTACGCCTACATTCCTTCTCAGGTTGATGATACAAGTGGAAGTCGTCTGGACACAAACAGAATTACCAACAGCTAGATGACAGATGATATCAATTCAGTATATACAACATGAACATATGTACAAAATCACACACCAAGCACATTGGACTGCTCATTGATGCGCTACCCTTTGAAGAATTGTAGGACTTACAGCAGTACGCCTACAACCCTTCTCAGGTTGACGCCCTAGGTTGGAAAATCGTCGCAGAGTTCATTTCCTGACTTCCCTCTATCAGCTATATCCTCAAATCTGAACGGTAACACGCTCATGTCATTGTGTCGTAGAATACAGATGACGAACAAACACACGACCTATCTGGTCAACCAAGCGTAGGCACAGAGTAATTTACACCAAAGATAATAGCATTCAAATAGTAACTTGAAACTAGAAATGCCTTTATTCATGCAAGTGAATTTAACAATTACTCTCTCGTTTACACTTGGCTTATCCTCACTAAACTGAGCAATATCTTTCGTCTTTTCAAACGCACCAATACTATCATAGTCATTGCAAAAGATACTTGAGTTGATGGGCGTCTGTTTCATTGTGGATGACAACACCAACGACGACTGATTGATACCAGTTGATGAACTTAGCGGTGGATCAGAAGCTGATGTTGTTCGGCTTTCAGATATTTGTCTACATGCAAGACCACCACCACTGCTGTCATTTACTATCGGCTCAGGTTTAGCACTAGCATCTGATGATAGGTGGGCTACATGCTGATCAATTACACTGACGGTTTGACAAGTATGCATGCCTGCTGCAACTGCATTTATTTCTACTTCACCTTTGAGCTGTACAGAACCTTTGTTTAACTTAGCAGTAGTAGGCATATTCCTCATCTCATCTTGATCAACCAAAGACAAATCTGCACTATCATGATAATTATCACAGATATTCAATTTACCGTCATTTTGGTCGACTTCATCATTTTCAAACACTTTAATAACAGAAGTAGACAATTTTGCTAACTCCTCACAAATCCTAAAACGTTTTATAACTTCACTCTGACTAGTAATACCTTGTAAACTTGTAGGGTCAGAACTGGACTCTGAAGCAGCAACTCTACTCTGTGACACTCTATTCAACAATGGCTTACCAGTTGCAACTACAGACTTCTTGACCACACCGTTATCGTCACACAATTCGGAGTCAGACCTGGATATCACATTTAGCTTATCACTGAACTTGCTCGCTGGTTCACAGCTCACCTTTGTATGCGCCTCTTGCAAACGTGTAAAACACAACCGTGTCTGTCTTGCATCTTGTAACTTATCTATTGACGATGTACTACGAAACCCGTTACACTCACTAGGTCTATGTGCATTACTAGACATCATGGAGCCTTCTCGATATCCACCTCTCTGAGGCCTATTCGTCATCAATGATTGCGTTTTTCCCTCAGACTGCTCTATTCTAGGGGTGAGATTCAATATACTGGCGAACTTGCTCATAGATTGATTGACACTAGTATTTACCAGTTTCAGGATATCATCAAATTTTGGCTCGATACCCTCATCCTCCATACGGGAGCTTATTTTTACCCACTTCCTTTGCAGTCGAGTGGGTAGGCGTCTTGCTATTACTTCTAGTATAAAACTCGAGTTGAGGTCACTCGTGCAATTCTTCGAAATCAAGGTATTCTTATAAGTCATAAGATTATCTAGAAACTCAGTAAGTGTCTTGGAGTTATCTTGAAGTTGACTGCCGTTACCTTTGACAGCTTCGTATACGTTCCTCACAATCATCGAAGGTCTTCCAAACCTTTGACATAATATGCTCATAGCCTCGTAGTAGCCTTCCTTTGGCTTCATAAACTTACAGCACTGTATAGCTCTTGCAGCATCTCCAGTGCAATACCTCATCAAATACATCAATTTCAACTCATCACTTAATAAAAAACTACTCAGCATGATCTCAAACTCCCTTACAAATTGTAAATAATCAGCCGGGTTTCCATCGAAACACTGTGGTTCAAATTTAGGGAGTTTGATGTTCCTATTATCCCTGAATGGCGAAACAGTAACATCAACCATGTCATGCTTAACATCAGACACATCGTTATAATTAACAGACAAGTCACCATGACTTACTTTCCTGTTTGTATCCAAAACACCCTGTCCCTTCTTTGACCCAGGCATTGTTGAACTCGACCGAATTCCAAAATAGTTCCAGATATTGCTTGTTCAAAGAGGACTTGACCGGCACCAAGAAAGATGAACGGTGACTATGCAAACTGTCACCAACTGTCCAAAACCATCGAAAAACTGACCACCGTCAGAAACTGTCAGCCACGTCTCGTAAACCGTTAATGCCCAGCTCTTGCTACACTCGGGCTCACGCTGTTCCTTGAAGTTTCTCAGAAACGCTTAGTAATAACGGACGCAAAAACCAAAACACCAATCGGCGACTCGAGGATTCTTTATTGTAACACCAACATATAAACACTGTTACAACTAAGCTGTGAACAAATATTACAATAATGAATCACAATATTACTTCTGACAGTTGTCTCCTGACTTCTTTCTGAACAGCGACCGATGAGACGATGACTGTCGTATTGATGCCTCCGCGAAAATTGGGGAAGTTGGTTTTGAGCAAACAACCATGAATTGATCGTTCAATCTTCGACTACATTGACAAGGTCAGTTCTTGAAATTTGCTCGATGACTAAGCAGACTTCGAGGAAGGATTCTGCAATGATAGAATTATGCAATTGCATCCATGTGATGTTTGGGTCAATCATGCATTCTCACTCCTCCTTTTACGGTGTCCTAAATCTGCTCAACACCGAAACTCCCGTGGTCGATCTACGTCCAAGTCACGTTCTCTGAAAACCCTGACTGGTGCTCGTACCACAGCACCTATGGCCAAGAAGCGAAGTGTTGCCGTAATCCTTGTAACTTTGGAAGTGTCTCAAAGTCTGTGGGAAACTATCCTACCGGCACGCGTTAGCGGCAACCGTCGCCGGTGGCACTAGCCGCCTGCTTTACATCCATGATGTGATAAGCCAGACTCGATACTTAGTCGACATGTCCGCCGAAGTCAGCGTCCTTCCTGCTACAGCAGCAGATCGACAGAAGGAACCTACCTTCAACTTACAGGCTGCAAATGGAAAACCAATCGCAACCTTTGGTAGAAGATACGTCTATCTGAACGTAGGTTTACGCAAACCTATTCGGTGGATTTTCCTTCTCGCTGACGTTACAATGCCCATCATTGGCACGGACCTACTTAATCATCATGATTTACTCGTAGACGTCCGCCGAAAACGACTGATTGACAATACTACTAGTCTGTCTATCAAAGGCATCACCTACATAGGACCCAGTTTGCCACCCGTTAAGATAAAGGCAATCCTTGATCCAACTTTTCAACCTATGTTGACAAGTATCCGGAACTTAACTGCCCGTCGAACGACCTACCGTGCATAACCAGCAATGTTATGCACCACATCATTACCACAGGACAACCTGTGACATCTAAAGCACGACGATTAGCTCCTGACAAACTGAGAATCGCCAGGAATGAATTTGACCATATGCTTACCCTTGGCATCATTCGACCTTCGAATAGCCCATGGGCATCCCCACTTCATATGGTTCCGAAAAAGGATAGCAATGATTGGCGACCCACCGGTGATTACCGGCGAGTGAATGCCAAAACAACCCCTGATTGCTACCCGTTGCCTCATATACACGACTTGACGGCAACCTTATCTGGCGCGACTATATTCTCCAAAATCGACTTGGTTAAAGCGTATAACCAAATCCCGATGGCAACAGAAGACATCCCGAAAACGGCTATCATTACGCCTTTCGGACTTTTTGAATTTCTACGTATGCCATTCGGTCTCCGGAATGCAGCCCAAACATTCCAACGCTTCATCGATGAAGTATTTCGCGGTCTCGACTTTGTATACGCATACTTAGACGACTGCCTCATTGCCAGTCCAGACAAGGAAACTCACCTTAGGCACTTGGACTTGGCATTTGAAACGTTACGCCAACATGGTGTTACCATTAATATTCAAAAGTGTCAAATCGGTGTTGACTCACTCGACTTCCTGGGTCACACTATTGACTGCAAGGGCATTCGCCCACTGGCTACTAAGGTCGAGGCTATACTGAACTTTCCAGAGCCACAGACGGTGAAAAGTCTCCGCACTTTTAACGGCTTAGTAAGTTATTATCGACGCTTTATTCCCAACTGTGCCTCTCTGATTCAGCCATTGACACACCTTCGAGGGAATAACAAGTCCATAGAACTTGACGCGTCTGCTCGAAATGCTTTTACCCAGATTAAAAAAGCTATTGCGAATGCCACACTTCTGATGTATCAGGATCCAACGGCACCGTTAAGTATCTCGGTTGATGCATCAAACACTGCAATCGGCGCAGTTCTACAACAGCTAGTTGACGAAGAGTGGCAACCACTCGCCTTTTTCTCCAGGCGCCTTCAATTAGCTGAAACGAAGTACAGCACATTCGGCAGAGAACTTCTGGCTATGTACTGTGCTATACGACATTTTAGACATTCAGTAGAGGGTCGTGAATTCATAATTTTTACTGATCACAAACCTCTGACGTACTCTCTGAACTCACCTTCAGATAAGTATTCACCTAAGGAATCACGACAACCTGATTACGTTTCACAGTTTACATCAGATATTCGCCATGTATCCGGGGTAAACAACACTGTGGCAGATGCCTTGTCGCGCGTTTTTTCCCTCACCAAAATCGACGGCATAGACCTTGTAAAACTGGCTCGTCTTCAAAGAGAAGATACCGAGCTTCAACATGAGTTGTCAAAAACAACTCTACAATTAGCTGAGAAACCCTTAGGTATGGGAAGAAATACTATTCTGTGCGGCATTTCCACGAGTACTCCTCGCCCAATCGTGCCTAAAAGTTATCGCCGTAACGTCTTCAATACGTTGCATGGCTTATCTCACCCAGGTATTCGAACTACTGTCAAGCTCGTAACTAGTCGGTTTTGTTGGCCTGGCATTAATAAAGCAGTAAGGGAATGGGCACACACGTGCTTAGCTTGTCAAAAGTGCAAGGTGATAAGATACACCAAAAGCCCACTTGGCACCTTTCTTCTCCCTGACGCTCGTTTTGAACACGTCCATATAGATTTGGTTGGACCCCTTCCTGCTGAAACAGTCGCACGCGTCTTTGTAGAAAGATGGATCGCTAACTTTGCATGCCCATCTTCCATAACAACTGATCGCGGGCGGCAATTCGAAAGTGGCTTGTTTTTCGCCCTGACTAAATTCAGAGGTTGCATGCGTTTTCGAACAACGGTCTGCCATCCTCAAGCTAATGGTATGGTAGAACGTTTACATAGACAGCTGAAACCTGGTCCGTCAGCTGCAAACAACACCCATTGGACTGAATCCCTTCCGTTAGTTCTCCTAGGGATACGAAACGCCCTGAAAACCGATCCTGGTTGTACTAGCGCCGAGCTATTATATGGCACGACACTACGACTGCCTGGTGAATTTTTTCTCCCTCGATTTTCCCACCAGCAATAGATCACGCTTTATACGTCAGCAGGCTTACAAACGCTATGCGTTCAGTTAAACCTGCTCCCCTTCGTCCACAGTCCATTGATGTTTTTGTTCATCCGTGTTTAAAAACTTCTTCATATGTATTTGTTCGTCACGACTCTGTGCGTAGACCTCTAGAAGCCCCATACGACGGACCTTATACAGTGATTAAACGTTCGGATAGATTCTTCGTCTTAGACAAAATGGCCGCGAGGACACCGTCAGCATTGACCGTCTGAAACCGGCTTACTTGGAGGGTATTCCTATTAGCGCAGGGCTCAACGTACCCCATAATCCACAAATAACCGAAGATCGTGTAGACCTCGATGAAGTCACTAGCACAGCAACAGCTACCGAACCTTCTGTCAAGCCCCCTAAGAAAACACGTTCTGGACGTACCGTAAGTTTTTCAGAATATCTTCACTTTTATTTAACATAACGAAGTCGTATGATTCACCCAACTCATCCGTTTGTGGTACTAACTATTTTTTTAGACGCATCAATTTTTTTATATACAGTATCACTGAACACAAGTAAATTTTTTTCAACAGTACACGTAACAGGCACAAAAAAATTAATTAGATGTATTTCTTTTTTTTCTATGTTCTGAACTTAGCATTATTTTACTGTATAGTAAATGCACATCATTTTTTTAACAAAAAAGCTGATTTGGTACATTTTCCTCGACATGGTTCTTAGCGTCCTTGTTTTCTCTTCCAGGTGCGACGGGCACTGGACAGGAAACAAACGAAGCACGGGATCCAGCGAACAAATTCAAGGAAGCTATGTACAAACACCCTATAAGCATAGGCAGACAAACCAGTAGGCACGCTACCAAGAAGCTCGGAAGATTTTTTCACCCGAAAGGGAACCATCGAGTATTTTTACTTCCGGCTGGTTCTGTCTTAGGGTCCTCACCACCCCACTAGGGGGGGAGTGAGCTGTAGCGGTAAATAATTCCCCAAAATTACTGACCACAGCAATCACTCAACATTGGATGCTGACCACCACTGTTTAAGTCGACTTGTTCAGCTGAAGGCTTCCGGTCAAGCATCCCCGCAATTTGGTACCCCGTCTTCTCACGTGCGTGCACGATCACTAGACAGCTAATCGTTCGTCTGACGGCTTGTTTTGGTCCCGAAATATATCACGTAGTTTGGACGATCAAATATTGGCTTTTGCTTTGCTTTTGGTACACGAGAAGTCAGAAGTTGCTTTATAAGAGATTCCGCCAACCTCAAGAAGGTCTTCTAGGGACCGTGTCAAGTTCAGTGTAGTTAGACCTGGACACTGACAGTTTCTGATATCCCCTGGAATTATTTGCTTTATCATTATCATTTTTCCCTTGGTTTCCTAGCGGAGCATAGGGGTTCAGCTGCACGTCTCCACTTGCTTCTGTCTTCCGCTGTGCTTTTCACCTGTATCCATGTTAGTCCATACTGTTTCAACTCCCCTTCACACGATCTCCTCCATGTCACCCTTGGACATCCCACTCGCCGCTTCCCTTTCGGGTTCCACTCGAGCTATGGTCTGTCTCGTGATGTCACCCAGTGGCCTCCCCAGCGAGTGTCCAACCCATTTCCTCTTTCTCCAGCACATTTCTTAGGCGATTAGTTCTTGTCTCGTTTGTTCCCATAGTTTCTTGTTGGTGATTCTTGCCGGCCCGGCCATCTGATCTTCAGTACAGAGCGAAGACAATTGTTGATGAAGGTCGGTGGCACAGTGATTAGGACGCTCGTTGACCATGCACATGGTCCGGGAGTCGATCTCCAGTCCACGCAATCCTTTTCACTTAGCCTAGATTACTAGCTCGCCAGTTTTTTAGGCGGTCCCAAGCCCGGATTAAGAAGGAGGGTTCGGGCGTGGTGCCAGGAACTACACCTACAAAATTTAACCAAAACGCTACAGGAACTTCAAAGCACAAATATATTAAATTGTTTGCTGCATTTGTAGGCAATTCGTCTTTCCTCGTGTCTGCAACTTTCCTTTGGGCCAGTGTTATTTGGAACTTTTCTCGATCGTCTGGTAACGTTCAATAATGACTGGGCGAAAGAAAGGACGAAGTGCTTTGTAAGCAGACAGTACAGCAAGTAATGAAGAGTTGCCTGTTATTTGTAATGATATGTATGATGCTCAGCAAACGTCAATGTAGCTAAAGATTTAACGATCAATTCATGGTTGTTTGCTCAAACCAACTCCAAATTTTTCGCGGGTCATCGATAGTGCAGTCATCGTCTCTTCGTTTGCTCTTCAGTGGAAGATAAAAAACTATCAGAAGTATTACCGTGATTTATTGTTATAACATTTATCCTTACACCTTGTGTATAATAACCTTATTGTTGGTTACATATGGGCGTAAGAATAAAGGATTCCTGAGTCGCCAATCTGTGCGCTGGTTTTTGTGTTGGTTATTACACATTGTTTCTGAAAGTCTTTGAGGGACAGTGTGAGGTCCGGCGTAGTAAGAGCTGGACACTGACGATTTCTGAGAGTTGGCTGACCGCATGATAAGATTGATGTTCATGTGTTCACCGTTTAGTGATAGTAGGGGTTTAAACTTCCAAAATTTGAGCCTTGGTATCTTGACGGAAACCTAACTTTCCATCGACAGTTTGCAAAGTAGCTTGAAGTCATCTTGAGTGGTTTTGTGATAAATGATGAAATGAAGTTAATGTATTTATTGGGTTTGTCAATGTAGTTGAAGATTGAACGATCAATTCATGGTTGTTTGCTCAAACCAACTTCCCCAATTTTCGCGGAGGCATCAATACGACAGTCATCGTCTCATCGGTCGCTGTTCAGAAGGAAGTCAGCAGAAAACCATCAGAAGTAATATTGTGATTTATTATTGTAATATTTGTTCATAGACCTTAGTTGTAAGGCTTAGTTGTACAATGGCTACATGTTGGTGTTAGAATAAATAATTCTCGAGTCGCCAATTGGTGTTTTGGTTTTGCGTCCGTTCGTACTAAGCGTTTCTGAGAAGCTTCGAGGAGCAACGTGAGTCCCAGCGTAGCAAGAGCTGGGCATTAACTGTTTACGAGACGTGGCTGACAGGGTTATTGCACTGGAGTTGCGTCAAGAGCTATGCAGTGCCGTAAGTTTATGCCCCCAAAAGAAGTATACACTGAGGGTATGAGGATATCACGTCAAACGTTCGGAAAGACATTTATAATATCCCGTAGTGTATTTGGGACCGTTAAAGGTAATGGGGCGCAGTGAAGTGATAACTCAGAGAGATACGGGATAATTTAATGGTGTATAGAATCACACTTGTCAATCAACTCTCACAAACTGCCAATGTCTAGCTCCTACTACGCCGGACATCAAGATGTCCCTCGAAGCCTTTCATAAACACTTTGTATTAATAAAGGCAAATCCCTCATTCTTACGTCAACATACAAGAAACAGTGATGCAATTAGAGAAGTTCCAGTAACAAATGCTATAACAATAAATCAATATTATACTTCCGATAGTTTTTCATCTTCCACTCAAGACCGAACGATGAGACGATGATTGCAATATCGATGAGTCCCGCGGAAAATACGGAGGAGTTGGTTTGAGCAAACAACCATGAATTGATCGTTCAATCTTCAACTACATTGACACTTCCCGACGAAGAACATATCAATCCCTTTTTTCCATCACAACCAATACACGTTGACTTGGATGCCATTGCGAGAACCTGGGTCACACGGACAGACCTGAAATGGAAAACAAACGGAAAAGCCAGCACACCACAAGCATACCCACAGCACAATCTCACACATCAATGACGACCTGCACCTTCCAGTGAAAGGCATCCTCTTGACATCTTGCAACACAATCGCCACTTGCTAGAATGAATCTCGCAGAATGCAACGTGACCATAGCAGCACCTCACGATACTCTACGCACATCCTCTTATCTACTCACTACCAATTACCACTGCAATCGCTTGTCACTCATTCTGCCTCAATTCTAGAAACGGTGACGTATGCGAGCCTCAGTCGTTTACACTCTTTCTCCCCGGCATGTGGAACGACAATGCGTTGGTGTCACAGTGGTTAGGACTCTCGCCGACCATACACATGGTCCGAGGTTCGATCCCCTGCCGACGCACACCTGATATCTATGGTCGGCCTGCTTCATTTGGGCTACCGATATCCATGCTGAAAATTCCATACTTGTTCCAAAAATACAGTGTGGAATCAAGCTGTAATCAGAAATAACAAAACAGAAACATTCATTCTCAATCATTGATTCCACAGCTAATCCTTATCTCCGTTTGCATGTCATTCTCAGCTCTAGGCTGCCAGGCGTATGCGACCTATCTGCACTCTTTAAAATCAATCAATTCATTCACGAATGTAGAAGACTCCAAACAACTTCAGAAGTAAGCACGACGAAAATTTAAACAAAATTATGCAATAACAACAAGATACAAAAACAACAAGTAAACACAGTGAATCCAAAAACACCAATTGATATGTCACACCATGTGTCAATGTAGTTGAAGACTGAACGATCAATTCATGGTTGCTTGCACGAACCAAACCTATATTTTTCGCGGGAGTCATAAATACGGCAGTCACCGCAGGACTACCACTACTACTATCTTTTATGATTAGCACTTATTCAGACTTAACATCTGTCGATAGGTGGGCAACACGCAGATCATTTATACTGACGGTCTCACGAGTATCCATGTCTTCTGCAAACGCATCTGCCTTCAGTTCTACTTCACGTTCAAGCTGTACAGAACATTTGTTCAACTCAGCAGTAGTAGACATTTCGCTCATCTCATCATGATCAACCAAAGAGAAAAGTGCACTATCATGATCATTATCAAAAATATCCATTTTACCGTCATCTATCTGGTCGACTTCATCATTTTCAACCCCTTTAACGAGTGTAGTAGATGATTTAGGTTCTTCCTCACAAATCCTTAGAGGTTTTATACATTCACTCTGACTAATAATACCTTGAAAACTTGAGGAGTCAGAACTGGACTCTGAAACTGTAACTCTCTTCTCCTGCACAAACTGCGGTATCGTCTGTGACACTCCATTCAACTTTGGCTTACCGGTTGCAACTACAGGCTTCTTCACCGCACCATTATCGTCACACAATTCATAGTCAGACCTAGATGACGCTGATTTCACATTTAGCTTACTACTAAACTTGCTCTCTGATTCACAGTTCACCTTTGTATGCACCACTTGCAAACGTGTAAAACACAACCGTGTTTGTCTCGCAACTTGTAATCAATCTGTTGGGGATGTCCCACGAAACCTGTTACACTCAATAAATTTATCTGGATTACTAGACACCATACAGCCTTCTCGATATAAACCCCTCTGAGACCCTTTCGTCATCAACGACTGAATTTCGCCCTCAGACTGCTCTATTCTAGGGGTGAGATTCAATATACTGGCAAACTTGCCCATAGATTGATTGACGCCATCGTTTACCAGTTTCAGAATATCATTGAACTTTGACTCGATACCTTCATCCTCTATACGGGAGCCTGTCTTCACCCACTTCCTTTGAAGTCGAGTAGGTAGGCATCTCACCGTTACCTCTATAACGGAACTTGAGTTCAGATTACTCATGCAATTCATCGAAATCAACGTATTCTTGAAAGGCATCAGATTATCCGAAAACTCATTAAGTGCCTTGGAGTTATCTTAGAATTGACTGCCATTACTTTTGACAGCCCCAAATAATTTCTTCACAATCATCGAAGGTCTTCCGAATCTTTGACGCAGGATACGCATCGCCTCAGTATATCCCTCGTTTGGGGCACAACCCTAGAGCACTGGCTGGCTCTTGAAACAACTCCAGTGCAGGACCTTATCAAATACATTAACTTCATTTCATCATTTAATAAAAAACTACTCAACATGATCTCAAACTCCTTTACAAAATGTGGGTCATCGGTTGGGTTTCCATCAAAGTACCATGGCTCGAATTTAGTTAACTTTAAACCCTTACTATCCCTAATGGGCGAACTGTGAGTAACAGACTCATCATACTGAGCATCATACATATCATTACAATTAACAAGCAAATCAGCATTACTAACTTTCCCATCTGTGCTCGAGACTGTTGCTAAGAGATCACCTGTTCGTTTACAAAGAAAGTTCATGATACATATCCACATAATATGTGTTTGTTTTTAACAGTCTGTTATATTTTGCTATGTATATATGGATCGATATTTCATTATAATTGACAATATGTTTCTGTCTGTCTACTAACTAAACAAACATGTCTGACCTTATTGTCACATGACATTACAACCAATCATGTTAAAACTGTATACTGATTCGTTCATTTTTGAACATTCGCTCATACATTTGTGTGACATTAATTTTCCTTTTTGTTTGGAAAATACAAGTATCATAGTGAACCAGGTGGTTTTCTGATTTCCGCCTTCTTGCGTCAGGACTATTAATTACTCGACCAGTACATAGCAATAATTTGGCGACGGGGAAAACTATGAATTCTTCTAAATTGGAATTACTACTTGAACGACAAATGAAATTAATGGAAATGTTCGTCAACCAACAGACTGGTCCAGCTTCACCTTCAAGCAATCCCAATCATACCATGCTACCATCTGTCGACGGCATTGTGAACAGTATTTCACAGTTCAATTATGACCCAGAGGCTAATGTCACTTTTGACACATGGTATCAACGGTATGAGGATTTATTCACAGTTGATCTCGCCTCTCAAGACGATGCTTGGAAGGTGCGAGTGTTATTACGTAAATTGGGTCCCACAGAATATAAGAGGTACTGCAACCTAATTTTACCCCAAAAACCACGTGACAGGTGTTTCGAGGATACAACAAAGCTGCTGCGTGAACATTTTGGAGACCACTACTCATTATTCAGCATACAATATCGTTGCCTCAAGCTGACAATGAATGAAAATGATGATTTTCTTACTCACGTTGGCACAGTCAACCGAGAATGTGAGAGATTTTGACTCAGGACCTTAACAAGTGACCAATTCAAAGCCTTGATTCTCATATGCAGTCTTCAATCTCCTCGTTTCACAGATATCCGAACTCGACTGCTCAACCAGCTAGAGAAAAATCCTAAGTTAACATTACATGACATAGCTGATGAATATCAACGGCTGATTGATTTGCAGAAAGACACACACCTGGTCGAATCAACAACTTCGAGAAGCTCTGATATTAATGCATTACGAAAGAGCAAAAATCTCTCATCATCCAGTCCTGACCCACCTTCTCCTAATGTTCCGCGGAAATCTACAAATACTCGTCCAACTTCACAAAATACTGCAAAGAAGACCACTCCATCAACATGATGGCATTGTGGCGCGTGGCACTTTGTAAAGTCTTGTCCATACAAAAGTCATCGTTGCAGCAAGTGCAAAATCATCGGTCATAAAAACGGATGTAATAATAACATATATTTTTTCCTGTTTATGCAGGAACATACCAATTGTACAGGCATGGATAAGTTATTATATAAATTACACAAAATTTGATGTATAATGGATTTACAGTTTGGTTGTCCTTTCTGACATCAAAGTCAGTCGGAACAGTCTGATATAAAGTTTGTTTGTGTAGCACATAAGGAGATATAGAAATATTGTCTTCGCATTAACAAAAAACCCAGACATCAGATGAATGTAATACAAATATCTGGGAAAAATAAAGCTTGAAGTCAATTCTCCTATATAACTTTGTTGTGAACAACACCCTTGGCTTAAAGATTATTGATGTATTATGTTGAGATCAGTGATATATTTATTCCATTTTTTCAGTAGTCTTATCGTAGTTTTATAACAGGAAAGAAATTTGATCGTGGATACGAAAACTAGATAAGGTCATGTTGGGTTGTTTTACTGCATCAAGTGGTGCCGAGGTCGATTCGAGAATTCTCCATTTGCACCATTTGTGTCTGCATGGCCGACTGTATTCGTAAGTCGAGTAAAATGTTGAAAACTATTTGAAGACCAGTTGCTTCTTCATTTCAGATCATGAATACTCATTTACAGCATGTTCGCCAGCGTCTTCAAATGGTAGAATTGGATCGTTCATGGAATTTGAGTGGTTATGAGATAGACGGTTTGGAATGAATCCTCATTTCAGTTTAGATGCAGGGTTGTTCGACCTCGACCAGAAGATGAATAGGAGCAGCAGAATACCAGAAAGAGAAAGTATGTGAACATGAAAAGGACAATAATGTTTTATGCATATATAAATGTTGTCAATGGAGTTGAAGATTGAACGATCAATTCTTGGTTGTTTGCTCAAAATCAACTTCCTCGATTTTCGCGGAGGCATCAATACGACAGTCATCGTCTCATCGGTCGCTGTTCAGAAAGAAGAGTGAAACATCGTCAGAAGTAACAACGATTTATTATTGTAATATTTGTTTACAGACCTTAGTTGCTTAGTTCGTTTATTCCTTTTATATGTTGGTGTAACAATACAGAAATATCAAACGGCAGATCGGTGTTTTGGTTTTTGCGTCCGTTATAACTAAGCGTTTCTGAGAAATCTTCTAAGAACAGCGTGGGCCCGAGCGTAGCGAGAGCTGGGCATTAACGGTTTATGAGACTTTGCTGACAGTTTCTGACGATGGAAACAGATCTGGCGGATTCAAACAGTTGGTGAAAGTTTGGATAGTCGCCGTTCATTTTTCCTGGTGCCGGTCAAGTCCTCTTTGAACAAGCAATATCTGGAACTTTTTGGAATTGGGTCAAGTTCAACAATGCCTGGGTCAAAGAAGGGACAGAGTGTCTTGGATGCAAACAGGAAAGTAAGTCATGGTGACTTGTCTGTTAATTGTAACGATGTGTCTGATGTTAAACATGACATGGTTGATGTTACTGTTTCGCCGTTCAGGGATAATAGGAACATCAAACTCCCTAAATTAGAACCACGATGTTTTGATGGAAACCCGGCTGATTATTTACAATTTGTAAAGGAGTTTGAGATCATGTTGAGTGGTTTTTTATTAAATGATGAATTGAAATTGATGTATTTGATGAGATATTGCACTGGAGATGCTGCAAGAGCTATACAGTGCTGTAAGTTTATGAAGCCAAAGGAGGGCTACTACGAGGCTATGAGCATATTACGTCAAAGGTTTGGAAGACCTTCGATGATTGCAGGGAAATTATTCGAGGCTGTTAAGGGTAATGGTGGTCAATTACAGGATGACTCCCAGGCACTCACTGAGTTTTTAGATAATTTGCTAATTTACAAGAATGGAATGATTTCGATGAATCGAATGAGTGACCTCAACTCGAGTTTTATACTAGAAGTAATAGCAAGACGTCTACCTACTCGACTGCAAAGGAAGTGGGTGAAGATAAGCTCCCGTATGGAGGATGAGGGTATCGAGCCAAAGTTTGATGATATCCTGAAACTGGTAAATACTAGTGTCAATCAATCTATGAGCAAGTTCGCCAGTCTATTAAATCTCACCCCTAGAATAGAGCAGTCTGAGGGAAAAACGCAATCATTGATGACGAATAAGCCTCAGAGAGGTGGATATCGAGAAGGCTCCATGATGTCTAGTAATGCATATAGACCTAGTGAGTGTAACAGGTTTCGTAGTACATCCTCAACAGATAAGTTACAAGATGCAAGACAAACACGGTTTTGTTCTACACGTGTGCAAGAGGTGCATACAGAAGTGAACTGTGAACCAGTGAGCAAGTTCAGTGATAAGCTAAATGTAAACTCCAGGCCTGACTCCGAATTGTGTGACGATAACGTTGTTGTGAAGAAGTCTGTAGTTGCAACTGGTAAGCCGTTGTTGAATAGAGTGTCACAGAATAGAGTTACTGCTTCAGAGTGGAGTTCTGACTCCAAAAGTTTACAAAGTATAACTAGTCAGAGTGAAGATATAAAACCTTTAATGATTTGTGAGGAGGAACCAAAATTGTCTACTTCTGTTATTAAAGAGTTTGAAAATGATGAACTTGACGGTAAATTGAATATTTGTGATAATGATCATGATAGTGCAGATTTGTCTTTGGTTGATCATGATGAAATGAGGGATATGCCTACTACTGCTAAGTTAAATAAAGGTTCTGTACAACTACAACGTGAAGTAGAATTGAACGCAGATGCAGTTCCAGAAGGTGTGCATACTTGTGAGACAGTCAGTGTAATTGATCAGCGTGTAGCCCACCTATCATCAGATGATAGTGCTAAACCCGAACTAGTAGTGAAAGACAGCAGTGGTGGTAATCTTGCAGTTGGACAACTATCTGAGAGCCGAACAAGAACAGCTTCTGATCCACCACTAAGTTCATCACCTTGTGTCACTCAGTCATCGTTGGTGTTTTCATCCACAATGAAACAGACACCCATCAACTCAAGTATCTTGTGCAATGACTATGGTAGTATCAGTTCGTTTGAAAGGACGAATATCAATGGTCAGTTTAGTGTGGATAAGCCAAGTGTAAAGGAGAGAGTTATTGTTAAATTGACTTGCACGAATAAAGGCATTTCTAGTTTCAAGTTACTATTTGAATGTTATTATCTTTGGTGTAAATTACTCTGTTTCTACACTTGGTTGATGAGATATGTCGTGTGTTTGTTGGTCATCTATATTCTACGATACAATGACATGGGCGTGTTGCCGTTCAGATTTGAGGATATAGCTGATAGAAGGAAGTTAGCAAATGAACTCTGCGACGATTTTCCAACCTAGGGCGTCAACCTGAGAAGGGTTGTAGGCGTACTGGTGTAAGTCCTACAGTTCTTCAAAGGGTAGCGCATCAATGAGCAGTCCAATGTGCTTGGTGTATGATCTTGTACATATGTTCATATTGTATATACTGAATTGATATCATCTGTCATCTAGCTGTTGGTAATTCTGTTTGTGTCCGGACGACTTCCACTTGGATCATCAACCTGAGAAGGAATGTAGGCGTACTGCTGTAAGTCCTACAGTTCTTCAAGGGTAGTTTGTCGTGTCAGAATCCACAACATTTGATGTGTTGATTGTACATATGTTTGTGTTAAATAGTTGTGTGAGTTCCAATTGATGTAATTGTTGGTTAATCTTGTTTGTGTCTGGACATTCCACAACTTACAATCGTCAACCTGTGAAGGGTTGTAGGCGTACTGGTGTAAGTCCTGCAATTCTTCAAAGGAATTCCATCAAGACATGATCGCGAGTTTGTGTGTACTGTTTGTATATACGTGTGGTGTGTCATATCAATTGGTGTTTTTGGATTCATTGTGTTTACTTGTTGTTTTCGTATCTTGTTGTTATTGCGTAATTTTGTTAAAATTTTCGTCGTGATTATTTCTGAAGTTGTTTCGAGTCTTCTACATCCGTGAATGAATTGATTGATGTTAAGGACAGCAGATGGGTCGTATACGCCGGGGAGGCTATTGCTGAGAATGAAATGCACACGGAGATAATTGTTAGCTGCGGTCCGACACGCCGGGGAGAAAGAGTGTAAACGACTGAGGCTCGCATGCGTCACCGCTACTAGAACTGAGGCAGAATGAGTGACAAGCGATTTCAGTGGTAATTGGTAATGAGTAGATAAGAGGATGTGCGTAGAGTATCGTGAGGTGCTGCTATGGTCACGTTGCATTCTGCAAGAGTCATTCTAGCAAGTGGCGATTGTGTTGCAAGATGTCAAGAGGAGGTCTCTGTCTGGAGGCGCAGGTCGTCATTGATGTGTGAGATTGTGCTGTGGGTATGCTTGTGGTGTGTTGGCTTTTCTGTTTGTTTTCCATTTCAGCTCTGTCCGTGTGACCCAGGTTCTCGCAATGGCATCCAAGTCAACGTGCATTGGTCGTGAAGGAAAAAAGGGTTGGATCCCTTTTTTGCCGGGGAGTGTCAATGGAGTTGAAGATTGAACGATCAATTCTTGGTTGTTTGCTCAAAATCAACTTCCTCGATTTTCGCGGAGGCATCAATACGACAGTCATCGTCTCATCGGTCGCTGTTCAGAAAGAAGACTGAAACATCGTCAGAAGTAACAACGATTTATTATTGTAATATTTGTTTACAGACCTTAGTTGCTTAGTTCGTTTATTCCTTTTATATGTTGGTGTAACAATACAGAAATATCAAACGGCAGATCGGTGTTTTGGTTTTTGCGTCCGTTATAACTAAGCGTTTCTGAGAAATCTTCTAAGAACAGCGTGGGCCCGAGCGTAGCGAGAGCTGGGCATTAACGGTTTATGAGACTTTGCTGACAAATGTTTCTGTCAATTGTATATTATACTTTAGTTAACATTTACCTATATTGTAGTTGCGTTTTCACGTATTTATGTGAAGTCTCAGAGTTTATTTAGTGTCATAATGTGTATTAATGAGATTGAGCGTTTTAGTGTTCTAATGACTGATGCGTTTTAGAAATAAGTGATGGGTTCTGGTAGGGATAGTCATTGGGACAAAACAGTTTATATAGCAAGCGTTTGAAGGTTACAATAGAGTGACAGGTCCTATTTCTAAGGGTAAACTATTCCTGTATGTTCCGTACTAAGTCTTTATGCATCCATGCTACTAGTTTATTTATAGTTTAAAGATTGCTAAGGGTGTTGAAGTGCGTCTTTTAGGTGCTGTAGTAGATTAGTGCTTGATTCGTTCTAGGAGTAAATAGTTTATTGATATAATCAGTAGAGTGAAACAGTCTGTATAGAGAGCGTTTGAAGCTTGTAACCGAAGAGCAAGTTCTGACATCTAGGGGTAGGCTATTCCATATTTTAGAATACATGACTGTGAAGAAGTTTTCACGGAGTGTTGACCTAAAAGAATGAGTTGTCACTGTGCAAGTTTGGTTACGCAGATCGTAAGAACCTTCCTGTGCGAATTGTATGTCCCTGTTACCTGAGAAAGATATTTTGTGAAGGACCTTAAAGAAGAATATTAGGTTTATAATAAGTCGCCTTGTCCAAAGTGGGTCGAGTTTTAGGATCATGCACCGTGAGATGTAGTCTTTCTTACAATCGTAGCCAAGCAGTTTTGAGGTAAAATATCGTTGGATACTTTCCATCCTTAGCTTGTCGCGTGTGCGAGTGCTGCTTATAATAAATGGACAGTATTCTAGTAGTGGTCTGACACATGTTTTGTACAGAATTAGCTTGGCTTCATTGTCGTGAAAGTTCCTGAGTATGCATCCTAAGAGCATCCTCGATTTTCTAGTCTGTGATGCTACTTGCTCTGAGAATGTCAAGTCACTAGAGTACCTCAGGCCTAGGTCAACGACACTTCGGAGTCTTGTTAGGTTAGCAGATTGGAGCGTTAATTTCAGGTCAATTGAGGGTGCACCGAAGCAGATCCAGCCACATTTGTTCAGATTGAATTGGAGATTCCATAGGGACGACCAAGCAGTCATTTTATCTAATTCCTTCTGCACTACATTCTCGAAGTTCCCTAAGTCATCACGTTGGAATGTATAAGCTACTTTTAGGTCATCTGCAAAGATGAATGGTTTCCCGTGCGTGAAGCAAGCGCATATGTCATTGATGTATAGTGTAAATAGGAGGGGTCCAATGACACTACCTTGTACTACACCAGAAGTGATAGGGCTAGGTTTGGAGGTTGCAGACCCGAGTTTAACTATTTGGGACCTATTGTTAAGGAATGATTTAAGCCATCCTAATAATGGGTCACGTATTCCTAAGGAGTTCAGCTTATTTGTTAGCAGTAAATGGTCAACACGGTCAAATGCCTTAGAAATGTCAAAGTAGATGACAAGTACTAGTTGCCGTCTGTCACGACTGCTGGTTACAAAATTGAAGAAGTCTAGGTGACATGTTAAACATGATCTGGATTTCAGGAATCCATGTTGGTTCGGACTTATGATGTTGCAGCTAAGCATATGTTTGATTAAGTTATCTTTGACTAGTCTCTCCATGATTCTAGATGCTATAGGTGTGATATTGATTGGCCGGTAGTTACTGACTTCAGTTTTCGAGCCAGATTTGTGTTTAGGCATAATGAATGTTGTCTTCCATATGTCAGGGTAAGTTTGGGTTTCTAGGGACATTGTGAATATTTTAAGCAGCAGTAGAGGAATGTCAGGGCCACCATATTTATAGAAGTAAGATGATATACCGTCGGTACCGAAACCTTTTGAACTTTTGAGGGTTCTTATAGTTTGGTTAATGTCAGCGTAAGTGAATTCAACAGTGCTAATTTGGTTTGGTGTCAGTGGAGTTGGAGTTTGTGCCATTTTAGTAATAGGGTGTATATCGAGTAGCTGGACTGAGGGCTTAAGGTAGTTACCTGCAAACGTTTTGTTGAATAGTTCACATATGTCTGCAGAGTTAGTGCATAGCCTACCTTTGTCTATGAGGAGAGAAATGCTGTGATTTTTGCGATTCATTCGCTTCCTTAAGATTTCTGTGAGTGCATACACTCTAGCAGGACTGGCTACTGCGATGCGTTCTTCCTTTCTCATACGGAAATCTCGAGCTTGTGTGATGGAGCTAAGGGTTTTAAGTATTAGACCTAGAGTGCCAAAGTCGTGGTGTTTGAAGTAACTTGTTGAGAGTTTCTTCAGTTTCTTACGATCCTTTGGTTTTATGAATGACTTTCTGTGTGGGGAAACCTTTAGTGTTTGGAGTGGAATGACAGCATCTAAGCATGTGTTAGTGTTATGGTAGAAGATGGTTAGGGCTCTCGATAGGTCATCAGTAGTGAAGTATTCATCCCATTTGGAGGATCTTAGCATCGATTCAACTAAGGCCCAGTTTGCCTTACTATAGTTCCTATATATTACTTGTTGTGAAGTGGAGGTATGAGATGCATTGCTACTCAGCGGAATTGGCAGTGCACACATCACTGTTTTGTGGTCGCTCCCTGGGAACTCAGAACCTACTAGCGTTGAAAGGGGGCTTATATTGTGGCAGAAGATTAAGTCTAGTACGTTATTACCTCTTGTGGGAGTAGTGACAGTTTGTTTCCAGCCAAGTATATCCAGTGTGTCTAAGAACTTATCAAATTTAGTTGGGCCTGTGGGTATATCCCAGTTGATTTCAGGTAAGTTAAAGTCCCCACATAGGATCTTATGATCGTATTGTAAGTCGGTTAATTGCTCCAGAGTATTAATAAGTTGGGTCTCGTAATTACTAAAGGTGCCAGGTGCTCTGTAGGTGCATCCAATTAATGCTGTTACGTTATTTAAGTGTACATTAACCCATAGAGTCTCAGGCATGTTAAGTGTACTACTTTCTAGCTGTGATACAGTAAGTGCATTCAGAAAGTACATGAGACAACCCCCTCCCTTACCACCTTCCCTGTCACACCGAAAGTGTGTGTAGTTATCTAAGCTTATTTCTTCATCCAGGATGTTCGAATGACACCAAGATTCAGTGATGACAATTACAGGGGGTTTGTATATTACTGTGAGTGCTCTGAGCATCGGAAATTTATTTAGAACAGATCTAGCATTTATGAGGATTAGGTAAAGATGAGAGTTGAAGTAGCATTTGAAGTATTTAAGTTCGTTAGTCAGCCCCGAATATGGTTCAGCACCCAGTAGTTCTGCTTCACATGACAATCCTATGTTATTGATGTGGTTTTGTTCTCTGAGCTGGATGGTTAGTTTGCGAAGCTTTCATCACCTTACTGGGTGACATCTTCAGCGCATACTTCAATTTGAAGTGAGCTTTTAGATTTCTCCACGAGTTTATTAATCATCTCTCCTGGTGACCTTGGACGTGATTGGTTGTTTGTGTGTGTTTTCACACCTTCTAGGTTACTTGTATTGGAACCGGTTGTTTCTTTGACTTGAATTTTGACCCTTTGTCTGTGAAGTTTCTTTCTTATTGGTTGATAAATTTTGTCTATGTCGATGTGTCTATTGATTGATGATCCACTGGAATGCCAAGCTTCTAAAAATTCTCTAGCATTCTTGTTATTTCCTTTGTCTTCAAATTGAAGTATGCGCTGAAGATGTCACCCAGTAAGGTGATGAAAGCTTCGCAAACTAACCATCCAGCTCAGAGAACAAAACCACATCAAAATCATCCACCTGAGCTACAAATCTTCTCTATAATATCTAAATCTTACGAGCGGGATACGCTTCTCTCTGTTCGAAAGTGGGAAGACTTCGCCAAAAGGCAAGGATCCACCAGAGAACAATTATTCTTTCTCCATGAGTGCCTTCGTCATTCAATCCTACCAAACAGTGTAAGATACAAACCACCAGTCAACTGCCCAATGGGATGGAAATTGGCCGAACAATGTGGAAGACGAATGGTCAAATTAATGATTACAGATGCACATTATCGGATCAACAAATATCAACAAATTATAGATATCCAAAAAGCAAAATTAGAGAAAACCCTCAACCAGGAACACCTGTCAACGCTGATCACCGCAATTACACTGTCAAGTGAAAAACACAGAGAACAAAGACGAAGAGTCCTCAAAACCAAGCTAGCCAAGATTAGAAAACAACAACCAGACAATACGCCCATAGACTGCGTAGTCAACCTATCAAAACAACCACTATCAAAAATGGAACAACAACTACTACAAAAAGGATTAAACTACAACACCGGAGATGCTTCAAAAACTGATTTCTTCGCTGCCTTTGAATCATTACTCAAATCATCAAACTTGAACGAGGAAACACAGGAAGAGATACGCCAAACAATTGTACCAATGGTCAAACAGAAAAGACAACACACACAACTCAACGCTCAAGAACTAAAGGCCCTCAAAAAGCTGAAAAATAGGAAGGACATCGTCATTTTACCAGCCGACAAAGGAAGAACAACAGTAGTCATGGACAGAGAAGAATATACCAAGAAAGCTGAAGAACTACTCAAAGATGAAGATGTATATCAACAACTCCCAACAAATCCCATACAAACATTGGATAACCGCATCCAAAGGACCTTAAACAAGCTCACCAAAACTGGACAGATCACAAAACAAGACCAATGGCGAATGAAATCCAATGGACCAGTCCTACCCCGATTCTACGGCAGACCCAAAATACACAAGGCAAATATCCCATTACGACCAATTGTATCACTCCCAGGAACTCCAACATATAATTTATCCAAAGAATTATACAGAAAACTAAAACACCTAACGGAATCTTGCGATCACTCCATCAACTCTGCTATCCAATTCCTAGAGAAAATCAGAGGCATCCAAATAGATGAACAAGAAATAATGGTATCATTCGACGTGACAGCATTATATACATCCATCGGACAAAACCTAGCAAAAGAAACCATGGAGCAACTACTTAGCAACGACGAACAACTGCCACAACAATCAAAAATGCAACACACAAGCTGGATGGAATGCATAAATCTATGCCTAACAACATACTTCCAATTCAACGGCCAAATATATGAACAAGTCAAAGGAACACCCATGGGATCGCCAATATCAGGTTTGATTGCAGAAGCAGTGATGCAAAGACTCGAAAATATAATTCTACCAAAGATCAAACCCAAGATTTGGATACGCTACGTCGACGACACATTTGTAATCATCAAAAGAAACGAATTAGATAAAACTCACAACTTAATAAACAACGTCTTCAACGACATCAAATTCACAAGAGAAGAGGAATCCGAGAACAAAATACCATTTTTGGACGTCTTAGTCAGGCGAACAACTACAGGAGAATTAGAAACTCAAGTTTATAGGAAATCAACTCACACAGACCAAATACTGAATTACAACAGCAACAACCCAATAACACACAAAAGGAATTGCATACAAACACTATTCAAGAGGGCAAGGACTCACTGCAGCACTCCCACCTTAAGAAAAATTGAAGAAAAGTATCTCATGGACGTCTTCCAAAAGAATGGATATCCACGGAATTTCATCAAGAGACATATACCCCCAAGCCAACCTACCAAAGCAAAAGCCACCAAGGAGAACACAAAGAAAATTGCCTTACCATATATAAAAGATATCTCAGAAATCACTACAAGACTCTTCAAACCTTTAGGAGTTGACGTCGTACACAAACCAACAAAGTCGCTTCACTCAATTCTATGTCAACCAAAAGACTCAACAGCGAAAGAAGATAAAACCAACATCATCTACAAAATAAACTGTAACAACTGCGAAAAACACTACATCGGCCAAAGTGGACGTCCCCTTCGTCTTCGTATCCACGAACATAAGCTAGCCGTCAAAAGACATGATATCCACTCCCTCATTTCACTACACACAGACAACTACGGACATCAATTCGACTGGGACAACGTTCAAATATTAGACAAAGGAAATAACAAGAATGCTAGAGAATTTTTAGAAGCTTGGCATTCCAGTGGATCATCAATCAATAGACACATCGACATAGACAAAATTTATCAACCAATAAGAAAGAAACTTCACAGACAAAGGGTCAAAATTCAAGTCAAAGAAACAACCGGTTCCAATACAAGTAACCTAGAAGGTGTGAAAACACACACAAACAACCAATCACGTCCAAGGTCACCAGGAGAGATGATTAATAAACTCGTGGAGAAATCTAAAAGCTCACTTCAAATTGAAGTATGCGCTGAAGATGTCACCCAGTAAGGTGATGAAAGCTTCGCAAACTAACCATCCAGCTCAGAGAACAAAACCACATCAAAATCATCCACCTGAGCTACAAATCTTCTCTATAATATCTAAATCCTATGTTAAGAGGAGTTCCAGCATCATGCTCACCTATGTCTATCGAGTTGGTGTGAGCTGTTTTCGGTGGAGAATTAGGAGTTGGAGTACTGGATTTGCTATAGACTAAGGAACTTTTATTTTTAGTTAGGTTACAGAAGTGGGTAGGGTTCTTTATTTGGCCTATACTTGTGCAAGTGTCAAGTGTGTCCAATGGATACGGGTGCACTAGACCGTTCCTGTTTCCATGCAAGGAGGGAGCCAGCTCTAGTGGTTTAGGAGTGTTAACATCCCTACCAGCTGTTTTTTCAACGCTGACAGTGGCGTGGGGGATAAAAAATGATTGGATCCCTGTGATAACCATGGCTTATTATTCCACCTATTGTTTGATGCTAGTTGTGTCCTTGTGTGGGTTTCGTGTGTACTGCATTGTGGGTTAGTTCCCAGCAGACTTGTACCATATATCCGGTCAAAATTTATTTGTGTGCCATACTCTGAAGACCCTGAGTTGTTGATAGCCGAGTTCTGACTATTACCACATGTACAATTGAGGGTGACATTGTTGTGACATTGAATATCAGTGTGTGCCATGGTGCAATTTGGCTCGTTGTGAGTGCTAATACTACTGACCGTGGGGAGTGTGGGCTTATTTAAGCTGCCACTGTTTTTGTTGGTATGACTTAGGGGCATATTTTCCTTATCTTTACCAATGGAATTATAGATAGGAGAGGACAAAGTCGAATTTCGGGGGGTTTTAACTTTTTTCTGGGGTTATTTAGTGGCATTTTAGATTCTGCGGTGATGGGTGGTATGGTTTTATTATTTATTTGGTTACAGTCTAGTGGCCTTTCGGCTGGTGTTGCACTCCGATGGGATATTTCTGTGTGTTTTGAGAGGGGTGATGCGGTGGGGTCTACTGTATCTTTCACAGGGTTGGGAATAATGGCTGCTTGCAATGTCCTATTACCAATTTCACAATTAGTCTTAGTGAGATAGTTGTGTGCGCGCTTTTCTATAACTGTTTTGTCCACCCCGACCTTTATATGTTTGTAGTTTCTGGCTTGCAATAGGGTGTGTTGGGAGTGAATGAATTTTCTGGTCTCTGCCGGTGTTTCGAACTGAAAACGAATAGGACAACACTTTTCATGTTGACTCTTCTTCAGCCTATAGCACTTAGTCTTGGAGTTAGGCATTTTCGCTTCACTAAGTAAGATGCGCTGTACCTTTTTTAGTGCCTCATTGTCCGGAACGTTGTAGACAATAGCACTCAGTTTTGCATCGAGTCGTTTTGTTACTTCTGTTGTAACAAAGTTAATGAGGTTATCTACCTTAGTTACCGATTCTGTTTCAAGCTTGTTAAGGTTTACCGTTTACATGAGGATAGTTAGAGGTGTCAGTTCACAGACCTGCGATCTGATATCGCTGATCTGATCTGATAATTTGGATATCTCGGTATTGGTTTCGATGTTTCCAGCATTTACTGACTTACTGTTTTTTATTTGCCTCAACTCAGACTTAAGTTCTCCTATAGACAACTTTAGAAGTTCTATTTCTGAAGATAGTACTGAAAAAGAGCTTGATGGCTGGAGTTTCTCCATAAGCACATAAGGTGAAGGGAGGAGTTCTGTATGAGCAGAGGGTACCGAATTTTTAGGAGTAGTGCTAATACTGGCTGTCAGTACAGTTTTATCCTCAGTTTCAGCTCGACGCTTACGGCATACACGTGAGTTATGTGACTCACTATAGCCGTTTGTTCGGGGTGTGTTGCTTGATGTAGCAATCAAGGACGTTAAATTAGACACCAGTTTTACAGGGGATTGGGTTCGTTGCTTTTCACTTTGATTAACCATAACTATTAGAAATGAGAGTTAGTGGTTACAAGTATGGAAGTGGTATAGTACTTGTGCAAGTACTACAACAAGATAAATTTTATGTAATGAGTCACGTAAAAATGTAACGCAAACGTTGAACGTACCGCGATACAGAGTGCAAAGAAGACCCCTCCATCAACATGATGGCATTGTGGCGCGTGGCACTTTGTAAAGTCTTGTCCATACAAAAGTCATCGTTGCAGCAAGTGCAAAATCATCGGTCATAAAAACGGATAATCATATCAACTTGATTATGAGCAATGGTTTGTGCTCGAAAAGCCATCAGTTAATATAACTGTACAACACTGTGATTTATCAAAATAAAATCTTATCCACAATGCAGTTCTGAGAATAACAGTCTGTGTCACCTAAGTGTCCTGCCTAAATCCACGGAAAAAACTACAACGGGCCGGTTCCATCGGAATCGGCCAACTAGCCCCAAGGTTAAGTCCCCCAACAGCAGACAGCTTCACGTCAACTACCCCACAACACGCTGAGGTTGTTAGACTCACTGTCAGCTGCCTATATAGCAACGGGGAAGAGGAGAGGAAAAGTAGGTGAACTCCGAAATCTCCAAGCACACCTCCAACTGAAAATGATCATTCTCACTGAAACGTGGTTAAACCCCACTGTCGCCTTACCGATCTCCCACCTGTGGGGCAGAGCACAATCAACTAGTGCTCAGCACTATCAAAGGGATACGAGACTTGGGCTATGACCAAATCACCATAGCTGGAGATTTCAATGCCCCACCACCAAACCTTGGCTAGGGGTATGCTGGGGGAAATTTGGCCGAGACCTACTGCAAACTATTCGAAACACGGGACTGACTGAGAATGTTGTAGACGACACTAGGTGGGGCCCTAGCGGAAAGTCATCAAAACTAGACTACATTCTAACTAGTGACCAACTACTCGTCAAAAAAGGTCTAGATCATGACTCCTCTAGGAAGTTGTGACCATGCAGTCATAGGTTTCGATTTTGTACTCCCTGAGCGTTTGCAGTGAGACGTTATGCGACCATGTCTGCGTTACAGCGAGGCTGACAATGCTCATGTGCGGAGGCTTTGTCCGACGCAGACTAGTGGTCAGCCACGTCTCGTAAACCGTTAATGCCCAGCTCTTGCTACACTCGGGCTCACGCTGTTCCTTGAAGTTTCTCAGAAACGCTTAGTAATAACGGACGCAAAAACCAAAACACCAATCGGCGACTCGAGGATTCTTTATTGTAACACCAACATATAAACACTGTTACAACTAAGCTGTGAACAAATATTACAATAATGAATCACAATATTACTTCTGACAGTTGTCTCCTGACTTCTTTCTGAACAGCGACCGATGAGACGATGACTGTCGTATTGATGCCTCCGCGAAAATTGGGGAAGTTGGTTTGAGCAAACAACCATGAATTGATCGTTCAATCTTCAACTACATTGACACTTCCCGACGAAGAACATATCAATCCCTTTTTTCCATCACAACCAATACACGTTGACTTGGATGCCATTGCGAGAACCTGGGTCACACGGACAGACCTGAAATGGAAAACAAACAGAAAAGCCAGCACACCACAAGCATACCCACAGCACAATCTCACACATCAATGACGACCTGCACCTTCCAGTGAAAGGCATCCTCTTGACATCTTGCAACACAATCGCCACTTGCTAGAATGAATCTCGCAGAATGCAACGTGACCATAGCAGCACCTCACGATACTCTACGCACATCCTCTTATCTACTCACTACCAATTACCACTGCAATCGCTTGTCACTCATTCTGCCTCAATTCTAGAAACGGTGACGTATGCGAGCCTCAGTCGTTTACACTCTTTCTCCCCGGCTTGTGGGACCGCAGCTAACAATTATCTCCGTGTGCATTTCATTCTCAGCAATAGCCTAGCCTCCCCGGCGTATACGCCCCATCTGCTGTCTTTAACATCAATCAATTCATTCACGGATGTAGAAGACTCGAAACAACTTCAGAAGTAATCACAACGAAAATTTTAACAAATTTATACAATAGCAACAAGATACGAAAACAACGAGTAAACAAAATGAATCCAAAACCACCAACTGGTATGACACACCATACGTATATACAAACAGTACACACAAACTCGCAGATCGTGTCTCGATGGAATTCCTTTGAAGAATCGCAGGACTTATACCAGTACGCCTGCAACCATTCTCAGGTTGACGACTGTAAGTTGTGGAATGTCCGGACACAGACAAGATTAACCAACAATTACAATAATTGGAACTCACACAATTATTTAACACAAATATATGTACAATCAACACATCAAATGTTGTGGATTCTGGCACGACAAACTACCCTTGAAGAACTGTAGGACTTACAGCAGTACGCCTACATTCCTTCTCAGGTTGATGATACAAGTGGAAGTCGTCTGGACACAAACAGAATTACCAACAGCTAGATGACAGATGATATCAATTCAGTATATACAACATGAACATATGTACAAAATCACACACCAAGCACATTGGACTGCTCATTGATGCGCTACCCTTTGAAGAATTGTAGGACTTACAGCAGTACGCCTACAACCCTTCTCAGGTTGACGCCCTAGGTTGGAAAATCGTCGCAGAGTTCATTTCCTGACTTCCCTCTATCAGCTATATCCTCAAATCTGAACGGTAACACGCTCATGTCATTGTGTCGTAGAATACAGATGACGAACAAACACACGACCTATCTGGTCAACCAAGCGTAGGCACAGAGTAATTTACACCAAAGATAATAGCATTCAAATAGTAACTTGAAACTAGAAATGCCTTTATTCATGCAAGTGAATTTAACAATTACTCTCTCGTTTACACTTGGCTTATCCTCACTAAACTGAGCAATATCTTTCGTCCTTTCAAATACACCAGTACTATCATAGTCATTGCAAAAGATACTTGAGTTGATGGGGGACTGTTTTATTGTGGATGACAACACCAACGACGACTGATTGATACCAGTTGATGAACTTAGCGGTGGATCAGAAGCTGATGTTGTTCGGCTTTCAGATATTTGTCTACATGCAAGACCACCACCACTGCTGTCATTTACTATCGGCTCAGGTTTAGCACTAGCATCTGATGATAGGTGGGCTACATGCTGATCAATTACACTGACGGTTTGACAAGTATGCATGCCTGCTGCAACTGCATTTATTTCTACTTCACCTTTGAGCTGTACAGAACCTTTGTTTAACTTAGCAGTAGTAGGCATATTCCTCATCTCATCTTGATCAACCAAAGACAAATCTGCACTATCATGATAATTATCACAGATATTCAATTTACCGTCATTTTTTGGTCGACTTCATCATTTTCAAACACTTTAATAACAGAAGTAGACAATTTTGCTAACTCCTCACAAATCCTAAAACGTTTTATAACTTCACTCTGACTAGTAATACCTTGTAAACTTGTAGGGTCAGAACTGGACTCTGAAGCAGCAACTCTACTCTGTGACACTCTATTCAACAATGGCTTACCAGTTGCAACTACAGACTTCTTGACCACACCGTTATCGTCACACAATTCGGAGTCAGACCTGGATATCACATTTAGCTTATCACTGAACTTACTCGCTGGTTCACAGCTCACCTTTGTATGCGCCTCTTGCAAACGTGTAAAACACAACCGTGTCTGTCTTGCATCTTGTAACTTATCTATTGACGATGTACTACGAAACCCGTTACACTCACTAGGTCTATGTGCATTACTAGACATCATTGAGCCTTCTCGATATCCACCTCTCCGAGGCCTATTCGTCATCAATGATTGCGTTTTTCCCTCAGACTGCTCTATTCTAGGGGTGAGATTCAATATACTGGCGAACTTGCTCATAGATTGATTGACACTAGTATTTACCAGTTTCAGGATATCATCAAATTTTGGCTCGATACCCTCATCCTCCATACGGGAGCTTATTTTTACCCACTTCCTTTGCAGTCGAGTGGGTAGGCGTCTTGCTATTACTTCTAGTATAAAACTCGAGTTGAGGTCACTCATGCAATTCATCGAAATCAAGGTATTTTTACAAGTCATAAGATTATCCAAACACTTAGTAAGTGCCTTGGAAACATCCTAAAGTTGACTGCGCAGCGGAAGCTTTGGTTTGCGTGGCACGTATCTAAGAATCAGATGGACCATGATGCATACCTGGAACTTAGAAACCGGTTCAATGCAAGTGTCAGGATGGATAGGAGTTCATTCCAGGCCAACCTTGCCGAAAAACTAGGAAAACCCCAAAAATTTTACCGATTTGTATCGGAAAGTAAACCAACCAACCAGGGGGCATGCGTCTTAGTAGGCCCAAACGGTCAATATATCACTAGTCTGGAGATGGTTGAAACATTCATTTTAGCCTTCGCCAAACAGCTAAACAGCAATGTGAGCATTACCGTTAAGGACCGAAATGGTGGCACCAATATTTCACAGGAGGAAGACCTAGCGGCTTCTGCCCAAATAAACCCCGCGATAGTACTAAGGAAGCTACGGCGACTCACACCTGGGAAGTCTCCAGGTTGTGATGATATCCGAAGCTCTCTGTAGGGCCATGCGCAACTTGTTCCAGCTCTCAATGGATTCGGGGAATCTGCCAAGGGAGCGGAAAAGAGCCATCCTTTCTCCGATCTTCAAGGGTGGGGATAGGCAAAATGCCACTAGTTATAGACCAGTGCTTCTACTCCCAGTTGTGTCAAAAGTACTGGAAAGTATTATTGACGATCGCATCAGGGAATACCTCGATAGGTCTAATATACTCCATGAAGCCCAACACGGCTTCAGGAAAGGTAGATCCTGCGTCACTAACCTACCATCAGCTTGGGACGACTGGACATCATGCTGGGATATGAATGTTCCAGTCCATTTGGTCCTCGTAAACTGTAAGAAAGCACTTGACACTGTTCACCATGACCTTGTCCTACACAAACTAAATCAGACAGGTGTAGGTGAGCCGGTTCTGTCATGGTTAAAGGACTACCTAGCTGACAGGCAATTTTTTCACTAAGGTCAATCGAGTCCGATCATCTTGGCACAGCTCGTCATCAGGAGTGTCGCAGGGTTCTATCCTAGGACCACTGATGTTTTTGATTTTTATCAATGATCTGCCATATCGTCTAAGCTGCCCGACTCTTCTATACGCTATGTAAAGATATCGAGTGCGTTCAAGTGTCCGGAGGACTCAGATAGGCTGCAGGTAGACCTAAATCTTCTGGAAGACTGGGCGGTGGCCAGTGTCATGGCTTTCAGCCTGAAAAAGTGCAAAGTAGTGAAGTTGCGCACCTGTAGACTGCAGAATGCAAGTTGCACCTTGTGCAATTAAAGCTTGTCCTGCATAACGTCCGAACGCGACTTAGGTCTAGTTCTAATGGAAAAAATGGACACAAGCGTAAATTACGCGGAGGATGCAGCGAGGGCATATGCGGTCATACACTTCACACATAGACAGTTAGGTGCACTGAGTCCTGAGCTCTTTCTAAGGTTGTACAAAACATACGTCAGATCACACCTTGAAGTGCATAATATTATTGCACCCCCAGTGCTTAGAAGAGACGCCAACCTCTTGGAAAGTCCAAAGACGGGCAACAAAAGGAGTGGTTGGTCTCCAAAATAAACCATATGATGAAAGGTTGAAGAAATTAGGTCTATTCACGCATAGCTACCGTCGTCTTAGGGGGGGATTTAATTACTGCCTACAAAATAACAAATGACCAGAATCACGCAAACAAAGGTGTTCTGCCATTGAGTAGGTATAGGCCCCCTCGTGGAAATCCCAGAAGAATAGCTCACCAGAGGGCAAGGACTCGGGTGCGCTCCAACTTCTTTTCACTGCGGGTTTGCCGTCCCTGGAATTCCTTACCGGTGTGGTGAGAGCAGGCTGCTAGCCGATTGGTTGGCACTAATCTACGTTAAGGTCTAGGTCACTAATATGGGCCGTGAACAAGGCTGAGTCAACAACCAATCACAGCGAAGTTAACGTGGCAAAATATGATTCGCAGATAGAGAACTCTGTTTGTCAAGGAATCCCGAAACAACCAATCAGAAGCCTGCGTTTGTCTACCTAAACAACCAATCAGATGACTGCGCTTGTCTATAATAATGTTGTCTGAAATATGTATAAATACGTGTTGATTTTCATAATAAAAGGATCTGTTGCCTGGCCCTTGTCTTCTGTTGTTACATTTGGTGTCGCTGCCTACCGACAAATGAAAAGCCTATACCCTGCAGTTTTTGATGGAGACATATGGATCTTCGGGCAGGACTTCAAGGCTTCTGCGCAGTCGAGTGGCGTTCAAAATCTGTCAGCGATGGAGCTGCTACTTGAGACGCTGCTGGGAGGTCGGGCGAAAGCAGCATATGAAGGTGTGGGCCGAAGTATGGACGAATGTTCGACAGGGTCAGGCAAACAGTTTCCAAAGTGGGAAGGACCATATATGGTCACTTCGAGATGGGGTTACGCAGACACAGTCGCAATGGCGAACAATGAGAGGCGCGTGAACGTCAGCGAGCTCCAGAAATGGATACAGCGAGACAAGCCAACGATGACGCCTGCACCAAGTAGATCAAGCCGACTTCAGTCGCACGTATTTGACGGGGGGACGAGTGTGGTGAGAGCAGGCTGCTAGCCGATTGGTTGGCACTAATCTACGTTAAGGTCTAGGTCACTAATATGGGCCGTGAACAAGGCTGAGTCAACAACCAATCACAGCGAAGTTAACGTGGCAAAATATGATTCGCAGATAGAGAACTCTGTTTGTCAAGGAATCCCGAAACAACCAATCAGAAGCCTGCGTTTGTCTACCTAAACAACCAATCAGATGACTGCGCTTGTCTATAATAATGTTGTCTGAAATATGTATAAATACGTGTTGATTTTCATAATAAAAGGATCTGTTGCCTGGCCCTTGTCTTCTGTTGTTACACCGGTAGATGTAGCTATGGAACCATCTGTGGACGCCTTTAAGTGAAGGCTGGACAACCATGCAGCCACACAGTGACTGCATCCAAATGGCCTATCCCCTTAAAATCTCATACACCATTCGGGAGTAGACAATTAAACTTGTCGTTTTACTTCTTTACATTCTCTCCCGTCTTACTCTTCTGACAACTTTAACTACTACACTTACACTTATTATTATTGTCATTATTACCGATATATATTATTCATATTATTCTTCAAATTAAATCAGCTGACTGTTGTTACGTTTTCTTATTTCTTTTACTGCCTGTTAGTCTGAATAACTTCACTAATTATATCTATTATTATTATTGTTATTATTATCTCTTTTCTCTTGTCGTCGATGCCGGAGGACTAACTGGAGAAAGGATCAACTCTATTCACAGTAGTAACAGTCTCAACAAACCTCATACTACAAACCAGATAATTAATCCCAGCACTACTCCCTTTGGAGTCAACCAAAGCTACGACAGTCGAGTGGCGGGAAGAGCTACGCAGAAGTTTACCGAAGATCAGGGACCTATACCTTACAATCAAGGAGCGAGCACAAAGAAATCAAATTGGTTTATACTAGTTCGTAAAAACGATATTGGATATTGGAAGTCTGTCGCCAAATAGTTTTCAAGCTCGTTGCAGGTTGTTCGGTATTAGAGGGCCACATGTTCAATAAAGACCCTGTCATTTACTGCGCCAAAAGGCCTTCAATCATCATATATACGAAAATGAAAAAAATAATTGCAGTATTCCAAGAAATTGATATGGTGTTTGATTTGTTTTAAGTTTTCTCTAACTTGCGGAGATTTAAGTGTTCCCAGGTCATCTGGTTTTAGCCTTAAGGTGAGTTGTACCAGTACTCTCAGGATCTCTGCTTTCAAATGTCACATTATAGTTAAAAATAAATACATTATCATAACAGTTAAAATGGGCCAATTACATAAGCTGGATAACAGGATACAGATTATGTTGAAGAATGGTATTATTCAGAGATATAGGTCAATGTTTTTCATGGTTGGAAACAAAGGTCAAGACCAGGTAAGCGGACCTGACATGTGGCAAACCGATTTTTGCATAGGTTCCAATCATGCATCAAATTCTCAATACACTGTTCAATAAAGGACGGTTGAGTTTATTATGGTGCTACAAAAAAGAACTAAGCTTCAGCACGTAAGTAGTTGTTTCACTATAATAGCTTTAGTCATCGAAAGAAAAATCTCAAACTGTTGAAGTACGTTGAATTAAAACTATTTTGACATTTCGCTCAGTAAAAGACGCAAGGCAGGTCTGACTTCCGATGCCACCATTTTTGAGCAGTTTATCTGCTCTACTGATATACGTTGGTGTTATTACGATGAATCCCAGAAAATCCTCGGACAAACGTTTGATATGTGCGTACTGCAGGACTTCGAAGCTCTCACACCGAACATACTGGCGCGAACCATTGAGACAGTATCTGGTGGAGGTCTAGTAGTACTCCTACTAAAATCAATGACTTCACTAAATCAGTTGTGTACAATGGTCATGGTAAGTTGTTATACGTGCTGTTATTTTTGCAGGATGTTCATTCGCGTTACCGAACAGAGGCTGAACATAATGTTGTTGGTCGTTTTAACGAAAGGTTTTTACTGTCTTTGGCTAGCAATCCGCGGTGTCTTGTATTGGATGATCGCTGGAATGTACTACCATTGTCTAAGAAAGTACTTAATTTGCTCAAACCATTACCGACTGACATTCAAGAGTCTGTTTCATTAGAACAAAAAGAGTTGCTCAAGCTTAAGGTATGTTTCTCAATTTGGAATTCTTCTGAAAATTGAAAATTCTAATAAAGTTTCCTGTCCTATTCGTAATCTCAGTAAACAACTGCTAGTAAGCATCTGAACCTACAGATAATTACCAGTAAACGGAGGTATCAGAATGACAACGAATTTGCTCATTATTAAGGCTCACTTTGAGGAAACCATATAAGCTTTATTAATAGTTTTTCTCTCAGCAAGTCTGTGTAACGAAATGCCGAAAGTGTCCAGTAAAAGACTGATAACACCGAAGAATTTTGGCTTTTGGATATTAAGATATATTAACCTAAAAAACCCTTACATGCTATTTGGAAACATGGATCTTCCTAGTTATGAAATAATCAACACTGTGTTTCTTCTCCTTACGCAAACATTCAAATTCGATAAAATTATGCACAGAGTAATTTTTTGCAATATATGTGACAAACCTCTGCCTAAATTCGATTTCACAATAGTATTCGTGCAAGACTACTATTAAACCGACAAGACTCGTCTCATAATTTATTAGACTGCATCTAAAAGAAATAATACAAGTTTTTAAGCGTTGTTCCATGAGTAGCAGTTTGAGTATGTTATTTGTCTCAAGACTTTTTTTATGATTAAGCACTAGTGTTTTATTAGTGAGACGTAAGTTTGAACGTTCTGCTTACCTTGTGTCTTACATCATGATTCGCCTTCTATACTTTTTAATCCTTGTTCAGTTTTCCTATCTTCATTTTTTAAAAATGTTTTCCGACTCTGTTTTCGTTTCTTTCTATCTAGTGAAAATTTTATAGTCCCTAATTATGTCTGAAATCCCATAAGGTTACGTAATTGCGAATGCACATAGCTTCAGACAATGTTGCCCAGAACATATTTTCCTACTAGTTTTATATTTAGGTTAGTTATTAGGTGTTTTCAATATAAGTGACTTTTGTAAAATGGTTCTACGGATATGCAGCAGGGGTTGTATATTCAGGACTGCACGTGACTTTTACTACGTTAGTTAGTAGTATTTCAAAGCATAGTTTTTATTTAGCAAATATAAGCGTCCTTAATTTTGTTGATAGCAGTGTGAATACTAACCAGTTGTGTTCTTCATTGATTATCAGGTCTCCTTAACTGAAGATGGGTCTCCATTTGCTCCACTAATCAAGTTGTGTGTAACATTCGACCAAGCTAAAAGCCTTGTCCAATTTTGTGCTTCTCTAGCCTCAACGACACAGTTACCAAACAAAAGCGGTCAGAATGCGAAATCTCCGAGTTCCACCCATTCTCTTCTTATGTCAATCGGAACTGAGAGAAAACAAGTGAGTTCTTCAGCAATTGTCGTCGTTACATCTGGTAGAGGTCGAGGAAAGTCTGCCGCTCTGGGGTTGGGTTTAGCTGCTGCTTTTGAAACTGGCATGCCTAACTTATACGTTACTGCCCCAAATCCAGAGAATCTGAGCACACTTATGCAGTTTGTTATAAATGGTCTAAATGCCTTTCAATATGAAGAACATCAGGATTATACCGTCAGCCGTTCGTTGAATCCAGAATACAATCAAGCCATTGTAAGAATTGACGTTAATCGACAGAACCACAGACAATCTCTTATATATTTACCCCCGTGGGAACTGGCTGCCCTTTCAACCGTTAAACAAGCTGATCTCGTATGTATAGATGAGGCTGCTGCTATTCCTTTACCTCTTGTTCAGTCAATTATCAATGGTCCAAGATTTGTGTTCATGGCATCCACTATAAATGGTTATGAAGGAACTGGCAGGTCTTTGTCGTATAAACTACTTCGTCAACTTAGGTGCCAGTGCACTTTGTCAGAAACTACAGTGCAATTGTCAGTTAGTAATGAAAGAAATCAGTCCCTTCAGTCAAAAGACCAACAACAGAAATTATTGGGAAGAGGCTTCCAATCAGGTAAGACTGAAAATACTACTCTGACGGTTCGCTGAGGTGTTGAATTGTTATTGTGTAGATTAAAAGCTTATTAACAGAAATGATGAAATTTAATTAAGTGATCTGTGACAGTACATCAATACTATCGTTTATTACCCGAGGTCATTCCACTTTGTAAAAGAAAGCTTCACATAAGCGAAAATTTCTAGAATGCTTAGGCTGACAAATTATGGCAAATGACCAGAATAAGAGCTGTAGACAGAAACTGATTAAATACATTATATAAACACTAGTAGGAAAGACCAATCAGTAGAAAGTCATGGGTATGATTTCCAGGTTATCTGCAAGGCAAGACTAAAATCCTCTGGAGAATTCGAATTTGCATCGCTCAGTAATCAAGCGAGAAACTTGAATATATCTTCATACCGGATCTAATTTCCTCTACAAACCAGTTGATGTGCATAAATTAATTATGGGGTCAACACTATCGTGATTGTGTTTGTTCCAAAATCCTTCATTCATGTATGCAAACTTGTCACTAAATTGAGTGACGCGACACCTCTGTAACGTCAAAACAGAACTGTACAACGGTGTCTTGGTCGACACATTGATCAGAATATCCCAAATTAGATAAATTCTTCAGTGCTATCCGGTGAAAAATACAGGCAGTTGTGGATGTAATTACTTCGCCGCAAGCGAATTTTCACCTCAAGATTTAACAATATGTTGTCCTGATATTTTGCCGTTTAGTTTTTGTAGTGTTACCGAATACCACCCTTTTGAGTTGAAAAAGCCAACGCATTGGTAGCCTACTTCATATATACGTATATACTTATGCATCTGACTCGCATATAATGTTTGAAAGTCTATGTAAAGAAATTTCATCCAAGCAGCAAAAAAATATATTGCATCGGTTTTGTTAAATGAAAGGAACTAAGTAATAGTATTTCATACGTACACTAAGAGATATATAGTTATTTATCAGTTTACCATGTTACTGTTTCGAGTTGTTCACAAAATAATGATATAGAAATTAGACGCGACACACATTTTCAGTCGGAATAAGTTAAAATGAGTTCTGAGATATCTTATTCTCCTCCTTAAAAGTTGAAACTGTCAGAAAGTTCTAGATATTGAGAAGTTCTCCTGGACTGATAGCTTGGATGATATTGATTGTTAAGTATACATGTGGAACGTCTTTTCAATGTTGTCTTCTTATAAATAAAGATTGAGAAGTTTTTTAGGAGTAAATCCAATGAAATGATTGCAAAGATATTATGGATCTAACGACTTGGAATTTATTTTCACGTATTTTTAATTGAAACTGTGTTTTTTATCAAAGTATCTAATTCCGGCTAACCCTCACCGTCACAAGACACTGGAATACATAAATCATTCATGTCCTATTTCTTAGCAGCATAACTTTAATGTCGTCTATGAATTCTGTTAGAAATATGTCTTAATATTTAATTCAGTTGAAAAAGACTACTCATGCCTAACCTTCCTACACATAAGGCAATATTTTTGTTATGTTTTATAACTAGCTGCCTAAGCGTAGTACATACCTTTTAAATTCACAATTATTGTTGTTTAAAGATGAACTGAAATAAATTTCGAATATTTCGTAGTTACTTTGTTCAGGAAATGGGACACTATTCATTTTTGAGCAGAAATATCTTTAATGGTAATCAAAGCGAGTAAATACTGAGTAAAATATTAAAAAATAAACTGGTCTTTTTTCTCATATTCACTGCAAGTTGAGAAACTTCTCAACTTTTGTAACTAACTTATCTGCATATAAAGCCACTAGTTATCTGATCGAAACATGAACAATCGAAAGTTCCTTCTAATCAGCTCTAGGTGAATATGTCAGGCAGGTAAGGTTCTTGAAAAACTGGTCAGTAATCTTATCCACTAGAAATATTAATGCCTCTGCCTGTTGATCTCATTAAATTGCTATAATTAAAGGATGTATCAGATAATCTGTCTTGTCTAGCCTCATATTCTTTGATTACTTTAACACCTCGTGATTCTAAACTGAAAAGATATTGATTTTCGTTTCACAGTGGATACTTCGCGTGTTCTTTATGAAGTAAATCTTAAAGAAGCTATTCGTTTCGCAAATGGGGATCCAATTGAGACATGGTTATTCGATCTGTTATGTTTGGATTGTGGTGAATCTCTGACTGATAACAAACGGACCAACGAGACTGATATCTACCTTCCACCTGTTGATTTGTGTCAACTGTACTATGTCAATAGGGATACTTTGTTTGCCTACCACAAATCAACAGAAGTATTTTTACATCGTCTTATGGCCCTATACGTTTCTTCTCACTATAAGAATTCTCCCAATGACTTGCAGCTACTTTCAGATGCACCTGCACATCATATTTTCTGTCTTTTGGCTCCTTACGATCCCAAATCTGGGTGTGTACCTGAAATTCTCTGTGTCCTTCAAGTTGCCCTAGAAGGCAAAATAAACAAGGATAGGATCATGCATAATCTTTCGCGTGGTTTACGACCATCTGGTGACCTTATCCCGTGGACACTGAGTCAACAGGTATGCTTTCATAATATACGAGAATACTTTTATTGTTTATCACTTATTGGTTATTCATGTGAGTTTGCGTTATACAGAAATCTGTTTGCTCTCAAAAAGACGCGTGTGTAAATTGAAACACCTTTTATTTTCAATTTCGTAGTAAATTCTCCACTGGTAATAACAACAAAGTGTGAATTCGACTAATGACGAATGGGTTGTATTAACTAAAACATTTAGTTTGGAGGAAATTTAATCGTTAAAGTCACTTTTTTCAACACAAGTGTTATTCATAAGTAGAGAATAGTATATTTATGCAAATTAACATCTTGGTTTATGACTAATTAGTTGCCTGACGGACTTTGTACATGTTTTGAGAAATAGGTTTTGATCAACGTCTAGAAATACTCGCATTTACTATGAGGTAATCAATACGTGAGCATAATCGTTGTCTATCGTGACCCAAACGTATTAAATTTTGCTGACTTTGGTATCAAGTGGTGCTGATTAGAGTGAAAATAACTTTTAGAAATTATCAGTATTTAACGAACTTTGATTGCATCAGTCGTGTTAATAGTTTTTTAAGCTTAATTTTCAAGTCTGGTTCCTGGTTAAATTTAACCAAGAATTATGTATTTCAACCAATTGGGATTGTATTGAATTTAATTCTATAATAGTTTTCATGGTAGATTCACATTCTTCAATAAGCTGTGTCTGAATCCGACTAGGTAATTAAGCAGACGGAGATAATATTATTGTATTATTATTGTTCCCTTGAGTTCCTAGTGGAACATAGGGCTTCAGCTGCACGTCTCCACTTGCTTCTGTCTTCTGCTGTAGTGATAATAATAATAAGATAATAAGCGATTATTAAAACAGTCATACATTTATGTTTGACAAAAGCTCGTTGCTTCCAATTAGACCAGTCAGTTACTGGACAGAACTTTGGCTTCTTGGGTTTTGTAAAGATCACATCTAATGATTAGGGATTTTATAATTATTATTTTGCCAGTGATAAGCGTTGTTAATACTCTGACAAATATTAGGTTGATCAGACTGATATACTGGTAACAAGTAGATAAAGGTTTTTCACAGTTGACAACATAAATGTTCATTGAATCGATAAAACCGGGGAAGAAGACCAGCAGTATGGAACCATGTGACTGTAGAACTTGATTTCCAGTCATTGGGTCACCTGTTCAAATTGTGACCCATGTATTCTTGTTGTGTTAATCTCCCTGTATCGCAAGCACCCATTATGTAAGGCTAATGCAGATTTCATAAAAGCATCATAAGTCATGGAGTTGAGACGAAATTAGGACCGTTAGTAAACTTTAATTTTACGGTTCAATTGGAATGTTTGTAGAGAACACTCACGTTCTCCTTTGATGAAATGACTAATATGTTTTACTGATACTTTTTCTTTCTAATAGTTTTGTGATACCAATTTCGGAGAATTATCAGGTGCCCGGATTGTGCGAATCGCTACTCATCCCGACTATCAAGGTCTTGGTTATGGAACTAGAGCTCTCAAGCTACTTTATGAATATTACAGTAATCAGATGGTAAGAATTCGAAATATTTCCATTCTGACTGTTTTTGAATAAAGTCAGCTAATTGATCTCCGTCAATTTCTTTCTTTTAGGAATATAAAATTCCAGTAGAAAACTCCAGCGATGATCATCAGCAAGTAGATCGTAGTAATTCTGAAGAAGAAACTAAAAATGTTGGAAAACATCCTTCGAAATTGAAGTCTGTTCATTCTAACATTCCCACCTCCAATTTAGAGCAAACAAACAACTGTGATCAAAGTGATTCGGATGACAGTTCAGAATCAAATGATATAAGTCTTTGCGGGAAGAAAGATTCAAATCTCCTCACGGAAACAATAAAACAACGTGAACCTTCGAGTCTTCCACCACTTCTTAGTCGCTTAAATGAACGTCTTTGTGAAAAACTTGACTATATTGGTGTTTCATTCGGTGCTACACCTAATTTACTTAGATTTTGGAAACGTTCAGGTTATGTGCCGGTATATCTTCGTCAAAACGTGGTATGTTTTTTTTGGTTGTTTCCACTTATTTTGGTATTTCTTAGAAGGGTGTAATAATTGTATTATCAATTATACACCAGTTCATGAAAACTGTCAAGAACTTTAAACAGTATTATGTGAATATTGCATGGCTTGTATGCGTCTACTGTTTTGAATATGCATCATCATTCAGATCTTCATAATTAATTGAACAAACTAAGCATAGAATACTAAATTAAAATATCTAACGTAAAATCATTCACATTTTAGAGTTATGCTTTTCATCATCATCATCATCATCGGTAGATAGATTTCCTGTTCATCTGAATATTTCACCTCAACCATGATATTAATCTTCTTAACAGGTAGTTTAGACGTTTCAGGTTTACTATAGAATAGAAATGTTGTAATCCCCTTTATGATAGCTTTGTTTGCCGATAACATCTTGACTGAATGTATTTTATTTATTTTGATATACCAACGTTGTCTCATCTGGAGGGTGATAATGTATCTCACTGTTTTGCAATTGTTTTGCTGATCATCTCAGTCGATATTGAAAACGGACGTCAAAGTCATTCCTTTGTATGTTGATCGTAATTCAGTTGTTCTCCTTATTATAACTACACATTTAAATGTAAACAGATTGGAATTGGAATTAGAGAATACTCCATTCTAATACTCACAAATTTCGATTCATGCATACTTTTTTACACCTTGTATTCATTCTGTAATTGTAGAACAGACTTAATAAGGGAATGTGTATGTGAAATTTGGTATCTCTATATAGCGAAATAATGTACACCCTATCTCCCAGTCGTCATTTGCACAGATCTTCTGTTATGTGCTACTTCTGGTCTTCATATTGTGTTTCTTTGTCTTCCTTTTCACATATCTCATATTTTACCACGACGCTGAATCATATGCTCTCTTTGATGTCGAATTTATCTCCGTGCCATTTGATATTCTTATGTCGATGAATGCCTCTTTACATACTACTGATCAATCTCAGTAGTACACGCCACAATTATACTGAAAAATTAGTTCACCTTATGCAGTGACATATAATGCATAGTGAAGTTGATGAAAACGTTTCATAGCATACATTATTGCCAATCTCTAAAGTATATTTTCCTACTACTTATACTATGTTTATTCTTTGTTTCGTTTTTTCTGTATTTAAAAGAATGAACTGACTGGGGAGTACACATGCATTATGTTGAAACCAATAAAAAATGAGTCCGTTTCGTATGGGTCAACAGAATGGTTCCAGAATTACTTTGATGGTTAGTTTTTGACCTAAGTTAAAAAAATATATTAAGAATATCTATTTGTATGTGCCTCTAAATTTGTCAGTTTGTTTTATTTTTCAAGTATCCAGTGAGTATAAATAAGGCAAAGTTCACATCTAAAATAATAATAATTATTATTCCTATATCTTTGTTGTAAAACTAGTAGTATCATTTTTATACAGTTCAAATATAAAACCTCCACCAACTCCGTATAAAATTAACTTATAGGAATATTTAACTTATTCATGAATTTTTACTTAATATTAATACTGTTTGTAAACACTAAAACGGTGATTCCATAGTAAGTATTGCTCATTTTCCAGCAAATGTATTAGTCCAAGTTATGTGAAAATTTGTTTGTACAATTTCTCCTAGTGTACATAAAGTGTTTTCTATTCTGTATGACTCGTGATAAATAAACGTTTATAACAGAGTTTTAACATACGTATGTACGTACAAAACTGCTGTCTCCGTTATCTATTTCTAACATACATGAAATACAACAATCGGACTTGTTCAGTATTCATTTTTATAAGTTCGTATTCCTAGATTTATTTGTTTATTAAGCACCCTTGTCTCTGTATTGTTAGTACACTCGGTAAATCATGCAGTTAAGTTATCTATAACTAGACAGAATTTCACTCTATCTAGTTAATCTATTCATAATATTCAGGTGATTGTATATGTGTGTAAATCTTGGAAAGGTATTCAGTTTTAATTTTTTAAAAGAAAATACTTTCCATGAGATACTACTTTTTACTTCTACTACAGTCAATTTTGTACAATACTATTTTCTATTGAATTAAAATATGCATCACCCTGGCGTACGTTTTCATACTCTGAAATTGTAATTGTGACATTGTGTTTACAGATTTTACTAGACGTTTAATATACCTGTTTCCTGGACCATTCCGACATATGGACGGAATGTATGGCCTTGAACTGCTTAGTCATAAATCACTGGATGGTCGTTTATCACAAGGTAATTTTAAATTTTATTAGATATTCTTTCTACTATTACATGTTTATGCCTATTTTTACTTACGCATCTTTAGAAGAAATAATTGAGCAAAGAATATCCTTTTTTGATTGAACACTAATCAATAACTGGTGTAATGTGTCTAGTCCTGTCTTTAGTACAGACTGAATTCTAGCATACAAGTTTGCAATGTGGCCATCATGCTACTAGGTCGCTCACCACTATGGTGCACCGTGAATTGTTGGTATTAGATGGTTGGAGGTAATCGGCAGGAAAGCGTACCTATACCTAGGTTTCGTGCTAGTTTACCCTCACTAGTCAACAACGCGTATCTGAACTTGAAGGGACCCATGTCCCTCCTGGGATTGAAATCCACGTCACCCAGTGCTGCAGTCGGAAACGTCACCGCTGAGCTATTCTTACTCGCGATTGACCTCCTGTAGAACTACTGTATTGGATATTTTGTGATTGGACACTAGTCAGTACCTGGTGTCTGATTGCCTCGAAACATCTAATACCAAAGAATATTCTTTTCGATAATTTCCTCTTCCAGCTCTACAATTTTATATATATATATATATATATATATATATATAATATTCGAGAATAATCGTCAATAACAATATTGGAGTTCTTAAATATTATCGTTCAGCTAAGTAAGATCGATAGAATTACAGTTCAAGAAAGACGCTTAAGTTACCACAAGCATAAAAATGTAATAGCAAATAGAATATCAAATAAAATCAAGGAAATCTCCACAAGCCTTGATGTTCAAGGTAAGGACAGTGTGTGAACCAACTCCTTTTGGATACATTAGTTCGGTTTCTCAATGTAGCTCCCAACAGCCTTGGCAATATGTATTAGACGAATTCTTAAGGTAAAGTTAGTTCATTTTATACCAAAATTTGCGCTGAAGATGTCCAGAAAGACGACGGGAGTTCCGCAATTAAATCAGCCAGCTCAGAGAACACAACTAATCGCAAATTATCCATCTGAGCTACAAACTTTCTTTGTTATTTCAAAGTTGAGATGAGTTGGCATGCGTCAAATGACTTTGAAAGCCTCGTTAACATCAATCTCGTGTTTTGTATCCACGTTATGAGACAGAATAGAGCTATGAATGGTTTATATTCGTTCCTTGCTTAGCCACGCAGGATGGTGTTCGGAAATCCGACGATAAACACGCCTAATTGGACAGCCTATCTAGCTGGGTCCATGGGAGCAGTCAAACTGATAGGTATACATAAAAGAGGCGAAATTAAGCAGTTTATCTTGCCTAATTAGGCAAGGATCTACAGTGATAAAACATGGCCATCAAGGCTTGTGGAGATTTCCTTGATTTTATTTGATATTCTATTTGCTATTACATTTTTATGCTTGTGGTAACTTAAGCGTCTTTCTTGAACTGTAATTCTATCGATCTTACTTAGCTGAACGATAATATTTAAGAACTCCAATATTGTTATTGACGATTATTCTCGAATATTATATATATAATTGTAGAGCCGGAAGAGGAAATTATCGTAAAGCATTTCCTTTGCCCAAATTTTCTTTTGTCTTCAAAACTTTTCAAGACTTCATAATGTGAATCGTTCATTATTTCATCATTGTTTGTATGACTAAGAATTGTGTTTCTGTTTTTTACATCTGCTAATCTAACTCACTAGAATTTTTATACTTTATAAGTAGACCTTTTCAGACGTGTAATTTAATTCGCTTTATGGTAGTGAATAAAACTTTTTGTGTCATTGCAATCATACGGAGGAATTCCAACGTTAAAATGACAATATACATGGAACTTTTACACCCTTTCTTACTAAATGCTCAGAATAACTCTGGTTTTTGTTTAGTAATGCTCTGAGTATCATGGGGGAATAATAAATACATAAACAAGTGTATACTATAGGTCTGTAAGTACTATAGTGTAAGTCAATATATACGCTATCCAAAAGAAAGTTTGCTATTTAGATTTTTGTTTGCAAGTTTTTAATCTTTGTTTTAATGACTCTAGAGATAAATAGTAGAATGTGATCTAAGAGATAAGTAGTATTTATATTACAAATGTATTGGTTGTTATTGTGTATCAAAATATGTAATTTTGGTCTATTTAGAAAATTTCGTAATCATCAGGTTACTAACCCTGTAAACATATATTAAAGAGATACCTTTAGCTAAAGATTAGATTAGCGTTAACAGCACTTAAATTCCAAAGGTTTAATAATCTAATGTGGGGTTCTGACTAATTGGTTTGGGCGCTCAGCTTCCAACCAGTTAGTTACAGGTTTCAACCCGGCTCCACCTACTGAGGTTCAGGTATCCATGTAGTATCACTAGCCCTCACACAAGTGTGATTCATTCCCAATTGCACTGAGTAACATTTCATTATCACTATTATAATTTTCTAAAAAATTTTCATTTTTTATATGAATTTCTAAGGAGATAAAAAGATGCAAGACACAAGTGCGCTATACTTCTAGTTGGTGCTCTTAAACGTAAACTGGACTTCTAGAGTGCTCGCACTTATTCTTAAAATACCTTTACTTAGTATTTAAAAGCGTAACACCTAACAGTTTAGATCAACATCAGTCAACTTTTGTTGTAATTGGTGTTTTCGGGAGTGAGGTTTGGCTAAATGACTGATACGTTTTATTCATTGATTTTGTTTTAAGGGTACTCTGCGGTTGTAGCATGACTACGTTTTCGCGTTTTATGACATCACTTTTCACAATTATTACGTTTGAGGATTATTATGACTGAGTGACTGATTTCAATGCAGAACTTTGCACCGATGTGCAGCAGTTCGAGTTATTACACTTCACTTAGCACACAAAGCAAGAGAAGAGAGTAAAAAGAGGTTCAAAACAGAGCTAATAAACAGAAATATGAGGCAAAAAGAATAGTAATATGAAAGAACTATATAGTTTTATTGGAAATTATGTGTCCTAAGGAGTGAATGCATCTGCGCCATTGAGAACGATTTTGAGCCATATCACCAATTGTCTCTAGCTGTCATTGGTTTTTACTCTCCCCTAGGACCCTAACCAGGAAGTCTACACCTTCCTACGTGGCTTAAACTAACTGCTGTGGATTTTGTTGACTGATGCCATGTTTTGATTTGACCCACCACTAGCTCTTTACCAACAGGATGCTGTGTCAGCTAACATTGCTCGTTGACTAAGGCAATGGCTAGACATGGGTGCGTTACACATCTCCTAACCATCTCAAGCAGTGTAACTTCACAACATCAACGAGTGATTGCCTCTCAAAGCATAAACTCAATATTGCCCACCCTATTATACCACTTCACACGGGAGATAGAACGCAGACACCTATGATCAAAGTCAGCTTACCTTTTCATGTCTTCCACTTTCAATGGTCATGTCTTGCCCACAGCCATAAAGGAGGACGGAGCGGACTTCTGAGGAGTACATTCGCCATTTGCTCGATAGCTGGATATCACGTCTACGATGGAGATGGAGTAAGTCGGCGTGTGCCAAATAGGCCTTCTGTATCCGTTCTGAGATTTCGTCAGCGATCAACCTGCTGGCTTTGGCTGATACAACTTCCCGAATGAGTGAAGTGGTCAACGCGCTCTACCACTTCACTCCTGTCTATCTTTAAGCTAGGAGTCGATGTAGTCCAGTCCTGTAACATCATCTTACATTCGACGGGAGTGAATCGCATGCCAAACATTCGAAGATTGCTGTTCAAGGTGTTCAGAAGACTCTGCATTTTTTCACCTTCTTAACCTACAAGGACTATATTATCTGCATATTCTAAGTCAACGAGATTATACCCTGGTAACAAGTCAATCCCTGAGTCTCTGAAGCCAGTTAGGGCCAAGTCCATTAGTACATCTGTGGTGAAATTAAACAGAAATGAGGACAGTTTGCAGCCCCTGGTTACCATAACTTCAGATGACAACTCTCCGTAGGCTCTTACTTGGTTGCATGAGTCCGAACAGAGTGTCTTCATTAGTGCGACGCATTTCCCCGGCATTCCCTTCACAGTCAAACATCGCCATAGTGCCTCTCGGTCGACGGGATCGAATGCTGTTTTCAGGTCAAGAAAAATAGCTATTGTTGGACGTCAGTAAGTATGCCTGTGTTCCAGGATCTGTTAAAGGGTGAAGATATGATCAATACACCGTCTTCCTGGTGTAAAACCTGCCTGGTTCTCTCGTGTTTGCTCTTCCCATGCACTGCTTAGTCTACGCATGATTATTGGGCCTAGAACTTTAGATACCATATTACTCAAGCTAATCCCCCTATGATGAACACAGGAAGACTTGTCTCCCTTCTTGTATATGGAGATAATCAATGACTTACACCAGCCCAACGGGACTTCCTCTGATTCCCAGACTCTGCTTAATACCTTAGTGCAAACAGTAAATTGTCTCCACTGGTCTTAAACACCTCTGGAGTCATTCCCTTAGTTCCCACTGCTTTGCCTCGTTTCAAACTGGTGACTACTTTTGTAACCTCAGTTAGGGACGGAGGACCTGTGACTATATCCCATTCAGGGAGGTGTTGGATGTTCAGTAAGTTGAGTGTGGGTGTTGGCCAGTTAAACTTCTTCTCAAATTGTTCTTTTCAGTGTTCTAATGGACCATTCTTGGAGCTAATTATGGTTCCACTTTTCTCAGAGATTGTTTCATTTATCATTTGCCTTTTACCGCCTGTTTCCCAGATAAGCCTAAATAGTTGTCTGGTGTTACCAATCGCCGGTGCCTTTCCCATCTCCTTTGCATTTTTCGCCCACCACTGTTCACGGTAGTTACGCAGACTTCTTGTTAGTCTGCGTTTGAGCAGCTTCCGCTCGTAATCATATTCGAAGCTACCCGGAATCAGTTTTCTTGCATCAGTCAGTTCAGAAGAGGTGGAAATTATTTTGGAACCTCATAAGATATAGTATATATATATATTATATATATATATATATATATATATATAGTATATATATATGGAAAATGAACCAACCTATGTTGTGTTTTAACTGACTTGATTTTCTGATTTATTATTGTTTCTTCATCAGAGCTTACACAATCAGAAATAAAAGCTTTATTCACGGAAGTGGATCTAGAAAGATTAAGGCGATATAGTAGATCGCTTATAGACTTTCATCTGATCAACGATTTATTACCACGATTGGCTGAAATTTATTTCCAAAGGCGCTTGCCGAATGCTCGATTGAACAAAACTCAACAGGTAAGTACACTAGTCTTAATTCATGATCAATTTTCTGTTGTATTGTGACAACTATTCCTTTCAATTGCAACGAGAAACTTGTTGCCTCATACAGAATATAAAGTAAAGTGTTTTGTGGGTCTATACAATCTTCCCTCTTACAAATGATATTACTTTTGTAGTTGTAGTAGCATGACTTACTTTAAAAAACTTCACAATCTCATGACTCTTAAATTTCTGAAGCATCCACTAATTGAGTTTTCAACGTAGGACTTTGCACACACAGGGGTGCAGCATTTCAAGTTGCCGCCCTTCATGTAGCACACAAAGATGAAAAAAAACATTCAAAGGAACTATAATGAGTGAAAATGTACAGGAGATAAAATGACTTCATTGATAATAATGAGGATTCAATAGATCTAGGCGGAAATATCCATTTTATATTAGTTAGCATCTCTTGTGATTAATGATGGAGATCTACAAAAGTGCATTAGTTTGATTTGTTACATTTCGATGAATTATGCGAATAAATAGAACTGACTATAGTTTGGTTTGTAAGGATTAGTTATGTTTTACGAGTTGATCACGGATTGATATCAGTTAGAGAACCATTGAAAACCAGGGAGTACTGGACAGCTGCTGTTTCATCCTAGTTTTGGGAATCATCGGCAGTACGCACCCACTGGGTTTCGAACCCAGGACCTTCCCGGGTTCGAAACCCAGTGGGTGCGTACTGCCGATGATTCCCAAAACTAGGATGAAACAGCAGCTGTCCAGTACTCCCTGGTTTTCAATGGTTCTCTAACTGATATCAATCCGTGATCAACTCGTAAAATAGAACTGAATTGTTATGTTATTACAATAGACAAGCGAATGTGTTACCAAAAAAGTAATTAAATTTTATTTAATGAATTATTTTGAAATCTGACAGATGACAAGATGTAAATACATCTGTAATACTATGAACCACGTCATCAAGAGTAGTCAAGCATTGAATACATTGGATAAAATAATGTCTGTATTGTAATTAAGTGTATGGTTTACTTTTCAACTCGATTAGTTATTTATTGTGTACCAGCTTTTTACTTTTCACTGGACACTAATCAATAACTGGTGTAGTGTGTCTAGTCGTGTCTTTAGTGCAGACTGAATTCTAGCATACAAGTTTGCAATGTGGCCATCATGCTACTAGGTCGCTCACCACTATGGTGCACCGTGAATTGTTGGTATTAGATGGTTGGAGGTAATCGGCAGGAAAGCGTACCTATACCTAGGTTTCGTGCTAGTTTACCCTCACTAGTCAACAACGCGTATCTGAACTTGAAGGGACCCATGTCCCTCCTGGGATTGAAATCCACGTCACCCAGTGCTGCAGTCGGAAACGTCACCGCTGAGCTATTCTTACTCGCGATTGACCTCCTGTAGAACTACTGTATTGGATATTTTGTGATTGGACACTAGTCAGTACCTGGTGTCTGATTGCCTCGAAACATCTAATACCAAAGAATATTCTTTTCGATAATTTCCTCTTCCAGCTCTACAATTTTATATATATATATAATATTCGAGAATAATCGTCAATAACAATATTGGAGTTCTTAAATATTATCGTTCAGCTAAGTAAGATCGATAGAATTACAGTTCAAGAAAGACGCTTAAGTTACCACAAGCATAAAAATGTAATAGCAAATAGAATATCAAATAAAATCAAGGAAATCTCCACAAGCCTTGATGTTCAAGGTAAGGACAGTGTGTGAACCAACTCCTTTTGGATACATTAGTTCGGTTTCTCAATGTAGCTCCCAACAGCCTTGGCAATATGTATTAGACGAATTCTTAAGGTAAAGTTAGTTCATTTTATACCAAAATTTGCGCTGAAGATGTCCAGAAAGACGACGGGAGTTCCGCAATTAAATCAGCCAGCTCAGAGAACACAACTAATCGCAAATTATCCATCTGAGCTACAAACTTTCTTTGTTATTTCAAAGTTGAGATGAGTTGGTATGAGGCAAATGACTATACCTAGGTTTCGTGCAAGTTAACCCTCGCTAATCAGCAACTTGAAGGAACCCATGTCCCTTTTGGGATTCGAAATCGCGTCACCCAGTGCTGCAGTCAGAGACGTTATCACTGAGCTATTCTTACTCGCGATTGACCTCCTGTAGAACTACTGTATTGGATATTTTTGATTGGACACTAGTCAGTGACTGGTGTAATGTGTCTAGTCTTTTGAAGACTGAATTCTATCAGTCAAGTTTGCAACACTGGGTGCAGCGGGTTCAAATCTCAGAAGGGACATGAGTTCCTGCAAGGTTGCAGATACGCCTTGCTGACTAGTGTGTCAACTAGCACGAAACTTATACCCAAGGCTCCTGCTGATTGCCTCCAGCCATCTAATACCAATCTAGTGAGAGCTGTCTGCAAGACAATAATTGACGTCATTGTTTACGTCCCGAATCTTGGTTATGGGAAAAAATAAGAACAAAGCCTAAACTTGAGGAACTCAACAACCAATCACAGAAGACAAATTACTTTTTTCATTGCTTTGTCACAATTAATAATGGGAATCAGTTGTTTTAAGTAATAGCTTTATTCCGTAAAGTGCGTTTATACACGGTACAAAATTCTCGGTGCCTTTTCCTGTTGTATGTGATTTAAATCTTGCACAGAATCTTCGAGTGGTAAAATGATAATAATAATCGGTAATGTGTCATCTGGAGCAGTATTGTTCTATCCGAAGCATACTGCAGTAGTCCACGATGCTTTTCCTCCATTTCCTTCAGAAAATTTATAATATTAGGTTGAAAACTATTTGAAAATATACGCAAGTATGCAGGGTGATTCTTAGATGTAACTGGATAATTAAAACAATATGACATCGACTAAATTCATTGCACTTAGATGAATAATTAATTGAGTTAGCTCAGTGATAGTTTAGAAATAGATGAATTCGTCACCCACTAAACGTATCTATTATTGATCACCATTTTGTGTATTATTCTATTGTTTTTTTTCTTCTTATGTAGGTTATTCTATTAGGTATGGGTTTACAACACAAAACAGTTGATAGACTATCCAGTGAATTTGACCGTCTACTCGGGGATGCTAGTTGCCGTCAAGTACGAGTTTCTGGCATAACACGACCTGATGATGCTGTGTACTCAGTTTTGAATTCATTAGAAGATAAAGGAGATACTTCTTCGTGTAAAGTTAGCAGTGATTCTTTTGCTAACAGAAAGAAAGGTCCAGATACTGGAGTTAATACTGGTTGGACTAAACGCATCCTAGGTCTTCTTTTTGTTATTGTCCGTGAACTAACTAAGTCATTGGATTCTATACTAGGATCTAAGGGTGACAATATATCACAATCAAAGAGAAATATTCTCAGTGAAAATGTACTACCAGTTACAGTGGCCGATCTTCAAGTAAGCACACACAAATTATTCATTTTGTAAACTACTTTTGTATATATTTTTATACGGAAGACCCATTTCAACATTTATGACTTTGCTTTGAAAGTGAAGTTCGGTTTCATTAGACGGTTATGAGTGTAATTGCAGTGATAAAGCTTTGTAAACGATCACTTGATTTTTAATCAATTTAGATGTTTCTGCTAACAACCAACCTGTAAAATGTTTTTTCAATTCTGCCTCATTGATAATTATGTATTTTGTCAATATTTCTCACGTGTTAAAGCAATTTTTGGCAAAAATTTCAATTGTTACTTCCGGTATGCATTTGTTGATATCTTAGGATGGGAAATATGCTGAACTTAGAATAGACGACGAAGCATTTGTTGCATCAGATTCAGAAGCTTCTGAAAAATGTAATGGCTCTCAGTCTGATGATTGCAGTGATGAGTGTGACAGTGATGATGATTCTATGATCAAAGAACAGGACTCTTCTTCTAATAATTTAGGAGTGAAGTCTGAAATTAGTGACTCTGAACGTGAACGTCGATCCAATCTAGTGCACCAACTTATATCTGAAGAAATCGTTGGTCAAACCAGTTCACTTGGACATCTTTCAACTTATAAAATTCATGGTTCTGAAACCGATTGGGCTGAAGCAGTGGTTGGTCATGGGTCTGACCTTTCTTCTCTCACTGTTAAACTTCCAAGTAACCAGAAAACTTTCAATAAAAAGTAGGTTCAAAATTTCAAACTCATTTGTTTGTGTGGTTGTATTTTTGACGCTCATTCTTTATTCAACAGTTGAAGATAAGTTTAGCAATTTATTGTACTATTTATTTAACTTATTTATAGAAAGTAAAATTTCCACTTCATTTTTAATCTAATTTATAGCCCAGACGCACCTTATCAGTCCTAAGTGTCTTTTAGTTTTATCACTCCATCGTTCATTCCTGTATTTACCCTTTATTTTACTTTTTAAAACCCACGAATTATGGCCTTTTTTCCCAACTCTTATCGTGACACTTATTTAATTCTAATTTATGTCTCGACAGTTTTCTGTGTATGTGGTGCTGCTTATCCACAAAAAATATTGAACCACTAAAATTGGTGGTGTTTTCCAGTAACAAAATCACATAAGTTTCTAGTGTTCTTTTGCACTTTCCATTCCTATGGTAACCAATTTTTACGACTTTCCATTTGAGATATATCTGTTAGCTATCCCGACCGATGGCTCCTACCTTGACGCGTTGGTTGGGCTTGCATATCTCAACAAGCTACACTAGCTGTAAATAATGTTTCTGCTGATCCTACGATTCCAGGAAGACTGTTAGGATAGAGATTCGACTTAAAGTATTTACCGGTATAGTGTAAGATCTTCACACACTATTCTGGGGATCTGTTGGAAAATTCGTACTGCTGAGGAATAGGGATGTAACAGTGGTAAAGTATTTCCCTCAGATAACCAGCATGCCATATATGTTATCTGTTTAATCTGGAAAGAGAGGGTTGTTAGAAAGGTCGACCTCGAAAATTATACATCCCGACTTTTCCTACGATGGTCCGTAGCCGGTGGAAAGCCAATAATATGGAATCAAATCTAAAAGCCAGTTCAAACAGACCGCGTGTAACCGGCCTCATGCTGTTGTCCCCTGGGCTCTGCAGTCACGCAACACTAAATCTCTCTGTGTTTCAGGTACCACGAGAAATAACCAACTTTTACGGTGCGGGCAACCGACACACTTCTAAAAGTGCATGAAGCCCTCCTAATAATCATTTTCCTTCGTCCAAGTCACCCTCATCATTATGTTTCCCTACCACTTTTATTACCATTCTTCAGGCTGATCAGTCATCTTCCTTTCATTCTGTGACCACAAATAGCGACGACAGCTAAGAAGGCACTCCTGATAATTTCTTAAAGCCATCGCCAACTTCGTGTCATAGAATTTAACTTCAGGACCCTCTGCCAAATCGGACTACAAACACCACTAATCAAAACCGTAGCGTCTCTAGCTATGGATGTATGTTGTTTTTCAGAGACACGCATACAAGGCCCGAGTGCGGTTATTCACTTAACCACACCTGGCCAACAAGGTGAATCTACGAAATTTACTTTACGGATGTCAGGAGATTCTCCAGCTAGTTTGCGAGAACTCGCAGGTGTAGGAATAGTAGTGAGTGTCAGTTAAGAGAAGTCCCTTCTTGACTAGATCCCCAGTAGATAGTCATATGTTTGTGGTCCGTCTGAACGGGTCCTTTAGAGAAGGAAAGGTGGCGTTACTCGTCGCTGTCTTTTCACAGTTTCTGTCTGCGCTCCACTTGCATGCAGTTTAGATGAATTAAAGGATAACTTTTACAAAAAACTACCTAGTTTGCTGGAAAGAGCGAAAGGCTCAGACATAGTCGTCTTAGCAGACGATTTCAACGCCCAAGTAGTTATTCTGCCTTTCAGTTCAAAATTTTCTAACTTGAATTTTTAATTATGGTAATGTGGTTAAGTAATTCCAAACACGTATCTAAATTGTTACGACCAGTAGTTACTATTTTGTCAGTTGTCTTAAAATATTTTTATCACTTTCCGATCTTCTTTATAAAATGTAACTCGTACTGCTGGTTACTTCCGTTATAGTTTTTGTAAATGCTATTTCCTAAAAAATTATATTTGTAAAATCTCAGCGATATTGAAATCAGTAATTCCAACGTTTTGTTCGGAAATCTGGTCCGAACTTCTTCAGGGAAATTAATCGAAATTAACATTTCCTAGGCCTTAATTGCCACTCCTGCCGGTATCCCATTAAAATTTACTATGTATTTCTTATAGTACAATAAGTATGTTTATGTATGAATTGCAATATGGTGGGCTCAACAGTGATCTGTATGTACTGTGTAGCAGATTTACCGTTCATACCTCTGTGTGGGGTAGTGTTTGAATGCGTTATTTATTTATCTACAAAGCAGTTACAATCAGATACAATCGATGTACATTTAGTCGTGTGATTGATTTCACAAATTCCGTTTAAAGGAGCAAATACTTTATACTATTATTTATTTCTTTAAACGTCTAATTTTTTTAATAGTTACGTTATTGAATACCATACTGATCACTCTAACAGCATGCCAATCCTATAAGTAATACTGAACACAATTGACATTTGATGAATGAACTGTTACAATATTCTAAGTTAACACTCATGGTAATTGTTCTTCTTGATTTCTCTTCTCTTTAGGAAACGTAATCGGGATGACACAGATGATCACTTTGAAAAGAAACACAAAAAGAAACTTAAACTGACTAAAGCCAAGCGCCAAAAGAAATGAACTGCTTTGACTCTAACTTATTTGTGTATAGACATGTAAAAATATATTCAACTGTCGTGTTTGTTTCATTGTCTTCTTTTCTTAATCCATGGGCAAACCAGGATAAAGTATGTCGCCCTGGTTTTCTTTATACTATTGGGCATTTCATTCATCACACCACTCCCAATACTCACACAATTACCTACATACAGGAACTTATCGACTAATGCAAGCGAATCACCTTCATAGATGAGTGTTAGTAGATGCTCCCGTCGCTCTCGCAACAATATGTTGCACAGAGCAAAAAGAATACTGATTGCCGACCGATTAAATGCTATTTGAATAAACTGCGTCTAGTTGCACAGTAAGATAGTATTGTCTACATACAATAAGTCGAAAACGTGGCAGATTTACGCCGCCTTCACATACTTTTCAGAGCATTCTGTAGATTTTGATTTTTTTTTTTGATTTTTGATTTACAGCTTGATTCCACACTGTATTTTTGGTACAAGTATGGAATTTTCAGCATGGATAGAATGTTGTCGATGGCAGTGTTAAGGAGAGGTGGAACAACACATGATCAATACATCCAAATTCTGAACAAAACCCAGCCTGCTCTTCATGCGTTTTACACCCATTTCCCCTGGAAGAAGATTTAAGCCAATATTTAACACGTAACTGGTGAGAATCTAATAGTCCCATGATTGTCACATCAATTACGTAGGTTCGGTTTAAAGATAGACGTGGTAGTAGCTTCATTCTACATCGTTTGAATCATCTGACTTTCCCAAATAATCTAGTCAGTTGCCTAACTAGAGTCTTTCCACCATCTTTGAAAACAACCAAGTGTAAATTGTCTAAGGCCGGGCGCTTTCTGGTGTTTGAGTACTTCGGATCACCGACCATGCAGCATTGTCACTAAAGGTGTGTGATACAAGTGGTTGTGGGTCAGCTAGATTGTTAATGAGAGTATTCCCCCCTCTTTAAAGAGTTTTTTTAGATTGTTAATTGCCTTAAAGACAATTGCTGAAACAGCTCTACTTACTATCGGTGGCGTAAATTAGCCGGAACCAGTTCCTGCTATTACTAGATAGTGCTGGTTCTATTACCATTTAAGCGATAAATGGCATATAAACTTTACTAGAATCTCTACATCAGGAGTTGGTCAGGTGTGGAGTAAAAAGTGTGTTGAAAACGTTGGAAGTATAAACCTAATAAGTAAAACAATGTTATCTGTAGGCATTACGTAACTATAAACCAATGTCCGTCTTGCCGAAACAGTTGAGTATATGTGTAAGCAGGTTTTAAGGCGAAGAATAATTATTGAGATTGAAAGAGTTGCCGCTATAATATACGATGAACCTTCACTTTTTGTTTAAAGAGGATTCTTATGAGCGGGTTCCCTCAAGGAAAAACTATCGTCTTAGAAAGACTTAGAGTTAAAGTTCAATGTTTTTGCGGTTGCGTGGGCGATCTAATTATGGTTTTTGATAAGCAATCTAGAATTTCAATAATATTTACCCAGCTATTAAATTCACTCGGAAAAAAAATTGAAACAGCATTTCCTTTTTGGATTTTCTTATTGAAAGGTTGGACGAGTCGATAAAGCAAAACATCTACAGGGAAACTGTTTGAGATGAATAATACATCCATTTCCACAGTTCCAAACTTATCCAGTACAAATGGAACATAATCTAGTCATAGAGCTAGATACATATTATTTGTTGATTTTTCATGCACAAATTTCCTGTATTGAGTTCGAACAAAGCAGTAGTAACAAATAAAGCAATGACAAAGCCAGTCCCACCAATTTTGTAAAGAAGTATATATCGACAAGAACCGATTAGTTAGAGCGAACTACAGTGAATTCCATACTATATGAAAAGTAGTGTCTAGATTAAAGTCATATGAAAGAACTTTTCATGGAAGCAGAGTTGAATGGCAACACACCTAGTGATGTATTTAGTTCGCAGATTGAGTAGGTCTTCTGAAAGGACATTTCGTTGCATATGAGTTGCACTTCTGTTAGACAACCAGACCTGTATTCATTCATACACTGAATTGAAGATAAGTTACTAATGGTGGTCACATCGATGTGTTCATTCTCTGGGCTCTCCTTAACATACCATAATCTTATCGTATTCACTGGTGTTGTCATTCCTGCACCTTATCACCTAGATTTCTTAACACGACTATTTATATTGTTCATCACCCGTTGGATTTACACTGAGCTAATCCTTCACTATTTGATTACTTTGCGCTGTATAAGCACTGCATTTTATTATTTGTCATCCTTCTACTTTACATTCAGTGTACCCCATTCATTTATATTTTTGTAGTATCTATATTTTCTCTCACATCACAGAATATAACTAACCCAAATATATAAGCGAGTCACTTAGTTGTTTAATTTTATGTTCTTAATGACTGTTCATTTTATATACACTTTAATGATAATTAAAACCACCTAGAAGATTTTTCCACCTTGTAAGACAATACAACTTCTCGTTTAGTTAGGGACACTGAGAATTTGGAAACACTTAGAATGTTATGTAAAATGTTTTCATCACTTTCTATGGAGTTACTTATTTTTTGTTAAGTCCATGATTACCTCCCAAAGCCATGAAAATATCCCACTAAACGTCTATTTAATTATCTCTAATCTACGCTTATGAACAACCGCATAAACTAGTGATAGATAGGTCGACTTCATAAATACTGTTTTTCCTGTTATAGTTTATATCCATCCTTTAAATGTTTTATCGATCATCAGTCAACGATGTTTTTCTAACCCTGTTTCTCTCTCAATTGGCTATAAGTTTCAAGGCTGTCAGAAAAATTCTTATTGGTTTAAATAATCAGTGGGGTTTTTAACTTCCATCTAGTATTTTTATCCTCACTTGTCTAATGACGCTTGCTATAAAATGGACGTAGCAAACCGTCACATTCTGTATCTACCTCGTAAGTACCTCGACAATCTTATTCTTGTTATGTATTACAGTTTTAACTGATTAGAAATCCCTAAGGAAATACTATTTTACCATATTCATAAAACTCTTCTGACAAAGATTTAATGCTCTAATATGAAGCACCTTGTTTTCAAAAAAAGTATATCATTCATCGGGTATCTTTTACACCGCTCACTTAACATTATGATTAGTAGCTATCGTTTATAGTGTGGGACTTACGGTATGTATACGTAAGGAAGTGTAATATTTATCTTCGTAGTTACCTACAATTAGTAATGTAAAAATAAACAGTGGTATAGTTCAGTGCAACAACAAATATTTCCTCAGATTTTTCAATTAATTCCTTCCAAATTACAATCTCTTTAAACAACAAGTCAGTTGCCATTAAACAGTCAGTTTAAACGGCAAGCCTACGCATCGTTGCAGTCGATATCCTATAATCTACACATCTTAATTAATCGTCCGTAGAATTTTTCTATTCTTCGTTGACCTGTCAGATTTCAGTACGGCGCTCCAAAAATAAAGGCCAATTTGTGCACATGCCTGTATTCAATAGTTGGTTTAAGTGTGGACTGTCTGGATCTAGCTTTAGTACCACTCGAAGAAAAACAGATTAAACATAAGCCTATGGCTATGCTGTTGGTGATGGTTAGAGGTATGGTGTGAAATATCTGTTACTCACACTCGATCTTCTAAGGACAGGTTACTGGTGTGATTCCCCACACCCGTATTCCATCTTTTACAGCTGTTGAGATATTAATAAGCTATCGTGGTATGCATCTATGTTGGACGCAAATGTTTGAGTTCTTTCTCGTATAATACGTATAGTATTGTGAGTATTGAAGTTAGGCGTAGAGTACAAGGTAAGGAAGGGAAGTTAATCGATGGGGTAATGAATATACACTAACTTAGAAGGCTAGGGTGTGTTATGCACGCAGAGCTATCGCTTCCCTCATCGATCAATGATAGCTGATACATGGTTGCGTTGAGAAGGGGTTAGGTGTGGTCAAATCAAAATGTGACATTAATCTTTGAGAATTTTGAATGTTAGTTTGAGCCAGGTTGGGGGATGAAAACTACTTAGCTGAAGTCTTCAAGATGCTGAGAACTGATGGCCGGTGATTGTTGGTGAAATGGCTAAATTGTTTTCAACAGCGCAGTTGTATTCACTTTTGCGCTCCCCCAGATCCATTAATTCCTTGTGTTTTTCGATGCTTCCTGTTGTGCACTTCTCCTCATTATGGTTTCTTCTTCCTTTACCATTATATGCAAAATGGAGTATGGCAACTTGAACTGCTGCACTTATGCGCAAAGTTCTACGTTGAAACTCAGTCAGTGTCTGTGTTCTAACTTCTGTATTTCCCTCTGAATCCAGGAGTTAATTTCTGTGGAAGAATTTTTAGCAGAACAATAGGCTGTAGTCACTCTTTAACATTCAAAAGTTTCTTTTGGAAAACCAGGCTGCAGAAAAATTTGTTCGTAAACTTGTCCTTATTTTTCGAAGTTTAAATCTGTTTGTGTTCATCAGGTAATACTGGTTGTTTTTATGACAAAACCCAGATCAGCTTAGTTGATGAACTGTTAACACCACCTAAAATTCCTAATTGTTTAGACGCTTCGTGTTTAGTTGTATCTCAGAAAAAGTTAACTTCGGAATTCTTAATGTGTTACAGATGTCGTATTGTGCAAGTCTAATCGAACGCACCTTAGTCTAATTCCTAGATATACTTATTAACGCTGGATACTATGTAACAGTATGTTATGTGTATAGGATCCTCAAACATGACTAGTGAAGTTTTCAAATATTTCACTGGCCTTTGCTACATGCCGTCTGTCTCGAAGTGCACTAGACTTGTTAGAAAACAAAGGGAGTTTGGCATAATTTGAAAAAGATTATTTGATGTGATTTTTCTTGATCCAATATTATGAGTGTTATACTATTTTATTTCTTCTGGAGGGGGTTAGCTAGAGGCTAATTAGTGTAGAAAACAATCAAATACAGTGCTGTTGAACGGCATAAATTCTCTGACTACGGATCTGGCCATATAAACTCTTTAGCTGACATCGGCGTTTATTCCTATAATCCATGGAATGTATGCTCTATTTTAACCTTGATGCAATACTTTTGTTCTCTTTGTCTTCACTATGTCTCTGATTTAGAACATTCTCAACTGCTTATCTTGCTAACTTCACTTCTTTGTGGGACCTGTTGTCGAACTTACTGTCACACAGAGGTTCCTCTTGAATTACTGGTTATTTCTAGTATAATACTAAGAAGTTCACTAACCATAGCCGCAGACCAAAAACAATTTGATCCGCATAAATCCATATCTTTTCAGAGATTATTAATTACCAGTGACGATCTATGTCTGTTCATATAAAATCTAACTTACTTATGTTCTCGTTTCCTTAACTGCATACTGCTATATTGGAAATCGTTTCTTTTAAGCAGATTCGTCTGAGTCACGCAAACACCACAGAAGTTTAGAGGTTACTGGTTTTGTTAATCAGCTTCTCGTTTTCTTGAGCTATGATACCTCTCTTCCGAGTACGTTACAACAGTAGGATGCATTAAGAAGTGCCGCATTCGTGCGTCGGTGGCACAGTGGTTAGGACTCTCGCCGACCATGCACATGGTCCGGGGTTCGAGCCCTCACCGACGCACACCTGATATCTGTGGTCGGCCTGCAAAATTTGGGCTACCGATATCCATGCTGAAAATTCCATACTTGTACCGAAAATACAGTGTGGAATCAAGCTGTAAATTAAAAACTAAAAACATTAAAAAAAAAAATTAAATTACCTATCATGGTCAAGATTAACCTTTATGATACTTATTAGGTGAAGTATTTAAATTTCAAATAATCTAGTTATATTTAGTAAAGAATCGTGCTACGCACGAATTTTGACGCCTAAGTTCATTAGTCTAATGCTCAGTGAAGTCTTTGACTCAGTTATTTGGAAGGCAAGAGTTTCGTTTAGTTTTGTTGGCTCTCTAGTTTTTCAGCTCGAAGACATGAACAAAGCAGTTTGGATGCGTATAGGCTTTAAAGCCAATCTTGTATTTGTTTCATTTCGAAGCCTATATATTTATAAGAAATTCTAATACAGTGGTAGCAACATGAAATATATTTGTAACGCAGTTATGGAATAAAAGTACCCTTAGTGTTACTGTACAAAAATATATATTTATCAGCATGTATTACTTTCTTTAGCTGACGACTTTGCAAACTTTTGGTTTTATGCCGTATTGGTAGCAATGACAATTTTCTCCTACTTCGTCATACGAGGGATCAAAGAAATCTGGTAAGTAAAATGTATTTAAGTAACATTACTTCAAATTATTGTTGGATTTGAAGTTTCAGTTTCTTTCAAAGTCTCTGTCACACAAAGTTCCCTTTCATTTGAATTTTAACCAGTCAAATAACTCAAGGTTTAGTCTAGTGTAACTGATAGTATCTTAGTTTGTCAGCTGTGGCTCTCCACTGATTCGAAATAAGTATGTGAACCCCAGAAACTTCACAGAAACACTGATTGGTTATATAGAGTGAGTAAATTTGAAAAGAAAATTCGCAATATCTTGTGTAGTGAAATAATTTCGTTGTATGCTTTATAATCCAGTCAGTAAATCCCTTGAATATAATGGAGTAAAGCTTGCCTTGTCGTGAAGATATAGTAATCTGACATAGTTTTCCGAATGCTTTTTTATGAACAACACTTTATTAAGACAAACATCGTATAAATTTATTTGATTTTCAGCTGTGAAACAATAACTCCAAATTTATATCGTGTCCATCCGTCGCATAAGCCAACTAGTGTATACTCTGGTGAGAATGAAACAAGAAGTGGCTTGCATTCGAGAGTGACTGTTTTCTTCTAATAATTTTTTGAATCATCATTCTACCCTCATCACAAATTTCATACCGCAATCATGTGCAATTTGAATTTTCCATAATTTTTCATTCCTTATCTTAAATTTCATTTGGAGAGAATTTACTTGAATGCCTTTATTTTGAAATATTTTTTTCTTAATAAAATAAATTTCAGTGTAAGCAGTAAGTTTATTAGTAATTCGAGACTTCAGTCTTGTGTACATATGAATGTTAAATATTTAGAATAGGGTTGTCATTTTGTTGAAACTACATCAAAGTCCTTTTTGGTAGAATATTTGTGCACATACACTGTATTAATTAAAAGTTTTGTGAAATAATGTCTTTTAATGCTATCCAAGAAACGTATCCTTAGGACAATTTGTGAATAAATCCAAGTATATCACAACAAACCTCAGATTTGCACGGATTTTTGTCTTGAAAGGCACTTACAGAATCGCAGTTAGATACTTCAGTTCAAGGACATGTCACTGGAATAAATATTTTTAGCACGAATCCCTTGCAAAGATGCACATTTACAGCAAACTTTAATATACTATGGTACATCAAGAAATCAAAACCATATAAAAACATGTTTAGTATGAAACTGATCATTATCAATAGGGAGATAAATACTAACTAAATCATGAACATTATTGTCAACCTCAAAAGTTACGTTTTCTCTTTAGATTTATGGATTGCTGAACATCCAGTGGTAACCCACATCGCCTCGTCAGCTGACTGTAAATAATAGGAATGTGTCTTGCGGAAAGGCACACTACTTGCTTTAAGTTAGTTATTTCACCAAGTAATTGACTGCAGAAACCAAATAATTCACATAACTTCATCTCTATGTGTCTCACTCAGTATCAAAACTACTGTCGGAAAGTAACACACTCTTGATAAAATCAAAGTTGGTATATTATAGGACAGGGAACGCCATGGGACGAAATTTCGCAAGCTTTTACATTGAGGTGATGAGCGAAACGAACAACTTTCGAAACTCCATCAAATTGGGTCCAATTATGTATACTTATATGAGTTGATATTAGCGACTAAACTGCAGATGTGAGTTCCCTCGCAACACGGGATGTTGGAAAGAAATATAAGTTGTCAGGAATTCTCCGTGAACAGTATGAAAAATAAGATTTCATACTGCATCAAGTAATCTGCCTCATATAATTGTTCGATACATAATTCTGGTGCTTTAATTCCTAGCTATTTAGATAAAGAGTAACCCATTTTATGTAAATTGTGAAAACTGTGATGTGTTTGCGTGGTTCGATTATCTTTGGCCACAAAAACACAAATTCAGATCCCTTGAATCCGGCTGGTAAATGATAATATCAAAACGACATGAACGTACTCGGAAAGTTTTTAATTTACTTTTGACTTTTGATGTCAATTTCGATTGAAGTGCATGCGATACCACAGAGAGATACTTTACGTTTGTCTAATGTGCGATGTTTTGCACAGTAACTTACATAAACAATGCAAAATTGTGTTCCATGGCGGTCATCTCTACTTTAAATTTTGAAACAGAATTGATGGAACTTTCAAGTTTAATTGTTTTGCGTTTTGTATCGTATGCTATCGCCATTGTGACCGCTGTCATAATGGCCTGAACGATTATAGTATGAATACTTTTTAAAAAGAATTTGGGTGGACTGCAGGGTTGTTCTTTATTACTTAAATATCCACTGGTTGCAACAGAAAAACAAGAAATTGCAGCGAAATCAGCTATAATACCAGCTTTTGGAAAAACTACGTTTCAGTACCCGAAAATACATTCATATTCACAAATAACCTCCCAGACACTTCGTTGAAGTTGTTTACAAAATACGGTACATGGTTTATAAAAGTGAAGGGAAGGAATCACGTACAAATTAGAATTTCTCAAACAATTTGACTGACATTATTAGTGTCTCACTTTAAAATTAAAAGTCTATCCTCCCTGTTTATAAAAAAGTACGGACGTAAAACTTTCTTTTACTTGTAAGAAGGGCTCGAATCCCAACGCTATTTTGCGTAGATTATTAAAAAGTGATTTTGATTAACTTTCCCAAAAGTTTTACCTGAAGCTGTTTATCTAATGAATACGTGTCGCAACAGAGTACCTGTCTCAACACTTTCGCAGTGCACACCGGATGGAATTTAAGTAAGGCGAAGTGATTGAAGCTGAAAACTTTAACTTTTATTGGTTAGCTTTATTGCATGATTTAAAATGAATGAATAAAAATCTCAGCTTTCGAGATGACGATCCTCTTCTAAATTCGAGAAAACTGTTTGAAAGTGGTCGATAAGGAAACATTTCTTGTTTCTTAGCTTCGTTTCAAGTGATTTTGCCTTTTCAACTAAGTCGTTGACATGTTTCATTGATGTCTCCAGAGTTTGAGTACATTCTCTAAGGAATACAAAATATCTATAAGTACTCACTCAAAGTTATCAGCTGCACTATTCAGAGCTTCGGATATGCCACGGATTATATCTGTCAAAACGCATTATCGGGAAGCACTAACAAACCTTTAAAATTAGGCTCACTGGAGTCCTTAACTTTAACGTCTTGTGATAAATGAAGTTCTCTCCCATTGTTGTCACCAGATTCAGAGCTGTAATTGGCCACTCCGAATTCGTCGTTTTTCTTTGACTGTAAGCTATGTGTGGATTATCAACAAAAAATCTGGGTTCTCATACCTCCGTTCCATGTCAGCGAAAAAACAAAACGAAATTTGAATCAGTCCAAATTATAGCAATGTCCAATATCAACCTGAACAGCCATTACCAATTCGTCGGTTTCCTGGAGTCCGCCTCTCTGTGACATCTAAAGAATCCACATCTTTGCCTAATTCTGGTAACTAAATAAGTCCCCTAACTGATTGAGTCTTCTGAATGGAGTGAACATGACAGCTGTCCGCTTATAATTTACATGTATGATGCGTCCCGAAAAAATGTCGTCTTAAGATTAGGTATTGTTGTTTCACCAGGCAGTCCTGTGTAGCAGTCAACAAGGTACCGGAAATTAAGAAATAGGAAAGTGGAGGTGAAAGCACAGAAATCGACTGACATCAAATATAAACCAGATGAGGAAGCCATACTTCCAATTCCCATGTGACCGAATTCAGTAAAACTCATGATGTTCTAGCGCTTGTTTCTTTTTAGTTTTTGAAGTCCCTAGAGCTTTGGCAGCTTCCAGTGTATAGAATCTATCTCCTTGACTGCAATCGCTTTGCTGAACTTAACAAAAGAAGAGATATCAACTTATCTTGTTGGAGGTGCAAATTTTGTTTTAAGGCAGGGGCTTGCATGTGTTGTTTCACCATACGATCCTGTAGATAAGTCAGAAACGCTCAGAAAAAGGCGTTTTTATGAGAACAGGATGGATATCGAATGTTAGAGTAGACAAATAGAGAAGAAACCAAACAAAGAATTGCTTAAAGTAAGTAGACTGAAAGTAGAAAATTATTCCAAAAATGTTGAGTGCGTAATTGGGCCATGCCTCAACTGCAGTGAGTGTGGGCTGTCTGTGAAAGTTTTCATGATCATTAGGAATTGTCTCGAAGTTTCAGCCGATGGATCAGCGCCTCGTTCGCCAACAGTGTATCTCCATGATACCAATCACATACACCGATTTGATTACTTCGGGCTGGCTTCTGGTTGTCTTTATATAGAATAGCACTCATGATTGTAGCATGGCCATCTGTCCTACTAGATCTGAGTTTTGCGGGCGCTACCTTCTGACGCTTAGGCCTAATCTGGTAGTCAGGCTTCTTTTAACATTGTGGAAACCATTGAAGATATGACGTAAATCTTATGATTGCTCAAAGGTGTATTTATTAACGACGATTTAATTTGAATATTGATACACGTAAACACCGCGACGCATCTGCTATCAATTTTCATCTGAAAATACACCTGTCAAAATCTGCTTACTACTACACGGTGAAATATATTGATCGCTAGTGATGCAGTGCCTGAGGTGCAACTGATTTAATGAACTTTCTTGATGCCATGTGAGTGCATTAAGTAAATTGATATGTATGATGAACGAATTTGAGTCTCATCTTGTTAACCAACCTCTGATTGACCATTAATATTTTACTTTTCTAAGATTAATGCTGTGCGTATGTCAGTGTAGTTGAAGGTTGAAAGATCAATTCGTGGTTGTTTGCTCAAACCCAACTCTACATTTTAACGGGAGTCATCGATACTGCAGTCATCGTTTCATAGTTCGCTGTTCGTTCGAAGACAGATAAAAACTATCAGAAGTATTATTGTGATTTATTGTTATGACATTTATTCTAAGACTTTGTGTGCAATAACCTAATGGTTGGCCCTGTATTGGTGCAAGAATAAACGGTTCTTGTGTCACCAATTTGTGTTCTGGTTTTTTGCGTTGGTTATTGAGCATAGTTCCTAAAAGTCTTCCAAGGACACTGTGAAGTCCAGCGTGGTTAGACCTAGACATTGACAGCGTATCCAGTAGCGTGTTATATTACGCTGAAACGAGTTTTCTAGTTTGTTGTAATTTATCATAAAATTACCCGGAATTCTATAGATATTGAGGGATAATAAGTCGGCTCTTTTGAGTCCGCCATTTTCTGCGGCTTTGTGGCCGGCTGAGTGGTTTTATAACCACTCTCTTGGGGTCTATTAGAAGATGTGTAGCTATCATCAAGAAAGGAAATAGAGAGTACACACTTTTGAAGACAAATTCCGTGTATGTGTTCCATACACCTGTGTAAAAGATAAAGTTTGAATGCTGATTACTGGTTGCACGTAAAGCATAAATTTGTAGGCAAGTTTCCTCTTTTCAGGTTCTTGGGTCCTAATTTTCCCTCTAAGTTTTGGTGGAGGATATACTTTAAAGTTGCGTGAGTTTGGTAATTTTCGCCGTAAAATGTCAGATTTGTAATATCCACTCGACGACCTTGAATGAGCCAGTTTTACTCCCTGATGTCAGTAGTCGGTCTCAGGTATCTCTTGGATTCTGATTAGACTTTCTTTATTACTATTCGGATGTAGATTCATTATATCCAACACGTTTTTGTTCAAAAACTGCTAGGGTACCCTGTTTTTACTAGCCGGAATTTTTGAGCCATTGATCCAGTTACAGGAAAGGTTGAAAAGTAATTAAGAACAAGTACAAAACCTAGCATAAGCATTTGCTTTTGATTGGACACTAGCTGTCTATTCAACTATCTAGAAGCGTTCAATATTTTGAGGGTATCAAAAGTATGTATGGGTAGGCAGGGATTCGAATATAGATGGCGAACATAAAAACCTGATTATTGAGACAGCAGTTGCTGTGTTGTTCAGTTTAAATGGAGCACTATTAGTGACAGTTATAAAATCTAGTGTTATTTATGTGCTTCAAACTACAATTGTCCTGTGGCCGGCAGTTGTATATATGTAAAAGCCGACCAACTTAAACCTAACTATGTGTCAATTATTTTCCCTACATGCAGCTTTATGTAATAATGACATTTTGACACTTGTTTTACACCTTTATAACGTGTCTTTGTTTGAAGGACAACTCCTTTGCATTTATTGCTCTTCCATAATTGTAATATATTTTAGTCAGGAGACAACAGTTGTAAGACAAACCACCTTAGTATCGACTATAGTAAATCCCAGGCTTTGATGTTGTTGTGGTATCTGAGCTGGATGACTTTTTTGTGAAGCCTTCAATACTCGACCAGGCAACATCTTCAGGGGCATACTTCAGTTTGAATACTTCAAATACTTCAACTGCACTTCAGTCATCTGCATGAGCTACGAATCTTCTACAGTATGTCTAAATCCCGGTACTGATCGCAAGGGCGAAAATATTTACGGAAGAAGTAATTCCTGTACTCAGCGATGTCATGAAGTCGGCATCCGCATTGAAGGAGATGCTAATCTTAGTCGGTTAAAGCTAGCTCAGTCGAAGATGCTTAGTCAAATACATCTTATTTTCTGTTTCCCATGCATGACCTCCCCATCAAGCACGAACATCGTGCCAGGAATCGTTGTTTCGTAGTAGAAGCCTGTTGCTGATTCATTCCGTATTAGTGTAAGCAGAAACTTACGTCTGTTCAACTCGCATCGGCAGACTGTTGCTGTTGCCAAAAGACAACATCTCAGTATTCGGGATACCATTTATGTATATGTCAACCAAATAATTTAGCGTGAGTGATATTAGTAGAAAAATGGGCAGTTTGAAAATGTGTTGGCCTACTTAATATTTACTGCTACATTGTGGTCATTCACACAACAGCTTGACTACCTGACTCACAGCCGTTTACTCTGGTTTCACTGAAATGTCTAATGATAAATGCGAATATAAGTGCACCATCATTGTTGTTGCATTGCTATGGCCTTCCGCCAACAAACAGAGTTTAAAGCCGTAACAGTAGTTGTGCCTGCCACCAATAGAAAACTCGCTCGAAGTAATTAGTTCATTGGAGATCCACTTAGTGCTCATCAACAGTGACAGTTCCCATCCTTCAGTAGCTACTCAGCTTCCTATATTGGTAGACAAACAATCAAGCCAGTAGGAAGTTCAGCTCTGAAAACACGGTAAACACACTGTAAGCTAGTCGTTGTTCTCCACTTCAGTATATCTAGGGCATGTGACATGGTATCTCACAGTATTCTCTTTGAGAAGTTGTACTCATTTGGAATTCGTATTCCATTACTTAACCGGTTAAAGTCATTCCTAAACAACTGGGTACAAATAACAAAAATCAGATCTGTACTGTGTCATCCTAGGCAGATCACAAATATGGTTGGCATTTCACAAAAGTGAGCATTCAAATAAAAAATATACAACAGTCCAGTGAACCGTAAATGGCCAAATTGACATAGAAATGCAAAATACTTCACATAGTGCAAATTCAGACATTGTATGTGCTATACTAAACGTAACTAGCGTATGCCTATAAATAGTGTGCCAGTTTTGAGGAGATAGGCCACTTTGGGAGCAGTCCTCGGGTCGCTTCATGATTGGATTATGCAGCAGCCAAATCTGATGGTAAAGGGTTTCAGGGGTGGCAGACCCAGAGAGGGAAAATTGGAGTGCACTCGAGTCTTCGTTTTCTCTTGAGCTAACCTTCGTGTATTACCACAAGGAAGCCCATATTTACTTAATGGGGGGATGCTTCTCTATGGATAATTGTAGCCATTTATAACCTCATATGCAGTAACTAAGTCAGTCCTAAGCCAGCGGTTGCTATTTCCAGAAAGGCCCAATTTCTTCAGCCATTCATCTTATGGTTTATTTCGAGTATTCACTGCCCCTTTTCCAGCTCGTATTCGGACTCCTTCCATAATATTAGCGTCCCTTTAGAGTAATGTGGCAGCAAGACATTGTCTTATTTGCGTTATGTGCAACCTTGAACAAAACTGCAGCAAGAGATTTAGTTGCCTTAGTGTTAAGTGATAACCGCGCTCGCCGTCGCTACATCATCCGTGTAGTTCACACCTGTGTCCATCTTCCCGTTAGGACTAGAAATAGGTAGCACATTGACATTACACGGGGAGCGACTCACATTCTGCAGTCTACGTTTGCGTAGTTGCATTAATTACCAATTTTAAGTCTACGAGTCATATTGTGTTAAGAGCTGGCTGCTAGCCGAATTGGTAGACAGCAATCTACGTCAATGTTTACGTCCCTTATATCGATCGTGAGAAAAGTAAGAACAAAGACTTACTGAACAACCAATCACAGCAGAATTTATGTGGGCGGATACAATTTGCAGATAGATTATCTGAACTTCAAGATGAAAGATTACTGTTCAGCGAGAAACCACCAATCAGAAGACTGTATTTGCCTGCTTACAATAATCTATAATAATGTACATGAAAATCTCTAAATGTGTTGATTTGGTAAATGAACGATCTGTTACCTGGCCCTCGTCTCCTTTAGTTACAATATCATTGACCAATGTAGAATCTTCCAGGATTTTAAGTTCCACTGAAGAGGATCTGTCACTCAGGCGAATGACTGTTATACAGTTGGGTGGTCTGAGCCGGACGGTTTGCTTGCAAGGCTTTCACTGGCTTAATAGGCAACATCTTCAGCGCATAATTCAAATTGAAGTGAGCTATCAGGTTTCGCCACGAGCTTGCCAGTCATCTCTCATGGAGAACTTGAATGTGACGGGTTGATTTTGTCTGCTTTCACAGCCTCTAGTGTACTTGAATTGGCACCGATTGTTCGTGCATGAGATTTCCCACTTACAGATTAGTAAATTTTGTGCCTGTTAATCGCTGATTCACCGGATTACCGAGCTTTCAAAAATTCTTTGGAGTTCTTGGTATTTCCGCTGCCTAATATCCGGACGTTGTCCCAGTCGAACTGATGTCCGTACGCAGCGGCATGAGGGAGTGGATATTCGGGAGAATCGACTTTAAGCTTTATTTTTTCCAAAGTTTTTGTCATCCGTCCAACAAAAACTTAGTAAGTGCTTAGGCAATATTCCTATATTTCCTGATGTACTCTTTTAAATGACTTGTTGGCAGATTGTTCCCACAAACTAAAGGGAAAAAATAGCAGTCATGTAAATTTATTTAGTCTAAATACTACTAATCCATGCCCGTGGAACTGATGTGTTCCTGCACAGACAGAGCTGAATACAATTCTACCTTACTGTTGTGTACAAGTAGGCTAGAGCGTGTGAAAACAGACATAAGTACCGGTTTCACTCAAGACCACCACGAAAGACGACCAGCAAACTCGTAACAAAATTAAAAGGCCCACTTCAAATTGAGGTGTGCGCCGGGGGTGTTGCCTGGTAAAACAGTGAAATGTTTTCAAGTAAACCACCCAGCTCAGAGAACGATTACATTAAAACCTTTTGGGCAACTGTGTAATTCGAGTCTTCCGGGCACTTTTTTGCTCTCTATACCTCTACTTTGACAGCGTAAGTAGTGACGGTGTAACGTGAATGTATGCCAGGTGATTGATAAAGATCGAAAACACGAATTGCACAATGACAGATACTCCTGATGCTGAACTGTACGATGATGATAGGACACGACTAACGCTTGTTAGGAACTTCCTTCTGTCTAGGTGGTCTATCAAGATTGAGAGAATTCGGCGACCAGTAACTAGCTGAATTATTTTGTGTAGGAGCAGGTCACTTTGAACTGTGTAAAGTGCATTTGGGAAGTGGAAGCAGGTGCCGTGTACTGGAACATTCATATCTGAGTATGATATCCAATCTTTCCAGGCTGATAACAGATTTGTCACATAAGATCTACCTCTCCTGTTAACACGTTATGCTTCATGGAGTGTGTTAATTTTGTAACTGATACTGAATTAAATGAGATCCGTAGACACTTTCTTCTGTCTGCGCTAGCCTTATATGCCTATCCGATTCACTGTGCCGAACAAATATCAAAAGACAAAGGCTGGCCATTGACTGTACATTGTAATCATAACAACAACTATTAGGAAGACAGCACATGGTGTCTATACACTTTTTTACAACAGTAAAGTCGGCCTCACAGCCGTGAGAAATGATTGATCATAGCATGAGTGGGGAATGCTCGGTCGCATAATTAATCACAACGTGCGTTAGAAATGATTTTGTACAACTTTGTGCGGGATCCTATCAGTTAATCGTACCGAGTGTGTGTGGCCATCACGCGGACTTTATGGTACTTTTGATACCACTAACAGTAGCTCACTTTGCCGATATCCACCTCTGAAGATAGGATAAAAGATGGCTCTCTTCTACCCTCTACTATGAATCCATGTAGTGATGAAACAGATCACATAAGGGCATGTAGACAGCTTCAGCCCACTGTTTCAGAGCAGGTGGCCAAATGTCATAAACTGGAGATTTTAGAGGGGTGAGTTTCTGCAACCATCCTGGAACTATTGCAAGACTTATAAGTACTGGACCGACTAGGTTTTCTCTTGATAAGGTAGCACTGCAGTTCTTATGGCTTATGCCAGTAATACCCACACTGCTATTTAGCTATCCGCCAAAAACTAAAATGAATGTTTCAGAAAATTTTAAACTAGTGAGATGTTTACTATATGAACCTCCTAAGGTGCGTGCCTTCTGGTTGACAGGTTCTCTTGCCGATATCAACGGGTGCAGGCTTCTAGGGTATGCCTAGATTTTTCTGGCGAGGTTTAACTGAAAAGCGCAAGGTATGCCTCACGTTCAGTCTTACTCCCGGAGAGTGACTAGCTTCCCCCTTTGCTTGCAGAATACGCTGCGTACTTCGCTTCAGACATGAGGATCGTCTCCTAGCTTGTGGTGCGACTCGAGGGATGGTATCTGAAACTGATATCTGAATGAGCCCTCTTACCATTTTCCAACTCTCCTCCACTGATAACTGGGCCCAGTCTGCGGGCCATTCCATGTCAGAGAGAAGCCCCCTCACTTTTGTGGTCGGTTTCGATACAGCACAGACAGTCGCGCAGCGCCCTACTGTAAGCGTTCTCGAAGTACCAGAATAAGATCCGTGACTGCAGGGTAACTGCTACCTAGTTTTTTGTTCACTTAGAAGTTTTCCTTTCGTAACTGGTCACTAGTTGGGATTCAATCCGCTTCTAAATACTTACCAACCTGGCTCCAACCAGTTTCTCCTCAAACGTTCTCAGTCAGTTTGACATTTCTGATGTTATGAAAGATTTCGACGGAATTTCACTTGAGCACACCCTAAACCAAGATTAAGGGAAGGAGCACTGGAGTCTGTAGCTGTAGTGATTTCGTCACAGCCCAGGTCCCATATCTCAGTGGCGTTACTGAGCAGTAGCTAGTTGTTTCTGCTCCATAGGAGGTTGATTGATAGACGCATCCAGTAAATGCTTGGTGTGGCTTACGGGCCTCCCTGTGGGGTCTGGGAGTTCAGCAAGTGATAGGTCCATAGCTCGTACGCATCTGAGCAGTTTGTAGACCAATATGGCCACTCCAACCCCTTCCTTGTCGCCCCAGTTTCTCCTGAGTGCAGCCACACCACTTTTACTGATTTCGTTGTTGGAAGTAGTAGGTGTTCCCCGGGTTTCTATTAGGATTATATTTTGAGGTAGGGATGTGGTTGGGGGTTTCTGAGCTTATTTATTTTTCCTCCCAGTCCTATAAGTGACTGAAAGTGCTTTTACTACCTCACTAAGTTGTGCCATGGACGACGCTATGAGGGCAGCTGCCTGAAGAGTTAGTTCTGGAGCTGATGGGCTAATTCCGATGGAACCGGCCCGTTATCATTGTTCTCCCAGTTTCATTTAAAATAGTTGGGTAACACTGCATGTCATTCTTAGTGTTGCACCAGTGTAGTACCACTGAGGCGAGGCTATTCCAATTTGGTGTCTCGCTGGAGTCTGAGGTCGGCTTTGGCAACTTCAGATGTATCTACTACCTTTACTTTTTGTCTCGTACCACTGTTGAAGCACTCTAACCAGTTGCTTCTAGTGGTTGGATTTGATAACTGGCACTCTTGATGAGCTAATCTATATGACGCAAGTGGGACGGGACAGTCTATAGGTTCAGATCAACCTACAAGCACCGAGGACCACCTGAGATGACAGCCATTTCCAATGACGTAAATCATACATGTTTCTCACAGGCAGCGCCAATCTTAAACTACGGAACATGTTGTTTGACTATGGAGGTGGAGGACATTGGTTCTGATAAATACCTCTCCATTTGCCTATCTGCCAATAGCTTATAAGGTCCTGTTTCTGTAAGTTGGAGCTCCTGTCTACAGTTAGTGTTTTAGGCGATAATAATGCATTTTCCGCATTTTCAACAGAGTTCATTGTCTCCCTCATTGGAGGTGGTTTGCCCTTAAGTGCTTGAAAACCCCTGCACAGTGTACACAGCCTTACAGATCTGATATCGAGCCCTAATTTACAACACAAATTTAGCCATTTTATCGGTCAAACAGTGTGTGTTGTTCAAGCAGGCTGTCACTACAGAGTTGTATACGAAACGGAATAGGAAAGTGTGATTGACTGATCCTGAGCTTAGGTTTAGTCCTTATCTGCTCGCCTCCCTCTCAACGATCGGTTTCACTCAGGGTGTGATTGCTCTGTGTCACGCTGCTACGCGACCTGCCGGATGCCACTGGTCCTTTCGCAATTTCAGAGCTCTAGCTGCTCCTACACCATGCTTCCAAGGTTTACATCAGTCGAGTGCTGACGCGGTATGACTTTAAGTGTCTTCACTTTCTGTGGGTGGATACTCCTAATATGGGGCGCTGGAGTATCGTCTATACGGTGGTGGTGTGCTGTTTTTGTTTTCCAATGAAACGCTTCATGATATAGTGTCATGGCGACAAAGTGAGAGTATGTACCACAACCATGTGCGTGTATTATTTTGCATCAACTCCCGAAATTGTTTCGACACTCTTTTGTGGTGACAGCAGTTCACACCGCTTGCAGAAAGTGCATTCAAATGCCCAGTCACTTTGTGGACAACAGAACTACGAATCTGGGAGTAGTCTCTTTTCCTGGGAAACTCCTTAGGGGTTTCATAGCATCCTGGGGGTTCTTCGTATACTTGTTATGCGTGACACATTGGCTACCTACGAAGACAGGTGTAGTACCGCTTGGTTCGACCTGTACAGTTTCGATACTGGAGTGTGGGGATGTAGGCATAATATCGTAGGAAAGGACGTGTTCGAGCTTTAAGAGCCGGTATAGGGGACGACATTAGTTGGGCCTCCTCCCCTCGATGAATCTCTGATCACTTCAGAATACGATATGACAATGCTCTCCTTAGGGCTAGATTCGAATGTCATATTATTGATTATTACTGATTATGATTCAGTAACAATAAAACAAATGGTGGCAGAATCTACCGAGTAAAGCTGTAATAAAAACAAAAGCTGTATTTTAACACTAATCAATGTTTTATTTTCTTTACTTGCAAGAAGACACTCGGGAGTCAACTATCTGAACCAGAAGATACACGAATTGAGGAACCTAAACATTTACGAAGACCAGTAAAACTGTCATACTCTAAGACTGGACTCCCGCCGTTTCTTAAAAGTTGGTTTCGGGAAATAAATGTTCCCCTGCACAGTTTGTGTTCTTTTTCACTACCTGTGTGTCTGCTGCTTTGCTTATTACAGAGTGAAGGCAGAATGACTGATAGAGTTTTAGAAAAAGGTCTTATACTTCACCCAGAACATGGAGTTATCAGTCTCACAAGAATTACTTAGCAGACTAAAATGTCTTGTTTATCTGATGAAGATGTTACTACAAAAGTGGCATCTGAAGCTTTGGTATTTGTTGATGACAGCTGGGTTTACCATTGAGGGATTCAGTATGTAAGCAGTGGTTGAATTAGACTCACCAGTTAGGAAGATTAGGTTTACCAACTGGATAACTAACAAAATAGATATTTTCTTCCTGGAGAGGGAATAGAACGTCCCTTTCAATAATATCATAATATCAGTAATAGCATAATGTCCTTGTCTACCTCGTGCTCAAAACGCACTCAAAACTGTCGGAAAGGGTTCAAGAAAGGGACAAACAGCTCAGATGTGTTCACGCAATGGACCCTCCCCTCACAGAGCTCCCTGACTCCATATGGTGCCACTTCACCGTTGGGTACTGCAAATATCTAGTGGGCAGCATTTATCGATCACCTTCATGTGGAGCAGACCACAACCAGGTACTGCTAAATACAATCTCAGCAACTCAAGACATGGGTTATGATCAAATTGTCATAGCTGGTGACTTCAATGCCCCATCTCTTAACTTGGTGTCGGGAAAAGCCCATGATAGATTTGATCGAAATCTGCTGCATACCATCAGGAAGGCTGGATTCACTGAAAATGTCAAGATGGATACTAGATGGGGCCCTGATGGGAAGTCTTCTAGACTGGATTACGTGCTCACTAGTGACCAGCTACTAGTGGAAAACGTTCAGATCACGACTCCCATAGGTAGTAGTGACCACGCGGTCATAGTATTCGACATAGTCCTCCGCGAGCGCTTACAGTGGGACAATACACAGCCCTATCTGTGTTATAACAAAGCCAACTACACCAAAATGCGAAGACTTCTGTCTGAAGCAAATTGGCCTAAAAATGGACAGAGCTAACAGTAGAAGAACACTGGAGAGTGGTAAAGGAGATCATTCACCAGGCGGTCTCAGACACTGTTCCTTTAGTCACACCAAAAGCTAGGAAGCAACGATCATGGCTAAAAGGGGGACACAACGCCTTCTGCAGGCGAAGCGAAAAGCCTGGTTTGCGTGGCGACGATCGAAGAGTCAACCCGAACATGAAGTGTACCTTGAACTCAGGAATCGATGTAACATACGAGTCCGGAGCGATAGAAGGACATTTCAGGGAGACCTCGCCAATAAGCTTCTCGTGAACCCCAAAAGCCTATACAGGTTTATGTCCGAAAGAAAACCGACCAACCAGGGAGCATGCAATCTAGTGGGTTCTGATGGGAAATCTCTTACTAGTCTTGAAATGGCAGAGACATTCAGCCTAGCCTTTCACAGGCAACTAAACAGTAACGAGGATATTACCCCACAGAACATCAAGATTACATCGCAAAACCAAACGCGAAAACCTGCTGGGTACATTTCAAATTACCCCGGCTATGGTACTTGCAAAATTGGGAAGGTTGGCTTCGGGAAAGTCTTCAGGTTGTGATGACATCAGACCATCTGTCCTGAAGCAGTGTTCAGAAAGTCTCTGCCAACCCCTAAGCTTTCTTGATGTAGGGAAACTTCCATGTGAATGGAAACGAGCAATCCTATCCCCTATCTTCAAGGGTGGTGACCGGCAGAATGCGACCAGTTACAGACCAGTTGCTCTACTTCCAGTGATATCGAAGATATTGGAAAGTCTCATTGACGACCACATGAGAAAATACTTCGATGGGACTAACCTTCTTCACGAAGCACAGCACGGTTTCAGGAGGGGAAGATCCTGCGTGACGAATCTTCTACTAGCCTGGAACGATTGGACACTATCCTGGGACAAAAAGGTACCAGCCCACGTGATCTTTCTCGACTTTGCGAAAGCATTCGACACAGTTCACCATGGTCTGCTCCTTCACAAAATAAGCAAGGCGGGTGTTTCTGGAGCACTTCTCGCATGGCTGAAAGATTACTTAGGCGAGAGAGAATTCTGCACCAAAGTCAACCGCATCCGATCATCCTGGCACACCTCGGCATCAGGGGTTCCTCAGGGTTCTATCCTAGGGCCGTTGATGTTTTTGATTTTTATCAACGACCTGCCCTCCCAACTAAACTGCTCTGCGCTTCTTTACGCTGACGACGTAAAGATTTGGAGAGCAATAAACTCATCGGAAGACTCAGATAGATTGCAGGCTGACCTGCAAACTCTGGGAAACTGGGCTCTGGCTAACGGAATGCCTTTCAACCTAAAGAAGTGCAAAGTAGTGCAACTTCATTCCGGCAGGTCACAGAGTGTAAATTACACCCTTGGTGGCCAGAACTTGAGTTGTGTTCCATCAGAGCGAGATCTAGGTCTTATTCTAACAGAAAAGCTAGACACCAGTGGAAATTACTCGAGGGACGTCGCCAAAGCCTACGCAACTTTACACTTTATGCACAGGCAGCTGGGAGCTCTCACTCCCGAACTGTTCTTAAGGCTATATAAGGCATATGTGAGGCCACACCTTGAGGTGCATAATATCATTGCACCTCCGCTACTCAAAAGGGATGCTAACATTCTAGAAAGTGTCCAGAGACGAGCGACAAAATGGGTGATCGGCCTCCGCAACAAATCATATGAGGAAAGACTAAAGAAATTAGGTCTTTTCACACTTAGTTACCGTAGGCACAGGGGAGACCTCATCACCGTCTCCAGATCCTAAATGACCAGGCCCACCCAAATAAAAGCATCCTGCCATTAAGTGATTATAGGCTTCCACGAGGTAACCCGCTAAGGATAGCACACCAGAGACCAAAGACTCGAGTGCGATCACATTTCTTTTCGCTTCGTGTTTGCCGTCTCTGGAACGCTTTACCGGCGGCCGTGACTACAGCGCCATCTGTGGAGATTTTTAAGCGGAAGCTAGACAATCATGCAGAAATGCAAGGTTTGTGTCTCAATGGCTTATCTTCATAAAACTTAAAACCACACTGTCAATAGATAAGCATACAAACTAAATCCCCATGACTTGTTCTGCCTTCTCTCACTGTACCGACTACTCTATCTTTTCCTTAGGTCACCTTTATTATTTCACCTATCCCAAAATATATTAATATCAGTAAAAATATATTATCTGCACTACGAGCTATTATTATTATTATTCTGCTTTTATGACTACACAGAATGACCAACGGGAGTTAGGTTAAACTCCACTCACGGCAGCAACACAGTCCTAACATACTGCATACTACAAACCACAACTTGACCAATCCCCGCACCACACCTCTTGGAGTCCACCAGAGATAAAGCAGTCGAGTGGCGGGACTTACTACGCAGAAGCTCACCGAAGATCTGGGACCTCTACCTCACAATCAAGAAGCGAGCTCAAAGAAATCAATGGTCTATACTAGCTCGTAATCAGGATATTGGATATTGGAAATGGATACAAAGAAAGGTTATCATTCGACGAAAGGTTGCAAATTCTTTACACTTAGGAGTGATAAAACCGCTGTTTTAAGATCACAAATGACCAGAATCACATAAACGCGTGTATCTCACCAATAATTAATCACTGATTTCCTCATCGTAACCCATAAGTGCACCACTGGGCAAAGACTGCAGTGTTTTGTGATTTCTTTTCGCTTAAAGTTTTCCATCCTGAAACTCCTCACTGACAACTGTTGCAGGAGAGTGGCGAGTTAAGCTATGCAGAATTTTACCGAAAATCATGGACTTTCACTTTACAACCAAGCCCACAGAAATCAGTTTAGTTCACGCTAGCTTATAAAATGAGTATTGGATATTGGATGGTCGAAATAAGGATTACAGCGGCTGTTGTAAAACCAGACGTTGTTATCAGATTCACACTAGGGACACTAGTGGTTAGATCTTCAGCTGATTTATTCAAGAGCGTCAGTTGAAGATCGGCAGCTGTTTTATACTAAAAGTTCACAAGAATCTTGAGGATATTGCGTTGCAGTTGAGAGAGCAGAATGGCAGCAGGTTTCCCCCATTTGGGGCTTGTCGCTGGGGCGGATGATACAGATCAACAGGCACCCCGTGGAAATATTTTGAAGCTTTGGGGAAACCAGCAGACGATGAATTTAAATACTATGATTTATACAAATATTGTTCAGTCCCCATACTTCAAAGCCAATCTAGTTGAATTGAAAACATATCACGAGGTTATTGATGAGATATACTATAAGGTTATACATCTGTCTAATATCCTAATTTTGTCTCCTAGGTGGAGCACTTAGAGCCATGGGAACGTGGAAGTAGGCGTATCGGTGGTCAGACTGGCATGTGTGGTGGCGTCCGAGGAGTGGGAGCAGGTGGTATCGTGTCAACTGCTTATTGCCTTCTTTATAAACTTTTTACGTTGAAGCTGACTAGAAAACAACTCAAGGGCCTTTTAGATCATCCTGATTCTCCATATATACGAGCTTTGGGCTTTATGTATATAAGGTTTGCGTTAGTTAATACCCGATATAGCTACATTTTAGATACTGTATACCTCCTGAAGACTTCTGGTGGTGGTATTCACCTTATTGGGGTGATCCTGAGGTAAGTAAAAGATAAGTTATCTGTCCCGTAGCACTTCCTGACTCACACGGGTTGCCGGTCTTTTGGGGGCAGTCGTCTAGTCTATTGCTTGTAAGAATCTCAACATATGCGCTTTAAGTGTTTTTTGTTCAGAATTTCATAGAGGTTTATTTTATTTCAGGAGTTGGATGTGAAAGCAGGGGGCGGTTGTGTTATGACGATAGGCCACATGATAGAGCAATGGCTGACTAAACTTGATTGGTTCTCCACCCTATTCCCACGCATCCCTGTCCCGGTTCAAAAGAAACTGGAAGAAAAAATACGCCTTCGGAAATGTCAAGCACTTTTGGATGCCAGCTGCACTCAAGAGGATGAAAATAAGAGGCATTCAGATCGAAATTACGATGTTTCTCACCATAAATCTAGTGGGCATTCTCATCGGCATGAAAAACATAGGTGAGTCAATATTCTCGATGTTATTACCAGATGCACATTTAGAAGCAAAGTTTTATATATATCTGATCATAGGTAATTTTGTAGAACCATTTTCATGTTATAAAACCACATGAAATACTAGGCAACCTTGTACTACAAGAACCTGAACAAACGAACGCCTGTGACTTTAGAAAAATCCATCAGGTCGTTGCGTAGCTGTTATGGTGACTTATAGTCACATGGGTAAGTTTGCTCACAAAAATTGCTTTAACTCCAAGACAGACATTTCTGTAACTAGCATACTGAATATAATTATCTCAGATAACGAATTTCAAGCCTTTGTATATTTTGTGGTCGGTTAATTTTGTCATTGTGTTCTGACTAGTTCAAGTTTAGTGCGCCTGGGGTCCTCGAGCATGACTTCATTTTCTTGTTTAGGTGTAGATTGTTTAATGAGGGTCTCACAGGGAAGTAGTCTCACTGGTGTAGATGACGGGCGGATTGTTTGTTGCGATAAAAATAAACTAACATAATTGAGATATACTCACCACACACTAGTCTACGAATTCCCCAAATGATGCTCTGAACCATGCATAGTTATCCTGAGATATCGAAAATTGCTGGCAATTCATGACTTCATCATAGGAATTCTGAACAGCAACCTATGTTTCACCACCGTTTGCTGTTGTCTATTCGTGCATGCCCTTGGTAGTATTATTCCTGTGTTATCTTGCTTGCTTACTCGAAACGTTGTAATCTTAGCTATTAAAATTAGGATAGAAATGCACTTAGATTTTTCCGTCTTTCATAGAGGCTTAGTTACAAGCGTAGTTTTTTTAGTTGTGAAACGATGTCTCTGGAGGTTTAATTTATCCTTGGAATTGTTTACTGAATTAGCTGTTATCAGCAGTTACCAGTTAGTGTGATCACGGGCAGTAATTTTGCTTGCAATATTACCAATTAACAAAAACTTATCATTGTGTGTAAACTATTGAAATATAATTATAATTTATTTAATGAGCAAACACTTAACCCATTTATTTTCTTTATTTTCCTTTCCGTCTGCCAGCTTTGTGACATATTACTTTATCACCTCATTTCATTTTCACAGACTCCAGTGTGAAAGTTGCTGTGAAATGACAACTCAGAACAAGATGTCACTATGCCAGGCCTTATGTTCGCTTACTTAATACTTTTATTTAATTATTTATCTAAACGCATAAAAACTTGGTACTACAATATGGCACCAATAAGGATGCGCCACACAATAATAATAAAACAACATAGATCAAAAGAAAAAAGGAAGGAAAAGAAAAAAATATAAGTAGAGAACGGATAAAGAACTTCGTCTGGAAGGAAGACAGTCATGCTTAACAAGTTCAAACAGTATTCGTTCAATATCATCGGGAAGGGAAGAAAGAAGGAAATTGCAACACGTCCGCCATTGATTACGATTCTTGGTCATATCCGATAACGTTTCGAGCCATCGATTTGAGCTATCTCTCGGACCCCAACCAGGGAGTCGTGACACCAACCGATGCTAATCTAGCACAAAAACCCTTCATCCCACGACGCCACGCCATGGACTGACCACCTCTCCGCCTTTTCCATCCCGTCCCAGGGCTAGCGAACAGAGACCTGTACGGAAGCCTCTGGGATGACATTCGCAGCACATGTCCAAGCCACCGGAGCCGGTGCTTCCAGATGACAACACTCAATGAATGGTGATCTCCACTGTGTTCAAACACACGCCGCCGAACCTCAGAATTACTCACGCGATGATTCCATCGAACGCAAGAAATCCTGCGGAGACAGCGGTGGTCGAACACGCAGAGTCACCGCACATCCTCAGCTCGGAGAGGCCAGGTTTCACAGGCGTAGAGCAAGACAGCCCGCACCGAAGCATTGTATGCCCGACCTTTGACAACCAGGCTAACGTCGCGATGGCGCCAGAGGTGGCTCAAGTTGGTGTATGCCACCCTAGCCTTCATTATACGGTTGGAAATCTCGTCCGTCACCCCTCCGCCAGCACTCACACAACTACCCAGGTACACAAACTTATCAACAACTTCAAGCTGTTCACCCGCAAGAGTGAGTGCAGGTACAGACTCCTGCCAATCTTGTAACAGTACTTAGACGGCGCAAAGCACATACCATACTTACAGACACTGATCGCCAACTGATTAAGTGCGATTTGGGTAGCCTGTATGCTATCGCACAGTAAGACGATATCGTCTGCATGCTCGAGGTCGAAAAGTCTATCTCTAGGTAGCAGATCTACACCACCTTCACGCACATTCTTCAGAACTGACTCCAGAATGTCATCGATGGCAAAGTTAAAGAGAAATGGAGAGATTGGGCAACCCTGTCTAACCCCACTGTTGGTTGGGAACAGTGGTGATAGTTGGTTGTATGTCCTCACTCTACCTGAGGTGTTTCTGTATAGGGCTTTCAAGATGTTAACAAATTTCTCAGGTACACCTCTCTCTAACAGACAGTTCCAGAGGACAGTTCTGTCGAATGAATCGAAGGCAGCCTTAATATCAAGAAACACAACGATCGTTGGCCTGCAATACGTGTGGCGGTGTTCCAACAACTGATGGAGGGTGAACACATGATCAATGCATCCACGACCTGAACGAAACCCAGCCTGCTCTTCGCGAATCAATCCTTCACGTATTTTGCACAGTCTGCGAAGCAAGACAGCAGCCAATATTTTAGACGCGACTGGTAACAGACTGATACCCCTATGATCGTCACATGAATTACGTCGACCCTTTTTAAAGATGGGGACGATAATAGCTTCGTTCCATATTGATGGTACATTCTCTGTCTCCCATACCTTCTTGAACAACCCAGTTAGAGGCATTGTGAGAGTGTCGCCACCATCTTTAAAATGAGCCGGGGGTAAATTGTCTTGGCCGGGTGCCTTATTGCGTTTCAATACTTGGAGTTCCCTACGGACCTCCGCTTCGGTGGGTGGGTCGGTACTAACCGACCAAGGAGCACTGGGGCTAATGACAGTAGACACTGAAGCTGGTGGCTAGCTAAACTGATTCTCGAAGTGCTCTGCCCAGCGTTCCAGGTGTCTTTTCAAGCTGGTAACTAGCGTGCCATCTGCCTTACAGACCGTCTCGCTGACACCTTGTTTCTTGCTGTCGGTGGCTCGTATGAGTTGGAACAGCTTCCGACTGTTGCCAGATGCAGCAGCTGACTCCATCTCACTTAATACTTTTACTAAGCAACTTTTTCAAACGGACATGAAGTCGTAGGCCAAATTATGTAGAAACTATTGAATCATGTCCAAACAGCTTGCTGGTGTATGAGCAGCACGTCTAAGAGGAATCATGTAGGAACACAAGGACAAAAATAAGTTATTGAATTAGCTAGATTAGTAATCATAATAAAATAACAAGGTTAAATGATAGTTACAAGGGGAGTGAGAAGTCATTTTTTAAAACTCATGTTATTTAGTCGACTGAGGCAAAGAAAGAGGCCGCACCGATTTCTTTCAAACACAAAGATTTGGTTTGTGCAGATGAATTCTGATTGCCCCTGTTGTATGTGATAGTAGTACTCGTAGAGCATGTGAAAGGTTGAGTGGAATACGGTAAATAATCTTAAAAGCTTTGTTAGTGTCAACCTGATATCCGATATCGATGCAATGATGTAGTACTAAGCTGTGTATAGCTTTGTTTGGACTTTTGCCTAACCAGGACGGGAGGTGTTCAGAAAATTCGACGCTGAACTTCCCTCATCGTACATCCAGTATAACTAACCCCACAGGAGCAGTTAAACTGGTAAATACACATAGAAGAGGCGAAGCATTGCAGTTTGTCTTTATTTCTTGAGTTGAGTATTGGTTGACTAGTGAATAACCAGCATAACTTAGCTGTGTTCGAATTCCCTTTGAAAGCCTTTCCCGGGCGTTGTGATACAGTCTCACTATTAACATTTCCCATGAACCTCAATCTTAGGAAAATTAACCTTTCATGTGACTGTGGGCACCTTAGGTCGTTTACTTGCTGAGTCCATGTGTTTATTCAAGAAATTCGTTGAATATCCGTTTTTACGTAGAAGATCAAGAGTATTATTGAGTTATTCGTTGCGTATTTCATTCGAACAACTAGCCTGGTGAACCAAACATCTAACCAGATTACGGTTGTATTGTAGAGAGACGAAACTCTGAAAGTCAGTATACTGCCTAGTTGATGTAGGTTTCCCATGCAAGCGTCTGCATATTGTTAAATCTGTTTGTTTAGTTATTAGGATATCCAGAAACGTGATAGAGACATTTTGTTCTGCTCCTATGGTAAAACTTATGACTGGATGCACTTTGTTAAATTTCCCCAACATAGAATTACGTAAGAGTTTTAAGTAGTTAGACCGTCGGTGGCACGGCTGTAGAGGTTGCCTCAGCTATTTCACAGTTGTATGGGATGGTGAACTAAACGTTTCGAAGACTGGTCTAAATGGCAATTCACCTTTATGAATCTTAACCAAGCCATGCATTCTGAGTGTCACCGTACCCGCAGGTCCTAGTGTTTTATACAAAACAGGTGAAATACAGCCGTTGTTTTGACTTTTTGCTGACTGTATTAACTGTTTTTCAATCCTTTTTGTTTTGTCTCATTTACGTAACAATATCTGAAATTTAAGACCACTGCTTAGTAAAGTTATCATTTTACTTAAATCATCTGACTTATCTATGATAACGGCTCTTGAGGCTTCAGGTTTGGTGCTCACTAAAATCTCATCTGTTTTCAGTTTCCTTAAGGCTTCTTTATACCTTTTACTGCGATTATCCGGAGAGTATTTTTCATAGTGTTACATATTTTGAGTTAATTTATTCCTTGCTTTTAGGTCCAGTCGTGAAAAACACCGACATCACTCACGTAGATCGAGGTCTAGGTCACGTGATCGTCGCCGATCTAGATCTTTAAATGAACGGGAGAGTTCGTTTGAACGAGACTTAAAGCGTGCAAAAGAGCGACAAGAACGTGATCGACGCAGAAGTCGCAGTTAGATAATTTCTTTCTATAAAATATTTATGTAATATTTCCCACTGAGTTGTTTCTATATACGTTATTTGTATTTTCATGACTAATTCACCTCTGTGCCATCATAATTTTACTGTGTGACTAAAAATAAAACTGTATTATACATCATATACTGTTATTACTGATTACACTGGGTTGTTTGTATAAATCCGTACATAGCATCACTGAAGTCTCCTTAATTTACTTAGTACATGACGCTCTCAGCAAACGTGTATCCAAGATCTGAATTTGTCCATTTGATACGTGAAACAGGTAGTTATAAACTAAGTGTTCAAAATGAACAGCACTACATCTTTTTGATATTAATTTTAAGGACAGAACTTGTTTACTTTCGTGAAATTAAATGTGTTGTTAAACATGCAGAGTCATTTATTGGATAACTATTCATGGTCATATTAAAGTTCCACGGCTCTCAGCATGTTTTATTTATGTTCTGTGATTCCACTAGTGGTAAAAAAGGCCATGTCTATGTTGTAAGCCAGTGGGTCATTATCATAATGGCGGAAGGGAGACTACTTATTGATTGTTTGTTCATCCTGCAATACTTTATGTAGAGGTACAAAGAATTTCACTGTCACTGATATGTAGGAACTCAAACTAAAGTATATAAAACAGATTTGTATAGCTACAGTGGCTGATAGGAGTATGTTTCTGTCTGAAACATCAGGTATATAATATTTCGTCGATTGGTTTCACAGAACAGACACTTGTGATAGCCAACTTGTTATATTTTTTGGTAGTTCCATACACTAAGTCTTTTCTCGCATAATTTGTTTTTATGGCCATGTTACACCACATTTCTGGGTAATAAAGTACAATTTCAACTCAAAACTCCTGGTCACTCACTACTCATTCAGTTATCTAGTCAACCTCAATATGTTTTGGATTGTGTATTTTATTCATCCTAAGCTTCCACTTCATGTACGCGATAGTGTGGGTGTCATCCCTGGCGTAAGTCCTGCAACGGGCAGTGAGTGAGGTGGAGTTCGCTAACAGTAGTGGCTATCAGTGTCTTCCCGGACGATATATGTTATCAGAGTTGCTTACCTATTCACTACCCAACAAAACACATTATGATGACTACAGGATTTGCTCTGTATATAAAGTGAGAGATTTGACTACCAATTTTCATTACTTTAGGAATACCGCTACGCTTGGTACTCTATTGAGTAACAGCTAGTAGTCACTTATATTTCATCCAGCTAATAGAATAGAATAACTAGGTGTCTGTTTGTTGTCTTGGATTGTAGTTTGATTGCTCTTAGAAGGAATGAGTTTGGTAAAGCTTACTGTAGAATAAATAGAGTTTAAATATCTCTTTTCTGATGACTTTGTGGCTGAACTGCCAGAATTCTACACGAAGCAAACGGTGGACAGTGGTCATGTGCTACAATTTCATTCTTGTTCAAGACTAACTTCAAGCGTATCGAGACAAATTGCCTCACACAACAGTTCCAAAGGTTGATCTAATAATAGACAACGACAGATCATATTGTTGCCATTCACCATTAGAATGAGTAACCGCCCGTTCTTAGGTAAATCTTATTACTTCAGTGAAATACTGGTCGGAGCACGTCTGTGTTTATTTCTGAAAGGCTGCACAGGTAAGTAGCTGTAGATCCTTCCTATCTGTTCTTGCTTAGGCAAAGATACCAAGTCTTTAATTAGTGACCTGACAACTAGATCCTTATTCGGACATGGCTGCGACCTCTATTCTGATGAAGCCTGCGGAAGTGCTCAGTTTATTCCGACAGTCCTAAGTCCCCATTTACGGAGGAGGTTAACTGTAACCTATAACCCTCGCAATGCTATTTGGTGATCCTGTGGTCATAGCTTCTCGGTAAAACCATTCATTAACTCCACATGACTAGTCTAGGTGTTTCTTCATATTAATTAAGGGAAATGTTGCTGATGAATACGTGAGTCTGCCTAATGGGATGGGAATTCCAAAACTATAAGTCGTATGGGCAGAAGGATACAAAGACCAACCAATAATTTATGTACTTTCCTCTCTCATTGCAAGCAGCCTTGCATTTAGTCTTAGATGTTTGGTCTCGTCAAATATTTCAACGACGTATTTATTACCGTGTCATCATTGATCCTGAGTGAAAAATTGGTGCGCATAATTGTTTGCCTAAAGTCCTACAGTCACTGCTAATTACGGCCAATTGGTTTATTCATTTACATTCATAGAGTTTAACCGTACATAATTATAGTTCAATAATTTACTAAGTGGTTGAAAACCTCTGTAAAGGTGTCATATGTAAATCACTGTTCGTGTATCTAATCCCTAGGACGTCCTGTGATTGTTAATTAACAAGTTTCTGCCGTATTGTATTTATTTCCCGGTGGCTAGTAACAATATTTGAACTTGCACTGAGATGAGTAAGTTCTTAGCTCCACTTACCAGTCGACACTATGCGACAGTTGTTCAGCATAAACCGATGCAGATAAAGCTACATTATGTTAAACATTCAATTTACCTGTCTATATTATCTATTAGTTGATGATGAAGTGATATTTTGATTCATAAGCAATGAAAGTGTAATTGTAATGTCAATAGTCGAAGGTGTTTAATGATTTAGGATACTGGAAGCATACAATGACCAAATTTATTAAAAAAGTAGGACAAAGTGTCTGAGCTTCATGTTTCTTCTATCTAACTATTTTAATCCTTTTATTAATCCTGAATTACAACTGCGTGTCGTGTCATCATATATTTCAAGCAAATAAATGTCGTAGATGTATTATTTATTACTTACCAGTAGTGTAAACCTCTGTGGTAAATAGTTACTTTGCTTGTTGTCGTATGATATTCTGATCTTCCTCACTCTTGACAAAAAGAATTAACTATAATAACCAGTAGGAATACTTGTGTTTGTTCGTTTGACGAGCCCTTAAACATGGTTTCATCAGGTAAGTTTAATTTATGAAGCGAATGAACATCTTTTTGTGTGTATATATAATTTATTTTGTTTGTTTGAGGAGAACGATAAATGGGGTTAACTGTTTTTTTTTACTTTTATAGTATTCCCTTAACTGCATATTGTTATGCTGTAATCAATATGCATCGGTTATTTGAAAGCCAATCAAAGATACACTTTTATTACGATGGATAAGACGGTGAGCATGAATCTCATTTGTGCAGATATTTATAAACACTTAGGTAGTCATAAAGGAGATACTATCTTATTTCACAGTTTTCATCTATGAAGCAAACTTATTAGTTGCTGAAATCTCCGCTTATCAATTTCAGACAGTAAGATTATTGTATAGATTAAACGGTCACAATACACGATTATTATACATTTTGTACAACTGAACGATAATATTTAAAAGGAAGTCGTTATTTCCATAATTCGTGTTTACCAGCTTTTGGGGTAACAAGCAACCCCTGAGTTCATTGAAAGACTATGCAGATTGATTGTTGTAGACAAGACAACGAATTCTAGGCATGCCTTTTTATTGTTTATGTACATAGACCTTGTGAAGTTACACCAACTGAGATCGTTAGGACATATATTACGCATTTATGCCTAGTCATCGCCTTCCTCGACGGGTAATATTAGCTGAAATAGGATCAGATTGGCAAAAGAGCCAGTGGTGGTTAAAAGAAAACATGAAATCAGTCAATGAAATTCACAAAAGTTAGTTTAAGCCACGTTGTGAGGTGCAGACTACCAGCTTGGTTGGGGTCCTTTGGATGGTTAACACCAATTGCTGGAGACAATTAGTGATATGGCTCAAATTCGTTATCAATGGCTGGCGCAGATGCATTCACTCTTCCATATTACTACTCCTTTTGCCTCACATTTCTGTTTATTATCTCTCTTTCGAATCTCTCTTCTCCTGCTGTGGTGAGAGCAGGCCCCTAGCCCGTTGGTAGACATTAATTTACGTCAGTGTCTAGGTCACTAATATTGGCCGTGAGAAAATATGAACAAGGCTGATTCAACAGCCAATCACAGCAGACTTAACGTGGGCAAATAAGATTCGCAGATATATGGCGTAACTTTCCGAGAAACCCGAAACAAACAATTAGAAGACAGTGTTTGTCTGCTTGAATAAGCTATAATAATGTACATGAAATATATATAAATACGTGCTGATTTCCGTAATAAAACGATCTGTTGTCGGCCCTTGTCTTCTGTTGTTACACTGCTACATGGAGTGGATTGGGCCAACCCGAAGTGCTGCACAACTGCGCAAAGTTCTACGTTGAATCCAGTTAGTCAGTCAGCTTGTTTGCATCTAACTCATATTCACAGCATATAGCACCAGTCGATTCTAAGTACTCAACTCAAATGTTCTTTCCCCTAGAATCAATCTTCGTATTTCAAAAGATTGTCGGAATGCTAATTTTGAGTGACAAGGTTACTTTCAATTTAAAACTAATCGGCCAATAAAAAAATTATTTCACTCTTAGATGTATGACATCCCAAGTTGTGCAAATAAAATTAAAAGCTCAGTGAGCAATAGAAGTATCACTTTTTAATGTTCTGGTGAGATTTTCGAAAGAGTTTTGTTCGCTACATTTATAAAAAATACGTATTGAAGGTTACTTCAGTATTGTTCTTCTTAAAGAGGCTCAGTAATGAAGTAAAATGTGTTCCAATAAAATCGTTTACAGTATACAGCACCACTCCTTTAATCCACTCAAAACTGGATAAATACCCTGCTGATGTCACCTCCAACTGCGTTTATGAATTCACGTGCACTTGCGGGAGCAAGTACATTGGAAGGACAGAAAGAAAGGCTTCTATCCGGTTTTCTGAACATATTCCCCAAAACCTGCGCCTGAAGGGAAGGGACAAGATATTCCCAGAGTGCAATCACCAGACATATTGTTGATACCGAACATCTCGTAGAGATTTCTAAGTCCTTCAAAATATTAAATAAACAAAGGACAGTAAATTTACTACGATTTGCAGAAGCAATCGCAATCAAACGACTTAAACTAGACTTACGCATACAGAAAGAGAGTGTGATTAACCTCTCACTCCCTTGCTAACAGAATTTTGATTAGTCATCTAATTCAGTGATCTCAACTCACTGAACAAATTTTAATCTCATAAACTGTAACCGCTTTTGTTTATTGAGCTGCTATGTGAACCTACGAGCTAACACTGTTCTGTTAATCAATTTTTCTGTCTTACCCCTCCCCCCTCTTTTCAACTTTAAAAGCGTATAAATTGATGGTGAAAACTTAAAGTTGTAATGCTTTCATTTAGATGCGTCAATTTTATAGTATCTCTTCTCTACCACCACTCAAACATTAAAGTATGTTATTATCATCTATAAAACCATTGTAATTTCAGGTAGTCTGCAGCTGATGAGAACCTGTGAAATAGAATGATATCATTTTATACTGCAAATTTCGTCTTCTTTTCTTTATCGAAATTTATCAAGAGAACCAAATGTAAAAGTTATTTACCTTTTAGATTATTTAGAGAATGATAGTTCAATCCCACGTTAGCCGTCATCACCGTTGTTATTTAGTGGATAATTCTAATCATCAAAGCCATATTGGAAAGTGAATTTGATGTGCGTCAGTGGCACATGGTCTGGGGTTCGATCCCCTGCCGACGCACTCCTGATATCTATGGTCAGCCTGCAAAATTTGGGTTACCGATATCACATGCTGAAAATTCCATACCGAAAACTACGGTGTTAAATTCAGCTATAATCAAAAGTAAAAAGTAAATAATAATATTCACTTAGTATTTTAAAAAGGTTTTAAAGTAGCACACATTTTGGATATTCCATCAGTGTTAATTATAGTAATCTCTGCTTCATAATTTTTTGAAGCCTTTTAAACTCTAATCTAGGGGCATCGTATGTTCTGTTTCTTCATGTGAAAATGAGTAATGACTCTTCTTCCCTTCCTTTCTATTCTTTTAACGTAGGTTTGGCTTATTAATCAGATATTTCCTGTCGTCTTTATTGATCTAGCCGTTATCATTTGTGTACAGTTGAAGTAAAACTAAGAGCAAGATAATTTTGTCCACTCGGCCTTTGGTTTTCGTCTTTACAAATTGAATCGATTTCTCTTGCTCTATCTACATAGTGAATTATTGATTGCTCACTTAAATTAATATGGTTTGATGCACCAGAATTACTAAATAAACTTGTGTTTGATTCGTTTTGATCCTTTGTTCTTTGAGTAGCTAAAGATAGAATGTGCTTATCGATCTGATGATTACTTCGAGGACTTCAATGTTTCTTCTGGTATGGTTGGTTGTTTATTTTTTCTTAGCTAATTCTTGTAGTTTTGAAAATCCTTTATACCCTCTAACGTACCTTCCGTATATTAGAAGTTGAAGGTGAAAATCACCTTGGTAATTTTTTATCATTAGTTCATCAATCGTGTTAAAATGTCTCTCTCTTGACTGTTTTTTCCCACTGAGGTTCTATGCAAAGTCTTTGGATAGAGGATGTGAAGAATTGTACGGCAATATGCAATCTAATTATATATATATTGATGTTCTTCATGTCTTTTGTGAAGTTCCTTACTCCATACACACATACACGTGCTTAAGTATGCCATCAGATTTAGGAAAGAAGCATACATCGATAAACTAACGTGCATGTTCAATGATTACACATTATTTTGTTGTTGATTTCATTTTGAAGCAGTGTTGAATTGATACGCTCTATTTCTTTGGTGGTCTTAGGCGTGGTCTTTTAAGGCAATTTATAGAAATGTGACTAGTCATCATTCATTAGTAAGATAATTAACATTACCGTGCATTTTTCAATTGAATGAAAGAAAGGGATATAATAATAATAATAATACTAATACAGACTAAAGATTTATTCACGTGTGCAAATAATAATGGTCACGCACAAACAATTAGATTCGTGTCAGTTGAATAAACACAAGTAAGAGAGAAAGTAAATAGTCAAGCAGCCTGATTACTACAACTGAGCAACTATTAACTAACTGTTTCTTGTACAAAATTTCAGTCATATCTAGGTGTAGACATAATGTTTTCAGTTTTATTTCTTCATAAGCCATCTTAATTCATTGCTTATAATTGATGATTTTAGTGGAAACCGCCCAGCTTTCTTATACTAAAAACGCTAAAAAAAATTCGCAGCAAGTAAAATGCAGTATTCTATAACTGACCTGTTCTATGGGTCATTAATTTATCTTTCAAGGTTATGATTGTAACTCTGATCACCGGCCTTCTTTATGACCAAGATCAATAAACAGTATAAAGATTAATGGATTAAATCGAATAATAATAATAATAGTCTAAAATCGATTAGCTATGCCAGTGTCTCTCATTGTCTTGAACATCTGACTTTTAATCAATAGATTCCTGCCTGGAAGCTCTCTTCCAAGCTACTCTTATGTTGGTCAACGTTGCCCGAAGAAGAAAGCGATGACTGGACACGTGTAGCTAGTTTCCTAGCCATTTCAAACTGATCGATTGATTTCCCATCCTTACATCGTACTCCACGCCTAACCGCAATATTGTACACTTAACTTGAGGTAAAACGCAAACTTCTGTGGTCAAAGACAGCTTATATCTTCATGTCTTCCACTTTCAATGGTCATGTCATGCAGCCACAAGGAAGGAAAAGAGAACTTCTGTGCGGTACTCATGTACTTTGATCGATAGCCGGATATCATGTCTAAGCTGGAGATAAAGTATGTTGGCAAATGCCACACGGACCTTTTCTATCCGTGCTGAGATTTCGTCAGTGACCAACCTCCTGGGGCTAATGCAACTTCCAAAATAAGTGGAGCGGTCAGCAGGCTTAACCATTTCACTTTCTGTTCTTGAACTAGGAGTTGGTGCACACTACTCCAGCAGAATTATCTTACATTTCTGAAGGGGCGAGTCACGTACCGAACATTCTTAGATTTCTGCTCATAGTGTTCAGAAGACAACATTTTGGCAGCGTCTTTACGTAGAGGAAATTGTCATCCGCATACTCTAAGTCAATCCAAAATATAACCTGGTGACAACCCAATCCTTAAATCTTAAAAGTCGATCAAGTTCATATCCATTCGTATATCTCTGGTGTTTTTTCCTCCCGACTACTACTTAGTGTGCTCACGTTTGTTGAAGTAATAACTGTGCTTACTATATTAGTTAATCTAATTCCTTTATATTCATCACAGGATGACCTGTCTCCCTTCTTATAAACTGGAAAAATAAATGATTTACACCAGTTCAATTGGAAGAAAGTAAGAACATGAATGTGATGTAGATGAAGGCGGGTGATGATCAAGAAAGCCTTATGGTCTTTTGGAAGTATGTGGGCATGTTTCAGTATTTTCATTTCGTAATGTTTGAGTCACCTGAAAATAAAATATTCGTTTACTTTTAAAAAAACTTGGGAATCTTTACTGTATATTTAAAAAAAGAAGGTTAGGAAAACTTAGTCAACGCATTAGTTGTTTTGAATAATTTCCAAGTAGGAAAGTTAACAAAGTTTTAGAAAATTTGGAAAATAAATTGGGTGTTTGATCCAGTAGTATGTGGATTGCCCTACGATGAATTCATTGATTTAATAGCCAAATTTTTATCAGGTCTTGGTCTGTCTGGAACGCTACCGTGATTTGAGACTGACGATTGCATCAAAGACTGATTTCTCGATAATTAAGGCTTGTAGTAAGCATGTCGACAATCAATTACCAAGCACGAACTTTCCAGTATTATTGCCATAATAACAATGAAGGTTCTGTTGAATTCAAAAGGGAACTTTTGTGAATAAATCACTTCATTTTCTTCACATACAAACAACTTAAGGTAGGTTAGTTCTATCTGACAACTGTACATGGAACGGATATATTGCGGTAACAACAAACTAATTTTCTATTCAGAATTTAACAACTAGCTGATTATGTTGGTTTTAAAATCATCTCATTTTGTAAAACATTTTCGTGTTCTACTGCACGCAATAAGACTAGTTTGTCTATAGGGGTAATAATTTATTTTCATCAAATGATGATAATCTCCAGGGGTATTGAAACATTTTTACTTTTACCGCTTAGTTATTTCGGTTTCGAAAGGATTGTAAGTTTCGCCGATATGGTAACAAAAGTTTGCTCCAGAGTATCTACGTCAGTGATCAATTTATTATTACTCAAGTATTTGACACCAGGTTTTCATTTACCAAACTTTGAGTGACACAGAATGTTTGAAGGTGTATGATACTATTTGGTCGCCCAGGTCGAAATATGGGGGTGAATTTCGAATCTTAAATTGGTTGAATGAACGCCGGCACCTCGTTGTAAAGATCCACAACTTCTAGTCATTGACTTCTGTAGGAGTTTTTTATCCGTAATCACGACCCATAATCACTATAGTATTCGTCTCTTAAGTTCTGAGTGGAACGAAGAGCTTCAGCAACAGATGACAATTGCATCCTCTTGTCTACCGTATTTTTAAGCTGGTCCCACTGTTACCCACAAACTTTCATTTCCTCGCCATATGATCGCCATGTCACCCTCAGATGCTCAACTTGTCGTTTTCCATTCGAGAACCACTCGTGAGCCTCATGTGTGATATCGATTGAATGTCTTCTCAGCGTATGTACAATCCATCTCCACTTGTTTTCGCATATTTGTTGGATAAAAGGTTTTGGCTGGTTTGGTACCAGAGTTCTTTGTTCGCTATCCTTTCAGGTTGGCCATCTGATCTTCAGTGACTAAAACGATGCTGTCCAAGTGAATAAAATATATGACTTCTTTCCGATTTCTCCTTCCGATGGTAATTGGTACTCCTTGTTGTTGGTTAGGTATCCTCATCACCTTTGTCTTTTCTACGTTCACTCAAAGTCCTGTCTTCGCTTCCTCTTCTGACTTCTTGGTTTTTGCTTGTAAATCTTCGAGCTTGTGTGCTGCTGGACATAAATCATCCAGGAAATTCAGATATTCTACGGCACTTTTACCAGTTCAACATATGCCCGTCTTCTTACTATCACCACAGTTAGGAAGATGACCAGTAATAATAGGTAGAATAGTCTTACCCCTATCTCCGCTTTCCTTTGTGGATTAATCGGCATACAGCATTATAATTATCATACAATAAGGTTTGTAAATGCTTGCTATAGTGTTGAAATAGTTCCTATATTACTTCACCGCCTATACTGTCGAAAGTTATGTAGAACGTTAACTACCAATCTGTACTCCGTTTGGTAATGATGCGTAGTGTTGTCTTCTTTATCATTGTATGACTTGCTTTCCTTCAGTCTTGTCTGTTGTGGTGGTAGTCTTCTATCTAGTGCGTCTTTTAGCCTTTTAAGGATCATGTGGATTGGTGTTTTGGTCTGGAGGCTGATTTCGCACCAGTTCAGTCATCCTTCTTTGGAAGTTTGATAAGGTAGCTTTTCCTTCCTCCTATACCTTATGCAGAAGTGGCGTGAGTATTTCTCTTGAGGTCTCCAGATCAATTTACAGTGCTTATGGAGGATTCTATCTGTTCCATCTGCCTTCCAAACTTGTTTTTAGCAACTTAGTGGCCTTCGAAACCTGATTATTTCGAAGGGTTGACGCTCACTGGTAGTACTTTGCCTGCTAGTGATATTTTTAGACCAGTTGCAGATGGTGGTTGATTCAAAATACCTTCGGGGTGATTAGACCAGTGTTTCTTCTGTCGCACCTTTTAGTATAAGTGTTCCCTTCACTATCTTTCATAAGCTTCATCTACGTTGATTTCTTCCCGGATGACAACCTAGTTATTTAATATAGTGTTGGGAGGCCCCTGTAACCTGTAGCCTGTTCTGCTTCAATTCTCAGTATGTTGTAAAAGGCTCTTTGGTCTTTCCTTAAACCACATCTCACTGTCATCTTTTCTGTGATCAGAATTTGCACTGGTGATATTACTGTTTTTCATGAGGTGGTGTTACCAGCCGCATGCCATTCCTACTCTCTTTTCCAGAGTTAGGGCTGCCCAGTAAGTTAGGTGAGACTGTGATTCATAGTGATATATATATATATGAAATGGTCAGAAAGAATTAACAACCAACCAACATATATGCCGAAGGAAATGGAGATGGATCGGCCACACGCTGAGGAGACCGTCGGGCGACATCGCATGCCATGCATAGCTCGAGTGGAACCGGAATGGTAAACGGCGAGGTGTGCGCCCAAGAGTGACACAGAGGAGATCGTGTGAGGAGAAGACTGGTCAATCGTGAAGCCAGCTAAAGAGGACTGCTCAAAAATAGAACAAAGTGGAGATGTGCTGTCGAATCCCTATGTCCCCTTGGGTTTCTAGTGGAACATAGGGTTTCAACAGCGAACCTCCACTTTTTGTATTCTCTGCAGTCCTCTTAATCTGGTCTCACAACATATAGGATGACTGTGTATGCCGTCCTGGTCTTGCGAGAGGCTGACGTGAGTGTCTTGCGTTCTCCTGAAAAACTGTATGTAATTATCTAGTCACGGGGTGTATCAGTGATATGACTGTTTAGGAAAAAATTAAGGATTGTAAACCAGCGTGTCAGGTTAATTTTGCCTACTTTTAATTGACGTTTCTACTCTATTTTCACATAAAATGTCAAGTTACATATGACTGACAAATTACTGACCTTTACATGTAACTTTTATGCAACGACGAGTAATTTATTAGGTTGCAGATTAATGCCTATATAAATCCATCGAATTATTCAAAAAGGAAAATGGAAATACTAAGCCACAATTGCCTTTCCCTTCCTTTTTACGCATAAATTGTGGTTTATTCTGAAGACAGTTTTGTGACTTATCACAACATAAAACATTCGGTATATATATTATAAATTTACAATCAAACCAGAAAATTTATTTTTCAGTAAAATTTATTTTTGACTAATCATAACAAATGATTATGTAACAAGTATTAGTTATGTGGAATTAGAATTTCGATCAATAATTTGATATAAAAATGAAGTGAAAGTTCGGCTGTTCTAATCCATTACGTTTTAGATTACCTGGAGATCACCTTCAGATATCTTCAACGTATCTTAATTACATTGAAAACTTGGTCCTCTGAATTCAATCACCACTCACGTGATCCTAATTATTTTTCACTGGCAAATAAGTTTGTCTGCTGCAGCGGAACACGTTAGCAGATAATGTTTTTGAGAAGAACTACATATAATGTATCTTCTGCAGCTCTACAAAATGACAATTACAGTCTGAATATCATGGTGTTAACATCTCTTATTATAATAGTGACTGGTGAGGGGTTTAGTTTCCAAGATGTCCTTTAAACCACAGAAGTAAAACGCCTCCAGAAGCAGGAAAAGAAGCTCCGTGGCTATAAAAGACTTCTTCGAACTATTAGAAAACAGTAGACTTTAGTCATTTACAGTCAGTATTCAATGTCTATTTGTCAGATATATCATACTGTCAACAACTGGTCTTTTTGACTTCGGTTTTTTTCCTTCACGTTCCCCAGTGGAACATAGGGCTTCAAGCTGGTGGCTTGAAGTTTCTGTAGCAGTGTTTATTTTATAGGATGGGGTCGCTAGCCTCATGTCCAACCTTTCCTGTTTACCAGCATTATTTCTGGCTTAGCAAGATAAAGGAGTGCGTCGGTGGCCGGGGATCGAACCACAGACCATGTGCATGGTCGGCGAGCGTCCTAACCGCTATGCCACCGACGCACTTTGACTCTGGTGCTTCACTGCAAGTAATACCGACTTGTACAAAGCACATAGTTTTCTTCGAAACTTGATGATAAATGATAGTAATAGGAAAACTTGGATCAAGTGATCAATACCAGTTGTATTCATATCCCTTGGATGAGATTATTTTTATGAGAAACGTGATAATTAGTCAAAATATAAGGTACCTATAAGAAGTGAAGCACTAAAAAGCACATCTGAGTTTGATGTGGAACTATGCACTTTAAATAGCAAGCATGACTGATATCCAATTCGCATGTTAGTGTACTTTTTAAATAAGACTGAGAGTTGCTGTACAATATGTAGAAAGTTGTAAAACAAACGGAGACAAATTACCATTTTTATTATTATTATTTAAAGTAGACTTTGGAGGACAAGTTAAAATAATTTTTCAATTGCCATATTATTATGTTTTTCATGAAAAAGAAATTTTGAGAATATTTCGTAGAAAAATACGTAAACAAAACTAGATGGAAAGAAAACAGAATGAAAGCATTCAAAGTGATTACATTTCCTGTAGGGTGACAGCATTTCTTTTCATTCATTCTTTCATTTTATTTGTCAATTCATTTTATCAATCCTCATTTTTAGTTGTATTAAGAGTGAAAGGAACAGAAGGATCAGGAAATGTTTGATTTAGATTAAAACAATAGCAGTGTGTATACAATAGTGGTGCTTGGTACACCTGATTTCTGCCTCTGTATTTCTATATATACGACGTAGGCGTGGATTGACATTTGACTGAGTAATATTTCCTTGCTAGCTAATTCATTTTCTCTAGTGAACATATAATTCTCAGAATATTTTAACATAATCACCACATTTGAGTAAATGAATGGACGTGTAATCAAAATAATAATCATATCTAAGCATTGGAAGTGGTGGTGTTGGCGTAAACAATCGTGTTCTCTTTCTGTCTTTAACCAGATTAATAAAAGAAATCAAAATAATCAAAATGAAACATAATTCATAGAGAGATCACTTCTAATTATTGTCTATAAGTGTGTACTTATTAGCGTAAACATAATAGATAAAGTCTATTTTGGTTGGATGAAAATAACCTACAAATGCGGTATTAACGATTTTTCTTAAATAGCGAAATTAAATTCTTGGTTGTTATCTGTATTGGGGTTCTGCAACAATAAAAATAACAACAGTGTCCTTTAAATAATATTAGTGAATAATGTATCTGATGTTGAATTAGTTTTTGCATATTCAATCGTACTTTACATTTTTAAGCTTGATTTAATCGCATTCCAGCCAGGCAAACGCAAAATCGATGTGACTTTCACAGTTAATGTTGTAACTGTGCAGTTATTATATAACTTCCAGCATTATCAGGTGATTCGTATTAAAAATCCAGGGACTGAAGTTGGTCGACTGATGTGACGTAACAAATTTGCAGTTAAAGTAAAGCCCCTAATAGCTGATGAAACCCAGTTTTTCTCTGCACCGCCTAATAGTGGAGAGATGCATTAACAGGAAGATAAAAAAGAATCAAAGGTTCATTGAAAAAGATATCTCCCTCTGACGGGTTGATTGAACCCCATGACACAAAATGCTCACCAATTCAGTGTAAATTAGATAAGTATCCCACTTGCATCAGTTCTGTATATCAGTTCATATGCATTCGAGGAAACAGGTACATAGGAAGAACTGTGAAGAGAGCTTCTACTAGGTTTTCTCAGTCTCCGCAAGGAAAGTAAGAAGCTGTTCCAAGTACTGTCTTTGAGCACTTAGTTGACATGGTCGGTAGAGTCTAAATTAGTCAAACCTTCAAAGCAATCGTCTAAACAGAGAAAACTGTGGGAATTACGCTTTGTAGAACCCACTGCTATCAAACTACCTCTACCTGACCTCTATATTTTCAGAAAAACAGTATAATTTATCCCGTGTTACCCTAGATATTTCCGTTTTGTTTCTATTGCGTCAAAGGTTTTGATTTTTACTCGCTGAACGTGTGCGTCGGTGGCACAGTGGTTAGGACTCTCGTCGACCATGCACACGGTCCGAGGTTCGATCCCCTGCCTACACACACCTGATATCTATGGTCGGCCTGGAAAATTTGTGCTACCGATACCACATGCTGAAAATTCCATACTTATTACCAAAAATACTGTGTGGAATCAAGCTGTAATAAAAAAAACTTAATTCAGTATTGATCTTCCTATTTACTCAATTGTCTGTTTACCTAACTGTTATGCTGTTACTACCTCTTGAACTTTCCATTATAATATGTATAAATAAACTTTGGTCGTTAGATTACTGACTATCTTGTTTTCTAATTATCACAGTAGGAATGTTTAAATTGTGTTGTTTTCATATCTCTTGTTCTACTACTGTGTCCTCTGAGATAAAGTAATTCTTAATATTATTTATTTATATCTACAGTAATTTGTTCAACTGACTGACATAAAAAAAAGCTTTACTGTTACTGCTCTAAACTGTTGTCACGAGTAGGACACATCGTTATATGCTTTCGGTGAAGTAAAACGAATTGCGACGCCAGTTTGTTAGCCATTCAGACACTTGGGCGAAAATTCAGTCACCAGTGAATTCTAATATTGTCAATTCGTGACATATCGTTAGCTGATGCTGTCGAAGAGTCCCAAACTGGGACGAAATAACTGTCTAGTGGTCTATGGTTTTTAACGATCCTCTAACTGATGCTGTTTCGTGACGAAATCTACATTGAAATTATTCCAAATCCCTAAAAAACCCAAAATCTAACGATAACGTATCAGAAAATAAAAGATAATTCAGCAAATAAAAAATTTTCTTTATTGACGAAATTATCTTCAGAGGTTGTACAGTGGTATTTATGTTTACCAAAAATGTATAGTACTACATTACTGAGTTACAGGAGTGATGTAATCGATATAATTACTTAGACGTGGCCTAGAAAGTAAAAATAAAAGTTTTAAGTTACGTAATACTCAGCCGCACAAAGGAAGAAGACGTTAGAAAATCGTTATTGATTGAGGAAAAAAGGGTAGTTGCGTGTTCATATAACAATTGTGAAGAGGGTGAGAAAATGCCCAAAAGGAACATGCTAAAGTTATAATGGTGAATTATTTATTAATAGAGAATATTTGTAGCTCAGTTAGATGATTTTGAATTATTTGTGTACTCTAAGCTGGTTTATTTAATTTCGAAGTTTTCATCGTCCTTCTGGACAACATCTTCAGCGCAGGCTTTATTATAAAATGAACTCATTTGAATTCTACATGAACGATTTAAATTGTGTCTCCTGGCAACCATCTTCGTGACCGGTAGCTGATTTGCATCTCAACTGATCATTTTTATTGACTTGGAATTTGAACTTTCATGTCACTTGATTTATTTTTTATTAGCTGGTAAGTTTGGTCTATATTAATGTGTGTGTTAATTGCTGATTTGCTTGAGTACCAAGCTTCTAGGAATTCTCTGGCACTTCTGGCGATTCCTCTACTTAAAATTTCTACATTATCCCAATAAAATTGATGTCCATAATTATCTGTATGCATTGTTATGAAAGAATATATACCATGCCTTTTTAGAGCTGATTTATGTTCATGGATTTTGATTCGAAGGGGACGCGCGCTTTAACCTATGTAGTGTTTGTTACAGTTCATACATGCAATTTATTTTGTAAATCGTATTAATTTTATCCTCTTTTCCTGTTAGATCTTTCAGTTTGCACAATATCAAATGAAGTGATTGGACTGGCTTGTGTGCTATATCTATTTCAAACGGCTTTAATATTCCAGTTGTTATTTCGGAGATATCTTTTATATGGTAGAATGAATTTTCTTGTAGTCTTTGATGATGGTTCCTTGTTGGTGTTATGACTCGAATTTAAACCCTTTTAATGAAATTTTCAGGATATTCAATCAAATTATTTAGTTGCGAAATATATTTATATATTACCAGCGAAGTTCATTAAAATATTTTCCTGAGATGTATTCTAATTAACCTCTAGAGTGAATATTAACTGTTTCAAAAACAGCACTGTAGGACAATTCATAACATATGGAGGTAGTAGACCATTTCACATTCATTATTTACAGTTGTACAACATTAGGATCATTTTTTATTTTGAGGCTAACAGTGTTTTTATTTCCATCATCATGGAGATTATTTCAAAACGATTTAAATATGAATAATTACAAAACAGTATCATCTGATGCTTCCTACTATGACATATTCCTGTTTCATTCATAGGCAAATCACTGCTAGTTAAACAAAAGATTTCTAATTAGAATTCTAGGGAATGTAAAAATTTCATAATCCAGACTTATAGTAATTTGGCTTGTGATGAATTTTTAAATCGATGTTTTATAGCCAGCTGAATAAAAGTTATTAGGATAGCTCAGAGATTATGTATACTAGGTAAATACGTGTGTCTTCTTAGTAAATTTTTGACATTAAGCTTCTGAAGTCCCGTGGTACCTTGAGTTATAGCGGTTGGGTATATTGAAGGCTCTGTCCTTAAATCTTAGTATGAAGAAAAATCAGTTAAAGAAATAATTTAATAGAAACCTAATGTATTCTGAAGTTGTCATTAAGTGTGTTTAACTGTATGTGGCTTTCACACTGAATTATATCAACAAATAAAGTCTGCTAACTAAATCACTATCTAGGACTGTAGTACATATAGTTATGGATAATCCGGAACGTACTGCGCTTGTAATATTTGATCTTATTCCTTAAGTATGGTGAAGGTATAGAAACAACACATTCATTGTATAAAAACAATATATATATATATATATATATATATATATATATATATATATGTATATACCCGGCTTTTTGACACATTAACTCCGAATCCTCTGGAATTTTATCCGCTTTTCTCCTAGAAATTAAATATGGTGAGTTAGTTATGTTAGACTGCAAAATAAGACAAACGAACAATGAATATTCATATACAAGCATCTATAATAATATTCAAGTATTGATTTGTATGGATTTAATTCATTGGTTACAGGATTTCATCATGAGCTGACATCGGTTAGAGAACCATTGGAAAACCTGGGAGTACTGGACGGCTGTTTCGTCCTAGTTTGGGACTCTTCGGAGTGACTAGTAGGGTACAGCAGGTCAAGCGTGAAGAGTTCAGATGGTATCGCCGAAAACATTGACCAGTGGTCGCGCTATGTCATGAATTAGTAGAAGTTGGAATTCATTGGCCATTGGATCAGATCCCGGTGGCTCAATGGTCTACGAGCTCGCCTTGTAACCAGAAGGTCATGAGTTCGAACCCTGGTGGTGGATGTGTACTGATGAAGAGCTCCAAAGTGGAACAAAACAGCTGTTCAGTACTCCCAGGTTTTCCAATGGTTCTCTAACCGATGTCAGCTCATGATGAAATCCTATAACCATCTGTAATACGTTACTGCATCCAACCAAGCGACTGTTCTGTCATCGTTAATATCATATTGTGCTAGAAAATTTATCCAGTTAGAATATCGTGTATCTATGCGATATATTAGACAAACCATAGTGCCTAGATTCTATTGTTAAATGTTAAATTAGTTCCCATTAAAAATTGGTAGGTGAACACAGAGAAGACGGAGGTGATGAAGGTAACTAATCAACAGCAACAACAACCAGCACCAATCACCATTAATAGGAGAGATCTGACAGAGATTACCTCCTTCACTTATCTGGCTAGGAAGGATAGTTTCACCTATAGGCCAGCGGAACGGACGAAGACGTCAAAGTCAGAATCGGAAAGGAAAAATAAACCTTCATCAAACTGAAACCAGTTTGGAAATCTTCTGCACTGATTTAGCATAAAGAACAAGATTCGCATTTCCAACACCAGTGTGAAGTGGCGTATAGCATCAGAAACTTGACGTGTCACGAAAATCATTTCTAATAGGTTGCAGACTTCCATCAACAGCTGCCCACTTCGCTGGCTGGCTCCATAATGAAGATCAAATGACCAGCTAGCCAGAAAGAATAAACAACAAGAAACTCTGGCTGGGAACCAACTAACAGGCGAGAGCCGATCGCTCAACAAGTGGAGATGGATCGGGCCTACATTCAGAAGGCCACCGAATGACATCGCTCGCCAGGCCATAGCCCGAGTTGTATCCCAATGGGAAGCGACGAGTGGGTCGTACTAGGGTGACATGAAGGAGATCGTGTGAGGAAGAGATGAGAGAGTCTGGTCAATCGTGGACCTAGCTGAAGAGGACGGCAGAAAACAGAACAGTGCGGAGATGTGTTGTCGAAGCCCTACGTTCCACTTGTAACACAAGGGAATAATAATAAGTAGGCAATGCAAATTAGTATAAGCTAGTGTGAAATATAGCATTTTGAAACTAAGAAAGGTTAAATAGAAATTCTGTCCAGATTTGCTGACTGAGAAATTGAGTCCACAACCATCAAATCTACTTGCAATCTCAGCTACTAAGTAGCCCAATTTTTTTGAGTTGTATTTACTTGCAATATTGAGAGATATTCATGCACCGTTGTTTGTGAGTCAACATCTGTAAAACCGGAATATCTGGTTTCATTAACCATTATTTCTCTTAACAACTATTTGAAGACAACCACAAATGAGTAGTGAAATGACCTCATGGGTTTTCTTTTTTGAAGCAGAGGGTGATTTTAAATTAGTGTTTATCACGAACTGACATATTTTAGGGTGTTGAATAGAGACCTTCTTTTCAATATGATATTGAATTAATTTTTTTTGTTACTTTGAGTACACTGCGTCACTGAAACAAGCATTTTACAAAGCTCTTGAACGATAAAAATGTTACTTTATCAAACTATCGCTTTTCGTAAATTTTATACTTCGTTTGAGCACGTAGTGAATTCACCTCTAAGAATAGGATGTATCAAATAAACAGTAGGAAGTCTAAGTTTTCGTTTGTGCTGTAAAATGTATTATCAAGGCAAAGCGGATTTTAGTAGATATTAACTAAAGCCTTTTGACTTAGTTCTTGCATAACTTTATTCAATATAATTAGACCACTGGGACTCATATAATTAAATGCATCATTAAAAACACAAATGTTATCTAACATTTATTGTTTCTTTGATGTATTGAATTTGTCTTGTTTAGTTTTTCATCATATACTAAAATTTTCAATTACACATGAAGCTTAATATCGAAAAAGATCTATTTAGAAATAGTTGAGGTAGACCGTAGTTGCTTTGATGACTTGCATACGAAAATTCTTCTTCAGCTTTAGAATAAGTGCAAAACATTCTTGAATTATCAAGTCATAAAGCTAGTGTCAACTAGACCTCTGGAAATGGTGACTGACTTTGCAAAGTTAAAGGTAAACTTAACAAGACAACCTCTATGTTCTAGTAGTTTTACGTTTGTCCAAATCGGAATTTTCACCAAAGGAGAGTAAAATGTAGGTGGCACAGTGGTTAGGACTCTCGTCGACTACGCACATGGTCCGAGGTTCGATTCCCTACCGACGCACACCTGATATCTATGGTCGGCCTGCAAAATTTTGGCTACCGATATCCATGCTGAAAATTCCATACTTGTACGAAAAATATGGTGTGGAATCAAGCTGTAAATCAAAAATAAAAAAATTAATTGCTTTATGAGTAACTGGAGTGGCTGTATTATCCAACAGGCTAGACAAATAAGCGGTTTTTGGAGTGGTATAGAATGCACACAGCTCAGGATGTGTTTGCTCGCAATGTTTTGTGAGTTGGTGTGTTTTGTAGCAAAGCTTTCTTTGATGTTCTATCCATTATACTTGCAGTGATTCGGAATTTAGTGAGACACATGATAGAAGATGAATCACAGCCTTCATTTCGTAGATAGACTAATTTTACTGCTTTGGATATTATCTGAGGCATATGATCCCCTGCCTTTTGTTCTCTTTGTATTTCTTAGGTAGTGTTCTAAACAGAAAAATTGTTATGTGCTTCGTTTGTTGCTTTTGTTGTGTCTGGTTCCCTTCATTTTGATTTACAATACTTCATATATATAACCAAGTCAATACCTACCATTTGAATAAGATGTTTCAGAGAATCTTTTTGTGTGTCTAGGACTTGTTTGTTTCACAAATTCTATATTGTTTAAAACTCTGTATAATCAGGGATGTCATATGATTCATATTGTGATGTTTGGCTACTGTTTATTATTCGTGAATGGGTTGAAACGTAAAAAGTTGTTGGTTAACATCCCATGGGTTCGGTTGGTTTCTTAGCTGAACTCTATTAAGCTTTAATTTTTATCCTTTTATTGATCCTCATTTATGTATTTTAGCTTATGATTTCGTATTTTGTTGAGCTTAATAAACTATTTTAGTTTTCATTACTGTTGATATTGACTTAGGCTTTCGTGAGTCGCTGACGGAGTTCTTTCAGTCTCCCTCTTTTAAGTAAATATTCCAGTGGAACCTATATAAGCAACAAGAATGACACGAATGAACTAAATTTCGATGTGTTTTATCAAAATCTAACAACGAAATTGAAAAAAACTTAAAAGTGCACATTCATAAGATAGAAATAAAACATAATGGATAGTGTGTTATTTGAGTGTCACCCTCGGCAAAGGGAATGACTACACAAACATCCTTTTAATACAAAGGTATCGATGCAATAAATGAATTTAGCAGACTGAAGCAGTTTTAGGAGTATCGGTATCACAGGTTTCGGTTGCCCATTTAAAAAAAATGATTGGTTGAGACAAGTAAATTAAAAATACATCATGTTTTGTTTTTCTTGCTATTACATGTGCTTGAAGAAATATTTGTCAGCAAAGTACTGAGTGGAAAATGTAAGTTGGTATATCTGGAGCCCATAGGTTTGGAATGAGCGTTTTCCAGCTCCGCCAAGTAACCTAGCATTTTCACCAGTTCCGTTGTAAGCGCCATTGGTTCGCATTCAGTCTTTCACCTTTGCGTAGAACACCTTAGCTCCTTGAAGTCAGTGAATAGTACTTACGTGGCAGAAGCTATGAACGTGCGGCTACATGAGAGCATTTGGAGTAGAAGATCGAAGTCTACCCACCATGGATCGTACCAGGTCGTTTATGGGGGTGTCAGACAATTAGAACAGTTAGGATGTGATTGCATTTTGCATTGATTTTTTAGGTCAGTCAGTTTGCATATATCATCATTCAAATGTTTTCACTTTAGGGTAGTTTATATGACAGAGGTCTGATATAACTTTGATCAGTGAGTCCCTCATCTTTAGTTAATGGAATCCCATGGTCTGAAATGATTTAGCAACCATTATATCTGTAACATCACGCAGGAAAACTGAATTTTTGTGATCAGTTTTCCATTATCTTTCTCACAATAATATCTTTCGTAAAACCACTTCAAGTTATATGATAATCTGAGCCTTTCTGTGATGCCTGTAATCCCGTGTTGATATTTCCTAACTGAACTGAGAAATGTGTAACGAATCAAGGTTCCGAATATAATGAGACGGTTGATAAGGAAAAAATACACGAAACGAAAGCTAGTCGTTGTATTCCAGAAAACAAATACGACCTATAACATTTTCATGCTCACTGATATTTATCTTTCGAAATATGATGCAAGTTATTTTAAAATGCTATGGAAAAGAATATTACTTTCATATTGATATGTGTGGGATGTAATGAATGAATAAGATACGTGCTTATCACAAAAGTCGATCTTTCACTTCATTGTGTGTTGTAAGACGACTAGTTCAAGTGATTTAGATTCGCCTGCCAGATAAAGTTCATTAAAAGGTTTTTATAAATAATTGCATACAAAAGTGGTTAGATTAGAAAACAAAAGCATACGAATGACTATTCTTCTTATTGTTGTTGGGACATTATATACTAGTCTGATTAGCATATTGATAAAATATTTAGTTTCAACCGGCGATGTAATTATCTGCTTTTAATTATCTGAAAAGATGGTGGAAGTCATGAATGAAGGAAAGAAGATAAAAACCACATGACAGAAATTTAATCCAATTGTGAGGTATAAAAGAAGAACATTTTTCCCTTTGGATATATTGGTTATTTTATCATTCATCTTTGAGTATACTAAACAATTCGAACTTCATTTTAGGCTCAGACAGTCAAAGTTTGTGACTAAAGGTTATACGCAGAAGATAGGAAGCTCTAAAAGGAAAACATTTCTTAATAAGGTACTAAGTGTGTACAGCTAGCTGAAATGAGAAGTTGAGAACCACACGGAGATGCTGTCTAACTTGATCCAAGCACTAACCTTTACTTTTTATAGTGTGGTCGTCCTCAACAGCACTATATCAGAAGTGGTTCAGCTGAGAGAGACTGAAGGTAGTGTAAAATAATTAGCACTGTTTACTTGATTGAGTAAACTGAAACATAATGAAATCATTTGCTCGGAGAATACACTGTCCATTATTAAACCTAATTTCGGTTTCACTCCAAAACAACGGTAAATTTGTGTCGGCGTCATCGACAATCGACGATTCCAGTAGAGAATAGGATCATTCTTTTCGTGATAAGAATTTTCGGTAGTGTTGCAACTTTTTTCTGCGGAGCAGGTCGCCAACCTCATATTCAGCTTTCCTTCTTTTCCGGGCATATGACCAGATAGTAAATTAGGTGAGGTTATGTGATGAAACATAGACCTCAATGACAAAAATAAAAGCATATCTATCAAAATAATGAATAACTATATTTATTCTTAGCCGCTTATGATTGATGCACTGTAAGAATTTGTGACAACGTACAATGAGATTTAAGACTTAGCTATATTTAATTCATTTACAAGTATTAGATACTCATTTATTGTGTTTTTGCAAATTCTAACGTTTTGAAAGTTGGCTTTTCAGAAGCGAATGAAAACTATGGAAGTGTTGAAAGTGTTGTGTACAGCTGAGCAGTTAATTGTCCTGACGCGGAAAGGGAAAAATCAGAAGGCCTTCACGATGATACGTGTATTTTCCAACAAGGGAAATTGACTGTTACACAAGTGTGTGAGTGAAAGGGGTACGTAGTGTACGAAAGGTGTGAAAAAGTCAGTATAAAAGTGTACAATGAAAAAGTATATACGAAAATGACTAATATACATTAACCAATAAGATAGACATCCTACCATGATTGGATTCTGATTGGTTGTAATATCATGTGACAAAAAGGTCATACATTATTTATTTAGTTAATGGACAGACAAAGCATATTGTGAGTTATAATGGAATATCGATCATTATACACATAGCAAAATATAACAGACTGTCAAAAACAAAATGCACATCATGTGACTACATATCAGAAAGTTAATGACAACTAGAGATTCCCCCACCCCCACCCAATTTTAAACGATTCAACAGTGCTTAGCAGCAATATGAAAAAGAATTAATCACAGAACCATCAGTTAATACAATCAGCATGCTACTCTGACGTGTGTGATTTCTAACAACATAGCTTCATAGCCAATCATTGTCATCAACTAGTGTGTGCACCCACATCAACCCTTTAGCATCAGCAATGTGAACATAATTTATAGCATTGGTGGATATTTTTCGCAAGATAGTATACTAAAGACTGGTAGCACAAATTCAGTAGACTAGGTTTCCAATTCTAGAAAAGTGATTAATCCTGATTATTTTTATAAACTGCATATCTAACATTTATGTGCAGCGAATCAAGCATTTGTGTTCAGATTACCAGAATATTGGCCTTTCACCCTAAGATAAAGTACTTCTGTAATGAAGTGTTATATGTTTTTGCTTTTTGTTGTACGTAGCAAACTTTTATGCATGGTGGATTTCCAAAAAGGAAGGATAATTATGTAGTAATATGGCGTGTACTAGTGACGAGAATTGATAAGCAGCACGCCGATGATGTCTTTGGCAAGAATCTTGAATAGTGGAACGACAGATTAAGTCGCAAAAGAGGGCAAATGAAGGTCAGTGTGAAATAATATAGAAAGCATGAAATGATGAAAGAAGAAGCAGAATACGAATAAATTTTGCAAATTGAATACTCAGTGTAGGATTTTCATACTTCACCATCACCAAACAGCAATTCTGCTACCAAATGTCAGCGTGTTCCACTAGTACAGCAATAGTGTTGTAGTGATGGTTTCTGAAGTTGGCAGTCTCTTAGAAACGAGAAACAAAATATAGAAAATAACAGGGAGAACAAAATCCCATATCTCACTGCCTTCCAAAAGTCGTTACCTTTCATGTATTTACTTCATTTAGGCTGTCAGGTTTTACATTGGTGTCCTAACAACTTAGTTCCGTTTTAGTTACTCCAATGTCATGTCTGTCTTCTGTTTATCCTCACAAAAATATGTTTGGGCAGAAGTTTAGTTGCTCCACTCTATTTCTTTTTTAAGACGTTTTTTGTAAACCTTCTTACTTACAGCTGTTTACCTTACTATATTTATTATTTGTGGCTTTTATTCTCATAATGAAATATGTACCAGTCGTAACACTTAATTAAAAGATAACTCATTTTTAATACCACCAGATGCATGTGATTTTGATTGTTTTCTTTTATCTAGATTGCAGAAGTTACTCATTTGCTCCTCACGGAGTACTGACTATCTAGTGAATTGAAATCTTTTTAAGAGAATGGAATTTTCAAAATATCTTGTAATACACGCAATAACTGCAATTATGTTTCTTATAGATTTATTGCTTTCACATCAAAACTTTTGGCTTTCAGTCACGAATTAAAGGAATGTAAGACACTCATTTAACCCTTTAACAGCAGGCTATAAATGCATCACACCGGAAATCAGCCCTTATTGTTTAAAAACGCCAAATCATCATTCAAAGAGAGACAAGTTAGTGCGTCCTGGACTTACTTAATAGTCATCACAAAACAAATAACACAAAGTTAGATTTTCAGGTGCTATTTAGTCAGCTATTCAAGAAGCAGAATAAAACCAGTAGTGAGGAAATCAAAGTACAAAGAAATGGCAATAGGTCACGCACGACACACTAGAGCTGGATCTTGGTGCTTTTTATTATTACAGTTATTATCGTGGATGTTTCGTCGTCTGAAATTATTAAAGCAAGGTTGTGTCTCAATGGAAAGATAATCAGTCACGAAAATGCAAATGATTTTGGATGACAAGCTCTAAATAACACGAAGCACAAAGCAGCCATTAGTAACCAAGAAATATTGTGGTTATACTGTCAGCTGCAATATTCGTAATTAGACATTATTCAAGCATTTTAAAAAGAACACTTGTATCATATATCCATAGTCATGGGTTCCTTTTGTCAAATTATGTCCTATCTTTATTATCAACAATTCAGAAAGTGTTGAATAAGATCAATACTTTTAAGAGAAGAGCTGCTAGAGACATCATCAAATATGCACAAATCAACTTACACATTACTTAAATTAATAATCTTCATTGAGACATAAAAAGAAGAATTCACTCGTATAACTAATCTGTATCTATTCAGACAGGTAGTTACCTGGGCTCTAGTGAGAAGCTGTGACCAGTAGGGTACAGCAGGTCGGGTGTGAGAACAATTATTCGCCGATGACAATGGCTAGTGGTCGCACTATATTGTTGATCGGCAGAAAATGGAATTCATGGGCTGGCCACTGGGGTCGTGTCCCAGTGGCTTAGTGGTCTACGAGCCCTCCTTATAACTGAAATGTCCTGGGGTGCGCACTGATTAAGGCTTCCAAACTAGAACGAAACAGTTGGCTTTCCAGTAGTGGTTTTCTAACTGATGTCAGTTTATGATGAGATCCTGTATCCAATCAAATCACCGCATACTAACCCTTGAATAATATCTAATCGGTTTGTGACTGATAATCATATACACTAAAATTATCGCACTTTGGCATTTCCAATCACTGTCAAGCTTTAATACACTACAAAATAACAGTGTACTAAGTAATATGCTAAGTAAACTTTCACCTTTTTTTCACATATCATAACTATAAGCTTACATCATTAATTTATATGATTTGGTTTTAATCTTCTTAGAGGAAATCTGAGGCTACTCTTGTCTCTTTTTTATTTCCTTAAAACTAACCAGTCTTGTAAATATACTGATGAAAGATGTTTCATATCATGCAGTGTGAGCTTCATTTTTCTGCCTGGATTCGCCAAAGAAAACTTTTCACAGAATAACTTTACGCTTGAATTACTGTTATAAACATTTTCTACATCTTCTTAATTAGTATTATCACACACACACACTCTCTCTTACTTGCCTACTTCTATGACTTGTTTCATTTCATCATTTTCGGGTGATAAGGCATGTATTTATTTTTCTTTGCTAGAAATGTACGCAAGGATTGTAATCTTCAGAAAATATTTTATTTTTATCTAAATTAAGGCAAAAAGAATTGTCCCAATCGGCTTTGCACTTTTCTCTTCTCATACACATGCATTCGTATAGAAGTTGACATTCACACATTTTTTTTCTCTCATTCAGATTCTCTGACGTAAATCAATGAATTCTGTGTAAAATCTTCTTATGCAACAAAAATCCACAATATCTCTTCTTATTTAATTTACAAATTTGTTAGTACAGACTACTATTTTGGCTCCCAACAATTTTTTTTCGTTTCGCTCCCAAAATGATATTCTTGTGATAACCCGCAGATGTTAATGTGACGAATATTTCTCATTTGAATAAGCTCTTTGTTATTGATCGAATCAATTTTATTATTTATCTCATAATATTCATTGTGTTGTTTTATTTATTTGACTGCAAAAATTAAAGGAAAACAATTTTTATTTTAGAAGCATACTGAAAGTGAATGGAAATAAAAATGAGTAGAATTCGCATACTGCGCATGCCTAACCATCGCCTCTCCCGACGGGCATTACTAACTGATATAGGTGCAGGTTGGGAAAGAGCCAGTGGTGGCCAAACAAAAACATGGCCTCATCAATCCATGAAATCCTTGACAGTTAAACTGAGTTAGGTAGGGAGATGCAGACTTCCGGGTTGGGGCCCTGGGGACTCCAGAAATCAATAGCTGGAGATGATAGGTGACATGGCTCAAAATCGCTGTCAGTGGCGCAGATGTATTCAGTCTCTGTAATCTTTCATATTCCTTTGTACCATTACCCATTCTGTTTCACTCTTATACTTGTCAAACTCTATTGATTCTCTTCACTCATCTTCTTGTCTACCTTTGTGTGCTATTTGGAACGTGGCAACTGGAACTGCTGCACTTCGGTGCCAAGTTCTATGTTGAATCCAGACAGACAGACGGAATTCAAATGAATTACAAATCAGTGAGCTTATGAACTTATTGATCTCTATAACTCATCAGATTTTTTCAATTTCTTGATCAAATATGACGATGTATTTAACTTATGTTTCTGTGATATGCACTTTTTGAATTATTATTTTGACATTTACTTTTTTTAATGCATCATGTTTGGGACTATACATCACAGGGTTTCGCAGTGCACTGGATTTAGTTGACTTATGGTTAGTTTTTTATGTCTCCAATTTAAAACCACTCATCAGAAAAATACTCTGAAGGTTCTTAATTGTCTCAAAAATATTTCATTTATTTAAAAAATTTTACTATAGTTTGATTCCACGCAGTACTTTTTGGTAGAAGTATGGAATTTTCAGTATGTAATACCGGTAGCCCAAATTTAGCCAGCCTACTATTGATGTAAGGTATGCGTCGGCTGGGGATCGAACCCCGGATCATGTTTATGGTCGGTGAGCATCGTAACCGCTGTGCTACCAACGTATATAATCTAAATGTAAATTTCAAGTTGGCAGAAAAATGAATACTGAATAAACTTTCCGGGTTATTGACTAATTATAATACTTCCTTATTCTTCAGTAGTTACGACACAAATGTTGAATAGTTTGCAAATATCCGAGAAAAAAATTGTGGAGCACAGTATATTTTGAAAGAACTTTTCAGTAGCTAACAATAAGTTCTTTAGCTCTCAATTAACAATTATCTTCTGACTAACAGAGCGCTTATGAGTTATACTGTAGTATTCTGTGAGAAACTTAAGCATTAATCTAAAGTCAGTAGGAATTTTTCTTACCAATTTCCGTATTTTCAACATTCTGTGTATAAGTACTTCCAATACTTTTTCTCTGTTTGGACATTTTTTCAGATTACTTGTCCCATTGAGTCATTAAAAGAAGAGGAGTTCAGCGAAGAGCTACTCCTTTCAACGATATCGTTCTCAGGCCATAATCGCATACATACAGAAAATTCTCCTAGCAACAAGGAAAATATTTCTAAAGACGTGCCATTAGAATTGTAAATTTTAGATAACAAGTTGTGTAATGTAGAAAGAGTTAATTGGGTAGAAAATAAAATAAGTAAGTTGAGTGACGTAATATAATTGACAGGGTTGAGTAGAATTCGGACGGCAGTCAGGTTAATTACAGTCGAAATAAGGAGTAGAGATTTAATAGAGGGTGGGGAAAGAAAATAACACTTTTAGGAAACAAAAATGGTTCAAATAAAAAAACTTCTCTTATTCTAAACCTGAATTCATGAGGTCAAATCTCACATATTCTGTATTATCCAAAGTTTTCCCATGAACACCTCCAATTTTGTTCAGTGATTATCAGCTGATAACAAAAAGACACAGTATAGTAAATGTAACGAGGTTTTGAATTATTAAGTTAGGTTCGCCGTGAAACAACTGTGAATTCGAATCCTATGGAGACAAGATTGGTAATGTTGATAATACATTTGACATACTCGAATATATGTCAAAATTGTGTCCTGAACATTTTTTACATTTCTACTGTGCTATACAAAAAAGTGAGGAAGATGTCTTAAGAAACCTAAAGCGGAACCCTAGAAAATATTTCAGCTTAGCATGTGGACTTAAAAAGACAGTATACAACATATTCAAGAAGTTTTTGATTTGAAAGGTAACGTGGTTTATACAGAAACGCCTACATTCCCGAGTTAAATGGGGCTAATGATGAGTCAGAAAATTAATTCCCTTGTCAATACAACGTTAAAATCATTGATAACTGATGAAGCATAAAATTCTTTCGTGATTTTAAAGACAATAAGCTCTAGTACTATTGACCTATATTTTACGGAATTTTAGAGCTTGAAGTAAGCAGAACAATTTCGGGAGAGTAAATCAGACGAAAGTAAATTAACAATGTTGAAAATCATGAACTATCAGAAGGAGATATTTGTCTGATGCTTAGCATTCTACTTGTTGTTATTAATGTTTATCAAGATTTAAGAAGTAAAACTTAGCACAGACAGATTTTTTCTAGGAAGTAAAGCTCAAAATTAGTGTTTGTAAGCGGTGATACTGTAGGTTCGGTATTGCCATTAATTCCCTACGGATACTGTCACTAAACAGTAAAATGTCAAAACATAAACATAGTTTTATTTGGTATACAAATGGTGGATGGTGGCTAGCAGTGGAATCCAGGATGCGCATTTCGTCCTATTTAGGACTCCTCATCTGGATGTACCTGCATTTCTCAGTGAGTGATGATGTTCCCACTGAGGCTCGAACCCAGTGCCCATAGTTTCAAACGCCAAAGCGTTTTATTTGATTTAATGAGATATAGAAGTCTCAAATAACAAGGAGAATTTATATCACAGAGTTTTTCGTAATAGGAAACTGTAAACTTCTGTGAGTTTTACTAATTTAGTTTGACTGTGGAAATTTTTAAATTATGTTCTAAATTAGTTTTGTTTCTAAATCTCCTTAAAATTCTGTCTGTCGTTGTTGTGGGGATGAAGAAGTAAAGGCTTCGAAATCGTCACTTTCGCATTATGGGCGTACACTGGCTCCAAAGTTAGCAATTATTAAGGACTTTGAAATTTATGTTTGACTGACTAACAAAAGCATGAAAAAGTGCCTTGAACTTGAGGAAAAATTGAAATAGTTCCTGTTGACACACTTCCTATGAGTATTAAAATATGGTAGTAAATTAGAAAAGGCTACGATAATTTTGAAACCGGAGCACTAAGAAGTAAACGGGTAAAACCTTACAAAATAAAATAAAAGATATAAGTACAAAAAAGTCTTCGATGTGGAGGAGGAATTGCATAAATGCACCTTAAGATTTCCCAATATTGATTTTTCTAGCTGTTGTGATTATCTTAATAGCCCACATTCTGATATGTTTGTAACTCCATGAATTAAAGTTGTTTTTCTTTTACGATCTGTAAAAGCTTCTGTTTTTCACTCTGTGCTGATGCTGTTATTTTTTCATATTTATACTTTGGGGAAGAAATGTGTTCCAATAGTGTTGTTCGTTAGAAAAATTGTGTTGACCAGGTTTAAAAAAAATTCAGTCAAGGAGAGGTAGCTATAAAAAGATTTGATGAAGTTAGCATGAAAACTACCCAGGCACAATTTCCAAATAATGTTATATGACTGTTCATTTTACAGTCGATGTGTGAAGTACTTATTATAGAAGAAAGTTTCAATAATATACTTTCGTTTGTGAACTTGACTAGAAAAAAACAAAATAAATTGTAATTTCTTTGTGGGTTTAATAGATTTTAAAAGGATAGATTATGAAGTAAACCCAGTTGAAATGTTTTTCTTTGTTATTAGTTTAAGGATCCGATTGATTTTAAGGTATGTTTTCCCAAGAAACCAAGTCATCTAAATAACTGCTCCAAAGCACTGAACAGTCTTGGTTTGCAAAGGAAGCCGTGGTGGAATTTCGCCTCAAAATTTGTCAATTAAGCAACGTGAATTCATTTGCAGATTGCGAAATCAGTACAATATATTACTTGTACGCCCAAGTACCTAGTCAGAATTTGAAAGGTTTGAACGGAATGAGTTCTCTGAGTGGAGTCAAGTCGAATAAACAGCTGATGAGCTGGAATCCAAACCAGCTGAGAAAGTGTCCGGTGTTTAACAGTGACTGTTGGTTGATGTAAGTGGTAACCATTTACTCATTTCAATTAGTTATTATTTTATTATTATTGCTTCCTTGGGTTCCTAGTGGAACATAGGGCTTCAACTGCAGGTCTCCATTTGCTTCTGTCTTCTGCTGTACTTTTCACCTGCATCCATGTTAGTCCATACTCTTTCAACTCCTCTTCACACGATCTCCCCCATGTCACCCTCGCACTGACGTCCCACCCGCCGCTTCCCTTTCGGGTTCCACTCGAGGGCTTGATGCGCAATGTCACCCAGCGGTCTCCTCAGCGAGTGTCCGATCCATCTCCACTTCCTCCTGCATATTTGTTGGTTGGTGATTGGTTCTTGTTTTGTTTGTTCCCATAGTTCCTTGTTGGTGATTCTTTCCGGCCTGACCATCTGATCTTCACTATAGAGCGAAGACAGTTGTTAGTTGATAAAGGTCTGCAACAGGCTGTTGGAAATATTCTTTGTGACCCGCCAAGTTTCTGATCCGTATAGAAGAACTGACTGACTTGACGTTTGTATTGAAAATCCGAATTTCATTGCTGATACTGAGTGACGAAGATTTCCAGATTGATTTCAGGTTGATGAATGTGTTTCTCGCCTTCCCGATTCTCTCTCGATTTGACATCCTCGTCCGTTCCGATTTCCTGTAGTTGAGACAATGCTCCCTAGATAATGAAGTGAATGAAGTAACCTCTTTCAAATCCCTCCCGTTGATGGTGATTCACCCTGGATGTTGCTGCTGTTGTTGTTGTTGGTTGGTTGGTTGGTTATTTTCATAACCTCCGTCTTGTCTATGTTCACCTGGAGTCCTGTCTTCGCCGGCTGCTTCTTCGACCAGTTTGTCGGTTTTCGCTTGTAAGTCTACGATTTTGAGTGACATCAAACATAAATCATCCACGCGCGAAATCCAGGTCTTCTAGGTTGTTCACCTCATTCGAGGATATCCCTGTCTTCTCGTTTCTCTGTCACTGTCTGACGCATAATCCAGTTAGTCCACCACAATTAGGAATATTATCGTGGGTGATAATAAGCACCCTAGTCTGATACCTGTGTTTACTCCAAACGCCTCACTGAGTTTTCCGTTGTGGATGACTTGACATGTGCCGTTGTCGTACAGTTGTTGAATAAGATTGATGAATATTTGGGCGCTGTACGCCGTAGTGCTCGAGTGATTTCCAAATTACTTCCCGGTCAACGCTGTCGAAGGCCTTCTCAAAGTCTATAAAGTTGAGGTAGAGGATTGACCGCCATTCCATGCTTTGTTCGATAATGATGCGTAGAGTTGCAATTTGGTCAGTACATGATTTGCCTTTCCTGAATCCAGCTTGTTCTGGTCGGAGTTCTGTTTCCAGTGCGTCCTTTAATCTCTCCAGGAGGATGCGACTCAGGATTTTAATTGGCGCCGATAGAAGCATGATTCCTCGCCAGTTCTTGAAGAGTCCTAAGTCGCCCTTCTTTGGTAGTTTCATGAGGTAACCTTTCCTCCAGTCAGTAGGCACCTTTCCCTCCTTTCAGACCTTTTGCAATAATGGAGTCAGCATGTCTGCTGTAGTCTCTGGGTCCGCTTTCAGTGCTTCAGGGAGTATTCCATCTGGTCCGGCTGCTTTTCCAGCTTTCAGAAGCTTGATTGAGTTCAAGACTTCAGCTCTCGTTGGAGGATTGGTGTCAACTTGCAGTTGTGTGCGCGCTGTTGTTGGTATTTCTGGATGGGTTGCAGGTGATGGTCGGTTCAAGAGTCCTTTGAAGTGCTCCGCCCATTGTTTAATCTGTTTTTCTTCCTTGGTAATTGGGTTCCCTTGGCTGTCTTTTATAGGTTTCGCTTGTGTTGATCTCTTCACGGATAGAGATTTGGTTATCTGATATAGTGTCCTCAGGTCGTACAGTTTACATTGTTTGTACATTGTACGAACATTCCTGGTACCCATCCTTACTTTCGCTTTCATCGAAAGAAGGCACATCGGCTGACTGGCTTCCCGAAGGCTTCCACCAGCCTGCGTCATTTCACTTCCCCGATTCCAGCGAAAAGTAAGGCTATTGCTTATGTTTTTAGAATTTTTAATATATTTATTCGTTGAAGTTTTTGTAGCGGTTTGGTTGTTTTACAGAGGTGGAGTTGCTAGCACCACGCCGCAACCCTCCCTCTTTACCCGGGCTTGGGACCGGCTAGTAAACTAGGAAGCTAGTAGCCTAGCAAGCTAGTATCTGGCGAGGTTCATTTCAATTAGTTAGTATCGAAAATTGTTTGGTCCTAATTTGGATCTTTTCAGTGTTAGAAATGGATTGCTGAGTTAGGTATCCAGCCCATGGTGGTTATAGTTAGAGGCGAGTAAGATGACACTTGGTGCGTCGGTGGCACAGCGGTTAGGACGCTCCCCGACCATGCACATGGCCCGGGGTTCCATCCCCGGCCGACGAACTCCTTTACCTCGCTAAGCCAGAAATAATGCTGGTAAAGAGGGAAGGTTGGGCATGAGGCTAGCAACCCTATCCTGTAAAATAAACACTGCTACAGAAACTTCAAGCCACCAGCTTGAAGCCCTATGTTCCACTGGGAAAGTGAAGGAAAAAAGTGGTGACACTTAGCTTTCAGACCCAATCTTCCTGAGGTGAATTTTCATTGCAGAAAAGTGCTGTAGTAGGATAAAATATGTATATATTACTCTTCGTACTGATAATCTTCTGTAAGGGATATCTGTTCATGTCAGAATTTATCTAACGATTTCTTCACACAAGCATTAAACAGAGAAATTAATTTCTATTCACCATTTTATGAAATTTAAAAGTTTGAAATAAAAAAGGATAAAATTTATAGCATCAGCTTAATTATCATATGGATTTGGTAAGATACGTATTTGAAAAGTTCCTACGAGGATTTCATTGTGTTAGAAAAAACTCATTTTAGAATGTAAGAAAACTTATGCAAATGAGCATTAAAATATTTTTCTTCAGTTGTTTGCTTATTTGTCTCGTTTTTTCTTTCAGATTCTTTCACTGAGTGATTGAACTACCTCCAAAAGTTTTAAGTGTGTTCAACTTACAGTAAATAAACTGCAGGGTTGATGGGGACCTACTAACCACTGGTCATTGTCTTGTTACTAGGGTAGCTGAAAGATCTATGATTCACTGAGATTTAGTATTTATCTATCTGATATAGGTGATATTTGATGAAAACTGGTTGTTTACCAACTGTTTATACTATTAAAACACAATTTTCAAAATCATAGAGTTTATTATTTATTATTCCTTTGAGTTATGAGCGAAAAATAGGGCTTCAATGACAAACCTCCACTCTGTTCTATTGCCTACTGTCCTCTTCAACTGGGTTCACCATTGCCCATAATCTCTCATATCCTAATCACTACACAATCTACTTCATGTCACCCTCACAATGATGACCCACTCATAGCTTCCCATCCGAATCCCACCAAAGCTATCGCCTGGAGCGCGATGTCACTCGACAGCCTCCTCAACGTATGCCCGAGCCACCTCCATATACTCCTACATATTTTCTGAGATCGGCTCTAGGTCGGTTTGTTCCCGTTGTATCTTGTTGCTAATACTTTCTGGCCAGCCAACCAGTCATTTCATCTTCAATATGGAGCTAGAGAAGTGAGCAGCTGTTGATAAAAGTCTGCAATAGCCTGTTGGATATGATTTTCGTGACACACTCGCTGTGCAAGTTCCCTACCATTATAGAGCGACTGACTGACTTCACATTAGTGTCGAAAAACCGAATCTTGTTCTTTATGCTGTTTGAGTGACAGAAGAATATTTCCGAACTGGTTTCAAATTGATGAAGGCGTATCTTTCCCTTCCGATTCTGGCCAGCTTTGACATCTTCATTCGTTCAGACTGCCTGTAGTTGAGACGATGATTCCTAGCCAGATAAGTGAAGGGGGTAGTCTCTGTCAAATCTCTCCCGTTGATGGTGATTGGTGCTGGTTGTTGTTGTTGTTGCTGTTCTTGGTGGTGGTTGGTTATCTTCATCACGTGTAGTGTTGTCTTCGCCGCTAGCCGCTTCTGCCAGTTTTCTGCTTTTCCCCTGCAAGTCTTCTCGTTTGCCCGACATTAAGCATAAGTCTTCCTCAAAATCCAGGTCTTCTAGAGTCCCCTTATCGCACTCCTTTCTTCTCACTCCCATGCACAGTCTGACTCATAATCACAATTTAGGATATCAACGGTGATAACAGGCAGTCAGCTTGTCATACTTTCCCATACACTTCGAATGCCTTGCTAAGTTTTCCGTTACGGATAACCTGATACATGGCATTGTCATATAGCTAGCTGTTGAATGAGGTTGATAAAGATTTGGGTGCTGCACGCCGTAATGTTGTAGTAGTTTCCAAATTACTTCTCGGTCAACGCTACGCTATCGAAGGCCTATTCGAAGTCGATGAAGTTGAAGTAGAGGTTTGACTGCCATTCCATGCTTCGCTCTATCATGACAAAGATAGAGTTGCAATTTGATAGGCACACGATTTGCCTTTCCTGAATCCAGCTTATTCCAGGTGGCGGAGTTCTGTAACCAGTAGACTCATTTTCTTCTTTCCAAACCTTTGCAGTGATGGCGTGAGCACATCTGGCGCAGCCTCCGGGTTCGCCTTCAGCGTTTCGGGGGTGATTCTGCCTGGTTCAGCTGTTCTCCCAGACTTCAGTAGCTTTATTGCATTCAAGGTTTCCGCATTTGTTGGGGAGTTGATATCCACTAACAATTGTGTTCGTACTGTTGGTGGTATTTCTGGCCAGTCACAGGTGATGGTCGATTCAAATATCGATTGAAATGATCAGCCCATTCTTTGATTTGTTTCTCCTCATTGCTAATCAGGTCCCCTTGAGCAGCATTTATTGGTTTCATCATCTTGGTTGATCTCTTGCCTGATAGAGACCTGTTTATCTGATATAACGTTCTGAGGTCTCTTTTACCTGCCTCTTCTGCTTCAGTGGCCAGCGGGTGTATCGCAGGAATGTTTTTTGTCTTTCCTAGCACTCTTATTCACTTCTTTATTCAGTACAGTGTACATTGAACTCAGCTACTCCTTCTGTTGTCCATCTTTGCATTGAGTAGTCATCTTCTCTTTCACCATCCTCCTTTCTTCGATTAGCTTCCAGGTGGTATCCGTTGACAGTCATTCCTTCCCTTGCCTCTTCTTTCTTCCTAGAACAGTTGTGAACGCTTCTTTGAAAATCGCCTCCAGAGAGTTCTAGTAATCTTCCACCCAGATTTCTTCGGTGATACCACGTGGAGTCTCCGACTTTGCTCTGATCTGATACGTAGTGAAGGCATCCCTTGTAGCTTTTGCTTCAGTTTCTGAATGTTGAACTTGAATTGCAGTGGCCTGTCTCCAGTTGCCTTCAGGGATTTTATCTTCACCTTGAAAATGCCCTGAACTAGATGACGGTTTGAGCCCACATCTGCTTCCCTACTCAACTTTGTATCCAGGAGGCTGCGTTTCCACTTCCTTGAGCAGCATTGAGATCAAATCTATCTGGTTTGTGGTATGTCCATCAGGCGAAATCCATGTTTCTTTGTGTATATCCTTGTGTTTCTTCACGTTGTCTCCAATCACCAGGTCATTGAAGGCGCAGAAGTCAGCGAATAATTCTCCGTTCTCATTCATTTCGCTGAGTGAGAGCCTCTCGACCCATGACGAGTTCACTTCTTGTATTATCTGTTCTTAGTTCGGTATTAATATCGCCCATGAGGATTTGGATATCACCACTTGGGATATTGCCCATCACTATTTGCAGTTGTCTGTAAAACACCTCCTTCTCCTCTTGTTCTGCTTTGTTTGTAGCGACGTGCACAGAATTGGATAATTGTGACTTTACTTCCATCGTCTTGAGTTGAATCTTGCTGTTATGATCCTGGATGAAAATGGTTCCCACACCACAATTTTTTTGTCTACCCCTGGTGGCATTATGATAGCCACTCACCGCCTCAGTGTGTTCGCTGTTGTCGTCCGGGTGACCAGACCGGAGTAGATTACTTACTCTTCAGTTGACAGTTTTGACAATCCATATCGATTCCATCTGCTCTCGCAGATACCCAGCACTTCTATCCCATACCTTCCCATCTCTTTCACTACATTGACAGCCTTTCCAGTTCCGTACATTGCACGGACATTTCACGTCCCATTTCTTATTCTTGCTTTCATGGACAGGAGATACATCGGCTGGTTGACAGGCTTCTCTAAGACTTTCACTATCCCAAGTCATTTCACTTGTCCGATTCCAGGAGAAAATAAGTGCTTTTAAAATAATTTTCGTATTTTTGGTCTTTTTCTTGGACGCTGAAGTTTCTCTTGTTTGATAGGTTCCCCAACCCATCGCCCAGCCCTCAGTCTTTTCCCGAGCTTTGTAATGACTAGAAAACTAGCGGACTAATTGACTAGGCGAGGCTGATAAATTTGATAGCTGATTTGAAAGATATTCAGTTGAGTTTCATTGTCACCATTTATCCATGTCAACTTGCTAGATTGGATTTTTTTCACAACACTGATAGCTAAAATAGTCCTCATTTATTTTCTCAAGTTTTGTTTAATTATTGGAACAAACTTTTGAACAAGACACACTTTACTGATAACAAACAATCAATGAATTGTAAATCGACTGTGAAATCTCTCTAAAAAGTCTTGAACGCATACAAAACCTGGTCTTATCACTTCCTGAAGAGAAAAAAGCAAATGAAAATTCAGGTGTATTTTAAATTTATTTTATTTAGATAAACAATTAGTTCTATCATGCTTTTCTCTAAATCATGGTTGTTTACTGGATTCTTAAATGTATGACAGAAATTTTCATCTCTGTTTACATCACTTGAAGACAGTAGAAAACAACATATGTGAAATGATGGAGACGTATGTTTCATAATAACTCTATGTGTATATATTTGTTTTCATTTTCTTATATATATATATATATATATATATATATATATATATTCAGAGTCAATCGTTGCTTTGTTTTACTGAAGAAAGCTAAGGCTTCAATGCATTGACGAATATTGTGTACGCGTGATTGAAATTTTTTTTTGTTTTTCGTTTGTTTACACTATAATTCGTTTCAAGAAGAACGAAATAAAAGATTTCTGTTATTTCAAAATTCTCCCACTAGAACTGAAAATATTAAATTGTCAATGAATGAACAAGTGATCACGAAGTTACATATTGTATTTATGCGATCTATTCATCACTATGTTTAAATATTAGGATGAGTAAACATCCTATTTTCCTCACACAATATCATCATATTTATTTAGGGCATCACGCAGTCAAGACAACGAATACTGACTGAAAATATTTATGTTCGGAATATGGACTTTTTGAGATTTTATTGATTTCAAGTTCTTTTGCCTCACTAGCTACGATCACCAACGAAACTGCCTAAAATCAAAATGCATTAAACATCTGTCTGCGCCTAGTCTGTTACATTTAAGCCGTGCTATTTTAAGTAAAGACAGAAACTGGAAGGATCCGATTCATAGGGAAAGAGATATGAATTTTATAAGGAATAAACAGTCCTATTTTCTTCTGTCAGTGATTTACCAAAGTTCAGTAACTAATTTGTAGTGTGGATAAAGTATATAAATTTTCGGTTCCTCTTTTAGTGACTTCTGATACATCAAATATTCCAAAGTAGGAATTTATGGATTTTAACCTTACATCACTACTTTTTTAGGCACAATTGAGCTGAGATTCAACAGAGTTTTGATTTGCTTTTGTGCATCGTAACTTCGCCTAATTTAATAACTGGAGGAATAGGAAAGTTTGAGCGTGCAGTTAGCGACCTCACTACTATGAAAAATTCAGAGTACAAAATAAGTCTTATTGCAGGGTGGAATCCAGAAGGCTGTGCATATCTAGGATAAATGACACCGACTAATGGAAGTCTTTGGGAAGCCACCGGAGCAGTTTGTCTTCTTTCAATGAGAGCAGACCCAAACGCAGGTTCACGAAATGCTTGAAAAACTATTCAGATTGCAAAAGTGATAAGAAGATATGGTGTAGAAGTGCTAGGAACCTGTGAAATCATAGCAAATGGAAGCAAACTCTCCAAATTGTCAACTGCAAACATAATGACCAATTATGGTCATCCTGATGAGAATCACGAGCATAGTGACAGCTTGTCTAGCCCGATGTCACCGACGACATCTGAGGCTGTCACGCAGTGGGAACTAATCTTCTTTATACTCATAACAGTGTAACAACAGAAGACAAGGGCCGACAACAGATCGTTTTATTACGGAAATCAGCACGTATTAATATATATTTCATGTACATTATTATAGCTTATTCAAGCAGACAAACACTGTCTTCTGATTGGTTGTTTCTGGTTTCTCGGAAAGTTAAGCCATATATTTGCGAATCTTATTTGCCCACTCTATGTCTGCTGTGATTGGTTGTTGAATCAGCCTTGTTCATATTTTCTCACAGCCTAGACATCGACGTAAATTAATATCTACCAACTGGCTAGGGGCCTGCTCTCATCACAACAGTAGAATATAACTTAAAAATGCTGTTCCCTTACAATCAATACGGATACAGGACAGAATAAGGACTTATACAGGAAAGAACTCCAAGTAATAAAAGATTAGATGTCAGTCATATGGTTGCGTCGAAATTCTAACGAGCGATATGAGAATAGATTGGATGCAGTAAAATCAAGTTATGTGTTGACCTAACTGTGACAATACTCATTACCATCGAACAGACTAGAAAATGGCAGTCAGCTGTCTGCCTTAATTTCATCGACTCCTAAAACCCCTTAGACAGTGTCGACCGTGAATTAATTTGGGAACTGCTTCAACACCATAGAGTGCGTTGCCGCTAGTTCTTATAAACTTCATTCAGCAATCATATGATGATAATACCCCATGCCAAGTAATCCAGTAAGCAAAGCTGGGGAAGCTTTTGAATTGAAGACAGAAGTAAGACGAGGCTGTCCGCCATAACAAATGGTCTTCCCGACTGTAGAGAACTGTATCATGTGACAAACAGTGGACACTGGTCCAACTGAAAGATATGCTGTAGAAGATCTAGATTCCATGGATAATTTATATCTTGTCTGGCAAACACTAGAATATATACAAGCAAAGATCAAAAGGTTTTTGTAAAAGACAATGAAGACAAGACTTCAGGTAAGATTTGGCATGCTTGTCATCGAGAAGATTTTCAACAGGCTACTCCAGACTGTCATCAACATCTGCCTTCGCTCGATAATGAGGACCAGGTAGCTGACTGGAAACGATACGCAACAATGAACTCTGAAAGGCAGTGGACCGCCTAACAACCTATCGCCCAACAAATATACAGCAGGACGTGAAGATGGATTGGACAACGCTGAGGTGATCGTTGGGTGATATCACACACCGGCATTTCATGTGGATTCCGCATGAGAAGCAACGATTTGGGTGAGGGGAGAATGCTGAAATTTATGTGAAGAAGAAATGGAATCTTGAGGGATGTCATGGAGCCAGCTGAAATGGTAGCAGATATAAAAGGGCACTTGAGATGTCCTGAATCCTTATGTTTCACTAAGTACTCTAAGGACAAATAATAATGGTAATTTGTGCATCGCACATAAAGCTTCATCTGCGCTATACATATATCTAGTCATTTTTAGATGTTGTAAGAGGCTTTAACAGTTCTGTGTTGGAAAGTGAAATCACTGATTTTCGGCAGCAGCCGTAATATATTCTCAAGTAAGCCGATTATTTAGTTATTTAATAAGTGGTTTTCTGTAGCACTTGTCAAAAAGTGAAATTTCCGCAAGTATCAAACATAGTCATCATCTGTTATCAATGGCATGTTTTATTCTCAAGTCGCATATAAATGCATTTTAAATCTAACCATCGGATTATTAGACATTCCAGAAAAAAACTTATGATTTTACCATCAAATGTGATAAACACCATTGGTCGCCAGACCTTCCTTTGCTATTCTGACAATAGTTCAGCGATTGATACCTTTTCTTTGAGTTGCCTATTTACTAAGTTACCCTGTAAATTTGCACAGGATTATCCTAACGTCTGTCTGATAACAGTTGTCAGCCTACTTTCGGTTTCTAGTCCAACAGGAACAGTAAACTCCGATTGTTAAGTAGGTATGACAATAAATACGTAGTTACTCTTCCCTCATTTTCAGGAAGTCTAGAAGAAACCTATGACGATGAAAGCGGATATGAGATCTGACCAACAGTCGAGTGTTGTAGTGCGGTTACTGAAGAAGCTTTGGTTCAAATTATCTCTATACTTAGTCTGTTCAAATTTTAATTACTTCTGTATTGCAAAACTAAAGCTTATATTGTCAGACTATAGAATAGAATATTATTTAGAATATTTCTAATGCACTAAGTTTTATCTCTTCAGTGTCAAAAAAAGAAGCACAAGTTTCTAGGAAACCGAACGTTTCAGGCTTGGAAGTGTACTAAGTTTGAAGTCGTATTCAAAATGAACCACTAATTTTAATGAGATTCATTCCTGGGTTGCTTTACGATGATAAAGAAATTTTAGATCTTCTAATTAAGTAAATCAAAACAGTTCCATAATGGTCAAAATATTATTATTTTTTCAGTTGAATAATGCACAGGATTTAAAAATGTAGTTACTGAATGTGATTAAGTGATTTTCATTCACTTTTCAGGTGTCCAGTCAGTACACTAGGAAAGTGGTGACAAAATGGATTTATATCTTTTATGGGTTATCAGTCGTTATATGCATATTTATATATTTCATCTATAGCCACCATTTTTTTCACTTTCTTTGTACTCACAAGTAGCATCTTGTCAAGGATATCTCTAGTACTCAACGAACCTCAACCGATGTTAGTGGTGACTTAACAAATAATTAAAGCTAAAATTTCCGGGTATTTTTTCAAAGGTATTACATCAATGTAGAATATTTACCCAGCCATGCAGTTCTATTCCCGCTGGTTTCTTGGTTGTTATCAAAGTTATATTGGAATAACACTACTCTTTAGATTATGCATAAATGCATTAGTTTTCAACTACTTATACTATGTATAATCAGTAGTGTGATCGTTATTAAATGAAATACTCTCAGTCCCCTTTTTTGCATATCAGTCGAATTACTACTATCGTTTTAAATCACTAGGTTAGCAGAATGTTTCTCACTTAGCTTGAATTTTCGTTTTACTTCAAGGTAAAACCTAAAATAAGTGTAATGATATTTAAAAAAATGAATACAAACGTTGTGTCATTTGAATTACAATCTCTTGAAAATGTTTGAAGCCATGTACAGTGAATCTTCATGTAAAACAGTATTTATATATAGAGACATTAATTGTTATTGCCCTGAAAATGATGAACCAGGAATTCTAAGCTATTTCAGTGAGCAGATTGCATTTGCATGTTATAATACATTCATTTTCGGATAAACAAAGAATTTCCACCTTAATACAGAGAAATTTTTATCGATGCAGTTCTTAAACTATGTGGATTTTTATTATTTCACCAATATATTAAATAAGACTCACAGAATTTTCCGGCTAAGTGAATTCAAGGGTAATAATAATAAAAATCCACAAGTTATTTTGTCTTCACACGACAGTCTTTCTGATCTCAGATTACATTTCACTGAGAAATTCTCAAACGTAAAAGAAAAAGGAAGATATTAAGTTTCTTCTTGAACACGCTATCTGAATTATATTGTTATACGAATAGAGTTTGTTTGATTTTTATTATTATTACCATGAGTCCAAATAAAAATTTACAGCTGCTCACATAACATTTCTTTTTTTTGTGGCGAAAAAATTCTTTGTTTTATTGCTAGTAATTTTAGGTAATTAAATTTGAATTCCAAATCCTAGATCATTTCAAAATTAACCAAGCAAGCTCATCAGTACGGTGGAAAAGTGGATTTGGCTATCAAATTCATTTCTTTTACTGACGTTTGAACAGGCTGGTATATTTAGCACCTTTGTGGAGACAGACTTTATCAACTACTTCTGTATATATAGGAATGGATAGTCGAAAACTAATTCGTAAGGCCTTTTTAGGACACTGGGTTTTCGTTTGTAAATATATGCTTCTTGTAACAATAAATATAGGTACGATATATTACGACGTTTTTTGGAAAACCAATGAGTGTTTACATTTAACTGGAAAGAAGTTGTGGAGTGACGTCAGGACAGAGAGTCGTAATTCTGAGGACAATCCAGTTAGCCACAGACATCATTCACAGATAGTGGAGTGAATGAAAGGTTAATTATTCTACTAATGCTAATTGAAAGTTGTTCTTATAAACATTGCATTTATCTTTGTCGGTCTTTTCACCGTTACTGCTGTGTTTCATCTAATTCGATCTGAACAAAAGGCTAGTATCACAAATTCTTTCACATTGAGGCTAGTTCATAGTAAAATTCAAGGTTCTACTGAAAAATGAAGTTAAAATGCTACAGGTTTAAAATACTGTTTAGTTCTACTTAAAAGTGACTGAGAGTTAGTTTCATGAAGACAGGGGAACACTATATTTCCAACATATAATAACTAATTTCATTGAATTGACTTTGCAATTATTTATACTTATGTAAATCAGTTCACTGAAAATGCAATGTGGCCACTAAATTTCACTACAACTGAAAGAAGTATAAAACTTGGGCATTGTGGTAGATTATAAATCCATTATGGATAAGATTTTATTTTGATGAAATCACGCAGTGTTATGCAGTAATATTAACTGATGATGTTCCGAGCACAAATTATTGCTCATAATCACATTTGAGTCGAAAAATGTACAAGGAGAATTAGCTGTGTTAGATTGTAAAATAAAACAAACAGGAGAAGGTAAACTGCACACTGGCGTTTATAAAAAGCCAACGCTAACCAATACATATTTAGACTTTAGTTCATCTAATCTGTTGTCTGTAAAGGATGGCTTAGTTAAATGTCTAACAAACCGAGCGATAGCACTAAGTAGTACAAAAAAGACCTAAGTGATGAAATGAAACAGACAGAGGAGGCGTCGGAGTTAAATAACTATCCTATAAAATTCATTAGAAATATCAAAAAAGGTCAAAAGCAAAATAGAAATAATGGTAAAACTAATGATGATAACATAAATAAGGAGGAATATAAGGTATCTACTGTTATACCACATAAGGAGGGGATATCTAAGGCCCTCTGTAGGATTCTTAATGAAGCAGGAATTAGGGTGGCATTCAAACCTATGAACTCACTCAGAGACAAGCTCTGTAGTTTAAAGGACCCTGTCGGTTGACCCATTTAGACAAAATAATATAATTTACAGAATACCTTGCAATGATTCTGAGTTAGGTCAACTACATCGGTCAAACTAGTAGATCAGGAATAGTGAGATCATCAGAACATAAGAATTTAGCTAAGGTTAGAATGATCAATTCCACGAAGATAAGTAATTTAGAAAAAAAACTCAGCAATCACACTGCATGTTTTAACGCATAACCATACAATAAGGGGGACAGATTCAAAATTCTGAAAAGTAATATAGGTAGGTGGAGAGAAAGATTGATTACTGCCTGGTTTATCGAGTCTACACCCAACACATGCAACAGAAATGACTCAACACAGATATGAGAGATATGGGAGATATTATTATCAGTCAACTCGGAGAATAATAAATAATGTTAAAATGTATTCATTTCACACTATAACATTCTAACAAGTTACTTATTTTTTACTGTAGAAAGCATTTTTTCCCATCTGACTGCATTTGGTTGATAACACTAATATTATTTCTGATTTACATTATACTGATTTTATTCAAGTATCTAATCAATTTCACTCATGTATATAAATAAAGCAAAAAGTTGTGTGAGTGACTTCATATGATTATGAGCAGCAGTAGTTTATGCTCGAAACGTCATCATTTAATATTACTGTAAAACACAGTGTGATTTCTCAAAATAAAATCTTACCCATCATGGAGTTTCACTATAACTGCTGAATATTATTATTCTTGCTGCATTCTAACACTTAGAGTCTTTATTTTGCATGATACTGTTATTGCATTCTAACAAGGATGATGTTGGTTTGGCATGAATGCTTTTTCAGCTATCACTAAAATCCTCTTGGTGGGATTTAAATGAATTTTGATAAATAGACGTATTTGAAAATAATTCTACCCTAATTTTCGTCCATACTGTAGTCAAAAAAAGTTGCACATAAGTTTGATTGAGTTTAAAACTTATGATTTGTATTCTTTTTCTCCTTGTTTATTTATTCTTGTGATCGTATCATTTACATGGAAATCAATCAGACAATCACATTCGACTGTTTCTTAACGAATTATCTATTTCTCTAGAAGCAATATTTGTTCGTATTCAGATGAGGTATTTTCTTGCATTTTATTCTATTTATTTAGATTAAATTAACTTGATTTTCTCCTATTCTATATTGAGTGTAATTCACATTTGTTATTTCCCTATTATATTCGTATCTCTTGATTACAAAGAATAAAATTTAATTTAAAAAGTCAGACATTCACTATGCAGTTGTTCAAAGCATTTCGCATTGATCAAAATCAAGAGGCTTTTTTGACCTTCGTTGTAAAATAAAGCATAACACTAAACAAAACCTGTTTGATTTTGAAGATTCCTATGAAAATATTATTTACGAGTTTCATGAGTTAAGTAGGACTATATTTATGCACGTAGTTTTCGAACGTTCAAAACATTCAAAAGTGGATAAGTTTTCACTGAGTAGAAAATTATGAGCAGTTAAGTAGGTATTGTTTTTCTTATCAATAATTGGATCAAACAGCTACTTAGAATATGATACAATTCTGGTATAAAAATGAAGAAAGGATGTTTACGATCAGTAAATAAGAAAGAGGTTTCCGACTTCGATGGCAGACTGAAAGTGTTTTGAACAAACGTATTTACTCTTCATTCTGTTGTGCAGTAAGGTGTTTACATTTTTCTATTCTACAGTTATCCTTTGAGAAAATATATGGAGAAGCTTTGTCATTGATGTAACAACTATTTAGAATTTTTTAAATGCATGTCTATATACTTGGTAATGGTTATTAATTTAACTTATTTCTTTGATTGGTTGGGGGATTTCATTATGAGCTGACATCAGTTAGAAAACCATTGGAAAACCTGAGAGTACCGGACAGCTGTTTCGTCCTAGTTTGGGACCCTTCATCAGTACATACCCACCACCAGGGTTTGAACTCAGGACTTTCTGATAACAAGGCGAGCTCGCAGACCATTAAGCCAATGGCAGTTTTGTATTATTAAATTCCGAAAATGGGATATAATTAACGGTGTCATTATTTGAAATTTGATGGTTTGTTGGTTTACTAGAGTGACTACTGAGCCCCGCATATTTCTCCACGAATGATAGGCATATCGTATGTGCATGATGGATTTTAAGCGTTTATATGCTTCATCAGGAGTAAGATAAGCCTGCCTATTGTCACCAATGGTATTCCTAATTGTGATGCACTGGGTAGTGCGTCAGACTGTGTATGGGAGTGAGAAGACAGGAATACGCTGGACCGATAAGGAAACTCTAGAGGACCTGGATTTCGCAGATAATATGTTTCTAATGTCACACAAACTCGAAGACTTGCAGGCGAAAAGCAGAAAACTGGCCGAAGGGGCTGGCAGTGAAGACAACACTACAGGTGAAAATAGAGAAGACGGAGGTGATGAAGATAACCAACCACCACCAAGAACAGCAACAACAACAACAACCAGGACCGATTACCATCAACGGGAGAGATTTGACAGAGGTTACCTCCTTCACTTATATAGGAAGCACGGCTTCAACGACAGGTAGTCGGAAAAGATGAAGATGTTGGTGCAGGTCAGAATCGGAAAGACAAGATACACCTTCTATAACTTGAAATCTGTTTGGAAGTCTTCTGCACTCCGTGGCATAAAGAACAAGATTCGGGTTTTCGACACTAATATGAAGTCAGTCTGTTGTTCTATAAGGGTCAGAAGCTCATACAGCGAGTGCGTCACGAAAATCATTTCCAACAGGCTACTGCAGACTTTTATCAACAGCTGCCCACTTCTCTGGTTCCATATTAAAGATGAAATGGCTGGCTGGTCAGAAAGAATTAGCAACAAGAAGCTGTGGGAATTAACTGACTGAGTGACAATTGTTTAACAAATATGTAAGAGAAGTTGGAGGTGGATCGGGAGTACTTTGAGGAGGCTTTTGAGTTACATCGCGCTCCAGGCGATAGCTCTGATGGGATCCGGATGGGGAGCTAAGAGTGGGTCGTCATTGTGAGGGTGACATGGAGGAGATTTTATCGTGATTAGGATATGAGAGATTATGGGCAATCGTGGACCCAGTTGAAGAGGACAGTAGGCAATAGAACAGAGTGGAGATTTGTCATTCCATTAGGAATCCAAGGGAATGATAATAATAATAACGCTTCATCATATGCTTTCATAATCCCACAATGAGCTCACCGTAAGACACTGGAAACACTGTCTTTTCAGGAAAGTAAACTGATTTTATGCACCTGCTTTCTCTCTAAAATAAATGTGTTGGAAATGTAATCAAGCTGGATATTTGCGTGAATGAATTAGGCCGTTTTTCTGTGTTAGGGAAATTAGGGTTATCAAATGCGAGATAAAATGTACCGGAAACTTATTATTAGTACGAAAAGAAAATCAGGAATGAAATTTTGGTCTTTTTAATTATATGTTGATTTTCGTAATAAAGAAAATAAAATTTAATGGACGCAGTTATAATATAGCCGTTTATTACTTATGAAGAGAGATAGACAATGTTTACATTGAATGCTAACTTGATTTTATCCTTATTAGTATTATTATTATTAATTGATGCGTTTATAGTTCAACCAGAAAATGAACTCTCTATATCGTATAAATATTTTCGCTAAATGTTTAATTTCCAAATGATAGACAAGGTTCATGACTCAGAAATTAAAAGAAAGACACAAATTATTGAATCGTTGCTGTAATGCTTTTTGTAGAATGAAATCAAAATTAATCAGCTGAGATAGAAACTCTATTTCTTACTGTTAGTAAATATATTAGAATGTCTGTACTTCACGGCTGATTTATCATCATCAATGTATTCTGGCTTGTGCGTAGTTTTATTTATTTGTTTACTGTTCACTGATATAGAAATGAGAATTAATTTACTCCTAATTCTCATGGGATAAAATCTTTTGCTTCCAAAAAAGAAAATCTATAAGCTACGTCAAAAGTCTGATTTTTAACCGGTTTATTCTAAGAATATAGATTATTGTACGTATTCTTCTATTGAAATAATTGAAAATGACAGTAAATTCGGTAAAAAAAAGTTTATTCACTTAGTAGTTACCTTATTGGCACTACTAAATCGTAAGTCTACCCAATGATATGTATTTTTTAAGTTGTGTCACTTAACATTTTTGAATTATTCGTTTGCTTTTGTCCACAATTCGACTTGTATTAGGGGAAAGAAATGGTGAAATCAACTTCTCGAAAAGTGAGTCTGAATTCACTGGTGTATGCAGTTACTAATTTCACAATTTGCGTCTGTGGCATAGCGGTTAGGACGCTCGTCGACCATGCACATGGTCCGGGGTTCGGTCCCCGGCCGACGAACTCCTTTACCTCGCTAAGCCAGAAATAATGCTGGTAAAGAGGGAAGGTTGGGCATGAGACTAGCAATCCAATCCTCTAAAATAAACGCTGCTACAGAAACTTCAAGCCACTAGCTTGAAGCTCTATGTTCCACTGGGAACGTGAAGGAAAAAATTTCACAGTTCTACTACATAAGATAACGAAATTATTTTACTATTATTATTATCATCATGAAATGGCAGAAGTTGGAATTCATGGGCTATTGGAGCGAGTCCTAGGGGCTTGATGGTTTGCACACTTGCCTTGTAATGGAAATGTCCCAGGTTAGAACTCCGGTGGGTTCGTGCCGATAAAGAGTTTCAAGTTTGAACAATACAGTTGTCCAGTACTCTCAGGTGGTTATTCAATGGTTCTGTAAGCGATGTCAGCTCATGATGAAATCCTGAAATTATTTTCAATCATAATGGATTGCTAAACAGTGAATGCATTTTTAATTAGAAACAATGAAATGTGCTTGAATCGACCTAACAGATAGCAAGCTTTTGCTGTAAAAATTTATGACTGCTAATGAAAACACTTATGAAGTTTATAGGTTTCCAGACCGTAGGTGTTACGAACTTCCTGGAATAGTTTGAGAGCCGAGTCAGATTAATTCATTATAAATTATTTAAATTAATCCCAGCGTGTTAAGAAAATCAAAGCAAGGTTTTTCTGAACGTTTCGCCGTGTAAGACACAGCTTCTTCACCAGATTTATTCGGATTTTATTATTATTTTATTTATAGTCCTTTGGACTATATATGGAGTTTATGGAATTTACTATTTGGTTTTTCTATTCGCCTTCGATTTTCCCGTCGACTGATTGGTCTGGTGGATAATGCTTTGGCGTTTGAGACGATATGTATTGGGTTCAAGTCTCACTTAGAGCAAGATCATTCAATAGGAAATATAGGTACATCAAGCCGACAATTCCCAAATAGGGCTAAATAAACATCTTGGATTCTAGTACAAATTGCCAATCACCAAATTACTTCAAGTTAATGGGGTTCGCTTAATTCTCTGCTACTCACTTTTACATCCGTATTTATTGAATACCCTTCGATAATTCTGTAGTTGCCCATTTCTCACATTTCTTTATTCATGAATCTTGTTATAAACTCAGAGAAAAATATCACAGTTTTCTTATTATATGCAAAGTGAAACAAACGAGATGGTTCTGAGTGAGGTTTTATAACTTTCATAACTGGAAAATTAATTCTTTTTGCTAATTGCTACATCACGAAAACTACATGTCATAAAATAATCCTTTCACGAGTTTTTCAGCTGCAAGTCTTACTGTTTAAACAGATTTTTAAAGACTTGTTAGAAAAGAAAGAAAACATAATTTCAATGGTTATTTTTGGCTAAGATATCTGTCACGCACAGAATTAGATGAGATCATGTTTGTCTGAGAAGAAGAAGAAGACAGGAAAGAACACTTAGTTTTGATTTGTGGAAAAAGTATCGCTCTCAAGGTATTCTTATTCACATGAATGTTTTTGCTGAAAGCATCCATTTCATTTTTAAGCATATTTATATACATAAGTATTCAAGGCTTAGTAGAGCGCAGTTGTTTGTTTTTGAAAACTTGAGGCAAATGTAGCAAGACGCTGGATTACCCTTTGTTCGAGCGCTTCTCGTAGGAATGTATTTATCTATCTTCAATGCAATGACATACGAATTCCGAAGTCTAAGAGTATAAAAATCAGCTTTTTATTTACTATAATATTTAAGCGTTGTTTAGAACTTATTGCTGTTTTTATTATTTGTAGGTTAGAATGTGAATCACTCAAAATTGTATCATTTAAAGGGATCATTCATTTAGATGTATTAATAATTTGGTGTCATTTAAGCTCTAATACTAGTGGCTTCATTAGAAGTCAATTTATGAGAAGAGAAAGCATTTTCATGTTTCATGAATATTTACATAGAATACTGACGGAATTGGAGAGCTACTACATAATAGTGATAACTTTTCTTTCACATTTTACAGATTTTACATTTCCATACTGTTGTTGCAATATAAATACATACTTAGACATGTACACATAAAGCAGCAGATACAATTGGAGATAATATGAAACGGGAACTAGTTTACTTTAGATTGTGTTAAACAAGAATTCGTTTGGTATAAACAGATGAGTTTGACAAATGCATGTGTTTTCTTCAGTGAAGCATTTGAAGCACGCTTTATTCTGAATGCAATCTGATCACCGTCAAAAACGAACTGTAGAAAAGCATTATTGTTGTCCATTGTGCTTAAATCCATTTTTACCATACTAGATTTGCAAGGTTTTGCGATAAGCTTTTCCGGATAACCCTTATCAACACAGTATGATAAATCTTTTGTGGAGTTTTCTTCTGAACAAAAATTTTTACAAGAGTGGACAGTGTTATAACCATTCACTTCTCTAACTTACAGGACGAAAGTTTTGTAAGTTTAGTTAAAATCCCCTCCGATTCCCTTTTGTGTGAATATATGTTATAAGTTTAGCATAAGTGTAACGCTGGATACCAAGGTCGAGAAAATGATACTTCCTGTCATGCACATACTTCATAAATTTTATGTTCGGATGTTCAATATATTTGTGATGCGCTATTAAAACGACCACAAAGTGCAAAAGTGGTGTCAGCATAGCTGACATAGAAGTCTGTGCGATTAGTTATAGATTTAATCCTTGTCTGCCCCAGCTTGTTCGGAAAATGCTTTCATCTGGATAGGGCATAAGTGTGGAGTCCTCAAAAATAAACTTATCCAAATTTTACTACTATGTAAGAAATGAACATATTGTACATCACTTTGTTTTAACCATAAACTCTGTACTTTGAAATTTACCTCGGGTTTTGAATAAATATATAGTTCTGCCTTCGACTCTCCGTCTTCTCCACCATCTCAACTGCTGTCGATCAATTTTAATCACCTGCTTTCTATCTCAAATTTTTGCAGGAGCACCGTAGTTCTTCCTACGTACTTTGGTCGACCTCCGGCAACGTCAACATTGGAGAATTAGTACTGGAGCAGTCTTCCCGCAGCACCTGGAGTCTATTACGTTTATTGTGGACTTTGGATCTTTGTAAATCCAAGTAACCAAACTTTAATACATTCTTCCCGTAACTAAACTGATTTGGTACTTTATTTTCTATTTGAATTTGGGTAACTAAGCTAACAGAGTAAAAGGTCCACCACATAAGTGACTGCCTTTAGTGCCTCTATCAATCTGATGATACCGGACATTGTTGGATTGAAACTATTTGTCTTTGGTAGAAAAAACAGTAGACGGTATTTGAATTCAGTCTTTGGAAAAGGTAGAAGGGAAGAATATTGATATTATATGTATAGTTTCTTTTAGTTAGATTCTTGTAGTTAATGTCTATGCATCAAAAGATATCATGAATTTATTCTAAGCTTACAGATTCCTTAACATTCGACCGAGGGGAAATGTATCTTTCAAACTGTGGGCAGCTAAACTGGCTGTCTAACTAGCCCTGAAGACGCTTTATGATAGGAGGAATTCTTTATTTATGATATTAATCTCATTGCGACGTCAGGTTTACGCATATGTAGTAAGCCGTTTAGGCTAGCTAATTTAAATCCTCTAAGTTCCAGCTGATTATACGTGCTAGTGTCGACTAACATCTACTTCGTTAACAGTCTTCTTAATTTCTTAGTAACTTATCTTTCCATTATTCAATTACATCTTTTTTCCAATAATTAACACACAATGTTCACGTGCCACCAGGAATAAATTTGACTTTCTATAGATAGTCGTCTTAATCCATCATCCATATAACACAGCCTTTGTCTGATTGTTAATTTCCTTAATGGCATTGAATGATTTTTTGACAGAAATGTGGAGTGACGGATGGGTGATACAATATATGTATTAGTAATGTCAGCAATTCAAGATTTTCAACCAGATTTGTGTTTCCTCAACTATTAGTTTTGGTTCAGGCGTGATATAACAGAAACTTTCAAACCGCCCTTAAATGCCAGTGTTGTTCAGAAATTTCCTAAGAAGACAGAATTTAAACTCAAGTGAAAGCGTTCCTGCTTCCACGTGACTAAAGTTATGACATTACAAACGAACATTTCTGAGTTCTCTGGAATACCTTCATATAATTCATACTGAAACTAGGTCTGGAAGTCTGACTGAATTAAAACCAGACAACATGGTTGACTTTTAATTGGCTTTACAGTAAAAGCTTGTTCATCCAGGAGATTTATTACAGTTCAGTTGGTTTGAAAGTGTTGACTGTGAGCAGTTTACATCACCTTAGTTTCCAAGTCGTGTCTAAGGGAAATTGTTTTGAGCATGAATTCTAAATCGGGTTCAGAATGCTTACTTTTTTTAAATTGATATAAGGCAAATTTGTTCATCAGAAAAAAAATGAAAGGTGGATAAAACCCACTGATAAATCAGCGAAATTCCCTATGCATTCAATTGACCATATGTTTATCACCTTTACCATCTCAGCAACCAAGAAAACCACACAATATCAACACAGCGTTTATAGGATAAATAGTGTAATTCGATATATAAGTCATGCATTTATTCAGATTATGCAGAGACGATGAAATTTGATAGAACTGTATGAAGAAAAAGTATATGTGTACATATATATCTATTTTTTATTAGAATGTGTCTTCGAATGTACTTGCGTAGATGACTTTTAAATTTTATGAATCTTTGCTTAATATATACATAGTTTGTGATCACTGTCTGCAGCATATTACTTGTTTTGCCTGGAGAATTCTTCAAATTAGTGTCTAAATGTTTACTGGTGGTCAGATGGTAGTCTCATCATTTTAGCATCTGCCTTTCAATGGATTCTTTTTCTTATTTTGTAGTATTTTAATTAGGTACTAATATAGTTTACCGAAATTCGGTTTTGGAATCTACTATTTTCAAATTCCTATCATTATTCATCAGACGGTTAGTGAAGGTTGACTTTTATAACCACTGAATCCATAGGAGAGAAAACATTGGCACACTTAACCAGACGGGTTCTTTTATACAAATTCCTTGTTGTCACTTTGCTTAAAATAGTCACTCAATATTTCATTTGGCTTCGTGGTTTCATGATATGCATATGCGATAAAATCTTCTCAAGTGAATGGAATTACGTGACATCTAAAGTATAAACTATATTTGATCCCACATTGATCAGCTTATCTGATACAGCGTACTCGTAGGCTTTTGTTTCCTGGATGCGATTTTGACAAAGGGTTTCTTTCGCGTTCCGATTAGCATAATCACAGTACTTTAAAACTTCAGAATAATTATCTGTTAATATCAACAAATAATGAAATAATGAAGAATTATACTTTGGAATATTTCCGTAATTTTACAAAATATTAGTTGACTGCATTCTGAAACGTTTCTTCGACGATTCATTTGACATAACTAGTAAATATCAGTCTTATTAAGTGATTTAAAAGGTTTGTAATTGCTTAAAGGATTTGACGAATGAAGAGGAGATTCGAATTTCACTGAATATGTCGACAAAACAGGTGAGAAAAAAAATACAATTTATGAATGCGTTGTTGAGGTTTTTCTTCAATACACAGGTGAATACTCTTTAAGCCTAAGGCTAGTCAAATTTCCTATAAGTATAACAGGAATGTCAGCTGACAATAATAAAATAATATTTTATGTCTTGGTTGGGTTCTTTATCACAAAATTCAAACCCTTAGAAGTATTGTTTAGCAGGTAATTGAAATAGACAACGCAAATACAAAAAATTAGTCTTTCACTGACAATTAAAGAAAGAATAACAGACGAAAATGATTTCTAGTTGGGGGGAAAGATTGTGAATTTACTTCCATTAAACTATAGCTAGATTCTTCGACGCATATTTCTAAATGTGTGCAAAACTCAACTGAAAAATCTATAAGCGACAATCTTTGCTTATAAACAAAGTCGAAATCAATAATGGTTACAGCTCAGCAGGAGGATTTTAGTGATTTCGCTCCTTTTGTTTTTTTTAAGCTGTACAACTTCACCATTAACCCTTCATTTTCTTTCTAGGTTATAAATAAAATGAGTACGAAACAATATTAGAGTAGAAGTTCAATTCGGTGGGACAGCCAATAAAAACAATTATACAGGCGGTTACAATTCAACTACAGAAATATCTAATTATCTCCAACACCAGTAAAATAAACTCTGGAGTTCGTTCTACTGAAGTTACCTAGAATGATAATGAAGGTCTAATACTTTAATCGTCCGGCTCCGAAACATGTCGACATTGAAATTAATGACATCTAAGATGCGTATGAAAAAAGTCGAACGTCGTACTGATATTAAAATCTTATTTCTTTTTCGGTATTATTGTAAATAAGTCAACCAACAGCAGTTTGTGCATGCCCAAATCAAGTTGACATTTAACAGTCAGAAAACATTTGGGCATTGGCCGCATGAAATTCAGTATTATAAAAGTTTTTGTGTCTCCGCGGGAAGGTAAAAACAAAACGATATTTTGTTTATTGACGTTTCGTTGTTTAATGTCAACAGCCTTAGTAAAGTAATACTAAACCAAAAATCTCAGCTTATATTCAGTAACTCATTCATATTTCTTCAGCATGAGGTGATCTTTATATTGTCGAATGGGTGAATTAGTGAAAATAGCAAACCGAGTGCAGATTATTGTATTTGATAAGCATATGGAATTATAAAAACAGAATGTATTCACATAATGAAATTCCGTTGATCTTGTATCCGAACAAGGTCAAATTCCTTCTCAAACTATCATTTCTATGCAGACAATTTGGATTCTATTTAGTATGGAGTGCTTATGGTATAGGACGTTCTTTGTGACTTTTGACATCTTTCTAGGTGATTTCAATAATGTCAAAATAACTTTTACGTCCATATTCTTTAGCAATGTAGATCTATGTTTGGCAGCTTTTTAATCTTTTCTAACTTCACTGGACTTCTCGGTTGTCGAATGAAAGCTCTACAGTGTTCACTTCTGATCAGGGTTCCTCTCAGGGTTTATACGATGTATATCGCATCATATTCTAACCATTTTATTTTGTAGACGCGACTAGATTGCGAATCCTTTTTGATTCGGCATTTTAGCCTGCCTGCTTTCTTGAAGAAAACCCTGATACTGTATTTTTAAAGTACTCTTCTGATATCGTTTGACATATTCGATATGTATGGAATAACAGCTTTTGGGATTCATGACTTTGGAATATCCTTTTCGGCAATGTTAGGTATTTGTGCTGATTTCGGTAACGAAATTCTCTGGACAGTTATTTTTCTTGAGAATTTCGGTAATATTTGGTAATATAATATTTCTTTTTCTTTCTCCTCATTTGTTATCAAAGAGTGCGTTCGTCTTAGAAGACTTGAGAGTACTGGTATGTTTGGACTGATGAGATGTGACGATCCGAAGTCCAAGTATTTGTTGGAATGTGTTTTCTTCCTGAATGTAAGCATATTAAAATATCCATTTTCTTTTCTGCCAACTAGGCAGTCTGGAAAAGGTAACGCACCTATTTCTGATTCTACTTCCAAAGTAAACTAAATGTTGGAAGAATGACTGTTCAGTTTTTTGCAAGAATGAAATGTTGTAGGTCTCGTTTTAGTGCAGTGAAGTTATCAACAACGTATCTTCGCTATATGTTTTAGGTGTCAGTATGTTTGAGATGTCATCCTCAAAACTATTCGAAAAAAGATTAGCAACTGTTGGTAAAAATAGTGAACTTATGGCTGCACTATTTGTCTGTGTATATTAATTTCCTCTATATGTAAAATAATTAGTTTCAAGACATAATTCTTAAGGGTTTAATTTTCATACCCCGAATTTCGGGAAATACACATACGTTTGTAACAAGAGAAGTTTGATTTTCTATTGAGCAGTAACTGTGATATTTTTCCATTATGTTATTAGAAGTCTCTTGGTATATTTTTTATTCAGTTTATACAACATTTTGTACAAACAATTCGAATGGGTGATTGAATCAAATTTAGATTCTGTACTGATAACTGAAAGTGTAATTGGATTTCTTCGGCAGTATAAAAAATCGGAAATATTTTGATGTTGTTAGTGTATTGTCTTTTTAAAGATGAAGAAGACTGATGGGTTTTCAAAACTTCACAAGCATAGAGAAAGCGTTTATAAATAAGACGATAAGCATCTTATAACACTTTTGCGTTCCGTAATAACAAATTTAAAGAATCGATGCGTAATAACGAGTTTCATCTATGGAGAATCAATTTTCTACACCAGTAGAAAGTTTAAATTTTGTAATATTGAAAAGTTAATACAGTTGGATAAGTCTCAAATACCATAAAACTGCCACCAGAATGATGTGATAAGGATTTTTGACCAAAAACATTTCATACTGTCCCATAATATCCTGTAGATGCATACAAATTAGGGGGTTAAAGCAATTAGCAGGTGAACTAAATCCATCCTCCAGGAGAATGCTAAGCAGTTGACGTTAACACAGTCTTCGTATGATAAGTTCTGACAAAATAACAGAAAGGATGAACTTGAAATCTTTCAAATATAGGTAGGCTTCAGTGTTTCAATTTATACCATTTATCTATATCTGGCAATTAGAGCTCTTTTAACGACGACCTGTTTTGTAGCTATGATCATAAAATATTGCTTTAGATAACTCCTCTCATTGAGTTTTTTGCTGTCCCAAATCTTTCTTCATGTTTTAGAAACAATGTTCGTTCTAAAAGCTCTTTAAGTTTCTCTTACTCATAAGAAGAACTTATGTTTAGCAAGCTGTTCATTCATATAAATGTTGAAAATATGTTTTTAAGCACGAGTGTCATAAGTTGTCTAAGGTTCGTTGAACCAAAAAATCATCCACTCATGTAACAGTCTTTTTACTTTCTTTCTTTCATTTAATTAGCTAGGACAAAGAAATCGAAGTGGATATAACCCGTAGCTTACATTATCATATTTCTAAGAAAGCCAATAATTATTTATGTTAAACTTCACTTCAATAGATTGGCCAATTAGTACAACTTAATATCGCTTTATTGTTGGGCGCCTAAAACGAATACATACAGTTTTAGTTTTATTTTGCTTCCAACAAAATATATTTGTATAAATTACTAAGCAACGAAGAAACATATATATATATATATATATTCATATATGTATATATATGTACCTGTATATACAAACCGTTTGGTAATTTTCTAACGATATCACAGCAGAATGAATAAAATATACTTGTTCAATCTTCAGTCGTATTTAATCTAGACACAGGTATATCATTCTTGTGCTTAAACATCCCATATTCATACAATAGATAGTTTGACTTAAAGTGGACTACATTTGCTTTCTCCACAAGATATTATACAAGGGAAATATCATTATTTGGAAATAATAGTGTTCTCTGAGCTGGTTGGTTTAGTTGCGGAGCTTTCGTCGTCCTTCTGGGCAACATCTTCAGCGCAATATTTAGCATAAAGTGATATGATTTAAATTTTCTTCATGAGTGATATAATTGCGTCTGCGCAACTAAACCAACCAGCTCAGAGAACACTATTAATTGCAAATCATCCACCTGAGCTACAAATCTTCTCTGTATATCATTATTATTGTTATTATTTCCTTGAGTTCCAAGTTGAACATAGGGCTCTGACAGCACACCTTGATTTCACCGTGTTGTAAAATGAAAGTTTTCGGTCAGATTATGAAGGACAACTAGAATGAATAACCTTTAGAATTATAAGGGCAAAAGCACTGATATTACACCTCTTCTATCTTAAATAATTCTATACGAGATTTCGATGAATCCACATGAAATTAACTCGTTCCAACTTGATTTGGATGATCAGTTTCTCAGTTCGATATCAACGTCTTTGAATAATCTGTAGTAAATCAGTAAAAAGTATATTGTTTTTAGCTAGATGTATTTGAAAACGTGAAAGGAATTACAGTTATTTATAAAATGAATATATGATATCCTCCAGAATATGGTTTCTCGACAAACATTTACAATGCAGTTCAGATGAGCTCAAATCGAAGATGTGACCAGAAAATCGGAAAATTGAAGATAGTTGGCTAGTTATTTCCCGGTTGACTGGTTCCCATCAGAGTTCTTTGTTTCTTATCCATCCTTAGCTATTGGAGACCTGAAACCGGACCTGTGCATACAAAAGCGATTCTCTGGCCCTACCATGGCCAGAGTAAAGTTCTTACTATAAGTTTGCTTCTTTCTTTCAATATGTAAGTCCACTATTACTATTATTATTATTATTGTTCTTAATACTTTTATTATCATCATTATTCCCATCATCCATATTTTATTACCACTCCATTACTGTTTATTAATAATATTGCTTTTTCATACAGATTTTATACAAAAGCACTTTATAGCCTTTACACTAGTTCCTGTCCATTCTACACGAGCTTATTAATTAGTCATTATCTCACACTTATGAGGTCATGCCAACTTCTGTCTCCTTTCTAACTTACAATTAGTCATCCCTTCTTACACCTTACATTATGTAGTACAATTTTCAAGGACAAAGTTTACCAGTATCTGACTGGTCTAAAGAATTCTGTGTTAATTATTATTACGAATGTACAGCTCATGAACATGAATTGTCGAAAAGAAAATTTTCTTTGCTGTTTGTGCCTTTTTTCTTATTATCCATCCATGTCGGACACCTAATATTTATTATGGGGCGAAGACAGCTGTTGATGAAATTCTGAAACCTGTTGGAAATGCTTTTTGTGATAAGCCAAATCTTTGAACTGTATGAAATCACTGACTTAACATTAGTGCTGAAAATGCTAATGTTGTTTCTTAGCTATGTGTAGCAGATTTTCATACCCCTTCCAGATTAATGAACGTCTGTTCTATTTTGCAAATTCTCGCTTTGACGCCTTTATCCGTCTTGCATGTAATTGAAAGGATGCTGCCTTGATAAGTGAGAGAAGTAAGCTCTTCCAAATTTCTCCCATTGATGGAGACTGGTGTTGCAAATTGCACATCTCCATCGTCTTTGCTTTATCTGTATCTACTTGAAGTCCTGTCTCTGCTGTTTCTGTTGAAGACTTGTTAGCTGATTATACGGAACGCTGTGACTTAGAGTAATAAAGCTTAATCGGTTGTTAAAAGAACGCAATAATGAGATTCATTTGAGATACAGTTGAACAGGATAAAAAGATTTTCACCACAAGCACATACCACATTTAACTTTTATTTACTAATAGTCAGGAAAATACTTAAAGAATTTTAAACTCATTAGGAATGTTCGACTGAATTACTTCTCACTCTATGTTGGGTTTACTTTATAAGATTCGCAGGTGGGATTGCAAATAACTCTGTCCGGTCAACCAGTACTGTTTAGTACAATCTGAGTTATATTCTATACTTCTGTGGTGTTTTCCATTCACAGAATATCAAATTCAGACTACTTGTTTCAAAATATTCCCAACATAACAGGTTAACTAAGAGCGAATAATTTATTGTGTGAAACTGAAAGTCTTGTACGTTAGTGCGTAGTGTGACAGAATATAGCAAACAGCTTTCATCCATAAAGCATATTCTTCAAGTATTGTAGAGTTATATTCATTTGTAAGATAACTCATGTAAATACATACGTATGTGTAGCTTTCCTTTGGTTTACTTACAAATTGTTCCCAGACTGACTAAATATAGTTTGCGTCATACATCATAATCCAACCAAACAATTTGGTTTCATTTTGGTGTTATCTTCAACTCACTGCCTTATGATTTATATTTGAAAAGTCATTTTAACATAACGTAGTTGTCATATTATCTTATCCTGTCAACCCTGGTTTCCACACTAATATTTGGAAATTGAGGTACATAATGGGAATTTAGTCTCTTTTTTGTTTGTTTTCGTATTTGACATTAATGCTGAGCGTGTGAACAAGTATATAATTAAAATTATGACAGAAAGAATTGATGCGAAGGCGTCATCATTTGTTTTCTACTTAACCGTATATCTGTTCTTTAATTTTCAGTTTTTTACCTTCAGTGGATTTGGAATTTTTAAATGACTACTGCAGACACGATCTACATAATTATCGTCGTTGGTAAACCATAGAATGACTGAACTTTTGTGGGTTTTAAAGTGTAACTGTACCCTCTTCTTACTTCTGATACAGACAAGTTATTAGCAAACAAGGATAGAACAAACAGGGAGGATTGAAATTCAAAGGCATATTACCTTGTGGTAACAGTGTTTCATATGCATATTCTCTGGAGTTAGTCAATTCTATATAAAAATGATCGGTCAAAAACAGAGTTTTACTGAAAGTATTATTACAAAATTCTCTAAGAAATGAAAAATAAATGTATAAACTATGTGATAAATCACTGAATGAGCACTATACTGGTCGATATTATGAAGAAATTTGTAACTTCCTGCTTCCAGTCAATAACTCGGTAACTCGATGCAAAGATAATTCACAAATCTTGAATATAGAAGCTTCATTAGTCAGATGTCTATGTCAATAAAGGGCAAAGATAGTATCAACTGGCTTGAGCATTGTTCATCAAATTTACTTGTGAACCAAACATGTTCTCAGTTAGATGGTTATGCTCTCCAGTTAGTGATTATATCGGATGAATAACTATACACTGATTAATACTTAGACAGTGGGAACGCAGTTTCACAGATATTTTTCAGGAGTTCGACAATGTCTTCCCATTGATCAGATTAATGTTGATGGGTGAAAATGCTGAAATTCCTCGTCGATTGACAGATGTGTATTTATGATTGAGTAAATGTTCTGTGGATGTGTTCACTTTATTCCGTATAATATCTTCTTCGTATTTTAGGATGACCATTATATTAAGTTGAACGATTTGTATGGTCCATTATTAATAATTCAGCTACTTCATCATAGAGTACTCAAACCGTCAATTAATTTTTGATGTGCGTAATTTGTTTTTAATTATGTAAGCCTGTGACAGATTAATTCACTCCTAATATTGTTTGATTGATCCTGTAATTTTATTACTGTTCTGTCTTTGTATTTCTTTTCTATTTACCGCTAGTTTTCTGTGAAACCGGAAAATATGTTAGAAACCGGTGAAGACGAAATGAATCAGTTTGCTTTGTTCTTTGGATTAGTTTTGCGCAGAAATGTTGTAAATCTTTCAACTAAGTAGAATTACAACTATTAAATTCATCGCAAATCAACAATAAAGTTCTCTGTGCAGCAGGTCGGGTGTGAGGACAAATACTCGCCGAAGACATTGGCTAGGGGTCGCGCGATGTCATGAATTGGCAGAAGTTAGAATTCATGGGGCATTGGATCGGGTCCCAGTGGCTTCATGGTATGCGAGTTCGCCTTGTAATCAGAAGGTCCTGGGTTCGAACTCGGTGGGTGCGTACTGATGAAGAGTCGCAAACTAGGACGAAACAGCTGTCCAGTACTTCCAGGTTTTCCAATGGTTCTCTAATCAATGTCAGCTCATGGTGAAATCCTGTAACCAACCAAATTCCTACAAACCAACACCTAAAGTCCTCTATATTTTCTAACCAAAAGTCATGGAATTTGAAAAATATATACCTTCTAATGTTTCGAATGATTGCGAGATAAATAGGTGAAAGAAAATTTCGAAACCTCCATGTTGTGTTTAAAGTTGCTCAACATGCACGATCACTTTTTCTTATTTATAAGAATACTTGATATGTATGAAGAAATAAATGACGTCGATATAAAGTTTCCTTTAAGACAAAATGATGGTCATTGTAATCACACAAAAGTACTTTCTGATGATGTCACGAATCTTGCGGTTGCAAATGACTTGCAAAATAATTGCAATATTTCAATTTCAATATAATCGTCGGAATGAACAAAGGCTCATGATGAAATCCTCCATGCAATCAAACAAAATCCCTACAAAACCAATACTTGAAAATGCTGTATTAATTTCCAGAATAATTAAGTATTTTCAATAACTCTACTAAGGAGGTATATATAAATGACTTAAAAATTCAGAATAGTCCCACTTAGTGGTTTATGGTGGCGGTAATCTTTATGAAAATATGTTTAGCTTCTAGCATATATCCTGTCTCTTTATTATAATGGGACTTGAATTCTAAAGGGTTCAATGTAGTAAATCACCCATGCGTACTAGCTTGAAATACATTAGATAGCTAAGTCAATGAGCTAAGAACTCAAAGATATATCCAATAACTTAAATGAATTTAAGCAGCCCCTAACATTAATGTGCTATATATGTCTTTTGGCGTTTCATACCCACAAGCCAAATACCATTAAGTATCTTGTTCATTAATTCTTTTTAAAAGCTTGTCTAACTTGAAATGAGAGTTCAATTTATTTGTTTGTGATTATTATAACTAAAAAAAGGCAAGATATCTCATGATTTGTGGGTGGAAGATTATTTCTTGGAAATCCTATTCTAATTTAACTGCAATGAAAACGTTTGGTACCATATAAACACTCCAGAAACACTAAACTGTTTGTGTTATTTTTATGCTTGGCATGACTGCATATGACAGGCGATCATTTCGGAAAAAATCTGCAATAAAGAAATCACAAAACCCGTACAAGAATATCAAAATCTTTCGACACAACTAAGTCTCAGACAACTTGTGTATTTCACCGCAACCCAAAAAACTTACTGTATTTCATATCTTCATCTCATGAACATATTTTTCACGAAATTTGGGAAGCAAATTGTTGTTCGTTGCCATTCAAATGCTAATCTTATTGATAACTGCTTAAAAAATATATTCTCATTTAGTGGAATATAACTTGTAAGCTTGAAGAATAAGCCGAAAATATGTTACGTAATTTGCTATCTAAAATTTACAATTCTAATGACACATCTTTCATTTTGTTGCCAAGAAAATTTGCCACATATATGCGATTGTAAAGCTTGAGAATGACGTTCCTGAAAACAGTAACTCTTCTCTTAAGGTCTTTTCTTTGATATGACTTAACGGGGATTTTCAAGTTGCTTAAACGTTGCAAGGACTAGGTGATGGCGAACAATCTGGACAGTTTCTTGCGTTACTCCATCAAGCTTGCGGGAGCGAAGACAGAGGTGTACATTTTAAGAGAATGTTTAGATCTACATGAATATCCAAAGTTGTAATGGAAATCACTCAGACTCAACCATATCCAACCGAATACCAGAACTCTCAAGCAACACACTCTTAACAACATTGGCTGCATTCAAGCAAGTGTTCTTGAACTACAACAGATTACGAGTTCATGCAGTCCGTGATTTGGATCCAGAACTACGCCAATCCTCCGAAGAATATGCCCAAGAAGTCACTCAGAAACAATTTGATAAAACAAAGTCAGAACTAACTAAAAGCCTGAAGTCGACTGCAATCTACAAAAGTGCGTATTTAACCTCTCAAACAGTGAATGATCAATACTATGACGAGAAGCACTAACTATCTCTATATCCAAAATTCTGCTCGAAACTACCAAACATTGAGAAGCTTCAATCCCAGGTTCATTTAGAAAACCTAGTAAATCAAATATATGATCAGGTACCAACGCTGAAGAGAACCTACAACAATTCAAATGGTCAGTCTTTGACAGCTGTCATAAGTGTATAAATACCAAAGCAAATAGAAGATCGATATTAACCAGGGGAAATTATAAAGAATTAATAGACAACAAAGGGATCATGCTGATACGCCCTGATAAAGACGGGGGAATCGCAATCATGAATTGTGAGGATTAAATAAGTAAAATGCTGACCATCATATCCGATAAATCCAAATTCATAGGAATGGTCAATGAAAACAATATCATGAAGCAAGCCGAACAAAAACTAACGGACAGCCTCCGAAAACTAAAGACTGAATCATTCATTGACGCTGAAACGTTTGAATCTGTGAAGCCGTTTGGCTTAAATACACCTCGACTCTACAGACTGCCAAAAATGAATAATAAAGGCACATTTCTTTGACCTATCCTTGATATGACGAATTCACCTAATCGTCGCACCGCCAAATGGTCAGTGGACCTACTATGACCAATCAGAATGCAAGTTCCCTGCTAATCACTCCGAGACTCCATCGAATTTGTCAACTCCATTGAAAACATCGTTTCCAATCAAACCATGTCCTCACTAGATGTGGTATCACTGTTTACGAATGTCCCACTAACTGAAACAATGTGCAGAAATATTGATTCAAAGGGGATAAAAATGACTTACCTGTTGACTATCTGAAGGAACACCTAATGAGATGGACTCTAGGTGTTCAGTTTTATTTCAATAACGAAATATATCGACAAAAAGATGGTACACCTATGGGCTCACCACCAGGCCTACTACTTGTAGATTTTTTCATGTTGAAACTAGAAATCACATATCTAAAGGAAATGACTGACAGCTTCGGGTTTTAAAAGAGATACTTTCACTGTCTTCAGTAAAGAGAAGAATGTGGAGGATATACCGCACCTTTTCAACAGCTGCCATCCTGCGATTCATTTCTTAATAGAGAAGGAGCCCAACACAAAAGTATCTTTCCTGGACGTTCAATTAACAAGACGTGAACAAGATGAATCACTAGAAATATCCATCTACAGAAAGCTGAAATGAGACGGACAACTCAACAACTTTCATAGTTGGGTGCCTGCATATACAAAACGGGACCTGGTCCGTTCACTGAGACATAAAATTTTCAGCCCTGACACTATGGAAGAGGAGCTAAACACTATGAAAACAATTCTCGAAAATGGATTCCAAGAACGCTTCACCATGAAATCCATGAAACCTAAACCAATTAAACCACCTACATTGATGTAAGAATAGAATTTGTGCACTGTGGTGCAGTATAATTCCACTGTGGGTAAAATTTATTTTGATAAAGTCTTACAGTGTTATATAGTAATATTTGCCGATATCGTTTCGAGCACAATTTATTACTCATATTCATATCAAGTTCACACACAATGAAATTAAGCAGCCTACACTTCCTATTTTTATTTTTTATTGTTGATTACAGCTTGATTCCACACCGTATTTTTGGTACAAGTATGGAATTTTCAGCATGGATATCGGTAGCCAAAATTTTGCAGGCCAACCATAAATATCAGGTGTGCATCGGCCGGGGATTGAACCTCGGACCATGTGGATGGTCGGCAAGAGTCCTAACCACGGTTCCGAAAACCTTCTCTAATTAAAACTACAGTTCAGTGGAGACCCATCAGTAAAAATGCTGGGAAACCGCCTATCCCGCTCATTGAAGAATACTTTCTTCGCGGCTGAGCTTCCAATAGCTCTTTCCTTGAAACCGGTGATTCGCATGAACATGAAGTATAAGCTACCACTGTTGGCTGGCCTAATCAGTCTGCATCTACCGATTCAGCCGCTCAACTCTGCGGTACCTAGCGTTTGCTATCCTAACGTATCATCGCGTATTTAACCACATTCATGATTTTATAAAGGAAGAGAAAAGTACTTCGCAGCTCTATCCTGGAACACCGGATGGGATGTGGGCATCAAGCAAACCCACAAAGGAACTTCAAAGTTACCTACAGAATGTTTGGGGACTTCGCTAAAAGAGTACGAATCAGACTTCTTTAAACTAAAGAAGCAAAGGTGATTCACATGTCAAAGCCTGGATTCTGTATATAGAAGAGGTATGTTCAGTCATTAAATCTACAGTGGACATAATCTATCTTAACACCGAATAGGTAATCTTTGTTTCTTAAAAGTGTTATTTTCTTCCCCACCTCTATTATATCCCTATCTTTTATTGCCATTGTTGTTACTTTGACTCCCGTTCAAATTTTAGTTGAATTCTACTCAAACCCATCAATTACACTACGTCATTCAACTTGCCTTAGCTCCTAACCAATTAACGAAATGTTTTATCTAAAACTTACAATTCTAATAATTTTATTTTAGTTTCTACCCGATTAACGCTTTCTACATTACACAATTTTTTATCTAAAATTTACAGTTCTAATGACACATCTTTGGAAATTTTCATTTTGTTGCCAAGATAATTTACTATATATATATATATATATATATATATGATTGTACAGCTGGAGAATGATGTCCCCGAAAAGAGTAACTCTTCTCTGAACGCCTTTTCTGAAAATATGTAACCGCAACCTAAGTATAAAGTTTTGAAAATCATGGAAATTTAGGAAATCTCTTTGCTTAGTTCAAAGATTAATAGTTAGTCTTATATTTATAAAAGGTTGGTTAGAATTAACCACTACCAGTTTCACAACGTAATATATATATATATATATATATATACTTCAAACACTAATTGTTAGTCTGGAAATTTTGCACTCTATGGAAAATAAAAGTTTTTGGTAGGATATTAAAGGAAAAAGAAAATGAATAAACATCCCTTAGAATTATAATGAGAAAAGCACTGATATTACACCTCTTCTATCTTAAATAATTCTATATGAGTTTTCGATGAATCCACATGAAATTAACTCGTTCCAACTTGATTCGGATGATCAGTTTCTCAGTTCGATATCAACGTCTTTGAATAATCTGTAGTAAATCAGTAAAAATTCCATTATGGGTAAATTTTTATTTTGATAAAGTCTCACAATGTTATACAGTAATGTTTACTGATGACGTTTCGAGCACAATTTATTGCTCATAATCATATCAAGGTACTCACACGACTTCCTAACTTCATTCATAGAGTTCCATTATTTTTCACTTGATTTGATTGGCAGTACTAATTTCCATATTTCAGGTATCAGTGATGAATGATTACTATTGCATGTGTCTGGTGCAGACTCGATGAACAAGGATTCAGTAATAAACCTCTCCCTCCACCTATCTAGATTACTTTTTAGAATTCTAACCCTCTCCCACCCTATTGTGTGGTTGTGTGTTAATGCGTGAAGTGCAATTGCTGAGCTTTTTTCTAAATTACTTATCTTTTCAGGGTCAACCATTCTTACCTTAGCTAAATTCTTATGTTCTGACAATCTGACTACCCCTTACCTACTAGTTTGACCTATGTAGTTCAACTCACAGTCATTGCAGGGTATTTTGTAAATTATATTATTTTGTCTAATTGGGTCCACCGGGTCCTTTAACCTACACAGCTTGTCACTGAGTGAGTTTGTACGTTTGAATGCCACCCTAATTCCTGCTATATTTAGAATCCCAAATAGGGTTTCAGATGTCCCCTCTTTATATGGTATAACTGCAGATGACTTATATTCTCTCTTATTCATGTTATTATTACTAGTTTCACAATTATTTTTATTTTTCGTCTGGCCTTTTTCGATCTTCCTAATGAATTTTATAGGATAGTTATTTAACACCAAAGCCTCATCTATCTGTTTTAGTTCGTCATTTAGGTCTGTTTTTGTGCTACTTAGTGCTACTACTCGGTTTGTTAAACACTTAACTAAGCCCGCCTTAACAGTTAACGGATGAAATGAATTAAAGTCTAAATATCTACTGGAATGAGTTGGTTTTCTGTACACACTAGTGTGTAGTTTGCCTTCTTCTATTCGTTTTATTTTACAATCTAACATAGCTAATTCTCCTAGTTCATTTTCCGCTTCAAATTGTATTGAATTGTATTCCCTCCACTAGTGAGTTTATGTGTGTCAAGAAGCTATAGAGATATGTTCTGTTTTTAACACTGTTAAAGTGTCATCCACATATCTTCACCATATTTTTGGAGTAGGAGTAAACGTATTTAGAGCATTACCTTCCCAACTGTACATAAATATGTCTGCTACGATAGGGGATATTGGTGATCCCATTGCTACACCTTCTGTTTGTCTATATATTTTACCTTGGAATTTAAAGATAGTAGATGTGAGGCATAACTGAATCCCTAAAATAATTTGTTGAATGGACAGCTTTGTCCTATGGTTGAGTTCAGAATCCGCAGTTAGTTCTTTTTTAACTGCTTCTAAGGTCATAGTGACTGGTATGTTAGTATAAAGACTAGTTATATCAAAACTAACAATTTTTTCATCATTCTCTAGTTGAATGTCATTTAGTGTATTTTTCATCTCATATGAATTAGTTAGTCTAGAGTTTGAACGATTTCCAATGGGGCATAATATTAGAGCTAAGTGTTTTGATAATTCATAAGTAGGGGTATTTCTAAAATCTACTATTGGTCGTATAGGGTAACCTGGCTTTTGTATTTTAATTGTACCATACATTCTACTAGCATTATTAGTTTTAGGCATTAAATTAAACCATTTTGACTCACCCAGTGACGGCTTCATTCTGCGTATTAGTTCTGCTGTAGATTTCTTAACCTTATTCATTATTGTGTCTACAGGCTTCTTAATTTCTTCATATGGACCCGTTTGAATATGTTCAGTAATTTTTTTGATAGTCAGATTTATTCAAAACTATGGTGGCGTTTCCTTTGTCAGCTTTTGCGATGACAACATTTTTATCCTGTTTTAGACTAATTAAATCTTCTCTTTCCATAATGGAATTATACTCTACCACAGTGCACAAGTTTTATTCTTACATCAAATCAGTAAAAAGTATATTGTTTTTAGTTAGACGTGTTTGAAAACTTGAAAGGAATTACAGTTATTTATAAAATGAAGATATGAAATCCTCCGGAATATGGTTTCTCGACAAACATTTGAAACGCGAACCACGTGAGCCCAAATTGACAAAGTGATAAAAGAACCATAGTAGTGAAGATTGCTCGTTGTATTCAATTCTTAGTAAGTAGAAAGACGACCTAATGAAACCACAGAATACACCATGCGACTACCTTATTTTTCGCAGATAATGGAACATTTTTTGTCTGGTACTAACTCAAATATTTTTGCTCATTATTTGTTTTGCATTTCACTCCACCAACCTGTTAGTATTGGTAATGAATAACACCACTAATTAGTTCGAAAAATCTCATGAATGAGCACTGTTATTTAAGATGTAATATTTCACAACACAATTTGGAATTTGAGTTACAGGAACCCAACACATTCTATTTTTCATTAAAATCGCCATTTTCATAATACTTCATAATAAATTCAAGCCTTGCAGTTGCAGAGTCATCACCCTGTTCGTCTAACAGGCTTGAATCAGTGTGTGTCCTTATATTAATAACTGACTCACTATGCTATTTATAGTTTACTTTGCAATTTTTCACGAAAATATCTGCTTTTATGTGAGTGAAGTAAAGTGCGAAATTGAAAATTAATGGTTGATCAATATATAAGGGTACTACTTGTGGCAACTTTATCTAAAAACGCTTTGCTTCGAATTCGAAAATTTCTACTAATTAACTTACTTATAAGTAACATCAGATAACAAATACTGTTACAATTTCATATCCATCAGTAGCCATCTGTTTCGTCTCAGTAAAACAAACAAATATTAATGCAATTTTTTGAGTTTGTAGACATTTGAATAATTTGAATGTCGATTTCGTTATGAACTGTCGTGCTGTCAATCATTCTGAAATCCTAATCAGGATTCATGACCACTGGGGTATACTATATAAGATGATCAGTGATAGCACGGGCTAAGGATGGCTTTGTATCACAAAGTGATAGAAGTTAAAATTCACAGGCCATTGAATTCTCACTTCAACAGGCTAACGCAGTCATCTGAACGTTCTGAGCTTGATACCTGGTTGGGTCTTGAGGACACACTGTCGGACAGTCCTACAATAGGACGACACAGGTGATTTTCCAACTGATGCCAGTTCATGGCAACTTCTACATTCAAATATTGTTATCATGAAATGATGTTTCCCCAGTAGGATCTGGTAATGTGTAGTGCAGTATGCTATTAGTTGTGATCAGAACCACTTAAATAAAGTTTTTACTGTGAAAGTATGACGGACTTAACAGAATACTTTTGAGATAAAAGATAATTACAATAATGTTATATTTTACCAAAGAATAAATTATTTATCACCTTGAAAACAAATTACGCTCAACAAAACTATTGTATATGTTTTCTAGGGGTTCTCTAGCTGATGTCAGCTCATGGTGAAATCCTCCATATTGTATTTGTGTTATTTTCCTCTATGCAAAGCGATTTGTCACACTTAGAAAACTGATGGATTGTTTTCTTCTAGTTTTGTTGACGTGAATCAACAGATTTGGCAAAGTGATTTTAAAAGTGCGTCACCTTTTTACTGATGTTTTCAAGTTCCACATAAGTTGATGAGAATGAAAACAAATTAAGAAATTGGATTTAAGTATCTATGTTGAAATGTGGCATTCCGTTATTTCATTGTTATTGAACTAAAAACCAAGTTGAGGGTAAACGCAGATATCGTTTCATGCATCATCTTGGTTGTATTATTCATCCTTAGTATTATTCTCAAAATAAGAGTTTGAAAGAAAGAAACAGGTCAGATTTTATTGGTAATTCCTCTACAATGATTTGGAAATAATTATTTTTAGCTGAGAGAATCATGATTATCTTATTTAATACCAATACCTTCGTATTTCCTGCATTTTCTGTTTTTAAAAGTTTTTATTCTCTCATTCTGTCACAATAGTTTTTTAAGTAATATGTTAAAAGGTTTCAGTGTATTTCACCTATTCCAATTTTCAAGTGTTGGTTTTGTAGGGATTTTGTTTGATTGCATGGAGGATTTAATCATGAGCTGACATCAGTTAGAGAAACACTGGAAAACCAATTTTGTCAACTGTTGATTTCCTATGATTAAAACTGCACTGTAAATGCTTTTATTGTAACATCCTGTCAACTCGAAGTGAACAGGTAAAAACTAGATACTTCCATGTGAACCTTTCACTGGTCGAATGACAGAGGTCTCTACAACGGAGTACCTTTCTACTATTCATGCCAAAGCTAAATCAGTGATGCTCTCGAGCTATTAAATTCAGTCGACTAACATCTGAACATCTAAATTGTTTGAAGACACTTTCCGGGAAGATCTCCCACCAAAAATTCAAGCAACTTTAAAAGATTAGTGAAAAAATATACCTGATCATAGAAAATGCTTAACAAAGTATATTAGTCAATAACGCCTTCACACAGGAAGCTGCTGTCAATTGTTTTACAAATACAACCAAACATATTTATTTCAATCATCTCACTTCCTCTTGAAAGAAAGGAATATTATTCCTACATAATCATTTCGATTTTTCGAATAAATTCGAAGCGCTCCTTGAAATTTAAAACATAATTGTAACATGGTGTCTTAAATGATCGAATTCTACCAAGCCGTGAGTTTAAATTCTCAAGAATTAGATTTTAGGGACTGTACTTGTTTCAGGTTAGACCACAGATCGATATCAGTTAGAGAACTACTATAAAACCAGAGGGGAGTACTGGACAGGTGTTTCATCCTAGCGTGGGAGTGGTGGGCAGTACGCACCCACTGAGTTTCGAACCCAAAACCTTCTGGTTAAAAGGCAAGCTCGTATACCATTCAGCCACTGTCACCCAACGCAACGATCAGCCCTTACCAAGTAGCGATTTTTGCGCTACCGCCAACTAGTGTCATAAGCGGGGACTCCATTCTCACTCCCCACTGGTCACAACTTCTCACTAGAACTTCAGGCAACTTCGTGCTGTAGCCAGTCACCAGTGTTCATCAGATTAATTTCCAAGGGTTAGTTTGTAGGGATTGTATTAGTTTCAGGTCACACCACCGATTGATATCAGATAGAGAAACTTTGGAAACCAGTAATAATAATAATAATTGCTTTATTCCAAAAACAGTACTCATGATACAGCAAGGAATTTTCAGCATTCAGTACAATATTGCATCTAATTTACCCAAAAACGACAAAAAAAAATTAAAAATACACAATACATAATAGTAATAAAACGATTGTTGTAGCAGCTACGTAGCAAAATACTGTGTGCCATACGGAGAAAAATATGTATAAAGTACAAAATTGTAGTAATAATAGTAATACCAACTAAATAAAATAGCAGAGTAACGATTTAAACGATAGAAAGTGTAACACCATAAAATACAGAAAGATGAGCGATAAAAGGGTCGATTCACTGTGCTAATTACATAGTAACTTGTAAGTTTCACGTCTAACAGAGTCTTCGTCACATAAAGTACGCGCTAAATAGGGTATTGTAGAATTTCTATACTTAGTAGTACGAGCATATATCTTTTTATATTGACTTCTCGTCCTACCTGATGAGATACAAGGGGACAGGTGTGAATAAAGGGGGTGCAGAGGGTCTGACATTATAGCCTTTGCCCATTTCGTACAGGAATTTATATGCCTCTCGACTATAGTATTAGCGAGCTCATGCAGTGGCAGACCACAAGCTCTACTCACAGCATTTAATACTCTTCGTAATATGATATAATCTTTTTTGAGAAGCCCAGGAAAGATTAATGGAGAGCAGTAGAGTACAATAGGTAAAATACAGGAGTTTAAAAATTGCAAAACTAAAGGTTGGTTGATACCTGATTGTCTTAACTTTTTAATGTAGAAGGTAAGACGAAACATTTTCTTAGAGATAGATAAGATATGGGATGACCATGAAAGGTCAGAGGAAAAAACTAGTCCAAGGTATTTCCGTGCCATCTATGCTACAGGGATCATGAGAGTTAACTAGTTCAAGTAAGTCACGTCGATGCTTGAAAGTAAAGTCAAGCACCTGACATTTGGAAGGATTTAATATAAGACCATTTGACTTGGACCAGTTGTTGATGTCCAACAGAAAGCTATTAAGTTTGGAGCTGTCAGACTCGGAAGTGATAGGCAGTGATACAGTCAGATCATCTGCATATTTACAAAGTTAGTTTCGTTTGAATGAGGCAGGTCATGTAGGAAGAAAGAAAAAAGAAAAGGAGAGAGGACAGCACCTTGTGGAACACCGGATTTTGTAAGCGAGGTAGAAGAAGATTTGCCGTTATATACAGTATACTGCATTCTATCAGAAAAATAGGAATGCAACCAACTCTTAGCCCAGGATCCTGTTTGTGTCAATGATAGCTTATTTAATAAAAGGCCCCTAGGTACAGAGTCAAAAGCAGATGTGTAGTCTAAGAAAGCACTACGAACATATTTAGCACCTTTGTCTAAACAAGAGACAACATTGTGATATAAGACAACCGCAGCATCCAAGGTACTTCTACCATGTTTGTATGCAAATTGTTTAGGATCATTAAAAGGTTTCAAAGCGGGTTCAAGACGAAGTAAAAGTAATTTTTCCATCAATTTTAAAAAGGGGGAAGTAATTGCAATAGGCCGAAATTTAATATCAGAACCAGAAGATGGTTTTGGTATAGGGATAATTTTAATGTTTTTCCATGCAAAAGGTAGAACGTTACCGGAAAAAGAGGCATTAAAAATGTTAGTAAGAGGATAACACAAAATATCAGCACAATTCCTGAGGACAATGGCAGGTATGCCGTCAGGACCAAGGCTTTGAGAAGGCTTAAGAGACCGGAGGGTACTAGACAGCTGTTTCATCCTAGTTTGATATTCATTGGCAGTACACACCTGAAACAAATGCAATCCTTACAAACTCACTGCTGAAAATAATTCTGATGCTCACTAATGTCTGGCTACAAGACGAGGTTACCTGGAGTTCTAGAGAGAATTCGTGACCATTGGGGTCCATCCAGTTGGGAGTGAGGTTGGAGTCCCCGCCAATGACACTGGTTGGTGATCAAGTTTAAATCTGTTAGACAGTTATTTTCCTAGCCTCATTCAGCTAAAACTTAATTTAAATATTACCTTTCTGACACACACAGAGAGAGAGAGATTATACATAATTCATAGTAACCGCGATCGACAAATCTTTAGTGTGTCAAATATGTGTAGTGATTTTATAGATATTATTCAGTGATTAGTTGAAAAAAAATTATATTTACAAGTGACAACGATATTTTGCCAAAATATTCTTGCAGAAAGTTGATAAATCATGACAATTATCGATAATCAATGAAAAACATGGATACACTGTAAGGTTTACAGTTAGTGTCACAGTGTAAATTAAAGATATCAAAATGAGTAATAACAGTTATCTGAGTGAAAAGAAACGGTTAATATTTTTTCCCTGTCTAAAGAGAAAGAAAAGTAGTAATCTGTTATTAGTGTTGAAAAACAACACATCAACTGACAGAAAGAAACAACTGTTATCAATAGCCTAACATTAAAAATAAAGTAACTAGGTTGGAAAAAAACAAAAAGACAGGATGCAAAATCATGTAGAGATTTTAACACATACCTAGAAACCGAAAGGTAGATATAGGCATAAATTTCCTTACATTTTCTAACATTGTATGCAGTACAAGAACATAAAACTGTGGAGAAGTGTAATGAATTCGTCCATTTTTGCCTTCCTTCCACTCTCAAAACTTATGAATTATTGGTTTACTTTGAAAAAGAAGTGGTGCAATAGCGAAATGGTGTGCAACATAGTGACTGTATATTGATTACAACTTAGTGGAACGGAAAATAAGTATGAGACAATTAGAATCATAATAACCTAGTCTTGCTTGACAGCTGTTTGTAATTTTTTGTTTTATTAGTACCACTTCTCTATCTCGTCATTGGGTGATCCAGAAAATGTGTGTTGTGTTTTTGTTGTGTGAAGACACCTGACATCGCAGTTTTGAAGTAGTCAATAGTTTGTATTAGTAAATGAGTCTTGTTAAGCTTTTTTGAATGCAACAACAATAACGATATTTCACAGGTTTATGTAATGACAAGGTGCATCCAGGTAGGCAAATTACCTGTTTGATTATATTAATGTGTACAAGTGTAAAAATTTAAAGAAATGTCGGAGTCACTTTCTGGAATACTGAAATAACGATGGACCTAGGAATTGTTTTATGGCTGTGTATTTTCTTATTTTAAACACTTATTCTTTGAAATGCTGCAATCCCTATGACCATCGATATCCTGTTTGTCTAATCTCTTGCTGGATTTCCAAAGATACAACTATCAAAGCTAAAGGATACTACGAAAAGATATTAATTCAGTTAATCTAATCTGGTTGGAATGAGACAGCACTGACCATCGAGTTTCCTTTAGATACCTTAAATAAAACAAAGTCTTTGGTGATGAGTGCCAACAGACATAAGACAGATATGAATCAGTTACAGATAAGAAAAAATGTACTATATCTTCAATACCTTTGTCTGTACAGTGCTTACGAGACATTTTTAATTGATAAATTCGAAATGTTCTATAACTGATGAGCATTTAGGAGCAGCAAACAGGATGAAGTGACTTAAGTTACTTTTTCTTATTTCTGAAATTGACGATCTTCAAGAAAAGGTCTTAATTAAATTGTTAATCCTATTAAAAGGTGAAAAGTACAAAATTGTTATGCATCTGTCTTACATGGGACAACCAACCAACAGAACTTATCGCATAGATGAAAGTGTAAGTTAGAAAGAAATTCAGTCACATGAGTTCAAAATGTGTCAGGATATAAATATATATGTCAGATTTTGACAACTAAGATTCTCTGGGATTAGGAAAAATGCTGATCTTCACGTGGATTTTCTAACATAAGTAATAATTAAACTTGATATATATATATATGTATAATTTGCATATCTTTGTAGCATATTTTCGTCAGTACCCGCATATCGTTTAATTTGTAAGTCAGGAAAGTGTGTACCACTTGAAGAAAGAAATTGTTGAGTAGTTGTAGAACTTAAGCGGAAGTATGATTATTTACACCTTCATGAAAACACGTTTCCTTTTTTGAGTCTCTGGGGATATTCTGATATTAAACTTACTAGCGAAAATCCCTAGAATTGTAGCTGTTATTAAGTCCGCATATTTACTTAATGGTGTTTGGAAGTACTGGCATATCTGATTTAGTTTGCACAGATTTTGACCAATAGTAATTCGCTCTACAATTCTTATTTTACTTTATTTTTGATTACACCTTGATTCCCCACAGTATTTTCGTACAAGTATGGAATTTTCAGCATGTGATATCGTTAGCCCAAATTTAGTAGGCCGACCATTAATATCAGGTGTGCGTCTACCAACGATCTAACCGCAAACCATGTTCATGGTCGGCGAGCGTCCTAACCGCTGTGCCACCAACGCACTTACCATGTACAAAGAGCCACAAATAACTAAAGGATTTTTTCCCGAATTTCAACTGACCAGGTGTAGAATGAACCTATGAAGAAAGGCATTCCGGGTTGGTTACACTTAGAGATAACAGATTTTATCATTTTTTTTATAATTATAAACTATAAGGGAGATGTTTTAAATGTTAAAGTTGCAGAACTTAAAATTTATCCTTCTTTTAGTGGCTTTTGAGAACTTAGTGTGAAACAGAAGTTTGTTGACTGAATTCAGCAATGTATGAACCATCTACAGATATGTACAAAGTACAATCTATATGAAACAAACACGTCATTATTAATTGCCTGAGGATATGTAAACACACTCAAAGGGTAATCAGTTCTGTAATATAATTCCATTTAGAGAATCAAAACAGAAATCAACCTTAAACGAATATTGTACACAGTTGGAAAACCAAGTGGAACAAAACTGAATGGAAACTGAAATAAGCTAGTTTCATGAAACTGATAGTTTCGCCTTTGGCAATTCATCTAAAGGAAAGATTTTGAGAAATTTTTGTATAAATTTTCACTGAAATCTCACTTGATATGTCAGTGCATTTTGCATTACATGAAAATGGTCAGAACGGTTGAACAATCATCTTTATCTCAAAGTGAAATCACTACCAGTAGATAATTTCTTCATACCTATTTCTTATGCTACATAAATAGGTGCAATAAAGGTACAGCTTTGTACTAAATGCATATGAAATTTATTCATAATATAGAAATATTAAGCTTAGCTCATCAAAATTTGCCTGAAGTCTGCTATAAATTATTAAACGTTATTAATTTTTGTTTACCTCAGTAAGAATTAAAGGTTTACTGATAAAAAAGGTTGTGTCGGATCTTTCTGGGACTATCTGAATAGGCTTACTTTGCTGTCATGGCACATCGGTTAGGACGCTCGCCGACCATGAACATGGTTTGCGGTTAGATCGTTGGTAGACGCACACCTGATATTAATGGTCGGCCTACTAAATTTGGGCTAACGATATCACATGCTGAAAATTCCATACTTGTACGAAAATACTGTGTGGAATCGGCGGGGGCTCGAACCCCGGACCATACGCATGGTCGGCGAGAATCTCAACCACTGTGCCACCGACGCTTACAAGGAAGAATTCTGAAGTAGCATTCCCTTTTTGGATGTTCTTTTTATTAGAATGATAGACGAATCAGTAAAGATAAGTATCTATAGGAAAGCCATGTGAAATGGAAAATACATCGAGTTCCAAAGTTTCACACCTATACAGTCATAGAATTAGATGCAAATTTTCCAATGATTGTATTGGGAATGATGTGCAGAATCTGAAAAGTGTCCTGCTACAAGTTGGTTATCCTCCTAATTTAATGAAGAAATATGGGTCTAAAAGAACCTATTAATGAAAGTGGAATACTGTGAATAAGAAAAGCATTACGTAAGAATGCTGTTCCAGGGTGGCATATTTACTGGCATATTAGTACTAAAGTTGGGTAAATATATTGAAAAGACACTCATCGCTACTGAACTACCCGTCGGTTACACAATCAAGCCTATACCGATACGGTGCACTAAAGATAAGTTACCAATGGTGGTCACACCAATGTGTATACATATTGAACTGCTCATGTAGAGTTGGTTGTACAGGTTGTACTCAGAGTTCACCTTTGTACACTCGTAATCACGCGCCAGTTTAGTTTGGGAAATAGAGTAACCAGATCAATAAACACTTCTACCTTATCTCATTTAGTGGACAGTGAACATTTCACTTAAAAGGAAGAGGTATTTACAGTCGTATATGGAGTGTCAAACAACTTAATTAATAGTGCGCGATTAATTCACTAGGCATAGGTAACGCAGTGGAGATTAATAACAATGAACCTAACCTGTGCATGCAGAAAAGTACTTTTAACCTTTGCGTTTACCCTAGCCTACCATATAGTCATCGTGGATGTAGTCATCGCGTATTTCTATGTCTTATTACATTCTCCCTACTCTTTTTCATTATTATTGGATTGCCATTCGAGATATGTCGAGTTATCCATGTCATATTATTATTTCTCACCCTTTGCATTTATACCAAGCTTATTCGACCTCATCATTATTTGATCACTGTTCATTACATGACCGCTATATTTTATTATTACCTTTATTATTTGTCATTTTTACATTTTCGTAGGGTTCATATTTCCCCTTTCATCAATGAACATAACTCACTCCTTGAACTTGTGTTTTGTTGATAAATATATATAAGTTATTAAGAAGACGATTATCATAAGTGGCAGCACGGTTCACAAAAATAAAACAAAAGTTTTGACAACAACTCACTATATGAAATAAAAGTGCATACTAATAACCACTTATAATTTAGAGGGTCATAAAGTCTTTTTGTCAAGCCTTGAATTCTGTTGTTTTCTGTACAAATACTTTGAGATGTATTTGCGCAACACATTTCGAACAATATGATCACACACGGACTTGTCATAGAAATATATATGAAATTAATAAAGAGGTAAGAGGTGAGGAAATAGACTTAGGTCAAGTTAAAAGGACATATTCAAGGTCAAAATAACAATGAAGACCGCTAAACCAAATAGCAGAGGTAATAGTACATCATATCAAAACAAAATTTACCAAGGAAGGTTTAATGTGATGACGAATTGTTTTGAACGCATAAATGTGGATTGAACTTTCTAATTGCTAGGGCTTCCACAGACTTTAGGATACGCCCTAAACGCGTTTTATCGATAGGTTTAAACGACCTGTTAACGTCAATTTTATGTCCTGTCTGTATAATATGTTTTGAAATAGAAGAGCTAGGTCTCCTGTTCTCACCGTTAATAGGTTCTGAAGATTCCATTTGTTTCTGGAGCCATTTAGGAATATGCTCTGAAGCCCTTACTTACAGAGATCGATGAGTCCTCCCTATGTATGTGTCTACACGTACATTCAAATTGGTAATATGCTGTTAATTCAAAGTACTTCCTTCAGCTTTGATAATCTTGAATTAAAGGTATATCGTGAAGTGATCGTAATGAAACCATGAAATTGTCTTCTTGATGACTTATTTAAATTTATCAAAGGAACTAACTGTTCCAACATATGAGTGTGCAAATAAACAAGACAGTCACTTAATTGTTTGATCCCATCCTAATGACTGCATATTTTATATAATTAAAATCAGAGGATTACTCATGAGCAATTAAACAAGGCTCCAGTGGCTGAATGTTATACCAGCTTGCCTTGTAACCGGGAGGTTCTGGGTTCAAAACCCGGTGGGTGCGTACTGCCAATGAGTTCCAAACTGGGATGAAACAACTGTCCAGTACTCTGTTATGGTTTAAAAAGCTTCTCTGACTGATATCGATCCGTGGTCTAACCTGAATCAAATACAGTCCTTAAAAACTAATTCTTGAAAATTATTATTTCATCATCTGCTTTTACCCCACTAGAGTCTCTGATAAGATTTTGATTCGCCTTCACTGGCTATTGCATTCTAACAATTAGAAAGGCGATACTGGAAATAACTTTTCTCTCAAGTTATTCCTCTTCTGAATACATTAGAGTATATTTATTAAATTATTGCAGCAAGCATTGATTTATTTGGAACAGATTTTTACCTCACTATAATATGACCAATATTTATTCTGTGCAGGACAGTGGTATCACACATTTACCCAAAATGATGAAGTAAATGAAGCAAGATTAGGAATCAGGTACTACTGACTGAAAATCACGTGTTGAAGCCACTCAGTTAGACATAATTTTATCTCATACTCACGCCATCTGTGTGAAGATTTGTACAAGGATCATATATTAGATGTGAATTTTCTCATAATTTGTGTAAACTTAGATGATTACGGTATTGTTATTACCGTAACACATCTAGAAAAATATTTTCAGCTATCCCTATATGAACGTTCAACTTCAGATAGTATCATCAGACTCAGTGTTCTGTTTGCCTTATTCTAATAGAAGAGCTAACCTAACTTGAACTTCATTAGATAAGCTGAATCTTTTCAAATTAGCATTACTATGTTGCACCGATTTAGCTAAAAAAAACTACACAGTCTGTGGAAACAACACTTTATTCAACTAAATGAATGCAAAGAAGTAAGAATAAGTTACTACGATAACCAAAAAAAAACAACTAAATACGGTGTAGTACTAAACTGACAATGCGTTGGTAGCATAGCAGTTAGAACACTCGCCGACCATGCACATGATCCGGGTTCGATCCCCGGCCGACGCACTCGCTAAGCCAGTAATAAAGCTGGTAAAGAAAGAAGGTTAGGCGTGAGGCTAGCAACCCCATCCTGTAAAAATAAACAATGCTACATGAAATTCAAGCCTCTAGCTTAAAGCCTTATGTTCCACTGGGAACGTGAAGGAAGAAAAAGGGAACTAAACTGACAATATTTTCTGCATAAACTAAGAATGTCAAGAATTCAAACAAGAGAGGAAGGAAACAGAAAACTAAAGAGATACTGAAACGGATGAAGAGTCACTCATAAACCGATTCAGGACTGTATGAAAAGTTGAGACCATTTGGATGGATAATTCCCCAACCCTATATTATCAAAAATTCATAAACCTTGATTACCACTTTGTTCCATTTTAGACTTGTATTAGTAATGTTGCAGTTAAATATATTTTTTCATCAGATTTGTGCTTGCTATTTTCAAATATTTTGCTGAGTGCTACGTTTCAAATTATGTTCATTTACATAATGTGAATGCACCTAACTGATATAGTTGAAACTGTAGTGTCCACTAAGTTTCCACTTTACTCCAGGTGAAGAGAATTATAAACAGAGTGGTGACATCTTAATGGAATCCCCGTGAAGACCATGCTATTATGCTTTCCTCTTGTTTAGTTGAGGGAAAAATAGTCTTGCACCAGCTGACATATGACTGAGTCTTCACATGCGATACTATATCTGTGTCATATCTGATGGCAATGGCGATGTACAAGTCACTACTAGGAGACTTACCACGATGATCATGTTATCGGATTCAAGCAAGAAGTGTGAACAGATTCTATGATCCCCTTTCTTCAAGATGTTACTCTCAGCAAGGGGAAGGCTGATGAATCGTTAAAAAAATTACATAGATTGGATAGCTAACTAATTTGTTAAAGAGAGAGCAGGTAATTTCAATAGTTGTCTCTCAATATGCTTGTGGGAATTCTGTAGTAAAGGCAATGTTGATGAAGAACTTAAATAACTATAACAACATATTTTTCGAAAAGGGACACCCACTTCGACTTATGCTGGCTAACAGTAAATAGTAATGAATACAAAAGTCAGAATGTATCAAACAGTAATTTACACTACAGTCGAAACTGAAAGCTGACTGCCTTTGAGGGTCTTAGTAACCATTTGATAAGATCAACATGAATAACTTTTGTGCTGCTACTCTACAAATAGCCTTTACATGCTGTACACTGGCGCACAAAGCGTCGAAGAAATGTCATATCGATTTCCCGATTTGACTTTATTATCAGTTCATTTATTTCTGTAGATTGAGCAACGTTTCGAGGCCACCTGTCAGTCTGGCTTGCCAAACAAAGACTGCAATCGTAAGTCCAAGTATATCACAACATGCAATCGATTATGATCCTATAGCTTCCTATACACATATGCCTATTATGCTTCGGCTATTTACCTCAGTCATTTATCTTCTCAAGAATGATTTGTTTCTTACACATTATCGCAACTAAATTCACTGCAATTGATTATTTCTGCCAATTGGTAAAACTGTAAGGTATGTACAAAAACACATTTGTTATTCCTTATCTGAATTCACACATCCATATAGTCCTTCGTCTGTGAAAAAGACGATTTCCATAGTTTGTGTCTTCCTCTTCATTAAGCACTGTGTTTTTTATAATTTCTATTACTCTGAGCAATGGGGATTTGGTGTTTCTCCTAAAATGTATACTTTCACATAGTGTAGGTGTTCTTTCATTTGTATAGCAAGACTAGATATATATATATAATAAATTTGCACGAAAAATTTACTCGGTAATCAGACACAAATTGTGATCTTACTAAATGCATGATAAACATACCTATATATTATTAAAGTAACTGTTTCTTCATCCAACCAAACTGCTTCTTGCTAGACGCTTGGTTCTTATAGGATTTGAAAGAAACTAATACCCACCCAAATGTGAAACTTCATTGCATTCACCAAGTAAGATAAAACCGGCGTAGCAGATTTCACTGCTGGTCAACATTTGCTATACAGATTCCAAGTGAATTTACTTTGCACTGATTGTTTTTACGAATCTGAGGAAACACTTTTCTTCTAGTGTATGCATCCAATTAACTTTCGAAACTAATTTTATCCCATTCATAACTGATGACTATTATGAATCATAGGTCTTTCAGATGTCACAATGAGACATTTAGGAGGTCACCGTTCATCGTCATTATTCAGTCCTAGTTTTCCGAGTGGAACATCTCTGGTATATCTCTGTGCTATCACTGCCAACTGGCTCCACGACTGCCTGCAAACTTTCATTCCTTCTTCATGTGATCTTCCTTATACCAAACATAATTGTTATTAAGAACACAATATTCAGAGAAGAGACTCTTTCAACGAAATTATTATAAAGCTATACAATAGTATATATGTGGTTCTTAAGAAACTATATCCATTAAGGGAACTGAATCAAAGGTGTGAATACATGAAATAATAATGGTACGAAATGGAATTAAAATATCTGTGATTATAATCATAGTTAAATGTCAAGTGGCGAAGCAGTTAATGTCATATATATGGAATAATTCACAGGATGTATAAATGCTAGAAACGGGTATATAATTATAAGGTTTGTATGCTAATATAAACATTACATAACATGGTGTGTGTAACTCATTATTTTGGTAGGACTGCTTTTTTAATTCAGTTATTGAAGTTTGTGATTTATATATTTTGATTTTTTTAAAGTTAAATGACTCGTAGCGCTTGACAGCTTAAAAGTACTAAAATACGCTAGCATCTCCATCTGACTTTCCCAGGCTCAATTCTTTTATTATCAAATCTGTGCACTAACTAAAGATATGCTAACTGGATTATAGAAACATTAGAGGGAACCTAGATTTTAGCACTTGACTAGCTATTATCCAGAATATCTTTCTGCTCTGATCAAATGTGTTCAGGCACACTAATGTAGTGTGAATTATCTTCTAAAATTAGACCAGCTGTAAACTATGACTCTTAAGCGCGTAAAGCTACAAATTTAGCAGCGTATATGTTACTTTTAAGATGTTCAAAAGGAATTAAAGCGCTCAAGTTGTTCCTTCTAAGTAAAATCAGATCTACACATTATGCCACTACACTGGAGTCATCCGTCACCTAATAGTAAGTATCTCAAGAACGAAATGTCAAAGAAACCACTCTTCCATTAATATTTTATTATATTTCATGGTTTATTTGAATCTCAGAGTCTATCTCACTTTTATAATGTACTTTATTGAAGAAATAATATTTAGTAGCTATATTAAACTTCATTGTTTAAAATATAGCAATTTATAAGTCACTTCTCCCAATGTATGTAATAATCAAGAATTTTTCCTTCACTTTCCCAGTGGAACATAGGGCTTCAGGCTTAGTGGCTTGAAGTTTCTGTAGCAGTGTTTGTTTTTACAGGATGGGGGTGCTAGCCCCATGCCCAACCTTTCCTCTTTACCAGCATTATTTCTGGCTTAGAGAGGTGAAGGAGTTCGTCGGCCGGGGATCGAACCCCGGACCATGTGCATGGTCGGCGAGCGTCCTAACCGCTATGCCACCGACGGAATCAGTCTATGTAATCTTATTTTAATTATTATTCAATCTTATTGTCAACCTTCAGAGATATAAAATTCAGTAACTTTATTTTGCCAAAGTTTTGTACTGGAAATTTCAGGTAGTCAGTTGTGCTAAATGAAAATCAACATCACCTACAGTCATTCATGCACTGAAACAACATGTACTGCATTTTTTCATAACTTTTTCACTGAATTTTTGAAAAATAGAAAATAGAATACCATTTTCTGATGCAGAAACTTATATCCTTCATTACATATAATGTCGTAGCTGTTACCGACATTTGTGATTGGTGAGATACCAGTTTTTTTTAGAAATTCGCATGAATCTTTTATGATAAATAATGATGGGGATGAGAAGTTAGAGGTTTTCAAAAAAAAAACTTGAAATGAATTTCTGTGAAAACAAAACAAACTGAATACTTACTCCTGAAATAATACAGTTTAGGTTTGTTATTTCCCTTACCGAAAAAAAAGAAAGCTGACAACCAAAATAAAATTCATTAGACTTGAGTTTTGTAGTTTTTTTTTTTTTTTGTCATTCGGTAACAATAAGACTAAAATGGCTGCATAAACAAACTAGTTTTTTTCATATTTTTATTTCTTGCTAATGAAAGTATAATTTCCTGTTGTATATTCGTCTTTAATACACTTTTCAGTCGCACAATACTTACGAATACAAATGAACATGAATTGTGTAAGCATTTCACTTCCGACTGTAGTTGTAATAAATTAGCTTCGACTAATTTTTCTTTCATTATTTTTCAAGCAGTTTGTATGGTTGTATTGACATACACACAGACTTATTCATTAGTCGGAATTATGCAATATATAAATTATTGTTGGCATAGTATTCAACTTGGTGTAAAAATGAATTTTGATTTCAGAGTATGAAAATGTAATTGTTAGATTATCACGTTTCATTTAGTATGAAAATGAAGACAAAGGATGTAATTACTTAAACAGTTGGCTTTAGATTTATTTTTCTCAGTAGTCAATAGAATATACCGGCTTTAAATTCCAACTCTGAGACACTCTGATACTCTGTATGAATTTTAAACAGATGTTCAAATGGGATAGTTAGTTTTTTTTTCCAGTAGAGTACACTGTACATATAAATTCTTTTGTAAATGGCTCTCAGCTTCTTCTGTCAATCATTACTGAAAAAAGGTATGCTGTTGTGTTCTACTAGAGGTAATGATTTCAATATGGGTAACCAAATTAATTCCACCAGTTTTTGATCATAAATCTATTACAGATAAGATTTTATTTTGATAAATCACACAGTGTTATACAGTGCCCAAGTTTTATACTTTTTTCATAAATGTTGCACAGAAAGCTTGATGTTTTTTAATAACTTTGCGAAAATTTTCGACTAAACGTCTGACTGATATTTATCTGAGTTACAAAGTCGACCATGTGAAAAATCACTAAGTCTTGAAAATCAATCTCCACTAGCTGGTCAAGAGCTTGAAAGGAATCCACAGGTTATTCATGGCACCATAGTAGATTTATTTGTAGTTTATAGTTATCAGGATAATGAGAGACTGGTCACACTTTCTTTCTGTATGGATGGGTTGGGTCGAATTCTTTTGATGACAATGGCTTCTGGGAACCGAAGTAACCATGCTTTTCTTTGTTCACTGATTATTCTAAAAGCCTGACTAATTTTTACTGTATGTCCCATGTCAATTAAGTGTCTGGCGATTGCGCTTGTGAACACTTTGCTGTCTTTGGAACGGAAACTTTTAGGGATATGCTCGGAGAATCTAGTAGACGCTCTCTTCTCACTCCTTCCTTCCTTACCAGTTCACTTGCACTTGTGGCATTAATTACATGGAAAGGACTGAAAGGAGAGCGTCTACTGGATTCTTCGAACATACCCTAAAATGTCTCCGTTCGAAAAGCAGCAAAGTGTTCTCAAGTGCAATCACCAGACACCTATTTGTAGTTTAGTTTGAATCTTACAAACTACGCATTACTGCAGTTTCATGTAGTTCGCATTTACCTTTTATAGACTTCTAATAAACTGATTTCAACCAGGAGCAGTTAACTAGATTGCTAGTTTTCTAGCCTGTCCATAGACGGGGCAAAGAGGGAGGGTTGGGCTTCTGGCTAGCAACCCTACACCAATAAACATATCTAACTGGTAGAGTAACTTAAACGGACAGAAAATATATTAAAAATACAAAAAATTCAAATTAAAATCTTATTCTTCGCCGGAATTGGAGAGGCAAAATGACACAGTGGGTCGGTGAAACGCTTCGGGAAGCCAGTCAGCCAGCCGATGTATCTCCTGTCCATGAAAGCAAGAATAAGAAATGGGACCTGAAATGTCCGTGCAATGTACGGGACTGGAAAGGCCGTCAATGTAGTGAAAGAGATGGGAAGGTATGGGATAGAAGTGCTGGGTATCTGCGAGAGCAGATGGAATCGATATGGATTATCAAAACTGTCAACTGAAGAGTAAGTAATCTATTCCGGTCTGGTCAGCAACCACAAACACACTAAGGCAGTAAGTGGCTATCTTGATTTCACCAGTGGCAGTCAAAGCTCTAATCCAGTGGGAACCACTCTCCTCCCGCAGGATCATGGCAGCAAGATTCAAATCAAAAGGAAGGAAGAAAGTTCACAATTATTCAATGCTACTCACAGTGCTACAAACAACGCGGAACAAGGGGGAAGGAAGGATTTTACAGACAACTACAAACAGTAGTGAACAACAACCCAAATGGCAACATCAGAATCCTCATGGGCGATATTAATGCCAAACTAAGAAGAGATAATACAGGAAGAGAACTCGTAATGGGTCGAGAGGCTCTCATTCAGCGAAATAAATGAGAACGGAGAATTATTCGCTGACTTCTGCGCCTTCAATGACCTGGTGATTGGAGGCAACGCTTAGAAGCACAAGGATATACACAAAGAAACATGGATTTCGCCTGATGGACATACCACAAACCAGATAGATTTGATCTCAATGCTGCTCAAGGAAGTGGAAACGCAGCCTCCTGGATACAAAGTTGAGTAGGGAAGCAGATGTGGGCTCAAACCATTATCTAGTTCAGGGCATTTTCAAGGTGAAGATAAAATCCCTGAAGGCAACTGGAGACAGGCCACTGCAATTCAAGTTCAACATTCAGAAACTGAAGCAAAAGCTACAAGGGATGCCTTCACTACTTATCAGATCAGAGAGAAGTCGGAGACTCCACGTGGTATCACCGCGGAAACATGGGTGGAAGATTACTGGAACACTCTGAAGCCGATTTTCAAGGAAGCGTGCATAACTTTTCTAGGAAGAAAGAAGAGGCAAGACAAGGAATGACTGTCAACAGAAACCACCTGGAAACTAATAGAAGAGGGGGATGTTGAAAGGGAAGATGACTCAATGCAAAGATGTACAACAGAAGGAGAAGCTGAGTTCAATTTTCACTGCACTGAACAAACCAGTGAAGAAGAGTACTAAGAAAGACAAAAGACAATTCTACAACACATTGGTAACTGAAGCAGAGCAAGCCACGGGAAAAGAGACCTCAGAACGTTACATCAGATAAACAGGTCTCTATTAGGGAAGAGATCAACTCAGACGATGGAGCCAATAAATGATGCTCAAGGGAACCTGATCACAACGCAGGAGAAACAGTTCAAAGAACGGGTTGTTCACTCAAATGAAATTTGAATCCCCCTTCATCGTAACTCACCCAGAAATGCAACCAACAGAACGCACAGAACTGCCTGACAGTGAATACCAATCTTCCAATGAAGGCAGAAATCCTAAATGTGAGCAAGCTACTGAAGGCCGGTCGGGAAGGCAACAGGCCCAGACAGAATTCCTCCCGAAACATTGAAAACGGACCCGAAGGTTGCGGTAAATGTGCTCACGCCACACCTACAAAGGTTTGGAAAGAAGGAAAGTTACCTGCCGATTGGAAGAAAGGCTGGCTACTTAGTCAGGCTAGTAAAAATGGGCGATTCTCGCCCCACTCTGCAAGAAATTGTCTGGAATAAGGGGAGAATAAAAGATGCACTGGATACAGAACTCCACCGGCCCAGAACAAGCTAGATTTGGCAAAGGAAAATCATGTGCTTATCAGATAGCAACTTTACGCAACGTCATCACAGAGTAATGCATGGAATGACAGTCAAATCTCTCTGCCTCAACTTAATCGTCTTCGAATAGGCCTTCCACAGCGCAGCGTTGACCGTGAAGTAACTTGGAAATTACTTCAACACAATGGCGTGCAACACCCCAAATCTTTACCAACCTAATCCAACAGCTATATGACAATGGACATGTGTCACGTGATCCACGATGGAAAACTCAGCAATGCATTCAAAGTTCATACAAGAGTAAGACAAGGCTGCTTGCCTATTATTATTAAGATATAAGAAGATCTGGACTTCACACGTGGATGACTTATGTTTAACATCACAGAAACTTGAAGACGTGCGGGTTAAAAGCAGTAAACTGATTGAAGAGGCAGGCATTGAATGAAGATATGACTCCAGATGAGTATAGAGAAGACGGTGATGAAAACAATGAACCAACAGCAACAGCAAAAATGACCAGCACCAGTGACCATCGATGGAAGAGATTTGACAGAGGATACCCCCTTCAATTATCTGACTAGGAAGCATCATTTCAAATACAGGCAGTCGAGACGGATGTTGATGTTAAAGTCAGAATTGGAAAGGCAAGATAATCCTGAAACCAGTTTAGAAATCTTCTGCACTGACTCAGCATAAGGAACAAGACTCGCATTTTCATCACCAATGTCATGTCATTCCTTCTACATGGGTCAGGAACTTGACGAGCATATCACAAAAGGGACTTTCAACAGGTTGCAGACTTTTATCAACAGCTTCCCACTTCGCTGGCTCCATACTGAAGATCAAATGGCCAACAGGCCAGAAAGAATTAGTAAAAAGGAACTCTGGCGATGAACCAACCAAGAGCCGAACATTCGACAAATATGTAGGAGAAAATGGAGATGGGTCGGGCATACATTGAGGGAAGTGTCGAATGATATCGCGCGTAATTCAGGCGATCGCTCGAGTGGAATCATAATGGAAAGCGACGAGTGGGTCGTCCTAGGGTGACATGGAGTAGATCGTATGAGGAAGAAATGGGAGAGATTGGGGAATCGTATACTAATCTGTAGGGAGTGACAGGAAATAAAAGTGAAGATGTGTTGTTGAAGCCCTATGTTCCACTTGGAACCCAAGGGAACAATAAAATAAATAAACTGATTTCAGTTAAAAATAAGACAGTACGAAGTAAAGCTTATGAACGAAATAACGTTATTTTACAATAAATATTAAAACTGTCAGGAAATAGCTTCAGGTTTTATATGTTCAGTTAATCGAAGTTTGACTGAATATTTAGTATTTTTATCTCATAGGTTTTCTGCGCTAACGGCTTTATCAGCTTCCAAACTTTTTGAAGTTTTACTTCGTTCAACTTTCATTCTTTTCCAATGTTAGTCAAAGATGAAGTATTGTAATTTCGATAGTCAAGAGATAAAATGTGATGAGCCTATTTATTCCAATCACCAAAGTGACTAGACTGCGTAGCGAAAAACGGATAAAGGAAATGAGAATAACGAACTCAACAGCGTCTACCAGATTTTGACGATTATGGAGAATATAAGGAAATACACTATTTATATCATCTCATTCGCTTATCAGTATCGATGAAGAAACACGAAACTACAGAGTAACAGAAAAACGTTAATATTGGGTATTGTTGCTTCGGTAACGAAGTCCTATTTGATTACAAATCACTCAAAATATTTGAAATTTTAATATGGAAACCTGCATAAAGCCTGAAATATGTTCTGATTTGCTGCACTAAATTGTGTTAACTTTCATACTGGATTTTATTTATTCTAAAAATGACTGCTAGTCAGAGTTTCTTTCTTATAAACTGAACTCATGCAACACCATTGTGTATCTTTCTCCATTTCATATTTTTGTGAATCAGTATTTAAAATAGTGAATTCAGAAATGTTATATGGGTTACCAGCTGTCTTTCGCATTCATTTCGTGTGTTCAGTTTTACAAAATTTTGTTGAAGGGAACAGATGAAGCGAAGTGTCCTTGTATCTAAGCGCCTTATGTATTATAATTGTTTACGATTTTCTCAAACTACATGTGTAAATATCTGATATTTCTATATTGTGATTATGGTTCCTCAAATTGAATTATTCCTCTTCATGAAAAATTTTTTGTAGTGACTGACAATTTCTGTTAACATATTGTTTAAATGCTCACTAGTTAGTTGTTACTCCAGCTGTTACCTGCGGATAGAGTTTGACTGATACACAATACTCTGAAATATTACGGGAGCATTATAAATGCAACAAATAAAGGTTGAAATATTCAATATAAGCGAAGATTTCCACCATAAGTCTTTTCTTGTCAAACATTTTCACTAGTATCCATTATGTTAGTACTTTATTTTAACATCTTGGAACACAAGAGCAACTCAAAAGTGAATTTATTTCAACATGTCAGAGTATTCCATACACTAAGATTAATCAAGGCCGATTTGAAAGAAGCTATCATTTAATGCAGTAATTTCATCAGTTGGGGATAGTGCTTTAATGTGTCATTTATCTAGCTCACTATTTTAACCAGTATGACTGTTCTCATAAAGTAAAAGTTATCATACTTGTTATTAGATACAATTCTTCGCGGGAGTTTTGCAATAGTAATAGTAAAGAGAAGACATTAACTTGCTCTTTAATAAATGAAGGAAACTATTTAGTGATTCAAAGTGTTTCTATAATAAGAATTAAATCATTCATTTTTCTTGTATGTACTGCCTGCTAATCAGTAAGTTAACTGAAAAAGCCTTCCGTCTTTCAAAAATATTAGTTAGGACTGAGTTCTGAGTGATGGATTCTTCGTGTACTAGCACATATGCTACATTCATAATATAATTGTTGTAGATACTATCCCAGTCCTCCACCGTGATGTAAGTAGAGTGGGACTTAAAACTGTCTTCAAGTGTTGAAGCTAAAGAGCAGCATGTTTACTCGACAGTATGAAAGAGGTGAATTCTCTAGATATCTCCCACTGATTGAGAATGGTACTTTTTGTTGATAGTTGGGTAAATCTGTCTCTCTCTAATATCATGCCTTTGCTGTCTCTTCTAACAGATTGTTGGCTTTCTCTTGTAAATCTTTGAGTTTAATAGACATGAGGCACAAGTCATCTGAAAAATGCAAATCATCTAGGGTCTTTTTGTCAGTTCAACTTATGTCCGTCTTCTCATTCCCTACAATCTGCTACATGCATTAATCCATCACAGGAAGAGGATCTATGACACTGAGTAGTATTTTATTACTCCTGGCTTCATTTCAAATACTTCGGTGACCTTTCTCTTGCGGATTACTTGGCATGCAGCATTATCATTATAAATTTACTGAATGAGGACTATACATGATGGTGGCCACAGCACTTTATAGTGTCGACGCAGTAACTAAAATTATTTCACGGTCGACGATGCTGCAGATCCTCTCAAAGTTCACGAAGCCAAGGGACAGATTTGACTGCCATTCTAATTTTTATTCGATGAGTATGCCTAGTACTACAATTTGACTTATGCACAATTCTTTTTTCCTGGACCCAGCTTGTTCTAGCCGAAGTTTCCCATCCAGGATATCTTTTATTCTTTTCAGGATTATACGACCTAATATTTTGCTTAAGGCTGATAGCAACACGATTCCGCGCCAGTTCTCCCAACAACTAAAGTGATCCTTTTTTTGCATGCTTACAGGTTATCTCTTCTTTCATTCAGCAGGTAAATTTCTTTTCTTACACACCTTTTACATTAGTGGGGTGAGCATTTCTGCGTTTCCTGTAATTATCAGTTTTCCTTCATTTATTTTACATCTAGGTATACATTTTCAATAAAAAAACAATTGTTTAATTCTTTTCCATAGAATACAAGCTTCCTAGTGCACAAACCTCAGAGGACTTCGTTGTGATAGACAAGAATTATCTTCGATCTAGAAAGAACAAAATAGATCTATGTAAAAGAGGATTGACGTATGACTTCTTCATTCAAACAAATAGTGGATTTACGGATACAGCAACTACCTATGCTCACCAAAGTTTACTTTCCTTCTGAAACATACATTAGCTTGGAGGATGTGGAGGTATTGAAATATTTCATTACACTACGCATTTTTTTAAATTTCATTTCGCCATAACAATATGATAAACCAAACAAATAAAAATGTGCGTGAGATAATAAAATTTACACCTGAAAATTTATTACCTCAATTTATTCGCTATTTTTTCTACACCCTTACAAGGAGACGACAGTTTATCTACTTTAGTAGTAAATTCCCTGCTCTATATGTTTATATAACAGAGACAAGATACATAGTCTGAAGATTACTAGTCCTATAAAAACAGGTTGATTAATTTTATGTACAAGGTAATCTTTCTCTGTAATTATCTGTCTAACTCAAATGTGTGGTCGTTTCCATTTTACACTGATAATTACCTCGAACTGCAATCACAGCAAAAGTATTACATGCAAAGCAGTTCATCATTTGAGTAATCGTCATACACGGAAATGATAGTGTGCTGGGTTCTGATTGTAAAAGATGTCTGCATATAAATAGCATAGTATGAAGCCTATGTCTAAGTAACAAGAGATAAAATTTAACCGCCATATTATCTGGAAAGAGAAACACTGAACTACTGAGATGGAATAGAGAAGGAGAACGAGAAGGTAACAGAAACTGTAGACAAGTTACCTTGAACCTAAAGAAACGATATATTATTTGCACAAATTTGGCAAATCTACTATATTTTACTGTTAATTACTATAATTTGTCCCTGTTAATAGTCCTAGTTATAATTGTCCATGTTATTTGAGTGACACTATTGTTTAGAATGAAGGGATCATGGCTGAGACGAATTTCGAAGATGACGCCTTTGGCTCCACTGGTTGTAAAGAACATTTAGAAGTCTGTAACAAACCCATACACAAAAATCTGTTGTGTGTGGCTATGAAAACAATATATGTACATGCTGTTTATTAAGAGATATGCTTTAGGAATTCCAGATTTATTGTCAAGGATGTTTAATATTAGGATGTCTCAGTGTAATAGTGATTGCTTTGAAAGTTTAATATGCGACGAATAATTTATCCTGTCCTTTCAAAGTGCAGTTTAATGCCTAATGGTAGGTACCCATATTCAGTCTTCGGCTGTAGTTCTTCAGCATTACTTCTATCACATACATTTAGAATAATGTCCTATCTGCTGACAGACCTTCATAAAATAAAGGTATTGTACGTAAGATGTTCTGAGACCGGAACTTATGTTGATAGTTGAAAAAATTACAATTACAATTAATTGCTCAGTATCTCATATGCATAATAACAGAAACATTCAAAATTTCTACTTCAGATATACGTATCTATGAAATCTCTTGAGAAAATCGTTGATTAAGCAGTTACTAAGAACCTCAGACTTGAAAGTCAACAATGATTGATAATAAATGAAATGCTTCTTCTCTGTATCATGTAACTTTAACAGTTTCATGATCTGTTGAAATTTCGTGTTCAGTAAGTCCACTAGTTATAAATAAGCAGATTTTGGAGACTATCATTTTATAACAAATAGACTACAGTTTAAGCAAGAATCCTTTTGAGCATATTTATTCCGATCTTCCTTATTCTATTATATCTGGCTTTACTCTAATAAATCATCTTTATTACTAACTTTACCATTATGCATATTGTCTCAAAGTTTTGAATTTCACTTTTGGCGCCATTTCTTTATTACTTTGAGTAGCCAAAATGAATCGTCGCATATGTAATCAATGTCAGCATCAAAAAATGATGCAGAAAGATAGCATAAGATCTGATAATCACGATACATAGTGATCAAATCGTAGAAACAGCAGTAAAATAATACAGAACTCATTTTCGTACACAGTTAAAGATATATGACAGTTGAGAGATACAAAACTAACTCACAGATATCCTTCAATACTAGCGTAGTAAATATTATCAATAAACGTGACATTTTTGATAATCTACTTTTTTTTACTATTTTTCATATCTAAATGCTTCTGCATACAGTTTCTTTGTCAAATTTACAATCTGGTATTTATACGATCAATGTTAAGGTAATAGTGTTGTCCCAGTTGACACTATTTAGATCATATCTGTTCAGCATGAACTCAAAGTAGTTTTTAGCTGTTATTTTTAATTTTCTTCCGATGAACTGGAAAATGTTTGGCCTAGTGATTGCCCTATTACTTCTTTATTTAGATTTGAAAATTAAAGTAGATTATTGTCATTTTAATATCCGGTAAAGACTAAAGGAAAATGTGTCTGAACCCCTGATTTTCCAGTGAGTTACATTACATCCTGTTAACTTATACGTACAAATATAGTTAGCATATGAATCTACATTGACTTAAATGTGACAGATGTCTTCACCATGTTTTTGCAACCTGTTAAAAGTCAAATAATAATGGATGTTGTGGTTTTACATTACTCTGTTTAGAAATCTCATTCTGTTTTCTTCCTCTAGGAAACTGTCTTGTTAACCTCACTGAAAATAAACTAGGTGTACTTTCATTACAAAATGACTATGAAGAAGTGAATCTTTTAAGAAAACTAACTTAAAACTCTTAGTCTTTTGCGTGCAAAGCGAAGGTTTGCAATGGTTTATAAAAACACTTTGAAATATCTATATTTATTAATATTTTTGTGTCGCATCAAGTGGAATATGAATGAGAATGAATATGGACACAAATGTATTCGAACAGCACTGGTTTGAGACTATGGATTGGAAAATTCCTTCTTAGGAAAATGGGCATTCTGTGTATTCAGGCTGAAGACAATTTCACATAACTGGCCTTTTAGTCAGTTATCACTATTCCCCAGCCTTGGCTCAGACCTCAGTGGGTGTACACTGATGAAGAGGGGTTGACTGGGACGAGACAGTTGTCCACTAGTTCCTGGTTTTCAATAGTTCTCTAGCTTACATCATCCAGCGATCAAACTTAAAACAATCATAATTTCATCTGATCTGATACAAAAGGTTAACACTTACGTTTCCCTTGTCATCGACTGATGAAATAACCAGTTATGATATATCTTCTAATTAAATGTCAGCTAGTTAACAATTCCCAAACTGTCATCTCTGAGAATATGTTAATATTTCTTCTTTGGAAATCGGGCTTTTAGAATGTCAGAAAGAGTGAATTAATAGTAAGGAAAAACTGAGCGTGCAGATTTTAAACTTCACTGATAAGACTCCTCACCTTCAGCTTTCGAAATAAAGGGACTGACTAGGATTTGATGTTAAATTCACCTGTTAGATTTTTTCAGACACTATTAAATCACACTTTAGTAACTGTTTTGCCAATACTATTGAGCAACAAAGATAGTATTTTGAAAATATATGCTGTTCTACATGTGACGTTTTGAAAAATCTTTTGACACAAGTCTTACTCAGTGGTGCTTGACATTTTCAGGACATATGGATTCCTGTGGATTCGTATTTCCATCTCGAAATTAATTATCAGGGTAGTATATTCTGTTACTGTTTAGTAACATTTGCAATATTCCCCTTGTCTTCTTAGTTTACTGACAGTAAAATAACATTCACTTATGAAATATAATGAATACAGTAATATTTAGACATATTTTTTTCCTAGTTTATGTATCAGGCAACACATATGACCCAGAAAATTACTTCTGGAGTTTTGTACACTTGTCAAGCATCTCACAAATTGACAGGACACATAATTTTCATTTAACTAAAAATAAGAAGTCGAGCAGTGCATTCCGTCTAAGATTCTACCTAAATTCATTACTGACTCATTAAATGCATGTTGGGTCCTTCGATTAGCTAGTCAGTTTTTCCTGTTGTTTCTTTCTTTAAGTTTTAATCACGGGTTAAACAGTACGGTTCTGGCTAATACTGTTTTAAGTCTGGAAGTGACCATATTTCATTACATTAAATGATCAGACAGTCTGTAAGATGTCGTCACAACACTCACTATAGTAAGTGAATTTTTAGGAGGGAGATAGTGAGCATCTTAATTATTCAGACAAACATCTGCAATGATATCATTTTTAGAATCTATGCGATCAAATATGTTGCTTTATCGATACTAAATGAACTCAATCTAACAATCTTAGCAATTATGAGAATTTTTCTTAGCAGAAATCGTCCAGAAGTTCAAAGACATACAAAATGGAATTAACTTTAGGAAAAGATATAATTAAACTGGGAAAATAAAACATTAGACATTTGTTTTCTTTATTTTCTTATTCTTTATTTCAGCTTGATTCCATACTGTATTTTTGGTACAAGTATGGAATTTTCAGCATGTGATATTGGTAGCCCGAATTTCGCAGGCCGACCATAGATATCAGGTGTGCGTCGGCAGAGGATCGAAAGCCGGACCATGTGTATGGTCGGTGAGAGTCCTAACCACTGTGCCACTGACGCCCAAGCTATTAAACTTGATAAAATGCTAGAAATATTCAGCAAACCACCAGCGATTTTCTAATCTCAATATTGTTAAGTTAATAAGAGAACGTAGTATTTTTTAAGTTAATGGCAATATTTAAAATCACTAATTGGTTATGATTTGGATAGGTACGACTACTGTAGTACGAATCCTTTAGAATTTTGTCCTGATGCTGATGTGAAACTACTTTTAAAGGCACGAAATCGGTGCTATCCTTTCCTTCTTTCCTTATTTGATGGGATTGAGTGTTATTTTGGAACTTCTTAGTGGATCGCCGAAAATATTTTTGAGATACGTCATAACCATTGAGGTGTTGCTGTTCTCTGAGTGTAACCAAATATTTGTTTTCATTTAGGAGTCAGCGTTGAAAGCGTAGTATAGAAAGGCGAAGAAGGCTGTGCGACTAAACAACTAAGCCGAGAGAACACAATTAAGTCTCCAACATATACGTAAGCTAAAAATCCCCATCACTACACTTATGTGAACTGCCTGGCAACAGGTTATACACATATGTATATGATGCATGAGCAACCTACCTCTTCGCCCAAGAATATGTTCAGATATTTTCCTATGTGACCAGTAATAATAAATAGTTGACTCACACTTCATATATTATAGGTTACGAAAGCTTACAAGTTAAAACACGACTCAGATACACTATGGCGCTGATTTGTTTAGCTGTTTTGGGGTCTAGTTCCGAAGTTTTCAACTATATTCGAGGACTAGTTTAACGATAGTATTGGAGAATGCTAGGTAGAGCCTAGCATACCGGATATAAACGCAAGACTCACTGCTAACCTGTTTATTGTGTTACGTTATTCCTCACATCCACACCAGCTACTGCTCTGCATACATACTACTAATGAGCGATAAACTGATGTAGAACACTTATCTAACTATCTCTTAAAAAGAATCACCATTATTTGTCTGTTCAGAAGTAACGTTATCGAGAGATTCCCTAGCGAATTATCAAACAGTAATGCAATTTCTTGGTAAACGATATCAAGCGTTTTACAAAATGTCAAATTTCATGAAGATTTCCGTGCGTCACGATCTAAATTATAAATCATTTATAATATAGCTCTACAATTTACTAGAACATACTTAGAATATGACAGCCGTCAAAAATTAAATATGTAGTTCATTGCAAATAAAATATCGAACCACTAAAAAAGAACTTCATCCTAAGAGAATATTTATCAAAAAACTATTTGAGACTGAAATTTTAGCTAACAGACAGCCTTTAAATTAAGAATAACGTATTACGTCGTAAGCAAATCAAACACTAAAAGCCAAACACCATGAATAATAGGGCCAAGGTCAATATGCTCACTTGGTTTTGTCATCCCACCTCCATCTTTAGGATGTTCGGCGACTGGAAAAGACAATTCTCCATGGAGAAAAAGTTATTGCAGTGAAGAATGAGTTCATTGTGATGAATTGGACAGTAGATATATGTTTCTAAGTTTTTACATTGCCACATTTGACACTTCACCTTGGAACTCCAAATTGGTTACCTTTTTTCGTAATGTGTGATTAATCTCACTGAAACAGCTAGATTTATGGCAATGGATTATAAACTGTACCTATAGTTAAGTTAGCTATTAATCGAAGTTTAATGAATGTATTTTAAAATAGACCAATACTCGCTGAAATTATTAGAACTTCAGAGAAGTTATTATTTTATTCCATTATGAATTAAAGTGTTAAATTGCATCACAGATAGATTACAAGTCTAAGTATGTGGTAATTAAACTGATTGATGACTAGATTACACAGAATAATCGGTAAACAGTATTCAGCATATTCATTAGAAGTGAATCGGAATCCATTTTCCTTCCCAGTATGTTGATTATTCGATGAAAGAAAGTATACGAAATTGCTTTTTACTGATTAAAAATATCCACTAAAATTTCCAAAAGAATGGATACTGAATAAAGAAAACTCTTTTCCATAACTTCATCTTCAGGCTCTACAGGTATCTATACATTACAGTTAATGAATTAGTGTTATGAACAACATTAATGTTCATTCACTGTAATGTATATAAAACTGTAGAGTCTGAAGATGAAGTTATCGAAAAGAGCATTCTTTGTTCAGTATCCATTCTTTTGGAAACTGTATTTTATTGAGGCTGATTTCAGTAGTGAAATTGGAGCACAGATACCTTGTAATTTCTGTGTCCATGGTCCGATTAATTTTACAGACTGAAAAGAAAAAATGTGTGCGTCGATGGCATAGCGGTTAGGACGCTCACCGACCATGCACATGGTCCGGGGTTCGATCCCCGGCCATAGACGCACTCCTTTACCTCGCTAAGCCAGAAATAATGCTGGTAAAGAGGAAAGGTTGGGCATGAGGCTAGCAACTCCATCCTGTAAAAATAAACACTACTACAGAAACTTCAAGCTCCTAGCTTGAAGCCCTATGTTCCACTGGAAACGCGAAGGAATATATATATATGTATATAAAGTAGTTATGTCAGATTTTAAGTTTGTTAAACTTATTTCTGCAATCCCTTGTAGTTTTAGTAGTATAATGTTTAAGTGTTTTAGCGGCATTGTTGGCGCCTGCTTCATTTTAAAAATTTTGAGTATCCAACTACAAATATCATAACTTGCTTTTAGCTTATACAGTCACTCAAATGGGCGTCAGTTGGAGCAGAATATTTCGTTACATTTTAAGTTTCAAAAATTCAGACGCCTAAAAGCTATAAATGTCCGTCATTCATTAGCCAGCACGTGACTCCTAGGGTGACTAACCATTTCTAAAATTATATATATACTCTTCATCCTAGGTGATTTTAATTACTTACTGGAGTCTAGATTAACCGGTCCAACTTTAAATTTACTTTGTTCTATCAAACGTTCTACGGAATTAATGTTTATCATGAGACCGGAAACGTCGTTGAACCGCTTGTACTTCTGAGATGTCACCAGTCAGTAATTTACTCATCTACTTAAGTTTTAATGTAATTTAAATTGTTCTGTAGTTAAAATCTGGAATTAATAGACGATGAATCTTAGGTTTGTTCTTTGTTTCACACAGAAAATCTCTGGAGGATATCTGCATTCTCATTAGGGTTTTCAGATTAGCAAGAACTTGTGTTAGGATTTCTTGAACACTAACAGGTTGAGTTTCCTTTGTAATATATATCTAAGTCACAAGTGATTCTGTTTTTAATTCAGTCATGTATACAAGATAGTGATCACATGTTAAACAGGGTTTCTTTTGCACTAATAATTGCAAATTTAATCAGCCAAAAAGTGGTTATAGAAATGAATGAAAGAAATAGTTTAGACCACTGCTTTCTACGGCTGTTTGAGAATATATGAAATAAACACAGTTTATGCTGCAACCTTTCCTACATCACATTTCTTGAACTAAAACACTTCATGCACAGTAAGGTATCCTACAAGTTTTGCTTTCCAATAGACTCACTCTTTGCTTTTCAAGCTACTCAGTGGCTCTTTTTTCATTTATATTTTGAAATAACGAGTACACCTTAAATATATTGTAACTTAATCTCACTATATTATGCCCAAACTGTGCTACTGATAACAGACGGGAGTGAGAAAATTCTCCAAACTCAGAATAGCTACTAAATTTATTTATTTTTTATATTTTATTTTGATTACAGCTTGATGCCACACCGTATTATTGGTACAAATATGGAATTTTCAGCATGGATATCGGTACCCCAAATTTTTCAGGCCGACCATAGATATCGCGTGTGCGTTTGCAGAGGATCGAACTCCGGACTATGTGCATGGTCGGCGAGAGTCCTAACCACTGTGCCACCGAGGCTTGTGTATTTGGTTAATATTGAATAAATGCTTTCATCTGCATTAATATTTTCTGGCTTTTGAAATTTTGGTAGCTAGAAACAGAATTGACAAGCTTAAGTTCATTTCAACTTCATACATAGTATCAATTGATAAAATATAAGAGAACTGATCACCTGAAAGAGTCAGTGCAATTTTCTTATTTACTGTAATAATTCTAGTCATCAACAAACAGCGATTCTTTCAAGTCAGTGGCACAGCGGTTAGGACCCTCGCCGACCATGCACGTGGTCCGGAGTTCGATCCTCTGCCGATGCATACCTGATATCTATGGTCGGCCTGCGAAATTCAAGCTACCGATATCACATGCTGAAAATTCCATACTTGTACCAAAAATACGGTGTGGAATCAAGCTTTAATCAAAAATAATAAAAAAATAAATAAAGTCTGTTTGAAGATTATGTCATGAAAACTGACAGCTTACTTTAGAGTATGGTTATATTAACAACCTACCCATGGCTGAAATTATCGAACCGGTGTTTTGGAAAATAAACTTATTTAGAAATGTAGATGTCATTAAGTAATAACATTTCAAGAGATGGTTTGTAGGGAAATGATTTGTTTTTCAAGTTTGCCCACGAATTGATATCAGTTAGAGAGCCGTTGAAAACTAGCAGGTAGCACTGAACAGCTGTTTCGTCTTAGTTCGGGACTCATCTGCAGTACATACCCACTGGGTTTCGAACCCAGAACCTTCCAGTTACGAGGCAATCTCCTATACCATTCAGCCACTGGGACTTGATTCAGCGGCCTATGAATTCTAACTTTTACCAACTGGTGGTTTTTGCATGACCACAACCCAATGTCATCGGTGAGTATTTGTCACTTCGTTACTACACCATGTATGACTTCCAGTTGCTGATTTCTAACTGATTACTTTGTAGTGCATTCCGCTGAACCTGCGAAAATAACCAATTAGTACTTTATTGGAACCAGCGAACTATTTGTTTTGAATAAACACATTACTCTTCCAGAAAACAAGACACCGTTCTCTTTTCCATTTTTTAGTTTATAAGAGGGATGACACCAATAATAATACAGTAAATAACGCCATGAACAGAAGCCTTGTAAAAATCGGTAACTCTGTAACACAAAAAGAAATATTAAAACAGGCTTACAAAATAAGGAGAAATACAACAATGCATTCATATTCCTTTTCAATAGACAACTACTCTTCAGCCTTGTTCTATTTTAATTTTCAGTAAGTTATACAACCAAATTCCAAAATTAATTTATTAAATTCTCTTGGTTGTATTCTCCTTTTTCTAAAAACAAGAGGAGTCAAGGCAAAGACGAACAGTAAGAGAAAAACAAAATAAAGGGAAGAAATTTTATGGAAGGAATAGGTGATCCTCTGTAACCTAACGGAATTATGTAACGTAGAAAGTTGGACATAAAATGATTTGTATCAGACTAAGTGATATTTCCTTTACATGAATTTGCATAATTTGTGTATGTGTGTGCATATGTGAGTGTATGCATGCCTATAGATGTGTGCACATGTTTACATTTGGCTTACTCAATGCAATAGGGATTTGTATAATGTTTTATGTTAGAGTATATGTGTAACTTCCTATGCAAAGGATTTTGATGAGGATGGAAAATTCAGATTATTTACTTCCTTGTATTCATACTGTTTTTTTTTCTCCTTCTTTTTAATTAATGGAGTTCAACAAAGTCATAAATCATAACAGCAAGTAGTTGAAACAAAGAATGAGAGACTCAGAGAAAGACATATGACTTTCCCAGCCATTGAATTTTTCCTCGTTCTTGCCTATAATTGTTTTGTCGAAACATTTTCTCAGGACTGTAAGTGCGAAAGTTAAATATCATATATTTCGCATTTTTAGATCTATTGTCTATGGTTTAACCTATGTACGGTGTACTTTTTTCTGGCGGCCTGCTTAAAACGTGGCCTACCGAAACAAGCCTCCATCAGTACATTGCATATAACTTCTCTGATTCAGTTTGTTTAAATCTAGTAAAATATGACGTCTAATAGTAATGTATACTCTGGCTAGTATTTAAAACATTTAAAACCTGTTGATTCACAAGTTTTTACTGAGCGTGTGAAAAAGCATTATCTTCCACGTCAGCTTATCCCAATACATGGGAGGACCATGTCTGAGTGGTATCCTTGGTTCACAAAATGCATTTCTGAACCTTTTATAGTTGGCATTCAACAATATGTCTTGTATTTCTCGAAGGAGAAGAAGAAGGGACATCACAACGATGAATTGGTTTGCTCTTCATGTCAGATAGAACTATATCACACAACCTACTGTCAGTTAATCTTTCAGTTAAAGATCCTGGCTGGAGAGAAAATTTCATGCAATAAACTCTGCTGAAAATTCTGTACATTACATAAACACTGATCAGAATGAAGGTATTATTATTACTTAGAAATGGTGAAGATGAACTGCTGATTGCCAACAGAAGAAATTGCATGAATACAGATTCAGGCAAATGATCTAGTTAGATATTATTACACTGGACAGTACTTAATATTTACTTGTATACATAAATTTCAATGAAGGTAATCATACATTATAGTAACGATACATATCGCTTTATAAGTATAAAACTTGTGCACTGTGGTAGAGTATAATTCCATTATGGGTAAATTTTTGTTTTGATAAAGTCTCACTGTGTTATACAGTAATATTTACTGATGACGTTTCGAGCACAATTTATTGCTCATAATCACATGATATGATCATATGATGATGATCATCATCATCAGCAGTAAATATTACTGTATAACACTGTGAGACTTTATCAAATCAAAAATTTACCCATAATGGAACATATCGCTTTACTTTGATGGATAAGAAAAACTCAAAATATTTGAAATGATTTTCATAACTAACTGTTGTCATTTTCAATAGGATTATGAACTGTCATCATACTGTCAGTTATCTAAAAATTTATGATTTCGAAGATCCCTTAGACTCTGTTTTTTCTTCACACTTAAATTTTATCTGGTTGACGGTGGTTAACTATGGAATCCAGGATTCTTGTTTTGTCTTGTTTGGGATTTGTCATCTAGATATACTTCCATCTTCAATGAGTGATAGACAATGTTCCCACTGAGATTGGAACCTAGTACCTACCGCTTTAAATGGCAAAACTGGCTCAAAAATGCTACCTCTTGCGCGAAGAGTCATTTGTTAAGATAAAGTTGTAATTCCCGTTGATTGATTTTAATGGACCAAAATGCTCAGTCACTGCTGACATGCCACCTGGTAGTACGGATGCTTCGAGGATCTGACGAGTTCCAGGTGGGAAAAAAATGCGCAACTTTGATTATGCTTTTAACCACAGCTAACTGAATAACACCATTTGCGTATTTAAATGTTGTCGAGGCGTCTGTACTATGAGCAGACATGTCAACAAAGACCGAGTATTTCAGTTCAATATAATAAATCGATGAGAAATACAAATCAACTTGAACAAATAACGTAACTAGATTCATTCGAAAGTTTTATTAACTATTTTTCACAGTTATCCACAGAAAGTTGTGTAAATTGAAAGCGGCTTAAATTTCGCTCATTTAATTTACCGATTTAATCAATGAATTATATTAACTGATCGTCAGATGGTAACTCAGTTTGTCTAGTCTCAAATATGCTAATCACAGTTTCTTCATTAAGAATCCAATGTGCTTAGTAAATCAAATAATATAAGGTGAAGATTCGCCACACTGAATGCACAATTTCTTTTGATGTCAATTATTATGACTACGTATGTGGGAAGATTACGTTTTGATGTGTAGATAATGTTTTCAATATGAAATTGAAGCACTTTTCATTGTCATGGAAATCATAAAAAAAGTTCTTCTTTAACATTATGAGCTATATAGTCTATAATATTATGCGATTAAAACAAGGAATTAAGGAATTAACGGTGCCTTTCGCATATCTGAGGAAGAATTTAATGTAGCTTCTGCACTTTCAGTAAGGAACATAGGTGAGTTTCGTGAATTAGCCACTGTATACTACTGCAGGAATAAAGATTTTCAAACTAAAATAAGCTTGAAAAAAATATGCATTTCCTGAATTGTAATAAAAGATACTTATAATTTTCTTTCTCATGTTACCCACCAGCCTTTTGTTGTGTTTTTGGGAAACCATTAACTTATAGTCCCGAAAACAGTTTGCTGAACAGAATGAGTGTGATTCATCTATGCCTTGTACTGTCACGGTCAATACATTATACATTTCACACTGCGGTGTACTCTACTATGTTACATTCAATTCCTTTCAAGAGATAGACAAGTATGAACAATGAATTCGGAATCTACAGTGAAATAACATTGTGACCCAAAGTTAACCTGTCATACATTCCAAACTTATTTACAGTATATTGGTGTATACGTTCATAAGTGTGTGTATATTTGTAAACACGTATGTATGCACAGCATAATTCATGAGTGGGAGATGAGATAGGCCAGCTACTATAATATAAAATTTATCCTTCAATATGACATAATTTCCATTTGTCTTCTTATATGTTCTTGATTCATTATGCAACAAATTTTCCGCTAATTAGACGAGCGGATATCTTAATCAAAAGAAAATAGGTCACAGTCTGGTCAGTGGTGTATATTACTTTTTTTCCTAGTGCTAATACTGTCTTTGTTGTTCTCCTTATATCAGTTGGAGAGGAAAGGAGTGTAAATGATGTCTCCACTTATCTTTTATACTTTCTTGTAAATATTTATTACGAAAAAGCACTCGAAAGTGAACATTAGTAAAATCATAAATTCAATATGATCCACATACATTATTAGTCTTTATTGGTTTTCCTAAAGTTTCCTATTTAAATAGACTGGATGAAGCGGATTCCAGTCTCAGACTGCACGGTCAATTCCTGCAATGTTACAATTGCACCTTACTAATGAGTGTCAGCATGCACGGAACCCACGTCTAGGGCTCTCTGTTGATCTCCACCAGCCACCTAACACATATATAATTCTGATGTGGTTGTGTTCTCTGAGCTGGATAGTTAATTTGTGAAGCTTTCATCGCCCTACTAGTCAGCATCTTCAGCGCATACTTCAATTTGAAGTCAGAAGTCCATCAGACTGCATGAAAGTAATGTTGGTTAAAACAGTTACAAGTGAGAAAATTTTTCAATAAAGAAAAAATCCCCATTTAGACATTTAGAAAACAGAAAGATTGAGCGAAGAAATATTTACTTTTCAATTAGATCCTCATCTCTGGCTCTACTCTATTATATATAGCAAACTGTTGTATTGTAATAAAAATGCTTTATATATTAGAGTAGAGCCAGAGATGAGGATCTAATTGAAAAGTAAATATTTCTTCGCTCAGTCTTTCTGTTTTCTAAGTGAGAAAATTTTGCAAACTTATCCTTATGACGCCTCTGCCATATACATGTAGAATGAAATGTAATGATCACAAATACTGAGTTATTTTGAATCAGAGTAAAAAAGGTCAGGAATGTTTGAATATATTATCTATTAAGTACGAAAGTTAGGAAAGCAAAACTACTCTTACAAATACAAGTAACAAACAGTGATCAGAAATAGCAATGGTTGAATGAATTCCTCTTTGAGATTATCGTCGTAAAGCAAGCAGTAATTTTGCTCAATGCAGGAATTATGTGACTTTAGACAATCTTGTTTTCCCTACTCTTCCTGCAAGATACCTATAATATATCCCACAATTGCGAAAGACGTATTCACGCTGATAACTCTCCAGGTATCCAGTGTACACTTCCACTTCCCGTTAGTAAGAATTTGAGCAAAAAATGACTTATTTGAGGAAACTCTTAGGAAGCGGAATATATAATAATTATTTGTTACTTATTTCAATAACGATTAATATAGAACAGCTGTTTGGGATAACTGTGATCCCACTTTTCGTAGATTTCCCACGCATACATGTCTGCACGTTATAATGCCGATCTCTTCAAGCGAATTTCTTAATGACATTAGTCAGACACAATACCGTAACTCAGAGTTTCATCCACTTTCTAACAATTCATTTATCTCAGTGTGGTTTATTTTTGTCTATGGAAGCTGAAATCTAGATTCAATTACTTAAAGCATCAGAGCATTGCAGAAAATCTTAATTAGTGATGAAAGGATGTCCTGTCTAAGCTGGGCTGCAGGTATCGCATGTAGACTACACTTCTTTAGTCCTCTAGTGCTTTTTCCTTTAATTTTAGTGGTAATGAGATTTTCCGAATACTTCCAATAGGCGATTAGTCGTCATGACTAAAACCACTTGGTTTAAATTTGCTAAACAAAGATTTAACATCCAGGCGTAAGTCTGATTACTGTCAGGATTGAATTCGTCACAAACTGTTTTTGTTTAGACAACCAATGAAAGTCAATAATTGCTAGTAAACTGCTTCGCCTTGGTTTGGGACTCTTCATCAGTGCATACCCATAACTTCTGGGCTAAGAGGCGAGCTGTAGACATAAAGTATGGATGGAAACCCTTTAAACGATTAGAACATATCTTATATGACAGTTTAATGAATTTCTGTAGTGATGCGGGATGGTATGTGAGAAAAAGGTGCTCAAGGATTGAGCTGTTGTTTCGCCTAGTTCCTGCTTTTTATAACCATTCAAAATCCGAGTGTTTTAATAACAAAATTCATTTAACTAAAATGAGTTAAAATCTAATAAAAGTATTTGGAGCAAAGAATGAAGTACTACTCAACTAAAAAATTTGATTTTAAAAGTTGTGTAATTCCTTTGACGTAACAGTGAGCAACATTTTGGCCTTCAAACGTCCACGAGTGAACAATTATTTATCGATGTGCCACAGAGAATAAACAAACTAATATGAAATTTTATTCTATCGCAGTATCCAAATTTTACACTTATGCTCCTGATATTATTTTCAGTGGAAGTTTAGTCTTATCTATGCACAGAGTAACTTATCAAAGTGAAATGAACTTGATTATTTTTCAGATAAAAATGTATTTCTCACAAATGACTCAACAAACATTCTCCAAACATTTTCATCACTTTTAATTCTTTTCACAGATAGATTGTGTAATAAACAGTATACTACTGGCAGATGCTTTCTTACTACATTTGTGGTGATATATGGTAAAAAAATCTAGTATGGTAGTATCTTTTGTATTATATAATTTACAAATACTCGTCGCCTGTATAATTCGACTAATCTCCTCCAAGACTATAAATTCTTTCGGAGAATTTCTGGAAACGTTACTGTAATTGACTGTGAAATAGTTAACTGGAATCGGCTCAAACGTTTATCCAATCCTTCTTTTAAAATATCAGCAATAAATTTCTGGATGGAATAAATTCTGACCTACAGTGAGTTATGTTAGAATTTGCTCAAATTTGTACAAATTGTTGCTAATACTAAAACACAACGAACTGAAGAATTCTCAAAAAATAAGCACAAGAATAAAAACCATCACTGTATGGTAACTGAGTGTTATAGAAAAAATTTAAATGGCAATGTGAGTCTAGTGGCCGAATTTGAGTTGGGTTTACTAAGCCAAGCGACACTTTTTTGAAGCACTTAGTTTGACTGTAGATATGAAATGTCAGTGTAGACTCATGAATTTCTAAAGTTTGATCATAAATTCTCTAATATCACCACTAAGTGGTGCAGATTTTAAGTGTCAAACGCAAAGAAATTTTGTCCAGTTCACACATATTCCCGGTCGATGAATGTTATTAGGTGCAAATCATGGATCCGGATTTCTTGTGATCCTAGAAATACAATAACATTTAATTAAAAATGGGAACTTGAGAAAGCTTTAAGGGATTATCCTGCCTAAAAACCCTACTGGTTGTCAACAAATACTAAGTTAAGTAATTATTATTAGTCGAAATCTGGCAAGGAAATTGAAGTTATTTACTCCAGTCATGACGAATGTATTTTAAGGTTACATGAATCATGGAAAAATACAAATAAATTACACATTAAGTGTTTGCTTAGGTAAAATATAAAATCCAACTGTTTTCGATCAATACATTACAATATTCTACATACTTATTTAGTTTAACCACCGCCCATTTAAAATCTTCGAATTGCTTCTGACTCTAAACTTTATTCAAACATCTTGTAAATTCACAACCTTGTTTTTATACTATGACAATATTTGCTAAACCATTTTCAGGTTCACTTAAGTTTAATCATCTCTTTGGCTGTAGACCAGTTTATCAATCAAGGCTATGTAACTGAAAAAGTTAAAAATTGTATATAACTTAAACTTACTTGACGTTATTTAAATTTAATCACCTTGTTTATGATATTTACCAAATATTTCTAAGTTGAGACATATGAAATATAAATTATAGACGAGCAACTGCAAATTTCATGAACGTTATGGAATAAAACTTCGAAGACAGATATTTAGTTTAATATGGCTAATTCATGGAATGGTAACTGTAATCATCAGTTCACTCTACTTACAGGGGGCTGTTAACTTGACATTTTGGTAGAATGCGTTTTGTATTAGCAATCGTAGTCAGTACCTTGCCTATGGACCATTGATATTTAGCAATATAACTGCATGGATTGTTCTTATTTCTCGGTAACGTATTTCCGCCAGCGTTTGGGAGCACTTTACAAAGAAACACACTAATAAGTGCAAACAGGTTTAAAATTGAGATCTCGATATCTTTATATTGACAAAACTCCCCACGTTTATCCAAAATGACTGCTCCCACAGAACACACATGGGACCTTCTTAAATTACTAGGCTACCGAAATTCCCATCCACCATAACTCTCAGACTCTTCTGCACTTTTTACTGTTTTAATAATGTAATTATATCACGGATTGATATCAGTTAGAGAACCATTGAAAACCAGGGAGTACTGGACAGCTGCTGTTTCATCCTAGTTTGGGAATCATCGTCAGTACACACCCACTGGAATTCGAACCCGGGACCTTCCGGTTACAAGGCAAGCTCGTATACCATTCAGCCACTGGGACCCGATTCAATGGCTCGTGAATTCTAACTTCTACTAATTCGTGATTTAGCGCGACCCCAACCATTGTCGTTGGTGGGACATCCATCTAACTGATATCAATCCGTGATCAACCCGTAAAACATAACTAATCCTTACAAACCAAACTATAGAAAGTTGATCTGATGCTCGCTAGTGACTTGCTACAGGTTGGAGTTTCCTGAGTTCTAGTGAGAAGTCGTGACCAGTGAGGTCCAATTAGATGTCACGTGTGTGGATGGATGTCCCACCAACGACAATGGTTGGGGTCGCGCTAAATCACGAATTAGTAGAAGTTAGAATTGACGAGCCATTGAATCGGGTCCCAGTGGCTGAATGGTATACGAGCTTGCCTTGTAACCGGAAGGTCCCGGGTTGGAATCCCAGTGGGTGCGTACTGACGATGATTCCCAAACTAGGATGAAACAGCAGCTGTCCAGTACTCCCTGGTTTTCAATGGTTCTCTAACTGATATCAATCCGTGATCAACTCGTAAAACATAACTAATCCTTACAAACCAAACTATAGAAAGTAATTATATCAGTTGACCTCTACATGAATCCAAGCACATTTTCAGTTGCTTTTATTACCCAGTGGATATTAATTCATTTTACCTCCTAAACATGTGAGCAGTCAGTCATAACTTCAAATTTTCTGTTGTAATGTTATTAATAGCAGTTCCTAAAGTTTGCGGAAACATGATCTTTCTGATAAGGCAAGATGTTTGGCTGACAGCTGCCTAAACGTATGTGACATCGCCCTATGGACTGCCTCCTCCCTATTATTATTATTATTATATTATTATTGTATCCTTTAGTTCCTAGAGGAACATAGGGCTTCAGCCGCGCGTCTCCATTGCCTTCTGTTTTCTGACAACTTTTTCACTCCGCTCCAGGTCTGTCCACATGCTTTCATCTCCTCTTCGCATGACCTCCTCCAAGTCACCCTTGCACTGACGACCAACTCGCCGCCTCCCTTTCGAGTTCCACTCGAGTAATGGCTTGTCTAGTGATGTCACTTGATGGCTTGTTTCCTCAGAGTATGGCCGATTCATCTCCATTTCTTCCTGCCTATTTGTTCCACAATCGGTTCCTGATTCGTTCGCTCCCATTGATCACTGTTGCTGATCTTTTCTGGCCATCTGATCTTGAGTATTGAGCGAAGACAACTGTTAATGAAGGTCTGAAGTTTGTTTGAGATGCTTTTTATGACGACCCAAGTCTCTGATCCGTATAGTAGCACTGACTTTACATTGGAGTTGAAAATCCGGATCTTATTTTTGATGCTGAGTACTGTTGACCTCCACACAGATTTATAACTGATACTTTTTACCAAAAAGCAAAATTCTAGATTTAAAACAAAAATGTTTAGTATCAAGGGTATTCGAGATTCAAACTGGGAACCTTACAGTTATGATGCGTCTCCATTCATATCAAACTGCCTAATATTCTTGTGGGTAAATCAGTTTCAGTTCAAGATGAATCCAGTGAATACCTTGTTCACAATTCGTTATCACATAAAACCTTCTTTGGTAAATTTTGTTTTGATACCGTAGCAGATGTACTATTACCTCCGCTATTTGGTTTAGTGGTCTTCATTGTTATTTTGACCCTGGACATGTCCTTTTAACTTAACCTAAGTCTATTTATTAATTTCATATATATATTCCTATGAAAAGTCCGAGTGTGATCAGATTGTTCGAAATGTGTTGCGCAAATACATTACATGATTCAGACAAAATACCTTGTTTGCTTAATTTCACTTTGGTGGTTTTGACAGTTGTTGCACTTATTTTAAATAAACAGTGTGATGTGTAAAACCATTAACTAATCTAAGTGAACTATATTCACAGGCTTGTCTGCATGTATATTTGTTATTTGAACTCATCAGAAACTATTCATTTAATCAGCCTTTTATTCAGAAATATCCATAAAATATTCACATATTAACCAAAAAGGTTATAGGGATTGTCAACTGAATTTTATTACATGAAGTAAAATCATATTCTGTAATTACAAGAACATTCTATTCTGTTGCTATAACAATTACAGCATTGATGAATTTCACTCACCAGTTGAATGAGTGATCTTAATTCTAAACTGATGTGGGAAAATGAATGTAGAATCGATAAATCTTTTAGTAAAATTAATATTAAATGGATAACACAAATAGATCGGAAGCATTAAGTTTGTATTCGTAATTTCTTCTCAAAGAACTAAATTTTCCTTTAAATCTCCCTTCTTGTAGTGGCAAAATACTTAACATGTATATATTGTGAATAACTTTATAGGAAGAAAGCGTAAATTTTAAAGAAATTCTTCTGAAATGATACTTTTCAGTTTTACATAAATACATCACGAAATCAGATGAAACGAATTTGTTAATAGTTTTGAATTCAGAAAAATAGATGACTTAGTTAAGGAGAAAGGATAAAGTGAGAATTTCAAAGAGGCTATGCATTATTTATGAAAGAGGAATCAGCTTAAAACTATGCAGATAAACAAAACCTGAAAAGTGGTAAAAACACAATACAAGACTTTTTGCTTTTATGTCTAAGTAGAGGGAGAATAAATGTATAAAATATCTTTAAATCTAATATGGCTTTCGAAGTCGTAAAATTTTCAGATATTTGCATATTTTTAGAAAGCACTGTAAGTATTCTGCCGTGTGTTAGTAATGGACTATGTAAGGTATCTTAAGGTAGCCATCAGGAAATATCACAAATCTAGAGACTACATTCTGCTGCAGAACTGACTTATCCTTTCCGTTTTGACTGATTAAGCTGGAAGATGTTACAACATACGCCTAAGAATTCAACACTGTCTCCTGTCGGTGCACTTTTTCTCCTTAAGTCTAAGTAATAATAATAATTTACTTTATTCCAAAAACAGTACTTATAATACAGAATGGAATTCTCACCATTTGTCACAATATTGCATCTGATTTACTTAAAATACAAAGCTATTTATAAAATTCGTGTTTTGAAGAGGTGTAGTATTACTAACGCAATGATGAATTAATTCTCAGTGGCATAATATCTGTATTACAGCGTATTCTTTAAACATCTGAGGAGAACTCTTTCGAAGACTAGCCGTAATGACACTTCTGAACTCCATATTCATGGAAAGAGTTCACTTCCAGGCGGTGTTTGTCGTTTGTATTCTCAGTTATTCTCGTATTTTATAAAGTGTAGATCTATGTAGACATGACTCTTCTAATGAGATATTGCTTAGAAATATTAGTCTATCACTATCAAGGGAAGAATGATTTGGTGTTGAGAAAGTGTTGGAAAAATTGTTCAGATGAAATTCATCACCAACTTATAATCGTTAAGCTTCTGCGAAATATCATAATTATTTGTCCATATTACTACGATTTTTTTTAATTTTAGGAAACAGCAGTATATATATAATTCCGGACATGTCAACTTAGCTTTTCTTACTTGGTGTGGTAAGAATTCGAGAATCTTGAAATGAAACATGGTTAAAGCAAGAAAAGTGGAGCTGTACAGAGAATTACCGCTTTAATTTATGTAGTTTTTCCCTACATAAAATTGAAGTTGCTGTTCATTGTTCCATTCGATCGATTAGCTTGTTGATAAAAGTTGAAGTAAACACTGTTTGTCTAGCACTTTTAATTACGCTTAAACATGACGACAAGGGCTTTCAGAATGTTATGGAATAGTTTTGTTTCACAGTTTCATTTTATCTATAAACGGCTGGAATCGCACTCAGAATCTGTGTCGCGTAAAATCAGTTCGGCAGTAATTCTTAGGATAATACAAGCATATATAGTGAGAAAACCAGATTACATGAATATCGCCGGTTTTTTCGGTATACTTTATTAACTCGCTACTGCTTTGAGGAAACTCTGAAGTCCTGAAATAAAAGAACTTCCCTTAAATAGAAAGCTAACAGATGAATCCAACATCACATAAGGTTGGTACCGATAATCCCACATTTATCGCATGTTCTTAAAATCCGCCATCTAAATAAACTACTTATTTTTTAATTGTAGACAAAACTGAAACATAGAGGAACAATAATTTCAGTGTGGTGGGCACTTGTTACGACTATCAGAATGTTAAATGGTTTTAAGAAAATAAGTTACAGATATGCGTCGTTTGATAGTGCATTAAATGACAGAGATCCTTTTCACAATCTAAAACTAGGGCTGTATCACCAGAAGAAAAGTTTGTTTATTGTTTCCTCTTATGTTTTCTACTAGGTTTTCAATGGAATAATCACGAATGGAAATAAGATGCGCACAAGCGGTAAAATAGAACAAAACAGATGGTCACTCTTCATTATAATAAAGGTTTTTGTATTTCCCAATGAATGAAAAACAAAACGATATTGTTTTTACTGACGTTACGCTACTTAATGCTAATAGCTTTATCGAAGTATTATTCACTTTGTTATAAAAGGATTTCCGCCCTCGTATATTACGAAGATTTTCTCTAGTTTTTATCTTCCTCATAGAATCCAGATAGAAATAATGCCCAAGACAACTGATAGGAAAAAATATATGTATATGTGGAACTAGGCATTTCATCGACTGGTCTCAGTCGAAAATTTGTTAAATGGAAACTCAAACAACTGGAAGAAACTACAAAAATATACATGAAATTTCAATATTTATAGACATTGATGATTATAGAAATAAAGCTGACAAAATTAACAGAAGTACAAACAATTGCAAAAGAAGTACAAACAATTTCCATGAGTCTAACATTGTGGGTACATGCGAAGTGCAACAAAGCCTTAAAAAATTCCGATATGTGGAATATTCATGAAATTGTCAGGAATATGATATAATAATAATGGTAAAGCTTTATTTAAGACAGTATGCGAATATACGGTACAAACATTTTCAGCGTATTCAGTTCCAAAGTACTTTTCTCTTCACACACGATTCACATGTAAAGTAATAATCTGAAGTATATCTTCATTTCGTTGAAAAATTGTACAGCATTTACTTGGGAGCAAGTTAAAACATCGCGCAAGTTTATGTATAGGTCATTTGATATACCTGGATGATTAAAACAATGATAAATCCAGATGAAATTAAGCATTCTGGAGGAAAGTAATTTCGGTAGCCCAATTATTTAAGCAGGCCGCCTTCTTAAGTGATGATATACACCTTAGAAATAATTAACCGCCAGTAAAATTCAACAATTCAGTAATTTTTCTTGTATTATGGTAATCACTGTTGGCCTATTTAATGTGTCAAAAAGTCTCATACAAAATCCAAAGATACAAAAAATCATTTACCTACTATGTAGTATGTCACATGTGAGGAAGTCTATTATACTTTGTAACAAGTAATTTCCTTTCACAGGATTACATATCGTATAACTATGAAAGCATTCATGTCATTTGGACAAAAAGTCAGTTTAAGTAGGTTGAACATGTATTTGAATGTTATTCACCAAGCTGTTAGTTGTTGTTTATCTTTGTTTAACATATTGGTCTTTATTTACTTTTGTAATTAATAAATTTTTATTTAAGTCATTTCTTATTCGTGTGCTCTTATTATAGACAAATAAACTGTTCGAATGTAAAGGAATTCATCGATTTTAAGGTGAAGCATTTTTCCTTGCCCTCTCAGAACAAGGCGATAAATACAAAAATTAGTTGAATTCTGATTTTTATTCTCATCTACTTGTTTTTAAAATCACTAGCAAAATTTTGCTGATAAGTTATCTGTACACAAACAAATTTCAACTCGCTTTATATTTATGTCACATTCATGCTGATTATACTATACTATACAAATCTTATTTATGTAGCCCCTGTTTTGTTAACTAGTTTGTTTTTTGCTGTTTACGACTGCATTATTTAACACACTTATTGTTATTTGAGTTTTGCTAAAGTCAATAGGCCTTTACTGAATCAAGGATAAAGAAACTAACTCCTGACAATCAGTAATCAAAAACTCCTCTACTAATGTATAAAGAGATTTGTCTCTAAGAGAACTATAAAGACAATAAGAATCATATCAGTTTATAAAATCAATACTATTACTTGCATGACACACCTAATTTAGCTTAGAACACTTCTATCATATGTCCTATTACCTCGATCACTTCACAGAAATGTTTAAAACTAATGATAATAACATGCATCTGTACACATTGACCAAAATCGTTTGGCCAATTGTGTTATTTAGGCATTGAGCTATGGGATAATTCTTCCGGTAAAGTATGTTAGGATTCAATCAGTGGAAATTTCTGTTTAACACAGATGAAATGATTCCAGATACCTATCGTTATGCCTTAGCATAATGTTGAAGAAATACATATTTCACTTAAAAATGGAGGTTAAATGTCACAATTAGAATTCTAGACTTCACTACACCTTAGAAATTAAATGTTATGATATTCACTTATTAAGCTCCTGTTTGAAACAAAGTTATTTTATAGACATTTGGAAGTGTAGGGTTGAGACGTTTGTTAAACAACTGGATTAAGTGATCTCACATGTCTCTACGCATTTATCGAACAAAGCATAGAATGGCACTCAAATCTCTCGGTCTTAACTTCATCGACTTCGAAAAGGCCTTCGACAGCGCAGCGTTGACCGAGTAGCAATTTGGAAACTACTTCAACACAATGGCGTACAACACCCCAGATTTTTATCAACCTCATTCAACAACTGACAATATGACAATGCCCATGTGTCAAGTGATCCACAACGGAAACCTCAAAGAGGCATTCAAAGTGCATAGAGGAGTAAGACAAGGCTGCCTGCCTATTAATACAGATGATATTACTAACTGTTGTGGACTGGATTATGCTTCAGACTATGCGAGGGTATGAAAAGACAGGAATACTTTGAAGTGGCGGATAATGAGACTATAGAAGATCGGGATTTCGCATGTGAATGACTTATGTTTAATGTCAAACTCGAAGACTTACAGGTGAAAAGCAGCAGACTTGCTGAAGAAGGTAGCAGTGAAGACAGGACTGCAGGTAAACATGGAGAAAAAGTAGGTGATGATGATAATCAAACAACAGTGACAACAAATAGCACCATTCATCTTCAGTAGGAGAAATTCGAAAGAGTTTACCTCATTTACTCACTTAGGAAGTATCGTTTCAGCTAAGGCAGTCAGAACGGATGAAGATATCAAAGCAGGTAGGAATCAGAAAGGCAAGATACGCCTTCATCAGCCTGAAACCAGTTTGGAAATCTTCTGAACTCAGAATGTCACAAAAAGCATTTCCGACAATTGCAGACCTTTATCAACAACTGCCTCCTTTTCTAGCTCCATACTGAAGATCAAATGGCCAGCCGGTCAGAAGGAATTCGCAACAAGAAACTCTGGCAACAAACCAACTGAATAGAAGCCAATTTCTCAACAAATATGTGGGAGAAAATGGAGAAGGATTGGGCATACGTTGAGGAGACTGTCGAATTACATCGTGTTCCAGGTTAACACTCAAGTGGTATCCCAATGGGAAGTCACGAGTGGGTCGTCACTACGAGGGTGACATGGAGGAGATCATGGGGTGAGTAGGAGATGAGAGATTATGGGCAATCATGGACCCTGTTGAATAGGACAACAGAAAAATAGTACAAAAAGGAGATTTGCTGTTGAAGCCCTATATTCCACTCAGAACTCCAGGAATAATGTTAATTAATAAGCTTACATGGCCACACACCGTGGTCTTCTGTACTGAGTGAAGTAGTTTTAGGTCGGGTATCACCTAAAGACTATTAAATGAAAACGGCATTAATGCATTATCTTTAGATATTTTGTTGATTCTCATGAGAAGTTTTGACTAGTCGATATCTTGAGACATTCAGTGAAATCAGTCACAGAGCATTGGATGCACCTGCATCATACTTTGCTTCAAATATTATTTTCATACTCTTTGGAATTTTCGCATCACCTCTCCTTACTGTCTAAATTCAGCAGTTATTATCAGGCATTCTCTCCTAAATATTTGAAGGTTTGAAAATGTACTGATCAAGACGTTCTAGTCACCAAACAAACTAGCCCCTAGGTCACCATACCTAGATTAGAGGAATTCATTGCCTATCTTATAAGGAACACCTGGATTTGAAAGAGTTGCTATCTTAGTTTTTTCGATTAGATCTTTAATTATTAAGGACGAAGAGATATGCAGGGGGAAACTGGTTTTGCAACTGGGAGGGTAACTTAAGTTTACACACACTCATGAGTTTATAAAATTGAGCACCTGTGTTTTGCATTCTCTTCTCAGTTATGAAAAGCGTTTACAGTCTTCTGGTTTTGTCAGTGCTAGTTAGGTAATTCCAAATAATTTGATGATGTTTCTCTGTCTCTCTCATTTATCAGAAGCAAATGTTTCGAAACCAATAAATAAAAAGGTAAGAGATTATTTCTGAATTCAGATTCGATTCGGCAAATAAGAATATTTGCTTTCCGTTACATAAGTGAATTCACTAACAAAAAGTTTTAAAATAGGTGTTTGTTTCCTTACTCTGATTATCGGTCAAGAAAAAGAGTAACAACGTGAAAAGAAACATTACTAAACAGTGTTTTCAAAATTAATCATTGGGAAACTTTTTTCCCAGAACCACGGATTAAAGCTTCTTTGAAGTTATTTCACATCGTTGTAATGCATCTTTGCTTGTAAAGAAGTATGAGGAAGACCATGAATCGATTCCCGGGCACAGAATTATTATTGATGAAATAAAGTATAATTATATTTTAATAGTTTACACACAATGATAAGTTTTGTTATTGGTGATGACTTCTTACAGCTAGAAAAAGTCAGATAGGAAAATACTGATGCTAAATATACGTTGGGCTAAGATCAGAAAGCTTGTCGTTAAATGTTACCAATGGAAATTGTAATTCCAGTGTTCGTTGGTGCTTAAAACAATAATAACAGTTGTAGTAACAAAGGATTCGTTTACAGAAGACATACATTCCATCCACTAGCCGTCTAGACACATCTTGTGTATGAAAGCTAGTTAGGTTAGAGTTGATAATACCATAATTAGATATAAAATCAATTGATTCAAAGTCGTGTGTATATATCTCAACCACAGCTGTATGTGATAAATTATTTGATGATGTAAGCTATAACTTTAATACATGCTCACAAAGTAGACGTCAAAATATGCATAATTCTAAAATTACATCTATTTTCTCATTAATTCCGCCTAATCCTTGATCCAAAACATCGAAATGAGCAGTTTTACACAGGTACCTGGCGTTTTTTCAGTCATAATTCGTTCATATACAAATTGAAAACCTTAGGTGGTTGCTACTAATCTGGAAAAAATATTAGTTATCTGACATTGAAAAAAACCCTACTAATTTCATTAAAATGTCAAGCTTTCCCTTGTCTTGCCTTCCTGTAAAGCAATTTGATGTCGAAATGTATTCCCATACTATAACATTTTCCCCTTTAATTTGTCCAGTAACGTGGTAATCCTTTTCCTCATTATATTTAATAAACTGAAAATGCGTATTTTCTCCTCTTATCTTTCATCAACAGGTATTGGCATTTTCCATTTATTACGTTTTATTGTGTCAGCTAATTTATCACAATTAGAAATCTTTACAAGAAACCCAGTGGATCTTTCAGTCATTTATAGAAAATATCACAATTTTTGTTTTACTTATGCTTTTATTTCTTTTCTAGCTTGAACTATAAAATCTCATGTCACTTGATATTTTATTTCATACTATCCACCTATTTTGAAAGATATTTCATGTCAAATAAAAGTTTCAAATAACCATCCAGCCCACAGAGATATTAATAGTAGTTGCGATGGTAGTTGTGTTCAATAGTAGGTTATATCAACAATAAGTTTTGCAAAACAAATAATTAAAAAAGATTGGAAATGACTCAGTGTGACTAGAAAAATTATTAGAACATTTAGTATTTAACGATAAATACTAATAGTCGTACTATGTTAAATTGATTTTACTGACTGGAGGACTTGTAAAGTATGGTTCTTCGTCTTTTGACAATTACCATTATTCTGGAGACAAGAATCATTTTCTTAAATGATGAATACCACACCATTATCGGGTAGAATACGCATGCATATAGACCAAAGCAAATCTGATTGGGTGTTTAAATTTGACCAATCCAAAATTAGTATGGCTGAAAGGGCAAATAAATATTGTAAGTTCACGTTAATTACGTGAAATATGCAAAAGCTGAATTCGTTAATTGTGGTTATTAAGTGTCTCATATACTAAAGTAGTCCTGTACAAATCTTTAAGATTCTGAACGAAAGTTATCTGACTAGAAATTGTTTAATTGACTGATATGTTCCGTTTGCAAATATTGACGGAAGGAATTATAATTAAAATAAAAACTTCTAACGTGATATTCTAATACTCAACACTGATTCGGATTTATTTATTGTCCTGCATAACATTCATTTGTGATCCTGTCCTTTCAATGGATTCTTAGTTATTTCTTCTGATACGTGAGTCTACGGTTTTTTAAAAGTTATATTTCCCGCAAGAGTTTTCCTTTGGTTAACGGTTGAATTCATGGGGATTCAATCTGTGAATATTTTAGGCGGACGCAGTGTTGTAATCAAGGCACCTTGTTTTTTCTTAAATTTTAAATGCATATGATTTGCATTTTCATTAATAAGCAATCGTTTCACTGCACAAGGCCGCACTAGACATAGAAATATGTGTTATTCAAAAAAGAATTACTGATAACTTTCCAACTTTTAATCCTTAGAATGCTACAGAAGAATAGTACCCTAGTTTGTTTTCTGAAAGAATATCAGTTGTATGTTACCAATTATAACTTTATACCCTGTAAAGGTAGTTTAAGAAGAACCAAACAAATAGTTTTAATATCTTCAGAAAGTAATTCATTTTTCTTGTGCATTTTTCTTCACTGGTAGGAAACCTATTTTTTCTAGGGATTTCAAATAAACATGTAAATAGATATTTACAGTTGTATTCAACACACATTAGGATAACCAGATACATTACAGAATGTCTATTTGACCTACAACTAAAATCCAGTGATTGGGTGTCTCTCCTTGTAACACGGATGTCCCAGATCAATCTACCATGGGGTTCGTGAGTCACTATGTTCCAAACACCTGAGTGCTGTAATTGCTGATGGAAAGAATCTGACTACTTCATAATATATATATATATATATTAATATACGTTATGTATGTCCAAACTAAGATCATATTTGGTAGTTAGAATCAGACCACAGAAGTCATTTTGGCAATATTGGAAAAATCTAGAAGAATTTCAGAAATCATGGAGAACCTCTCATACAACTAGTACTTTATATTAAACCGTCTGAATAGACATGATTGATTCACACGAAGTTTGACCTGGTTCCAGCACCCTATCTCAACACTGATAAAATCAACAGAAATTTGATAAGCGATTTCACTGCGTAAACACATGCTATTTTTATAATTTCGTACACGTATCACGTCCAAAAGTCTGAACTTGGTTTATCACCTTTGCTAATTCACCCACTTGATACCGTAGAAATTATCTCATGCTGAATAACTGCGAATAAGTTAGTGTACATAAGCTGCTGTTTTATAAGTTCTAGTTCTTTATTCGTTTGACGAAGAAGCATCATTTTGTTTTTTCATTCATTGGTAAATATAAAAACTTTTACAATGATGTACATAAGAATAATCGGTTGATAATCGATCATGAAAACCAATTAGAAAAGCACTCATCTCAAGAATGCAACACTGACAAATAAGTACTGAAAGTAACCGGCCTTTTACTACTAAGTGTCTAGCGCTTAGAGTTAATTTCGACTTTTGATAACCAGATAATTTATCTAAGCTATGTTGAAAGCTTTTAAAAGAATCTCATTATACTACTCACTGCTGTTTAAGGTTGTGCAACTCTATTAGTTTTCACTGAAAGTGTATATTTAACATAAAATTCTCATTATTTAGAACAAAATATCAAATACTGTATTAAATTACCTCGACATATGATTTGCTATATACCTGTACTAACTACCCTAACCGAAGACAAGAGTAAGAAGCCATCATTCAAACGCAACTTACACGAAGGTTCTACTGACAGGTAATGCGAATTCAGTCTATGTAATTACTTATTGGTGCGTCGGTGGCACAGTGGTTAGGACTCTCGCCGACCATGCACATGGTTCGGGGTTCGATCCCCTACCGACGCACACCTGATATCAATGGTCGGCCTGCAGAATTTGGGCTACCGATATCACATGCTGAAAATTCCATACTTGTACCAAAAATACGGTGTGGAATCAAGCTGTAATCAAAAATTAAAAAAATAAAATAAATTAGTGCCCTCTTAATCAAACATCTTCTGTTGTATTAGCCTTGCATTTTCATTGTCCGTCTTTTTTGATTGCATACTAGTCAGTAACTAGTGTAATGTGTCTAGTCCTATCTTCACTGCAGACTGAATTCTATCAGTCAAGTCTGCAATGTCGCCACCACCATGCTAGGTGGCTCGCCATTACGGTGTGCTGTGAATTGTTGGTATTAGATGGTTGGAAGCAATCGGCCACAGGAAGCCTTGGACCTAGATTTCAGTGGTAACGTCTCTGACTGCAGAAGTGGGTGACGCAGGTCCGAATCTCAGAAGGGACATGGGTTCCTTCAAGGTTGAAGATACGCCTTGCTGATGAGTGCCAACTAGCACGAAACCTAGGTCCAAGGCTTCCTGTGGCCGATTGCCTCCAACCATCTAATAGCAACAATTCACAGTTGTCCGTCTTTCTCCAGTTATTAGTACAAAGTCCTAAATACATTTATTGCCTAACCTAATGCATAGTCAGTGAATGTAAAATAAAATGAAACTATCGGAAAACTCTAGACAATATTTTGTCTTAGTTATATATAAAAGCTATTCATGAGTACATTTTAATAACCAACGAAATGTCAGTAAAAAATTTGAGCATTGTGGATTAGATCAAATAAAGTATAATTATATTTCAATAGTTTACACACAATGATAAGTTTTGTTATTGGTAATATTTCGAGCAAAATTACTGCCCGTGTTCACACCACTGTTGGAATTGTTTTATTGCTCGAAATATTACCAATAACAAAACTTATCATTGTGTGCAAACAATTAAAACATAATTATACTTTATTTCAACGAAATGTCGTTATGAAGGAAAAAGAACTGCCTTTTTAATCATCTCAGTCTACCTCAATATTCACTAGCGATTGAAAATTTGGATAAAATGTTTGGTTGTACAACAACTTATCACATAATATTCTTATATCTAATTTTTTCTTCACTCCATAATGACTGAATACTTAAACTGGAACTTCATATCTTCTTTTACTTAATCTTATTATTATCATCAGACAACAACAACGCCACAAGTTGTTAATCCATATACTAATTCTCACCACATTTTTCTTCCATGCATTCATATCAGAATGTGTTTGCTGACATCACTTCTGATTATGTCACAATATTATAATCTATAAACTATTCGCAAATTTTCCCTATTTAACTAAACTGTTATCACATATAACATGAGTGATTATCAGTGCTAACAGTTTTCATTCTGATTGTTTTTGAGATAACTATCCACATGTGATAAGCTGGGGGAAAAAAGCATAATTCTCTAGTTATCTAGTAAATTCGATTTTCATTTATCATAACTGAAAATTCTGAATGACTATTATAAATAAATGGTCCATTAAACTAGATAACGTCTTATCAATGTATTTGAGACGTTGCTAGAGTGACGTAACAAGAAACAACTAAATAAGTCAACCCACTCTTAAACGATGACATCAAGGAAGAGTGTGTGTGTGTGTGTGTGTGTCTATATGTACAAATAAAAAAAACAACCGTAAGGCACGTTTAAAGGCTTGTCAAACAAGGGATTGTAATTTAATCATATAAGATCAGAGGGGGGTATAATCCCTAAAAAGTTAAACTAAATCATATTTGTGATTCAGCTTTGACTGTGCAAACCGATGTCTACAATTTCAATATCACTGGACATTGTCATGCTTATTCAATATGTCGGTATTGTTTTCCAGGTGATGTTTTGAGTATAAATTATTCCTCAAAAGTACAAATACTATATAAATCGAATTAGTATAGAAGTATACTGAGTTAGAGTCATTGTAGTTTACGCCATAGTGTGAATTACAAGTTTGTACTAGGCTCCCTTGATTCTAGTTTTGAAAGTACAATAGTGCTATTAACCTTTTCAGAGTGTATCTAAGATGCATATGGGGATAAACTGCTGGACTGTACCACATAAACAGCATTTAGTCTGGGAAACATAAGTGACCCCTCAAAAACACGTGGTTATTCTGTATTAATACGTGAGTAACTAAGTCGGTGGCACAGTGGTTAGGACTCTCGCCGACCATGCACATGGTCCGGGGTTCGAGCCCACGCCGACGCACACCTGATATCTCTGGTCGGCCTGCGAAATTTGGGCTACCGATATCCATGCTGAAAATTCCATACTTGTACCAAAAATACAGTGTGGAATCAAGCTGTAAATCAAAAAAAAAAGTCATTTCATGAATTTAGAAACCTACAAAAATGTAATAAATGGTAGATTTCTATTCTTTTAAGTAGTCGTAAGCGATGTGGTTTCAATTAAAGAGCCATTCTTTAAAATATGAAACACGGAACGGCACTGAAAATGTCGAAATATTTACACAAACAATTTCAAATGTTTAATAACACAGGATTTTGTTACCTTCTCAACATGAAGTATTTTCATAACTATCTGTCATCGAAAGTAGTTTATTTTCTGAAATTATTCTCTATAAATAGATTTTTTGTTTTTCAGCACTCATTTTTCAGTGAATTGCAGTAAAAAATAATAAATAATGTTAAGTTGAAATCTACAACAAAAGTCCACAAGTAAATAGTGATAGTACCTCAGTTTTCACATAAGAAATCTCAGTAGTCCTTTAAACTTTCTGAATAAAATCATTCTGTCCATTTTGTTGTTCTCAAGATAAAGTTTATGAAATACAGAACCCATCAATTTCAGCTTTGCATGACCCAGTATATTCAGAGTTTTACTTTCATTAGAGCATTTGCTTCGAATGACGTTAACATACGTCATTTGTTCACCTGTATTACAATCAAATTTGTAGATGTCTATGAGCGTACGCTTAATTTTCTACGATATCATTCCTGTCAAAATGCTTTTTGAGACAATTAATTGAAATAATTCATTTTTCGTTGATGGCATCGATCAATACAAGTGTATATGAGTACCTGTCTGAGTGGTGTTATCAACTAACAAAAAACACTCCGGTTAATATGACATGTATGATACTTGTGTCATAAAAGAGTGTATAGTCATGTTATTTGATAAGTACCTTATCTACTCTACTACTCTTCATCTCTAGTTACTTGTTCAACTCACTACGCTATTAATTTCAACAGATATTTTATTTTTGACAGTACTTACATTGTGCTGAGTGAAAGTGCTTTGCTGTCTCGAGTTCATTCTCTTTTGTCCATTCCATTATTTACACCTCTCTATCTAATCACTACTACTTTATTTATTTGCTGTTTCACCTACTACCATTAATATTAAATTATGTAGTCATCATAAAAGACATTAGTATAAGGGTAACGATATAAAGAAATCTTACTATTCCAACATTATACTGCTGTTTTAGATACGCATGCCATTATAATGAATGGAAGGAGGATTTTGTTGATTATCATTATTGTTTCAATCTGTATGTTGTTTTAGAATCTAGTAATAAGAGAATTTAAACTAGGAATGATAAATGCAATGCATATATATATATATATATTTGTATATGGAAATAAAAATTTATATACCCCCACACAAACTTACACTGATAATTAGGCCTGTCAATCAAGAAAACTGCCACGCCTGACTTTTCTATTCTTTTAGATGTTATTGTGATTATACTTACTAATGTTACTACGGTTTATATGAGACAATCTCAATGACTCACAATATAAGTGAGTATTGTATGTTTGTGATAGAGAGATGGACAATATTTTAAATGTCATGTTATCTTAAGTCTAAGAAATAAATCTACTCACTTTTTAGATATGTATGAATGAATATGAGTGGGTCACTGCACGGAATAGTAAAGTTGAGCTAAAGTTTGTTGTAATATAACTCCGTTTCTACAAAATAAAATGTAGAAAACAGATAGTTGGCGAAAAATATAAGGAAACATTTCGTAGGAACAGCTTCATGCATCATGATCGGCCGAAAGCCGTCCTAAAGTCGCAACCATATGGTTTCGGAAAAGAAATTGGTTTCCAGCAACAAAAACGAGCGTAAATAATAGACTGTCAGGCCAATAGACTCTAGATGTTTCATGTTGGAAAGTTTCCCCGTCAGACATTGGGGTTTACGAGGTCATCTGGTAACCAGCAAGTCCTGGGTTTGAACCCCTGCAGTGGGTGCGTGCTGATGAAGGGTCCAAAACTAGGACAAAACGGCTGTCCAGTGCTCCCATGCTTTCCATCGGTTCTCTAGCTGATGTCAGCTCATAATGAAATCCTCCTACCAATCAAATAAAATGTGATTGTACTACGTCATTTGTGAAAATTCATGTTCTGAAATATTTTTTTTGTTGATGAAGTAGAGCCTCATTACTTGGAATTCTAATACAATAATTTTACTCAGTTACATCCAGAGTATATCTACAAGCATGAAAATTTGGATTCCCAAAACTCTTGATTTTCATTTTAAAATAAATCTGACGGATATTAGACTATTAAAAGAGCTTTAATCTGATTCATCTAAAAATGGGACATTTTGTACAGACGTGTTTTATAATTGCTTACCTTTTAGTGGAAACTTAAGGCACAAAAATATTTAAGCCATTGATCAGTTTGTTCCTATATCAAGGTTGTGCAGAATTTTCGAATCCATTTAACTGACTCCTGAATAATTATTTTATGATATTCACATTGTAGGATAGGAAGTAACTAACGGACATGAAATTAAAATACAACGGTATGAAAAAATGCTTACGTCAAAGTTACTTCTTTGGTTACGGCTATCAACAGAATCGAGAATGCACGTTTCATCTTAATTGGGGCTCGTTATCTGAATGTATTTGTTCCTTGGTGATTAATTGTTTTCCCAGTGTATATATATCTTTGAATTTTAGGCTTGTATAACAGCATTTAATTTAGCTTCTTTCACACGATTTTCAACCATAAGTATATGTAATCTAGTGCATCGGTAGTTGGATTGTAGATTGCCCACCAACCACGCAAGTGATCATAGGTCGGCTTCCTACCGGCGCACCCTTAAAACTCGTTTAGCCGTTAGTAACACTGATAAAAAGGAAAATTTGGGCATCGGGGTAGTAACCCCACTAGGTAAAAAACACAACCACTAACTAGACTTCAACACTTAATCTTGAAGCCTTATGTTCTACTCGAGACGCTAAGGAATGACAGAAATAAAAAGAATGAAATATGAACTACCCAAGTGAAATTACTCAGAATTTTCGTTAGATGCTAACATCACAGCGAGCAATCTCCCAGAATTAGGAATAAAGTATTTTCATTGGTTAGTAGCTGTCTGTACTGGGAATAAATTAATACTATGCTTGAGTTCTTCAGTAAAGCTCACTTCTTGCTCAAAGTGAGACAGTTAACACTCTGAAGAAGACTTCAGTTTTGTGAACAGCTCATCTACTGATACTTAGACGAATGCTGAGTTGTTTAGTTGTTGTGTTATATTCATATGAGTACGCCCCTGCAAAAATTTAATCATGAAGCATATACGCTACTTCTTACATACACTATTTATTTACATTACACTATTTACTTTTGTATTAATTGTCCTTCATTTGCACAGAGTGGGAGTTTAGGCTTTGTATTTAGTTGCTAACTTTAAGATTTACTAAAAGATATGTTTTAAATGTTTTTACGAACTCTATCTCCTTCTGTTGTTCGTATTAATGGATTTAATGGATCAGCTTCTATTTGCACCCATAAAAAGTCGACTCTTCTCTGGATACTATTCGTAAAATAGTGCCATTATTTACCAGCTCACCTATTTATTCAACGAGCTGGAATAAATCAGTGGTAACGTCTCTGACTGCAGCACTGGATGACGCAGGTTCTAATCTTAGGAGAGACATCAATTCCTTCAGGGTCATAGATACGCCTTGCTGACTGGTGGTGAGTGACAACTAGCACGAAACCCAGGTCCAAGGCTTCCTTTGGCCGATTGCTTCCAACCATCTCATATCACTACTTTAACTTGAACAACACAACTTATTTCGATGAGTGATCATCACCATCATCAGGCTTCATAGTCTTCAGAATGCATGAAACATCTATTCCATATCTTTGACTTCAATGCGTCGTTGGCACAACGGTAGAATGCTCGCCGACCACTCAGGTTGTCCAGGGTTCGATCCCCAGCCGACGAACTCCTCCACCTCGCTAAGCCAGTAGTACGACTGGTAAAGAGGGAAGGTTGGGCATGAGGCCAGCAACCCCATCCTGTAAAAATAACCACCAGTGCTACAGAAACTTCAAGCCTCTAGCTTGAAGTCCTATGTTCCACTGAGGAAATAAAGGAATAAAAAAATATTTATTCAATAATTGCGACTGTGATACTCTAGTAGAAAAAGAGTAATAGCTTCTGGCTTCTCATACCAGTATTGTGTATAATGTTACGATTTATGTAAATGTCTGATTACTTACCTGGAAAGGTAAAACAAAGAATTTGAACAAAACATTTGTTCGATATAATCATCATAACATTCATGAATTACTTCAAAATGAAGAAAATGATGTCATTGAATTAATTTATAACTACGGACAAATATTGTGTAAGAGTGATCAACTTCACTGTGTACTGTTCATTATTCCATATAGCTCCTTGATAGTATAATTACTTACAAAACCTCAAGTTCGCATATGTACTAGGGAGAATTTAAAACTATCAACCTGTGATTACAGTAGTAACTTACATTATGGTACTTTCTGATAATGAGTTATGCCTTATAATAAAAATATGATACAGTTTCCTTGAGTTCCTTATTTATAACGATCTCCAACAGTCAACTTCTTCTTCTGTAATGTTAGGTGGCACTTACTTTCTAGGTGGAATAAGCAGTTCAGCTGCTAACTAATAGTTATTCTTATTTTTCATTATTTATATAATAGTAATATCTAGAGAAAGACTTCGAGATAACGTTACAGATTCTATGTGTACTTCTCCTAAAGGTAATGGAAACGTCTAATCTTCCATAGTTTACGCTTTTGTTTTCCATATAGCAATGTTAATGCCAAAACCCTAAAAACTCAATACAATTTTGTAATCTGAATTCATCTTTTGTTCGGTGCACAAACGATCTTACTCTGGACTAAATTTACTATCAGGTCAAGTTAGTCACCAATCAGTGATGCACCTTCACCAACTTGTACATCACAGAAGTGCACAACAATAGTATAAGGAATCAAGTCCTCTAGAACCATTTCTAAACAAACGAATTTCGCATATATTTATATATATATATATATCTCAAAACCTAAAAGTTCTGCACTAGTTGTCGAAAGTGACTGGGAATATACATTTTTCATATGATGACATTTTATGCAATCCAGTTCTCAGAGTCATCCTATGAAAAACAGGCTACACAGAAATGAAAATCACTAAAATTAGTCGAATGGGACTAACAAATACATCAGACAATTGTTCTACACTTCCTCTTCTAACCTGTTCTAATGTCTAGCTAACTGACTGACTGAACCAGGTGTTTTTTTAAGTAGAAAGTCAAAAGCAGTCTCAGTTTGCAATTAGTTGTATTCTCTGGGCTGTTTGGTTTAATTGTGAATCTTTCGTCGACCTTCTGGACAACATTTTTCAGCTCAGGTTTTAGTATAAAATGAACTCATTTGAATTCTCCATGAACGATATAATTGTGTCTCCTGGTAACCATTTTCATGACTGGTAGTTGATTTACATCTCGATTTATTTTGTAAATGGTAATAATTTTATCTTCATTTTTTTATCTTTCGGGGTCCACAATATTGAATAAAGTGATTGGACCACGTCTCATGTGGTTTCCCGTTCGATCCCCTGCCGATACATTCCTAAACTTCGCTAAGCTGGTTATAAGCCTTGTATAGAGGGAAGGTTGGATATGAGACTAGCAACCCACCCCTCAAAAATAAAACCGCTGCTACTGAATCTTCAAAGATCAAAATGCTTGAAGCCCTATGTTCCATTCGAAACGTTAAGAAATAAAATAAATAATAATCTCATAGTAATACTTCATTTGCACACTTTAGACAGTATGTAATTGAATGGTTATTCTAATATCATATCTCTGCTTCTTGTATGGATACTTCGTACTCGTATTGATCAGATTCTTAGCTTTTCTTCCAAATTCTGCATATTCTAATTTCTTTTGTTTCAGTGAATTTGAAGTGTATTTATTTGAATGCCTGCTAAAAATTGAATTTATAATGAGAAATATCCGCATTTATAAAATATCTCATCATTAATCCATTTTTCCTGTACATACACTTTCAAATTTTGTTAAGAATAAAAGTTGCATCTATAAGATATGTGAAAATATTTCCATTCAGCTGACTGTGTGATTAATTTCAGAAATTACTACTGGCATACCACTGTTATCTTATATTCAGCAGTTTGCAATTTTTAATCAACCTAAATATGGTACACGGTGGCTATCGCTGTGAATAAATTAACCCAATGCGAGTTAAAATACAATCCACATAAAATCTCAAAGTATTTTGTTAGGATCTCAATAAATTCTTGTTGAATGCGTTCAGTATCTAATTATTCTTGAATTACTTTCTTCACTTCAACATTCTTGAAATTGCTCCCATGATTAAAAGAGAAATTTTTGTAACAAGATCTGCGACGTGACTGCAGAAAAGAAGTAAAATTCATACAATTTTGTTTGTTATACATGTCGATACCTGTTTCATGACTTATATGACTGGACAAACAAGAGATGCCCTTTTTGTATATAAACCTCTGTTATGTCAATTTCGATTAATTTCCCTGAAGAAGTTCGGACCAGTTTGACGAAAAAAACTTTGGAATTTATGAACTCAATTTCGATGAAATTTTATAAATATAATTTTTACAAATGTCTACTTCTCACTCGGTGCCCAGTTATTTTAGAACTATTCGTCCAAAGCCTCAGGATGGTCGGGGGAGGGTGTATTGCGCTGCGGGTTGGCCACCCCTCCTTACACCTCTTGAAATGCTCCCATATGACCGGGCGTCTTACATAGCCTCTCCTGAGGAAGTCCTACCCACTGCCTTCACGTGGCGGAGGTGTTTTTTACCAAAGTGAGAGGGCAAAAGCGGATGCCCGGCGCCCTTCACCGGGTTGACTGTCCATTGGATGACAGTCTAGGGGAGATGGCTAAACCCTGATTCCAAACCTCCAACAACTGGCGTATGAAGCTCACCGGAGCTCACCGGCAGACGTATGGACAAAGGGCTTATTGGATGCCCTGGATGACTGGCCCCATTCAAAAAGGCGTATGAACCGGACTCCGGTCACTGGCTGCCAATGGATAGTGGACTCCCTACTCCACTCCTACTGCCTTGTAGGTCACACTTGGTTGTATAAAGGCTAGAGCTGCACTCTCAAACAAAAGGCCGAGCGATGCTGGGGACATCACTCGTACCCAATTCCCATGAAACTTCATGGTTCATGAAGCCGGCTCATTCCTCCCGTAGGAGATAGTCGAAGTAAAGTAAGTAAGTATTCGTTCAAATATTGATCGCAGTTCACATCAACTCTGTATTTGTTTAGGTAACTTGGAACCCTTCAAAGTGAGGTTTTTATGCATAGAAAGTCTAATGATAAATTGTACTACTTGAACTCGGTTCTTGCCTACTGCATTCTTATTTTGAAATGAAAAGTATTTCTGACACTAAAGTGTATCATGAATTTCACATGCACATGTAATTTTCTTAAAGAAAGCGTGTGTACTGAAAATTAGAAGGAAATCTTTCACATTTTTAAATGGTCGCTAAATTTTCAGGATAATAGAAGCTCGTTTTATTTCGCGGATTCTCTTCAACTGCATACATCCCGAACAAAATCAATTATAAGTTACAAAATTTCTCAAAATACTCTTTACAATGACTTCGAGTTACAGGCTTTAGTTTCCCTATCTTGTGGTTTGTCTCCAGATCATCCTTATTTCCAAGCGAAATCTGAACTCTCCCCCCCCCACTGTCTAATTATCATGTTTAATCATGTAAACAATTACTCTTTTCGTATTGAATAATTCTATTTATATCGTCTTTGGAATTATGTTGCCTATACTGTCTACCCTGCAGAAATGTTAGTTCTTTCTTTATTCAAGCTGATAAAGGGAACATGTTGTATGAAGTTTCTAAATTATCTGCATAACTGAGACCCTTAATTGTGATTTCATCACGATTTATCATTCTTCAGGTTATCAAGTAAAAGTTTCGTCTGACTGATAACTTATCAGCTGGTCAGGCCAACAAATCTAACAGACAACTCGGTTCAGAAAACAAAACTAAATGTTTCACAACTTGAGTAAGCGGTAGCTGGTAGGTTTATCTAAGTAAGAGGAGCTATATAAACATCAGGCACCTTTTTTGGTTTATATGCATCATACCTAAGCAGACTTAACATGATTTGTGAAATACTGTAATATAGCTTAGAACACTCAGTAGCCTACTTTGATATTCACACGACGTGAAATAATTTTCGCCATAAATAAGTTATAAGTTTGAGTTAGGTGCAACACTGCGAACGACACTTTATACTGACTGTCATGATAATAGATAAAAATATACTGCTATATTATTCTCGCGATTCAAGGCATTTTGCCAAAGTCACAAGATTTAGATTTTCATTCTTATTAACCTAAGCCGTCATTTCTACTTTTCTCTGAATTTTAAATGAAAGTCAAAGAAATGTAAAGCATGGCGTATGAATATCAAAATGCCACAGCATGATGCATGTTCATTTTGTGTTTGTGATGACTATTATCTCTAATCCCATTACTAATATTACTGCTATCGCTAGTCTCAGTTTCATAATTACAATTTTTGTCTGACTATTTTTTAATTTGCCTATGTAAAACATGTTTGCATGCAAATATGGATATAAACGCACGAATACACGTAAAAAACATGGGATGCTAAAGCACTACTGAAATTATGTCAACTAAAGTGAAAACTTGTATTTCTTCTCCACAGGCTAAGATGAAAAATGTTTCAGTATTTAGGACTAACAAAGTTGAATATTTGTCAGTTAGTTAGTTAGTTAAAAAATGTAATCAAATGAAATATGCTCGACAAATAATTATGAACTGGTATTTTATCGTGATACACATATGCTTTCATAGACTTTTATACATAATTTTTGTAGTATACTTAACAAGAGTGTAGGATTATTGACTCATTGAGCAGCCTGTAGGCTTACGCAGGCAAATTGAACAAATTAATAAATTGCTTATGTAGATACAGGTGTGTGACTAGCCACATATCTGTTTGTTTCTAAATTTCCAGGCAATATGTCACGGTAGAATATAAATTTTAATGTTTACATATCTAGGATAAAATTATGTTTTGCATACTAACTCTCAGAGCGATGTTAGGGAATGCTATAACTGGCCTTGTGAAAGTGGAAATATCACAAGTCTCAGTTTACGGATACACGGTTGCTAACATTCAGTCTGACAGAGAAACCAGGTGTTATAAGGAAACAGGTGAAAACTGATGATTCGCCCTTGATACATATATGTTATGTCTTCAGTAACAAAGTTGAAGAAATTAATAAATCAGTGTGTTGATGAAATATAATTTCAGGCCGAAGTTATTGAAACTCACTGTCACCAGTTCACCAACAATGGATGACTCTACATGGATCCAGTTCAGCTGAGTATACTTAAACACTACTTTCGCATCAGAGTTTATCTTCTTAACACTTAAAATCCTATGAACAGAAGATCAATTCACTGGATCACTACATATTTCAGAATGATACATTGTAAAACAGAAGCATCTTTTTAACTTATTTAGCTTTTCTAAATAATCACATCGACATTTGTTTGTGCTGAAACACCGGGTTTGACTTTTTTTACCGAATATTAGTTTCATTGAACAATAAGTACTGATTTTGCACAAAAAAATTTTCCAATAACCTTGAACTAACCCTGCAAAACTAACGGCTTGTTATAATTGTCACCTATTTACTCATGTTGCCAAGCTGTACTTTCCATTACTTCATCAATCATAACTCTTAATTCTAACTATGTGATTAACTAAGAAGCAGGTTGATGGTGAAGACACAGTTTAAAACTAATCACAATGAAATTTAAGGTTTGGAAATAAGTCCACTTATTTTAATGTTTCTGGTTACTGTCTAAGTTTAAGTCTATTGATATGTGAGCTGGATGGTTGAATTGCGAAGCTTTCATGTTCATTCTAGATAAAATCGATGCCAACTTCACACAATAGCATGAAAAGCGTACATCTGCTGTACTTGTCGCTGTTATTTTAGCGTTGTCTGAATTAGGCACTCTAAATGTCTCCAATGGATTTGGCTTTTTAGCTCTACTTTATAAGACATATTATGCATCTCAACCTTATTCTAAAATACACCATGTCTTGATTATTGACTTTAGATGGTTGGAGGAAGTTGGCAGGAAGAGTTTTTCTAGGTTTCGTGCTAGTTGGCACTCATTAGCAGGGCGTATCTGCAACCTTGCAGGAACTCATGTCCCTTCTGAGATTCTAACCCGTGTCACTTTTCAAGGCTGCCAATACGCCTTGCTGACTGATGGGTGACAACTAGCAGGAAACCTAGGTCCAAGGCTTCCTGCCGATCACCTCCAACCATCTAATATCAACAATTTAATATGCACTGTGACTTGATGGTGAGCTACCCAGAATGGTGGCCACATTGCAAACTTGATTGATAGAATTCAGTCTGCACCAAAGATAGGACTAGACACGTCACACTAGTTACTAGTGTCCAATGAAAGTACATACTTTGTCTATCACCTTTTCGAGAGATGAATCCAATTACCTATATAATACTGGTGGCATAAACACAATGAAATAGTCAAACAGAAGTATCTATGGGCTTTTCTAGTGGTGTGGTAAATGTTCATCATGAATGAGTGAGATAACTTAAGGTAATTCTAGGCTTGAACTTACATTTTATAGCTGCAAAAATAAGACATCTCAGTGCTACGGATTTTTATATGTATGAGAGAGGAAGAATTTATGGTCGTTTTCATAAGCGAACAATAAAGGATTTCAATCGAAGTATATGTTCTGGTAATAGCACATAATACTGGTGATAATAATAATGACAACAATTATAATAATTAACAAAGTAAAATCACTGTGAGTTTTCAAAATAACTTAAAGCTGCCAGTTGCTTCACACGCTCATGTTAAATAAGTTTATTTTTATTTTTTTTTAATTTTTGATTGCAGCTTGATTCCACACCGTATTTTTGGTACAAGTATGGAATTTTCAGCATGGATATCGGTAGCCCAAATTTCGCAGGCCGACCAGAGATATCAGGTGTGCGTCGGTGGGTGCTCGAACCCCGAACCATATTCATGGTCGGCGAGAATCCTAACCACTGTGCCACCGACGAACACATTTATTTCATATAACACCATAATATCGAAAATGAACTTATTTGATATGGAGTTATCACCTGTCCTAGTGTCAAATTCTATTCATATTTATACAATCAATTTTAAATTCCAAGCAGAATGATTCAACTTTTAACTGTGTTTCTTCAAACATGTCCGAAGATTGAGTTTCATTGTTAAATTCCTCCTATTTTGTACTACTTAACTAGGTGTAATTAGACACAGAATTTAATTAGGCTTTTCTGCGTTCACATATCTCATTGTAAAATAGTCTGACAGTATTTCCTTGTAATCTAATACTAGGTCATTGATAATATTATTTCATTATAATTATTACGTATAGTAGTACAGGGAATCGTCTTTTTTTTAGCCATTTTACTTTACTTCATAAAGATTTTTGGATACATTTTGAGGACTGAATCACCACTTTTCATCATATTTTCTCCCATCAATGCTTTTAGAACTTCAGGAGACCAGAAAGCTTTAATTTTAATCATTTAATAATCAACGAGATAATATATCTGTATTGACACTGTTGTAATAGTAATACACGAAAAAATCTATTACTTTTGTGTCTCATAACTTTTAAAGTTATTTAAAACACTACTGATCCGTAGATTGATATCTTTAAACATATGAGTGACTGTTACCTTTAAAATATTTCTGTTACAGAACGACTTGTGGCAGCGAGTTCTACGTTAACAAACTTGCTTCTTTTATTTGATCGGAATAACAGTCATCAGTTTCTCTTTAACTTTCAGAGGTATTCTGTTGCAAATAGACATCGATTTAAATTGTCAAAGTATTTGAAGATTTTTCCATCATACAGAACTTTTTCATCCTAATGCTGGTCTACGAGCTCGTCTTTTAACAGGAAGGTCCTGTGTATGCTTGCCGGTGAAGAGTCCTGAACTAGGACGAAACAGATGTCCAGTACTCCCAGGTTTTCTAGTGTTTTTCCAACTGATGTCATTTCATGGTGAATTCCTGGAACCAATCAAATTCTTGCATACTAACTCTTGAATAATGTTATCTAGTTCAAATGTGACATTCCTAAAATCCTTAGTTTTATATCTCGGCTTACATAAATAGATGAAGAAATGAAGGCGTAGGCAAACAAAACTATTTTCTTCATTATTTTGACATACCTTAATGTGCCATAGAGAATAAGTCAATATAACTGTTATGTGTCCATAACGGAAGTCGATAACTTATTGTTACAATCAAGTTTTTTTTAAGTGTCTCTATACGGTCATTAAGTAAAAATTAATTTTTCTTTTTGCTCTAAGTCAGCAAGTGATAAATCACCTATATTCTATATACTTAATTAAGTATTATTACCTTTCATCACAAATCACGTACACTGTATTGTTACACATCCACCTGGAACGGATGAGAAGAGGTCACTCACTGTACATATATCAATTAAAATGATAGAATAATTTAACTTCAAGATGACCTTATATCACAGTTAACTATAATAATGTGAAGATAAACTTTTTCAAAATAAAATTACCTTACTTCATAACTTCTATTTAGAGCTAATTCAAAGGAAGAAAATGTTTATGAGTGAATTAGATTAAATAGGGAAAAATAAAGAAAGTGAGAATATTTCCTAACTCTATCAACAAATATTATCATAGAAGTTTAAAAAAGATTTGAATAAAACGGTGGTGGGTGGTATCATATTTTAATAATAACATGGATGGTTTGTCAATCAACTAAAAATACATATGAGCTCTCAACTACTCATCCACAGTTACATACATGCATGCATAAACGATAAGTACACACACGCACTCCTTCGTACATAAATACAGACATACACATATATACCTACTGACGTTAAACATTAAGTCTAAGAGCCTCACTGGTGAGATAATGGTGATAACAACTTTAAATATGAGAGTGATTATCACCAAAGTTGATGAGTCATGTACGCTTTTATGGCACCATTGTTTTCCGTTATAAATGCTACTCTTTTATCCCAAGGTTGGGGTGGGAGGCGTAATAAATACTTATTTAAATTTATTAAGGCCTACATGTTTGGATAAAAGAGTGGGTGTGGAGTTATGAGCAAATACTAAATGCAGTAGATAAGTGAGACGGGCACATAGGATAGATTAAGCAAATCATGTAAGCATAATATCTAGTGGCGATGAAAGTGATGGAAAAGATTTTCAAAAAAGATAAAAAAGGAAAGTTTCGAAGAGTCTTATGAACAAGTAAGTCAGTTATACTATGTGGAAATGCTCAAGTTATAAATAAGTGATAGTGTATGTTTCACGACTGCAGTAAAACAGGACTAGATTTAATGATACTATACAAAAAATAATACTATAGTCATAAATAATTATATATCTTGTTTAGTTCGTTTTTAATTTAGAATATACAGAAGACACACTTTATAGTCATGTGTAGAAATACGCCCTTAATTCGACATAAGCCACATGGCCCGATAACATATTTATCAACTGACATGAACACTTAATATCGTTCAGGAGAAAAATGCATATGAAAATTCGTTATTTACAGACTGCACACTTCGAAGTGAAATAAGCAAAATGGACATGACTGACGAGAGTAGTTTCTATCCACACCATATTGGCTAGTAGTCTATACCATCAGTAATAAAAATAAGCTTCGTAAATGTGATATGATTACCAGGCACATTTTTGGAAAGTATTAGCAGGAATAATTCAAATTTTGAAAATAAGTTTATAAGCCGAATTTAAAGGCTTTTTTAAATGTCGTAACGTTTGGTTCGAAAGGGGAACAGGGAGTTGCATTATAAGTAGTCTTACTTATAATAAAGTCAGTGATGCACTAGCTGGACGGTGATACAATTTAACCGATTCATCCATGCATCTGAATGCAGGTTTATCAAATAAGCGGTAAGCCACCTCGCTGCCTGACTGCTGAAATTGATTCGTAGCAGAATTATTATAATTGTTTCTTTTAGTCCCTAAAGAAACATAGGGCTTCAGCCTTACGCCTCCATCGCTTTCCGTTCTCTGCCAACGTTTTTGCCTGGATCCACGTCTGCCAACATGCTTTCATCTCCTCTTCGCATGACCTCAACCATGTCACCATCGCAATGGCAAAAAAAAGCTTTCTACAGGAATTCAATAATTCTACAAAAAAGCATTTTCTTTTTAGAGAAAACTTATGGGTGCTATATGTAAGGACGTCATTCTCTTTAGGCTCACTAAGTATCAAAATAATTAGGAATAGGGGTACACATCCTTAAAGATACTCATGGAACACAGACTCATTTTAGCTTTAGTTTATTCTACGTGTCACAAAAAGAAATCAGAGACTATGAGGAAATATTGGTTTATATAATTGATCGTTTATTGTATCCATAGTTTCATTTTAAAAATCGCTCCTCAGCACTGATAGGTTCACGTATCACTACTACATGGCTTTCTAATTGCACAGATATACTATAACAATACTACTATTATATTTCTAGCTATTCATAAATTAATTTCCATTATGTTTATTTGTGCTCAATAATTCACGTATTCTTGTATTATTATTAATAATAACAGTTAGACCAAAAAAATTGACTAAGATAATTCTGTAATCACTGGATAAAATTTTCAAAATCACAAAGAACGTCTCATAGCAAAAGGAATTCACAAAAAATTGAAAAGAGATAATTAATTAAGACTGAATTTGACCTGAATCAAAAGCCAACCTAAGTACGATAAGTATTTGTCATCAAATAGACACATGCTGTTTTTACAACTCATACACTTATCAAATTCAACAGTCTGCACACATCTGTTGTCGTTTGGTTCATTCACTTGACAATGTAGAATTATTATATTATTATTGTTTCCTTTAGTTCCTAGAGGAGCATAGAGCTTCAGCCTTACGCCTTCATCGCTTTCCGTTCTCTGCCAACGTTTTTGCCTGGATCCACGTCTGCCAACATGCTTTCATCTCCTCTTCGCATGACCTCAACCATGTCACCATCGCAATGGCAACAAACTCACCGCTTCCCATTCGGATTCCACTCGAGCGGTGGCCTGGCGTGTGATATCACTTGATTGTTTTCTCAAAGAATGGCCAATCCACCTAACTCCAATTCTTCCTGCATATTTGTTGCACTATCAGTTCCTGGTTGGTTGGTTGGTTCGCTCATTGCTAGAGATCCCTGTTGCTGATATTTTCTGGCCGGCCATCTGATCTTGAGTAGTATTGAGCGAAGACAGCTCTTTATGAAGGTCTCTAGTTTGTTTGAAGTGCCCTTTGTGACGCACCAACTGTCTGATCCATATAGCAGCACTGACTTCACATTGGAGTTGAAAATCCGGGTCTTGTTTTACATGCTGAGTGATGCTGACTTCCACACAGACTTGAGAAGAATGAAAGTTTACCTTGCTTTCCCGATCCTCGCTTTGATATCCTCGTCAGTTCCGTCCTCCTGTAGTTGAAACGATGCTTCCCAGGTTGGTTAGGTGAATGAGGATGCTTGTTTCAGAATTCTCCCATTTATGCTGATTGTTGTCTGTTGTTGTTGCCGTTTGTGTTGGCCAGGAATCTTCATCACCTGCCTGACTACTGAATTCGTTTCGTAGCAGAATAGCCAAGTTAATTAGTCAAGATATTGTGATAATAATATACTGCAAAATATTCACTCTACATTCTTTAAACAACCAACAATATTCTATCCACAAAATGTTTCTGTGCTGATCACTCACATGCACGAAAAGGTTTAATTATGCATAAATTGTTTGCAATCTGAGAAAGACCGATAACTCCTATTCAATATGCACATATTTACTTATAACAATATTACTTCAAGTGTTGGTTTGTAGGGATTTGATTGGTTTCAGGAATCTCTAACTGATGTCAGCTCATGATGAAATCCTGAAACCAATCAAATCCCTACAAATCAACACTTGAATACCAATGAGATGCTCACTGGCGACTGGCCCTATTCAGGTAGGTCGTTACCTGGGTTCCAGTGGGAAGTCGTGAGCAGTAGGGTGCAGCAGGTCGAGTGTGAGGACAAATACTCGCCAAAGACATTGGCTAGCGGTCGCGCTATGTCGGGAATTGGCAGAAGTTAGAATTCAAGGACCATTGGATCGGGTCCCAGTGGCTTAATGGTATACGAGCTCGCCTTGTAACCGGAAGGTCCTGGGTTCGAATCCCTGTGGGTGAGTACTGCTGAAGAGTCCCAAGCTAGGACGAAACAGCTCTCTAGTACTCCCAGGTCTTCCAATGGTTCTCTAACTGATGTGAGCTCATGATGAAATCCTGAAATATTACTTCACTTTTTACTGATAATCAATCAACTGTTAAACATTCAAAAACCCTGAAGCCAAGGTAACCAAAATATAAGTGAGTGCTTTTAGGAGAGATAAAATTCTCATTTCTGGTTTTGCATTCATGAAGCCTCAATCCAATTGGATGCCTAATTTAAGGATGTATTACTTGTTGCTGAAACAGCATAAACACTAATTTAAGCACTGTAAAATATACATAAAGTTTAGAACATACTGATTGTTTGTTTCTCTGTTAACGTTTTCTCCAATTAACCAGGCAGGCAAGATAAGATAAGCTTTGGAAGACACGTTCTGGTTGTATGTTGGTACTTCACTGCCGATATAGTCAGAGGTCCTAGTTAAGCATGCAAAACTGCAAATGAAGTAGATTTTGGTCAATGTTTGTCTTAAACGGCTTGTTTCATTAGCCTGTTTTTAATCATGTGGTCCAGGAACTCATCAAAGGAGAAGTGACAATTTAGTTATAGGCGTTACTTGATGATTAGTATTATAAGTAACGTAGGAATAATAAACATTATATTTTGTTTCATTATTAATTGTACACTGAATACTTTCTTACATGTTGCTTATTAGATATAACTAACTGTTCTATCCGCTGATAAGATCGAATCACTTATTATTATTATCGGAAGGATGTGTTGGAGCCTAAAACTGTGACGAAATGAAGGTTCAGTGTTACATAGTTTCCAATAGTTTTCCATTTGGTATCAGTTTTTCAAAAAATCTACCTTGCTGCCATAGCCCCTGTTTTAGCTTATATTCATTTGCATTAATTTTGATACTTACTATCAATGAAGTAAATATCGTTAACAGTCGGTGGTTTGTGTAGTAATGGTCACGTAACCACACTTGACATTTCAACGTATGACCTAGCATTGCAACCGGTAATAAAGGGACACTATATTTATATTAGAATAATAAGCTCCATTTTATTATATTTAATTCAAGATTTCATTTCTTAACAATATGATTTGACAGTTTTAATGCTCTATAGCATAACACACTTAAAAGTGTTGACGTCTAAGTTTCGATTTACAAGCAGGCGTTTCATTAAAGTTCAGAAAGTTTTCAAAATTGATGCCTGATGTATGATGAGACTTATTTGTATGGTGTTGACATATTTCGAATGAGGGGAAATGTGTTACTACGATTTTACTGACAACTAGCAATATGCTTCTTTTTCATAATAAAATTCAATCTCTATCAAAGGAAAGAAATATATTTTTATTTCTATTAATTTTCAAGTTTATACCGATCTGAAAAGTAACAGTTCGTTTGAAATGTGTACCGTGAGTTATTTATGAAAGCTGCTAGACCACAGTTTACTTTGTATGTTACTTCCTAATTATAAGACATATGGTTACTCAACCTTCTCTTTTTAATACTGACTGAATTCTAAGTTTTTCTACTCGAACTATTGATGAGCTGTAGCACCATAACAAAATGTTTCAAAATGGTTGAAATTTCACTGAAAGAACTTACCAATAACTTCAAAATATATTTCGCTATGGTACTCGATTGTCAACAGAGTAATTCCCTAAGTTTAGAACTTTCTGCCAAAGCTGACTGAGATGTCAGAAATTCACACAGGTATTTTGAGTAAAAGAATTTTTCAAGCAATACCTTGAATTTATGAAATAGTCTTGCTGACTAGTGTAAAAAATAATTATGCACAGACAGGAAAGAATTTGTTAAGTCATTCATGAATATCAATTGATTCTGTCTTTTTCACATTGTGTGCTATGCTTCACTGAACCAGGTGGAAATGGCAAATGAAGAAAAAATATATTATGATGAAAGAGAAATAATAAAGCCTTAGATAGATAATAAAACACAGCTGTCTAAAAACCTTTTTTTTCTAAAGGTTCTAGAAACAGATCACAATTGGTTGATTGTTGTTACAGACTAACAGTTGACATAAGCCTTTTGCCAGAAATCAACTCACATGATTGAATTGCATAAGATTACGTGTACGAAGAGAAAACTAATTATTCGGAAGGCGTATATATTTTATTTTACTACGTATTCAATCAATGTTCTATCAGAGGATAAGCAAATATGCTTAGGAAAATAAGATTACAGAGAAGTAAGTATTCACTCAATGAATCTAAATATTTCCACTTAAGTCACACACACACACACACACAAACACATCTTTAAATGTAAGGTAATTAACTGGAAATTAATTTTAAAAGTGTGAGATAGAATTTCCTTTAGAAGAAGATTTATTAATTATTCATTAATATAAGCAAGTTTTATTATTGGTCAACTCAAAAATTGAGTAATTATTCAACTGAAAATGAAATACTTTTCATTTACATTAACTTTTATTGTTGATTTTCCAGGAAATTTCTTTCACATCCTTCTCATTCATGCATGGAAATAGTGAATCAATTAGGAAAATTGAGAAAAAATTGTATTCTAAGAAAGTAATTTACAGTAACTTGAATCTAAGTTACCTAGGTAATTTTTGTCAATTTTTATTTTCTAAATTACAGTAGAGTAAAACGGATAGCAGTTATTTTTTTTGCGTGGAGTAAATCAGTTATTTCCTAGTTGAAAGGTTTCATAGGAAACATTCAGAAAAAAAACTGATTAAAGGATGAAATTCGATGGATTCTACTTAATATCGTATTTACAAGCTCATCTGGTGTTGCACAGATACATATGTAAGTAGAACCAGTAGAATATTCCAATGTCCATATAGAAAATGTAAGTGCGTTCAATTCGAACAGATGTGTCTAGTCACAAAATCAATATTAGTGACTGTTACTTCGTATAATTTCCATTGAAAGATATTAAATGTGATAGAAGTACTTTGGACTAATCACATCCAAAATTATGGGTACTGAAACAGATAGATTCTGACTTTTGTCTATCCCGACTACTTGACCTATTAAAACATGATTGGCTATTATTATACCCTTTTGTGTCCATGCGGCTATTAGCTATCAAAACTATTTTTGCTAATATTCCACCGTGACAATTATAACACGATCGTAGAGAAGCTATAAAATGATACCATTTTGCAATATTTGTCTTTTAAAGGTCTTATTTTCATCTATCCAAGAAGTCTAACTGTTTTGATAAATTATATACCACTTGAAAATTAGGTGTAGTCAACCAAACGAACTTGTATACTTGATTTATAGTTAATCGGGAAGATTTTCACTTATTAAACTGTTGACTCTCGACTATTAGAAGAGTTGTCAGTAGGATCCTACATTCAACTCTTTTCTTCTCCACTTCTTGGGTTTGTTAATGTCTATGGAGATAAGCCGAATAGATTCATAATCTCTCCCACTTTACAAAGCTTTTTACTATGCATGATTTTAGAAGTAGTAGTATAGTGTAAAAAGTGTAACGACTTAGTCTCCCCTTTTCCTCTTTTTCTTATACTCCCTCCTCTTTATTGCTATTATCATTCTTTTCTCTCCTTATTTCAAATGGATAAAATAATTTTAAGAGTTTTCAAGAAAATTTTCAATCAGAAATTGGTGATTTAGAGGGATTCATTTGTTTAATCAATAGGTATAATCAAAATTTAGTCTTTTTATAGTTCCACATTGAAAGTAAAATGAAAAAAAAACAGACAAAATTATAAAGTGAAGTAATCGATTCAGTACACAGATGAAGCGATGGAATATTCTGAGAAGAGAAATATAAATGATTATACTTGGTTTTGTTTTAGTGAGGCATGTGATCTGGTAGGTTGTCGAGATAACTGCTTGATTTACTATTTACTACAAGAAACATGATTAGTGAGGCAATTTTTCATTGAGAGATATGGTAAATTCTTTCAGTTAGGAAAATAGTAATAGACAGCTTGTTTAAGTGCTCTTAAAATTAAACATTTATTTGACGCATACTGAATAGCCACTTGTCGGCCTAGACTCCTAGTCTTTATCATTCGGTCTTTTCTTACGTCAAGGTCGAATGGAAGGCATTTAATCAAACGAATGTGACTATGATGGACTAAATCTTCTTGTACTTTTAAGTGCAACGCTCAACTATGTACAAAATGTAGAATTTACGTCTTCACAAGAGGTAAAATTCTAGAAACTTTTGAAACGATTATTAAGGTGTGAATAAAATTAAAGAAAACGTGATATGAATCCTTTAACCCTGATACAGTTAAAGGTTTGAGTAGGCTAGCCAAATGTCACCTCCAAATGCTAAATATTAACACATAAACTGTACAAGTTTGGTGGGATATTTCATATATCATAGCTGTTCAATAGGCATGTTTATACAAAACAAATGACGCTGAAAAATTTATCAAAGTCTTTTTTTCGCATATTATTATGATATATGTACACCAATGAACGTCATTGTAAATTAGACGAAATGCTTCTATTCATTTGAATTTTTTTGTCAAAAACTAGCTATTCTACTAATTTATTGTTTGCTTAGCTAATTGTTCTAATTTGATCAGAGTATATCAGCGTGTAGATTTAGTGTTTAATTAATATCATTATTATTATTATTGATTGTGTAAATACTAAAGAGGCGAAAAACAAATCTGAAACGTCAGTGAATTAGAATAAATAAAACTGTTTCAATTAACGTCGATTCACTATCAAGTATAAAACGGTCTTTCTTATTGCTTTCCTGTCAGTTTTCCTTGTATCATACTATATTTGTTTCATATTTCTTCATTCTGTATGACTATCATTCCTGAATGTGTAATCAAAGCAGCATGGTACATAATGAGAAGAAAAATGTGAAAACGAAGCTAAAGTTCTGATACCATTTACTTTTCAAAAAGTGAAATACAAGCCGAAAGTAGGTTTATATGAATATTACCAAGAAAATAATATTCGTTTATATTCATAGAGAGTATCATTAATTCGGTGGTAGAATCTCCATCAATCAGTCCTGTGGCCGCGGTTTGATTCCCAGTCGAAGAACTCCTAAGCTCCCCTTAAGGGAGAGTAGGCCTCAAAAAGAGGGACGACTGGGTGTGGGGTTATCAACTTCACCCCGTGCAAACAAAACCGGTGTTAATAAAATTCAAAGCTTGAAACTGTGTATTCTATTAGGAACGCAACGGGCTGAAAAAAATATTAACAGAGTATAAGTAGACAAGATACCTTTTACTTCGGAAATTCATTGTTGAATCTTGAAAATAAGTTATAAAATAAAAGATTAAACATACAGCAGCACTAATATCTAGTCTGCATAACACATTCGAGCTTCAAGGTAATTCGAGGTTTACACTTTACTGCTATATGTTTACAAGTCTGTCAGAAATGAGTTTCTAAACACCAGTAGTGTTTTCATTTTTAATCTCAATTCCCCAGAACAGATTTTTCATGTACCAAGCTAAGAGTCCCACTAATCATGTGAAGGCATTCGACACTATCCAGTTGCCCAGATTGAGTCGGGTGGAGCGGGACTTGAATCCCGTGGCCACATATTCACAATTAATGTGACACATTGTCTTTTAGTCTCTAGTAAATACGAAAGACCTACGATAGATAAGTAATAGTTTCTTGATATGTACATATATGCACATATGTTGCTGTGTATCTGTTTACAATAGCTATGGTATACATTCATTTTATGTGGTTTATGTAATCTTTCAGGATAAAGTTTCTCACTTGAAGAAAGGCATAAACTGATGTATTTTCATAGAAAGATTTTTACTTATTCTCATTTTTGAAACCCCTCTAAACACAATGACAGTCTGTAATTGAAGATTATTGATTGTAACGAATATGTAACATAACTTTCACTCTTGTTCTAATTACTGTTAAAAGCCGAGTAAAATTATTACTAACTTCGTGTTCAGATTTCATTGGAAAATTGAACTATAGTGTGAATATGGTTAATAAATGAGCATCAAAGCATATTTAGATACACCTTCTGTTGCTGTTGTTATCTTTTTGAGAGGCTGAATGAACAGTGATTTGAAACAATATCTGTATCTAATATTTTACAGCGATAATGTTCAATAAGTAGGCACTAGTCAGATGTAATTGAAGTTAGTCAATCAAACTCATCTAATAAAAATAAGATTAATGACAGAATTTAATTTTCATGTAAAATACTTCAAATTTGATTATTTACTCGATAAATCTAACAAATATCAACAGTCAGTCACTCATATACATATCTAAGCACAAAAGGAGAACAAATGACCTAATATTTGCATTAAGTGAACAAAAATTTAATTAGTTTAATGTATGATTACTTTTTAACGAATACTTTACATTTCAATCATTTCAATTAACAATTTGTTTGTGACTCTTTAGTAATCATCTCTATTGGAATTAAATTGAAAATGAAGCCAGATATCAGTTTATAAATCTAGGATTTTAGTGAATGCTGTGATGCTGTGAAGGTACTTCGAAAGCTGAACAGTTTGCATGAAAGGTTTCAGTGATCCACTTTTAACAAGTAGGTTTTCTTCACATGACGGACAGCCTACAGACTTCTAATAGCTTTACATTTCATCTTTTTTATTATCAAGCTGTACAGTCGTATATATATGGTTTTTTAAAAAAAATTATATACGGTGAGGGAATTGGATCAAAGGTGTGAATACATGAAGTAATAATAGTAGTAGTATGAAATGCAATTAAAATATTTGTGATTATAATCGTAGTTTAATGTCAAGTGGCAAAATAATTAATGTCATATATAGAATAATGCATGAGGTGTATAGATTTTGGAAAGGGTTACATAATTATAAGATTAGTAGACGAATATAAAATATTACATAACATAGTGAGAAATTCGATTAGATAGAATTCAATATTGTAAAAATAAAAAATATAAAAATGAATAATTTTGGGTTTAAAATGACAAATGGGTCAAGTGGAAAAGATTCAGAGTGAGAATGGTAATAATAATAAAAATAATCGTAGTAATAAGAGAATGGTACATAGAATAACTAAATAAACAAAATAAATAGACGTCTATCCCTCTATGGCCAAGGCTGAAGTAGGGATTGTACGTACTTCTTTTGTACACAAAGGTCTGGCTTAAAGTCATGAATTGCCAAGGCCTCAGTTGTCTTTAGAAGTCTGTAAAGAGGAAGACGCTGGAAGTTAGCATGGATTCTATATATGATCTCGAAATCATGGTCAGGGTTGACCGAGTGACAGAAGTCGACCAGGTGTTCCAGAGTAGAGCTTCACACACACTTCCTGCCTCCCTTGTAAAACCAAGCTTTTACTAACCAATTTTGCTGAAATAACTGGATGAACTAAACAGTTATGAAACAATTATTCATTTATGTCTTCGGATTTCATGGCAAAACTTACGTAATAATACTTAAAAGTTGATAATTACAGGTGCTGTAAAATACTATCTAATGCACCATAATACTGCTTTTTAAGATTCTGTCGTCTGATAAACTGCTTCAAATGAACTAAAGTAATGCTTATTTGCATCTATACAATATTTTGATTGAATACAAATCAATGGTACCTGCTTTTAAATTTTTTGTGTTCAAGTTTGGGGGAGTTGATATACATAATTTAATTTAACGAAATCCACTTAACCATGCTTATTACTAGTGCTGAACTCTACTTTCATGATTTCAAATACACTTGAGAGTTACTGAGACACTTAAAATGATTATTCTATTGATGTGTTTTTTTCTTTTGCACTTGAGACATTCATTAAGATAATAATTGTTATTCTGCATTTGGCCAGTGCGTGAATATATTTCTTGACTTGGAATTCAAAAACTGAATCATTTAAGTGATTGCTTCACGTGCTTTGCTTTCCTCAACAAATTTATATCTAAATGAATAAATATTAGATGCACTGCGTCTGAAGCAAGAAATAATCTGTTAATAATAGATCAAGCTGCTGGCGTTCTATATCAGCAAAATCAAAATGAAGATTACCTGAAATGGTACCAAAGCCACGTTTCAAGCAAGACTGGCAGGAAGTATACTCCTTTTTAAATAGCACCTCGTTATGGGAGACTTGCTTGTAGTCTGAGTTTACCACAGCTTACTGTTTTACTCAAGTTAATTTTCACAATTATTTAATGTAGAACAATGATGTGAAATGCTCAAACACCATCTATATCACACTTTAATGAAACAGTTGTTCGATTTAAGAAAACCTTACTAGCTATGTGTGCGTCGATGGCACAGTGGTTAGGACTGCCGCCGACCATACACATGTTATGGAGTTCCATCCCCTGCCGACGCACACCTGATATCATTGGTCGGTCTGCTAAATTTAAGCTACCATTATCACATGCTGAAAATTTCATAATTCTTCCAAAATAGTGTGTGGAATGAAGCTATAATTAAAAAAAGATGAAGTAAATTTAAATCTTCAGCTGCTCAGAAAGCATGTGAAAATTTTTTAATAGTCGATAGAAACATCTGAACTTATTACATCCATAACAGACAATAACTCTGCAGCCAAAAGAAAGTTATTCTATCTCTTAGCCATTCAGCTGCTAAACTATTCTGATTTGATAAGTAAAACCTATACTGTCGGTAGTCAGATGATTTCTTTTTGAAATCTTGTCTACACAACAGATTAACACTCTCGAAAAAACTACTGGACTATGGAAAAAGACATGAACCGAAACGTTTGAAATAAAACATGAAACGTCAAAATCAATGCACAAGACATCTGATTCCATAAATTTTCAAATATGTCCCAGCGATTTAATAAATAATAATTAGTCGGGTTAGTTTACAAGTTCCTAAATTGAATTTCAAAATCTGTCTTAAATATTTACATCAATAATTTCGGTCCTTATAAACAAATGTCCATCATTCAACACTGATTATATTGAAATGAACCATTTTAAACTAACTGAAGCTATAATTTTTAATATTTCGTCTCTCCATTGTGAAGTTACCAATAAATACCAACAGTTCAACAAATTTGTCATATATATACATATATATATATATATATATATATATATATAAATTAATAATTCTATAAATGACTGATGAAATGTTTACTGTCAGTACTGGCTGTAATAATAATAACTGGAAATCTATTAAATTGTATGAATATTTGTCATAACTCTAAATAATTACATTTAGCGTAAACAGGATTAATAACAGGGCGGTAACAAACATGAATTTTAGACCTCAGTGATAGTCAGGTTTAATCAAAAGCTGTTTGTATAATACGAAACGCGGAGATGAGATATCGGAGGTGAGAGTGTGTTGTTTAAACCCTCTTTTGCTTTTGTCCGCTTCACTATGAACACCTGACATTACTTCGCTTTTGGGTTTTCTCAGAATAGCACTACACGAATCTGCGAAAGCAGAAAGAAGAAAAATAAATATGGACTGATCAGGCAGAATTAGTTAATTCAGTGTAACAATCGAGTACTAGTAATTAAGTCTTCATTACTGTTACTGGGCTGAGTTTGTTTGTCTGTTTGAATTCAGTTCTTAAAATACGTCTTTCATGGTCGAGGCTATAAGGTACGCCTATTGTCTTTGGGCGGAGAGAGATTGGAATCCGCTACTTACTGCTGGAAGTCGAATGTTCAAGCCAGTAAGTAACGTTTCCCATTAGAGCTCTGCAAGTCATGCAACATCCTTGAAGATAAGCAGCTGGGAAGCCTACATTGCATTAATAATTAAAGAAGTATGGACTCTACCAGTTGAGGTGGATTCCAGTCTCTGAAAAAGTAATACTGTGATATATTTTCTTCATAAATGTCAGTAAACGATCGATCTCAGCTAAGGATCTTCTGAAGACAGCAACCAACTATATAACAGAGTAAACACCTTTTTATTTGGTCTATATTACTTGCAAATATACCAGCATTTAGCTCAAATTAATTCTTAAACTTCAGAAAAGTCGAGATATATACTCAGTAAAAGGTTTTGTTTTCCACTCTAAAAGAAATAACTAAATTTGGTTGTGAACATATTTTTTGGGCAACTGAAGGTCAGTGAGAAAAACAACAAATAAAGAAGCGTCGAATGTTAACACCATTATCTGATTCCAAACACTGAAGTGGGAACAAATACAAACCACAACGAACATGAATTTCGTGTTGACTGTGGTCTGATTTTTGTGAAACCAATAGTCCTAACTATGATCAGAGTTTGTGCATTCCACTTTGTTATTAAAATTATTTTGCTTTCTACATGTAGAGTTTCATCGATCATTACTTTTATCAGTTGTAATCGATAAGTAAAACCAAGTAGAACACACCAACGGTTGCTCAAAATAAACTTAGGCGTATCTTTTTCTCTCTCAACTAGTCTTTTTTGATTCTGTAGAAGTTTTTGTTTGTTTTCATGGTATTTTAACAATAGTTCAATGAAGAAAAAACAAACAAATCACTGGGCCACTATCTAAACAGTTTAAATAATTTCAGAAAGTATCATAAAATCGTTTTATTGCTTAAATCACTTCAGAGGCATTTCTTTGTTAGTAGAAAAATTCAGAAAAGTGATGAAGACGATGAGCAGTTTAGGTTGAACCAGTGAACCAATAGTTTAAAACAGAACAAATCCATTATTGAGCATTGTATAATGTTTTATTACTGTCTTTTCTAAAACTATGATAAATGCCAACCAAAACCTCAGTAAGCGAACCATGAAAATCCGGAAACGTTGAAAAATTGTTTCAGTCTAATTTGAGTATTTCCAGTAGTGTATGCATGGCCTTACCACATGTCGAGCTCAAAGAGTTCAGACTATTGGAGAAACGCGTTACCACTTACCTCCTGGGTCGGAACACAATGGTCGATGAATTATTATTTCTGTGGGTCTACTCATTGATTTTCAGCGGCTCTCTAGCTGAAGTTAGTTTGTCAGAAAATCTACGCTGAAACCAAGCTAATTCATACAAACCCAACATCTGAATATAAATAAAGCTCCTTGTCAAAGGAATCGATTTATGCCTCTTTCATTCTTTCTACTTATCTGTGATTCTATAAGTTGGAGTTTACTGAATGAATAAAGTGGACGAGAAAGACTATCAAAAGGTTGAAATTAGGCGGCCGAAATATGTTTTAACAATACCTCAGGGAGTGTTGTAAACTAGGTGATACAAATTATCTTTTGATGATTATAGTACGAGAGACGCCGCTAAGTCATTTGTCATCATAAAGAAGTTTGAAAAATAGCAGAAAGTGAGAAAAACTTTGTGATGAAAGGATAAACAAATAAAAGCTTAAGATATTAATTAATGTAGAATAGATGTAAGATTAGTAATATTGTTATCACGTTAAAATAAGAAGCAGTTTGAATAAAGCTAAAACAGCCATGTGAGATTTGTCGCTACCATTTTGTTATGCACATATTCAGCTAAAAAGTTCAATGAGAATCATTTGCATCTTCGAGACATTTAATATTTACATACTACATAGTAGTATTCCTCTTCAAAAGGAATATACTTGCAATATTACATAGAAGCAAGAACAATAAGTCTCAGTACTTTAAACTGGGTTTTAGTTTGATGTGCTTCTATGCTACAGCAGAATTAAGCGCGTTGGTTAACTGAACGAAGCAACATACGTCTATAAAACTTCTGTTTGCTCTCTAAGGAATTCAAAAAAGTCGTTATATTTTTTCATTTCCATCTCGTGAAAAAGAGTGGTAGTGTGTGGGAACATTGAAAGTCGTTTGATTTAATAATCGTCCTGTATACAGTTGAAAGCGCAGTTAGCCAGCCTTGATGATACTTTCATCTTTCACAATAATAAAATGGATGCTAAAGCCCTTCTCTAAACGTTCAGTAGGGCTCACCCACAAACTGGGTTCATATATGAAAAACAGAAAGACGATACTTTATTATTTCTCATTGTCCTGCTAACAAGGAGGCAAGGTGGCAGTATTAAGAGGAGTATTTTTAGGGAGAAGACATGGGTTGGCTAATACACCCATTTCAAATCGTTTGTTCCTCTTAAATGCAAACGAAATCTTATCAGTACCTTGATGTATCGTGCTAGAAAAATCTACACAACCGACACTCTAGACGATGAAATACGAAAAATAGAAAACATAACATGAGACGGATACCCCAAAAAATTCGTTAAAGTCACCATGAGGAGAACAGATAGAAAGAAGCCTTCTGGAGCATTATCCAATAAGGTTAGATAGAGGAGTCGTAAAGTCAGTTGGAAGTTCCATACTGGCGAACCTAGTGGATACGGAGCACAAGACTGACAGAAAATCAGTTATTACAATTCTATACATGGTACCACCTTAACTCTCTAGGTTGGTACGTCTTCAGTCGCTAAATATAGCTAACGCAGTCGCCATAATAAATTTTCAACCCATTCTCTGTGCTTGTTCAATCTCTCTCCCTCCCTTGGCCTTCACCCTAAACCTAAAATAATTATCTCTCCCAGTGACATTGGATAACTGTAAATATTATCTTATTATTTTTATTTTATTTGTTATTTTATTTGTAATGCTAACTGTATTATCAATATCATGTTGTGCTGTAGTTGTACATTTTCACCATTTGTCGTTATTATTATTATTATTATTACATTATCTATTCGCTATGTGACAATTGTTATTTTCCCCCCTATCCCTTCTAGTATGCACATTCTGTCTATACACTCACCGTTGCCTAGATTATATAAACACTTGGATGATTTTATCCTTGTTATCATTATTATGATCACCTCGATAGCTATCCACTAATTCACATCCCTGAACTCTGATCCAATATTTTATTAACCACATTAATTCAAATACCTATGACTAACTAATATTTCATTATGTAAATTGAAGCCTGATGGGAATTTGCCGGAAATATGTATTTGCTTAAATCGTGTTCTATAATTATCATTATAGGAACATCAAAATTCTTGACAATTAAAGAAAGAAGACACTGAATACCGACTAATCACTTATCTCTGCTTTCAGTCATATGAACTAATAACTAATAAAGATTCACTCTAAACATAGGTAAAGTTATGAAACCTTTTAAGTTAATTTATTCAATTATTTAGCCAGTCAGGTCAAATAGAATAAAAACAGTCTGTAGAAATATAAAACAGGTTGATGACACATTTACTGATGGAAAATTTATTACTGTCATAGTAATGATAGCATAAGTGCACAAACGGAGTTCAGTTTTGATGGTTAATTATCACAAAAAAAATTATTTAACTCGTAATGAACCCTAAAATAAAATTATATCGTTTTTACTTAAATCAAACTATTTGATGCCAATAGCTATATCATAGTAATAGCAGAACAGGATTTACAGAATCTCAGCCCATATATAAATATATACATATCATAAGTCATTTATAGTTCTACTGTATGAACTATAAATATAAAGGAAACAGAAGTGATGAAGATTCCTAGCCAACACAAACGGCAACAACAACAGACAACAATCAGTAAAAGTGGGAGAATTCTGAAACAAGCATCCTCATTCACCTAACCAACCTGGGAAGCATCGTTTCAACTACAGGAGGACGGAACTGACGAGGATATCAAAGCGAGGATCGGGAAAGCAAGGTAAACTTTCATTCTTCTCAAGTCTGTGTGGAAGTCAGCATCACTCAGCATGTAAAACAAGACCCGGATTTTCAACTCCAATGTGAAGTCAGTGCTGCTATATGGATCAGACAGTTGGTGCGTCACAAAGGGCACTTCAAACAAACTACAGACCTTCATAAAGAGCTGTCTTCGCTCAATACTACTCAAGATCAGATGGCCGGCCAGAAAATATCAGCAACAGGGATCTCTAGCAATGAGCGAACCAACCAACCAACCAGGAACTGATAGTGCAACAAATATGCAGGAAGAATTGGAGTTAGGTGGATTGGCCACTCTTTGAGAAAACAATCAAGTGATATCACACGCCAGGCCACCGCTCGAGTGGAATCCGAATGGGAAGCGGTGAGTTTGTTGCCATTGCGATGGTGACATGGTAGAGGTCATGCGAAGAGGAGATGAAAGCATGTTGGCAGACGTGGATCCAGGCAAAAACGTTGGCAGAGAACGGAAAGCGATGAAGACGTGAGGCTGAAGCTCTATGCTCCTCTAGGAAATAAAGGAAACAATAATAATATAATAATTCTACATTGTCAAGTGAATGAACCAAACGACAACAGATGTGTGCAGACTGTTGAATTTGATAAGTGTATGAGTTGTAAAAACAGCATGTGTCTATTTGATGACAAATACTTATCGTACTTAGGTTGGCTTTTGATTCAGGTCAAATTCAGTCTTTTATTATCTCTTATTATTATTATTATTATTATCTCTTTTCAATTTTTTGTGAATTCCTTTTGCTATGAGACGTTCTTTGTGATTTTGAAAATTTTATCCAGTGATTACAGAATTATCTTAGTCAATTTTTTTGGTCTAACTGTTATTATTAATAATAATACAAGAATACGTGAATTATTGAGCACAAATAAACATAATGGAAATTAATTTATGAATAGCTAGAAATATAATAGTAGTATTGTCATAGTATATCTGTGCAATCAGAAAGCCATGTAGTAGTGATACGTGAACCTATCAGTGCTGAGGAGCGATTTTTAAAATGAAACTATGGATACAATAAACGATCAATTATATAAACCAATATTTCCTTATAGTCTCTGATTTCTTTTTGTGACACGTAGAATAAACTAAAGCTAAAATGAGTCTGTGTTCCATGAGTATCTTTAAGGATGTGTACCCCTATTCCTAATTATTTTGATGCTTAGTGAGCCTAAAGAGAATGCCGTCCTTACATATAGCACCCATAAGTTTTCTCTAAAAAGAAAATGCTTTTTTGTAGAATTATTGAATTCCTGTAGAAAGCTTTTTTTGCATAGAAGACTTTGCCTTAGTAAATGTTGCTTTATTATGGCAAAACACTTATTATTCCAGTAGTTTTAATAAATGTCAATACATGAATGACAAGTCGTCATCAATTTTAACTGTCATCTGCATTTTTCTGAATTTATGGCATGTTGTTTTACACTCATTTTAAAGAAGTTGTAGTCTACACTAGTTTTTCATCCTCTCCTCTAGGTAAACACTGACTGTAGGCTAGTGTGGATTATTTTCTGTCACATTTTGTTTTCAAACAATTTATAATAGTTCAAAATCTGACATTAAAGTTGGCATCTTCTTGTTGTTTTGAAATATTATGAACAACAGTGTGAAAAAGGATGTCTTTCACAACTCATGCCAGTTATACGAAAAAAAAGAGTTAAATCTGTATTTACGCCAGTGAATATGCGTTTTCTGTTTGTTAAAATGTAACCTTAATACGGACCGTTACTTGAAAATTCTCTTGTGTCGTTTTACCATCAGTCAGTGGATAACATTATAACACAGTACAATATAGTATTTAAGGCATGAATTCACTCAACAACCGTGTTTCAATTTTGCTTGTGTATCCATCATAAATTCTGTGCTTTTGATATACTGAATCTTCAGGTTTATGCATGCAAATACACCAAACTAAATCATGAATGTTTTAAGATGATAGTGGCTTTCCACAGCTATAGAATGTCACGTTAAAGATGACGAGATGTTTTAATGTTTATGATAATTAGATTATCTAGATTATCTTCTGCAATAGCCATTCACTAAGAAAGTCTTACTCAGAGAACAGGTTTATAGAAAGTTTCACTATAAAATATTGAAGGTCCTGAAGTGTAAATTAGACGAAATGGCTACTTAATGTCAACTTTAACCATCTATAAACAAATCTTTATGACATTGGATTGATAGATGGTTTCACCTTTTCTGACATATGGTGTGGTGATAGCAGGCTACTAACCAATTGGTAGACATTAATTTATGTCAGTTTCTATGTCGCTAATATTGGCCTTGAGAAAATATGAACAAGACTGATTCAAAAACCAATCACACCAGACTTAACGTGGGCAAATACGATTCGCAGATATGTGGCTTAACTTTCTGAGAAATCAGTCACAAGCAGTACAGAACAACCTTGAGCAAGAAACAGCCAATCAGAAGACTGCATTTGTCTGGTTGAATAAGCTATAATAATATACGTGCTGATTTCCTTAATAAACGATCTGTTGCCTGGCCCTTCTGTTGTTACAATGGTACAAAAATTTTCAGTGTATTTAGTTCCAAAATACTTTTTTCTTCATACAGGATTTACATGTAAAGTAACAGTTTCAAGTATATATTAATTTCGTTGGAGATTTCCACAATGTTTACTTGAAAGCAAGTCAAATCAGTGGGCAAGTTGATGTATAGATCATTTGATATAGCTGGACGATTAAAACAATGATGAAATTAATCATTTTGGTGGAAAGCAATTTTGGTAGCCAAGTGATTGAAGCAGGCCGCCATAGCTATCTCAACTGTTAATTATTCTGGTGTGTGGTTGCTGATTTTAAAATTCAAACAGATGCGGTAGCGAGCTGTGCAGCTAAAATATATTTTACTGATTTCGAGTTGAAAGTTACCCAAAGGTCACTTGAAATTGTTTAGTCATCAGTTGCCCGTCCATTGCTAAACAAATCTTAATTATGTCCCAAATATGTATAATGTGAGAATCTATAAAACTACTCGAGTTGCTTTCCGACCAACAAGCTTCTGATTTAGCGAGGAATGCTCAATCCTATAAGCTACTGTTAGTCACAATAGGGCGAAAGTATTCAATTTCCAGTGGTCACTTATTCCTACAAACAAAAGAAATCAATTAGGAAAATTGGAAAATAAACTTTTGAAAACAAAAACCCAGCAAATCTTGGTATATCCACCCATTTAACATGCCTATCTAGATTTGGCATTAGTCACTGTTATCCTACGGAAATAAAAATGACTTGTTAAGTCATAATTTGGTGTCTCCACCTTTTGATTGATGACTCAACCTGATGGAACGATAGATAGGCAGACATGAACAACAGACAATTAGGCGTAGTAACATAGTTAAGTTGACATGTTTTGATTCTACTTGTTCACGTTTACTCTCAGTAGTATGTAAAAGGAAATAAAAAAATTCACTAAACTAACAATATGTATATGTCAAAATTATTTCATGAATTAATTTCTAATGAATTACTTTCCACTACTTGTTTGTTTATCTTTGTCTTTTCTATGTGAATTCTATCATTTGCTGCTGTCTTGTGTATAAACTAACAATATTCACAAGAATATCGATCGATACTTACAGCCTATAGACCTAATCGTTTTCTTGAAGTATGGCCACAGAGTTAACAGAAGTAATTTGAGTATCACGGAAAACATTGGTGAGATTCTTTAGAAGTTTCGATTTGTCTACGGAAACTGTCATAAAGTGTGTGTTCCGCCTAGCAGAATAACCCTATAGTAGTTTGCAGAATAAACACATCTCATTGATAAAATCAAGGTATGTTAAGAAGAAGTCTATAATTCTATCCTTTTCGATAAATATCTTGACCTGGTGATACTGCGATGACAAAGAATAACTCTTCTTCAGAATAATGTCAGTACCTGTTTTGACATTCACAAAAAAATTAACAAATTTCTTTTTGAATCACCACTAATAAGACTGAATCTTTTCATTGGTTCGATTAGCATCTAGCTGCCAATGAGTTCATCTCTCTTATGCTTGCGCACACTCATAAAGATGACCTCTTGGAGTGAGAGCTGAGAAAATATGTTGAACAGTGAACAGCTTCTCTGCAAAATATAATAATGATTCCCTGATCTTTTTAAACACAGTTTTTATTTAATAAGAGATATACCATTAAATTTTCACATAGAATTTTCTAATGTTTTTGGTTAAGTAGAAGTGATCCTCAAGAAACACTTGAGTCGAACTCTCTATCGGTCATCCAACGATGTATTTAATGTCAAACATCTTCAATATGACACAATCATTACCATTCCATGGACTTCAGTCATTTCGTATTATGTAGCTAATGTATATTGAGTCTACTCAAAATAAAAAAGTTGGGTGTCTCAGTCAGTAGTTAATGCTCAGACTTCGAAAAAATTCAAATATATTGTCTCCGTAATACCACTTTCTAGTAGTGTGCACAACGTCCTGTTAACCTACCTAATAGTCTTGTTGACTAATCAGTAGATTAACAGATTTAATCCTAATAGAATGAGTTCACATGATGCAGATTAAATGGAATAGAAGTGATAAAAAACAACAACAGTCAAATCAAAAAATTAAAATGACCGCGTACCCATCAGTCGTTTTATTGTTCACTGATAAATCCAAAAATCTAAAAACGGAGAGAATTTATCCCTTTTTTTGTAAAATTAGTGACTTAAGTTCAAAATGTGTCATAGATAATTAAGATAAATATTTGACTTTAAAAAAAATAAATAATCAAAACAAAATCAACCATGAGAATGCCACTGAACAGAGAAAAAGAGGACTACTTTTGAAGGCGAAAATTGCTGGAGGAGAAAACGTGGCAGATGCCAATAAAGGAGGGTAAAGCGTAAAAAGGACAACATTACTGCGCATCAGGACAATTTCTCTGCATTACTACTTCATCTATGACCAGGCAAAAGTAAAAAATAGAAATGCATTTGATTTATTCAAATGGTCAACATCCTCTTCTCGGACGGTTGTGTTTATTCGGCTCTGAGTTAAGCGTTGACAAGCGAATACATTTTTTCCAAATGAAGTTGATCTAACACATACGAGAATATTCAAGTGTTGGTTTGTAGGATTTGATTGGTTACAGGATTTTCATCATGAGCTGACATTAGTTAGAGAACCATTGGAAGACCTGGGAGTACTAGACAGCTGTTTCGTCCTAGTTTGGGACTCTTCAGCAGTGCGCACCCACCGGGATTCGAACCCAGGACCTTCCGGTTACAAGGCGAGCTCGTACATCATTAAGCCACTGGGACCCGATCCAATGGTCCTTGAATTCTAACTTCTGCAAATTCCCGACATAGTGCGACCGCTAGCCAATGTCTTCGGCGAGTATTTGTCCTCACACTCGACCTGCTACACCCTACTGGTCACGACTTCTCACTAAAACCTCAGGTAACTACCTACCTGAATGGGGCAAGTCGCTTTCCAATGGTTCTCTAACTAATGTCACCTCATGATGAAAATCCTGTAACATACGAGAATGTTATATCACAGTGTTCTTTTTTTGTTTTGTATTTTCATGCTTTTATAAGCAGAAATAATTTCTCTGTTTTCTTGAGGATGCTAGCAAATGTTTATTTCACTTCAAATTTTACATGATTCAGCGAGAGAAGACAACGAAATACATTCTAATAACTTATCACATAGTATCTGAAAATTTCAGTTTTTCTGTTCCATGCATTGCACATGCAAACATAAAAACAGATGGTAGAAACAGACAAATACTTGTCTGTTCTCGAACCACTGGTAATAAGACTAAGAGTTCAGTTATCCGGAATGTATTAGGTAGATGAATTTCTTTGCAATGTTTTATTATTGATCCTATTAACTTTGACTACCAATTTCTTACCATACGTTTAAATAAGGAAGGTGTCAGCTGAATATAAGGCAAATGATAGTTTCTACTTCTGCGGAAATTCCCATTCACATGTAAGCTTCTCAATTCGCTGTGCTGGATCATGAAACTCTGTAAAAGTGGTGTGGTGCCAAACGAAAAATATCCTGTAGAATTCAAGAGGTTTTATCAGGAACGATTAGTGCAACTGAAAACGATACGTCAGATTTACTTTTTCACAAATTCATATGGTCATATATTTAAAGATTTTTGTTTTCTCTAAGGAACATAACAAATCACTTTTATCTTCTCTTTTTGCTAACGTCCATCTGTAATAGCGTAGTTATTTTGAACGTATTGATTGGGAAATTATGATGAACTGATACATTCAGAAGAAGTTCAACTAGGTGATTTGTGGATTTAAACTGTTAGCTGAATTTCAAAAAATATTTTGGAAACCTAAAAAATTATCATTGCACTTAAAGCTTTCTATATCATATGAAACTGAGTAACCGACCGAATTTCAGTATAGTTATGATAAAATAATAAGCTATATTTCAGAATAGGTCACCTATGAGTTTGGTGAACTGTCCCAATTCCATTCAGGTGGTAGACAGTTCCTAACACTCAGTTTTGTAACACCTCATTAGCATAGGACTTAAGCAGTTGATGAGTATGTGATTCTTAAGTGATATACAGCCACAAAAATAGGAGGAAAGTTGGTGAAACTGAGAAATTGCATCACCTGAAGTCCATTGAGTATGTTAAACATATGCTCACATAACGATAAGACTTGTTTAAAATAATTCAAACAATTCATCAATTAATTCACCGCGAAATAGTTTCACTTCTTTAAGAAACTTACTGGTGTTTGACACATATCAGGATATATGGATAAATATGCGAAACGGCCAGACAAACCCTTCGTCAAAATAGTATTCTTCACGCATTTTCTTGTGTATCATTGTAAAGTGTAGCTGGAGATGGGAATAATTAGATGAATCACATAACTTGTGAAGGATCATTAGCATTCGTCAGCATCTTCTCTAATATATTTAATTCTATAATTTAACTAAAATCTGGTATTAAATGAATTATTTTTCGACATTTTTTTCGCGATTAAATCTGAACAAGATCATTTTCATGATAGTAATAAATTAGAACGAAGGTAATGCTGAATCGCACGTATACCGAGAAACAATCTAAGTAAACAGGAAACATTTGTAGGTGGTCGCATCATGTAGGTAAGACATTCGAAATGTGATTTTATATTGTAATACCAATGTATAAATATTATATGGGGATAGTTATGCCCTAAATACTCCATTCGATACAATAATACTCTGTGAGTTCCCATTTACCATGAGAACTACCTTGAAGTTTAAATCAGTTTCATCCTCATTCATCCTTGATTGTCCAATTACAATGTATTTCCAATAATTCATTCAAGTGAAGAACAGGGTAGTTGAAAAGACAAAAAAAGGTTGGAAAATTAGATATAATCAAAGCTACATATTATCGTTTTTGCAATGCAAACTTTTTACTCAAATTAGTTTCACCAACCGCTTATTCTTGATATTAATTGTTTTACAACAGAAGGCTTTATTGGATTATATGAGTTTATGAGCAGATTAAATAAGTTGTCCCAATTAGCATATAAATTGCAACATTGTGAATAAAAATGTCTTTAAAAACTCATGTTTTACTTTTGATATTTGGTATAAGCTAAACTAAGTGAAAATAGAGATGACAATGACTGTGGCCTAAAGCTGAACTTTTTGCACGAATTTGAAAGCTGTGTTCATCCACATAATCCAGGACTCCAACAAAAAACTTTTGGCTGCTATAAATAACCGTCTAGACACGTTAAAAGGAAGTTTTTGAAATAAAAGAATTATTGTATTAGCTGGTAATTTTCATTATTATTATGAAATTACTTAACAGTAATTGTCGTAATACTATTATTCTTTCCTTGTATTCAGAGTAGAAAAAGGACCTCAGAAGCACATGTCCATTGCACTCGTTTCTCTGCTATCACTTTAAAGAGGTCTTCTGCATATCATCTCTGGACATTCAACCCGTAGCTCCCTATTCCGGTTCTACCCAAGGGCCTACGCGGTATGTGATGTCACTTGAATGTCTCCTCAGAGATTGTCTAATCTGTCACTATTTCCTTCTGGGTATCTGTTCAACCTGAATCGTGATATTACATTTCATATTGCAGTTCATTCTATCTCACATCAAGCTTAGGGTATCTATGTCATTTTTCACTGAGACTTTCTAATAGCTGATGAGCTCATGTGCTGATTACTGTATGATTTTTTTTCATTTTAATCAGTGAAAATACCAGGAGAATATTAAATGGTGTAAATAAAGAAATATTCATAGTATTGACGACAGCCATACAACAAAGCTTGGTATTATTTAAGACATCTTCTTTAAAAGAAGTGTGATAATAATCTTAGTATATATATATATATATATATATATATATATAGTAGATAGATGAATAATCTCAGTAACTATATGGTGACACACGATTTGTCTCTTTTCAATTTGAACGCATTGTAATTCTGTGCGACACGTAATATAGACTACCCAGATGGTTTAAAGGCACATATTCTACAGTTCAAGTTTATTTACATGTGTTGTATAGGCCTAGATACAGTGCACATGGGTGTAAAACTGAATGGATTATTAGCAGGCTTAAAATGTCTTTCAAGCATACACAAATGATTATTTGTTCATCTTCACTGGCCTAATGAATAGACTAAATAGAACATTGAAAATTGAACAACTGACGCGACCTCAAGCATTCAATCAGTACAAGCATACATTTACTTGTATATGTGTGCGTGTGAAACTGTGAACAAAAATAGTTGACCTAAATAGGCAAAAATAAAATGGAAAAGGCTAATCTAAATGACAATCAAATGACGGGGAAAACAAGAAAAGAAAAGCCGTTTCGCTGTATGTTAGTAAAATTAATTTGCTTTTTGAAATAAAGGAAAGCTGAAATTATCCACAGAAGAAATGTTTAGTCACAATGAAATTAAAGGTTTACTGATTCAGGTTACCCTTGGAATAAACTGTATTGATGACCACTTCTTCTGTAGTCTAATTTCTTCAAGCATAGTTTCCATTAATGGATTGCATAAGCCTCCTGAGGTTGCATTCTATCTCCACACTTATCCTTCCCATGTATGTCACTCTGTGAATAAAACACGCACTAACATACATACACATGCACAAAAGCGGATGTGTAGTGTCCCGTCTTATTTCTTATGTTCAAAAACTTGTCGCTGCTTTTACCTTAGACTAACTATGGTAGACTTGAATAAGGAAAAAATAACAACAAGTCGAGTCATACTGAATATATCGGACAGCTGTCCAGGATACATCAACATCTCGCTTTTTCAATGCAAATTGTTTCGGCAAATGTATTCAGTTTCCCTTTGATCTTTTCTTTTTAAGTTGTTTATTTCACTGAAGATCGATATGCTTGTATATATTGTGTGATAAAAAAGGAGAAGGAATTAAAAGTTCAACACATTTTCAAATGCTCCTACCACTTCAGGTTCACACCCATACACACACACACATTCGAACGCGCGTTACTCAAAAAATGTCTACGCTAAAAGATAGTTTAATAAGTTATAATAATGAAAACATAAAACAAACAGACAACATTGACTGTAAGAAATAGTAATAAGATTAAACGACAAACCGTAAATATCCTCTTCTTCTTCTTCTCACCCTCACTCCTTTTGTTTTAAGTTAATAAAGTAGAACTTTAATATGAATATACATGTAAATGTATCATTATAGCGATTTATATTCATTTGTTTTATTTGTCATTCCTTACTATCTTTTGTTAGCCCTCGAATAGGCAAAACAAAACAGAAATACTTCATTTACTAGCTTCAAAAGATCTACATCTTAATTATATGCGAATATACACATGTATATATATTTGACGAAAGTGATCCCTTCATCTCATCAGAATATTACTTCCATAATCGAGTGAATATATCTACTGTCGATTTGTTGTTTAATCTCTTTTATTCTTGACTTTATAATGAGACTTTAAATAATCCGAGTGAATCACTGACAAACGAAATATAAAAAAATACGTTTATTTTACCTGTGGTATATTTTCCTTACAAATATTACGCAGAAATAGTGAAGGATGTATTTTCTACTTTAAAAAAAACTCATGATCTTCTCCCATTTTGGTGATGTATCTTACCTATTCACAGTATCCCATTTTCGTTTTATTTATGATATACTCTTAACTGAAAACGTCTTTTTTTGTGTAATTAACTTGACTGAGTGAACCTGTGTGTATGAGAACAAATTCTAATAGCTAGAGGGCTTTATGTGAAGAAGAGATGATGATCTGTTGAGAACACAGTCTACTTAATAGTCAAGAGTGTTTTAATACTTATTTGAAGTGCTACTCAGGAACTAAATTCAAAGATATTTAGCACATACAACTAAATTAGTCAAAGCACTGCTACTGAGTGAAGAGTATTCAGTGATCTGATTCATCTTGATGTTTAAAGCATTTTTCAGTATAATTTGTACACCATACTTTTAAAATATTACAGATCCAATGATAATGAAGCAAGCTGAAAAGTTCCAGTTTTACATCTTACTCATGAATTAAGAATTCTCTTTTTGAAAGTGTTTGTCGACTGCGAAAGATGAGATTTAGATTTAAAAAAAAGGTAACTGAGACAGTAACACTTCCAGTGGTTTTATATGCCTTCATTTTATTATTTTTAAAAATATCAGTTAAGTTCATTGGATAGTTAAACAGTGTGCCCATTAAAAAGGCAATGTTCCAAATCTCGCATCTGCAAAGTCTAATATTTTATACTATTTAGGAAAGTAAACGACACAATAACCCATTTCAAAAGAACACTAACTTTCTCTCTGCTATTGTCTTTTATACTACCGTAAATTGTGTGAGTAACTCGTGTTTTTATTTGTCTAGATAAACACGTGTCTCGTCTTTTTTTTGTTTGTCTATAACATTCACTGCTTTGAATCATTATCGTCATTATCATTAGCGTCAGCATCAAAACTGTTTTTTGTTTCTTTGTAATTCCACAGCCAGAGGCATATAGGAGTCAACACCAATGGTGGTGCTAATAGTACAGATCGGTAATATCAATACAATCTCTAGGGTGGTGGACGACAATATCTAAGACTATACTGGAGACACATTCAGATTCCTTACAGGCCGATTTCTTTTCTAGTTTATTAAACTTTTTTCTTTCTTCTTAATTTGTAGTAGAAATAGGAAACAAAAAGTAGATAGTAAAATAAGCCTACAAAAAAAATCTTAATGACAAAAATTGTTTTTATCCCTTAATTAGTTCATGTGAATTTTCATTTGTCATAATCTTTTTTTGCTTTCGCTTATCTTTATATCTCATTAAAGTAAGCCGCTTATTTTCCTTGAAAGAGTATCTATCGGAACCTGTGACATACAACAAGAAACGCAGGAGACTAATGAAATGCCATATTGGAATTGATTAAATATTTACACACTGTTCAACATTTAGTCATTTTAAATAGTGTTTTATCCGAATGAAGTCAAAGTACACACAAAACAAAAGCAGTGATGAATAAACTTTCAAAAGGGAAACAGCAAAATAGCCAATATTAGTTCAAGTGCTGAAAATGAAATAAAAATACACTCGACTAGTTACTTAAAGTAAAGCGTATAATTCATATTATATTCGTACTTAAGACTCTATGATATTTAATTTGTATTGTGGAATTTAAGGAAGCACTTAGTTTTTTGAACAGTGTATCAGTGAATGGGTAGTGACTGACTCGTAAAATAAGATAAGGGTTACAGAAGTTCATGCAAAAAACACTGACTAAACAAAACACACACAGCAATGATAATGACAACCAGGGAGTACTGGACAGCCGTTTCGTCCTAGTTTAAAACTCATCGGCAGTAGACGCCCACCTGGTTTCGAACCCAGAACCTTCTTGCTACAAAGTAAGCTAGCAGACCATTCAGTCACTGGGACCCCATTCGGTGGTCCACGAATTCCAACTTCTACCAATTCATGATTTTAGCACGGCCGCCAAGCAATGTCATAGGCGAACATTTGTCTTCACTCCCTATAGGATGGACCCCACTGGTTATTGGGATTGACTGAATGGTCTACGATCTTGCTTTGTAACCAGCAGAGTCAGGGTTTGAAACCCGTTGGGTGAGTGCTGCCGATGAGTCCCAAACTGGGAAGAAACAGCTGTCCAGAACTCCCTGCTGGTTTTCAGTGGTTCTCCTAAACTTGAAAAACAAATCATTTCCCTACAAACCAACTCTTGAAAATGATAATGACATTAAATTAAACGACTAAACTTGTAATATTTTAACTGGGATGAAATTGCATAAATGAACTGTGATTTACAAATAAGTGATTCGGTTTCATGAAGAACAAATGAGATATGATACGCCATCTGTAGCTATGTGATGCAAACATTCAAGTCCTAACAATCAAGTTGTCAAATAAAATTAAGCTTGATGAAATCCTAAACCTTTAGCACGAAATATGTGTGTGTATAATCCTAAACAAGATTATGATCTATTATTATGAATCAAAAACTTTCTTCAACAGAATTTCTGACTGTAAATATTTGTATCTTTTTTACTGCTTCTGTAAAACACTGAACAGTAGAAATATTAAAACAGTGAAACTAAAATTTTAGCGGTGTTCTTTATTTTCGATGGACAGATAACAAATTGAAACTAGGAGTGTATTTTAACTGTATGACGACGGAAAATATGTAACAAAAATGAAATGTGTTTTAAAACGTGTATTTACTGAACAGATTTTTCAAGACTTGGTTTGTAGGGATTTTTTTCAAACGTGACCACGGATTGATATCAGTTAAAGAGCCATAGAAAACCAACAACGAGTATTGAACAGCTGTTTCGTCCTAGTTTGGGACTCATCGACAGTACGCACAGGTTCATTTTCAATACACATCAACTAACTGACAGAATAATAAGTACTAATGGTTTTTCTAAGTAGGACTGTTTCTAAAACTACGCATCTCGAAGACACATATAAAGTTTCCCTGGATGTGAATCAGCCACAGATGGTAGCCTCTTTTAGTCATTAAATTAACGGGTTTTTAGTGTGTGCTCATAATAGGTATCTAGTAATGACTATGAATCTTTTATTACTTTTTTACTTGGAACACATATGAAGGATATTTGTTTGACGATTATAGTTATAAGTATACTTTTCTTACACAATGAAATTCCTCGTATTTGACCAACTAACTTAATTCTTATCAAAGAAATTAAGTGAGTCCTATTAGACCTTATATTATTTCCAGTATTCTAAAATGGTTGGAATCATCAACGAAAATAGAGTTTCTACAGTAGACCTAGTAGTGGTTCATCAATTTTCTATGTCACTCAAGTATTTAGTAATATATCGAAGATACACACTGAAGTATTAATTCGATCTTTAAAATAACTAAGAGGTATTTCATACGACTACTGTTATGCTAACAATAGTAGATCAGTAATGAACTAGTCATGGCATTTAAATTCATTGGCTTCTTGACTTAATAAATTTCAGTGATTTTATCAGTTTTCTGCTTGTCTATACAATGGCTTCTGAGTCAAGTTTCTTGCTCTAATCGAAACGCAACCGAATTAAATAATAATAATTTTCCCTTCACGTTCCCAGTAGAATATAGGGCTTCAAGCTAGTGGCTTGAAGTTTCTGTAGCAGTGTTTAATTTTACAGGATGGGGTTGCTAGCCTCATGCCTAACCTTTCCTCTTTAGCGGCATTATTTCTGGCTTAGCGAGGTAAAGGAGTGCGTCGTTGGCCGGGGATCGAAACCCAGACCATGTGCATATTCGGCGAGCGTCCTAATCGCTGCGCCACCGACGCACGCAACTGAATTAGTGCAACTGTTTTACTACTTTATAACCTATCTAAAACAGCGCTGGTTTAGAGAAAAGCCTCCTAACATAGAAATACCCTGTCCGTTGTATAGAAAAAGATTGTTTATCCTCCACTGTCAAACAGTGTCTATTTTAAATTTAACTGTTACTTTTCAAATATTAAGATAATTTCGTTGTGGTCTTGAATTTTAAAACCACTTGGCGCATATAAATATATATATATATATATATATATATATATAACGGCGAAAACAACTTCAAAAGAAAGTTCCGAAATACAAAAGTTAACAAATTTGCAAAAACATAATAAATGGGCCAAATAATAGAGATTCCCTTCAATTTTTTCAGTTTAATTTATTAATAAGAAATAACAACAAAGTCGATTTTATTCCCTTATCTTCTATCAAAACAGTTTAAAGTGAAGATTCATTGTAAACATTTTCTGATTGATATTCTCCAGGAGAAATAATTCTCCTTGTGAGATAATGTTTGAAATTCCCACATTCTTTGCTTTAGAGAATGAAAAATGAAAAGAAATAGTAAACAAATATATTTCTTTCCAATTCAGATAATGAAAGCAATTAGTTTATATTTATGACTGACACAAAACCCATACAAAATATATACGACAAAATACAAAGATGCAATCAAAACACTTTTCATTTTGTTAACCATGAGACAAGTTGAAGATTTGTATTCATAGGTAGGAGAAGTCTTAGTTTTCGATTTAATTTTGTTGATTTCCACCGTGTGTAATTCCATCTGCTTTAGGTAGACCTTGAACAGCAAGTTTCCACACATGTGTGTATCAAGTGTACTCTTCAAAAGGAATAGATCTGACCACCTATTGAAAAACCTGTCCTATCATTAGCAAACAGCTTTTTTTAAATTTCCCTCTCGATTCCGGAAATCGTCACTTAAACATATCTCTACAAGTGACTTGGACAAAAGTATACTTGAGTATGTCTTCACATCTTTCAGCATTTCCATTACAAGAAGTAGAACTGCTAACTAGATTGTTATTCTCTTCTCCACTTTTAATCTTGCTGTAATAAAAATATCGTACTGACATTTTCAGTAGGCAACTTCCGTACATTTCTTTTGTTCCTTTTCGATACAGTTTACATTTTTATCCTAAATTAGTGACAGAAAATGTTCCTTTAACAGCTATCCGGCTTAAGCATACACCTATTTCTTAGTATATCAGTACTGATGAGTTCAACTCAATCGAGAAAAAAAACACTCAGAATAAAAAAGTGAATGAAACATCTGGCAGCCTCATCTTTTCACATAAATTTTCCCACCATAAAAATTCACTGAGGTGGCGAATATAATTGAGTATTTCGATAAAGTATAGGGATAAAACTTGAAATATTTTGTCAGCACAGTTTTATCCTTTTTCTGTATGTGTAATAATAACTGTCATTGTTCAATGAAATTTAATATAATCACCCAAATGTATCTTAACGCATATTTTATATTGGTTGAGTGTCAGTTGACTTTTAATGGCTTTCAATATCAATAAGTTAAACAATCAACTTCATTCCTGCTTATTAATTATCGAAGTAGCTGCAAAAGTAATTTTTCACAGGATATTAGCATACGTTTTACCCTCTTAGACAGAAACATGACTGCCATCACAATAACGGAAAATGTGATATCCCACCATTATTAAGTAAAACTACTAATTGAGTGATTCACAAATAATTCAGACACACAAGAAAATGATAGATGGGTTGGACCACCGACAGATAGCTATTATACGTACAGTAATTGTATGCTCAGTCGTTAAGTAAATGAGATACAGTGATCTAGGTATTCAGCTAACGATTCGATACACACGAATAAGTTGGAAAATTTCATCATCAGCTGACACCAGTTAGGCAACCATTAGAAAACCTAGGAGTACTGGATAGCTAACTATTTCGTCAGAGTGATATTGGACTCTTCACCAGTACGCACCCACCGCCACGGTTCGAATCCAGGACCTTCCGGGTACAAAACAAACTTTAAGACCATTAAGCCACTGGGACCCAAACCAATGGCCCATGAATTCTAACTTCTTCCAATTCATGAAATTACGCGACCACTTCGCAACGTCTTCTTCGATGAGTTACTACCTCTTCTTCAACCTGCTGCACCCTACTGGTCACGGCTTCCCACACGAATAAACTAAATCAAGCAATTCAATAGCACGAATCCACGTAGAATTTTGGAATAATATAGAGTTGACTGACTGAGTTTCAACATAGAACTTAGCAAACAAGTGCAGCAATTCAGGTGACAAATTGTATGTAGCACACAATGGTAGACAAACAAGGGAAAGGGATATTCAAAAGAATTATGATAAACTGAAACGAGAGGCAAAAACAGTGACATGGGAAAACACGATGGTTTAGTAGATACGGGACATCACAGCGAATGCATCTGAGTCAGTGAGAACGAATTTGAGCCATGTCACCAATAATCTTCGGCTGTTGGTTCTTAGCATCCCAAGGACCCATTCCTCATGTGGCTAGCTCAAACCAGCTGTCAGAGACTCCATAGATCGGTGCAGGTTTTGAGCTGACTACCCGTAAATCTTTTCCAACCCAGCCCTATATCGGGTAACATGGCCCGTCAAAGAGGTAGATAGGTCAGTATGCGCAACACACGTCCTAGCCATCGCAATCGATTCACTTTCACAACCTCATTTACTAACTTATACTCCTTACCTAACACCACGCCTAACCTCAGTATTACTCATCATATTACACCAGCTGATACTAGAGATAGAAGGCGAAAGTCTGTGGTTAGAGGTAGCTAGTCCTTCAATATATACTCCACTTTCAATGGCTATGTCTCACAGCCATAAATGAGGAATGGGCCAACTGCTGCGAAGTACGCACGTGCTTGATCGATGACCATTTATCACCTCTACACCGGAAATGACGTAAGCTGGCAAGGATTATCTGTAGTGGGATTTCATCAACAATCAACCTATTAGGGCTAATGCAACTTCCCAAATAAATAAAGTGGTGAACACGCTCCACCACTTTACTCCTGCCTATCTTAAAGCTAGGAGTCTATTTGGTCCAGTCCTGCAGCATTACCTTACATCCGACAGAAGTGAATCGAATATCGATCACTCGACCATTTCTGCCCAAGATGTTTAGAAGACTCTGTATTTTATCAGCGTCTTCACCTGGGAGGACAATATCATTGGTATACTCTAATTTAGCAAAGCTGTTCCCTGGTGAAAGTCAATTCCAAAGTCACTGAAGTCAGTTAGGGTCAACTCTATGAGTACATCTATGATAACAGTAAACGAAAATAGGGACAGTGGAAATCCTGGAAGATCGACGCTAGTTGCCACCACTTCAGTTGAAGACTGTCCATAAGCCGTTACATGACTGCATGAGCTCGAGTAGAGTCCCGTAATTAGTGTGACATACTTTCTCAACACTTTCTTTACGAACAAACTATGCCACAACAACTCTCGGTTAGCGTGGTCGAATGCCGCCTTCAAGTCAAGAAATATGGCAACTGGTAGACTCCGGTAAGTATGCCTATCTTCGAGAATCTGTAAAACGCCTGCTTGGTTTTCTCAGTTTTGTTTCTCCCGAGCACCATTTAGTCTGCTCATGGTTATTTCACCTAGAGTTAGTATGAACTACTAAAGACAAAACATAAATATGGGATAAATCTTCTAAAATACTGAAGATATACTTTTGGAATTCTACTTTCAACGAAATACAAACAGTGAATGCAAAAAGATTCTCACAAATACTGTCTTTCTAAATTCACCTTCTAACCTCCTTTTTGAAAACACACATTTGTTTTGAGAAGTATGTGTAGGGTTTCTCAAGAGAAAATAAAACAATGCAGGTATTTATTACACTACATGTATTGAACATGAAAGTGATTCATTTACTTCTAATCTGTTTTCAACATCGGAAATGGATAAGAAGATAAGTTAAATAAAATGAATAGTAATATCTGACTTTGTCCTATTACAGTATAAAATAGGAAATTCATTTCATTACAAGGAAGGCGAAGTAACAGAAACACTCTCTTCCTTTCTTCTTTTATGCCTTTTGTTCCTGTCAACATACACATGTTTATGATGCATGTCATTAAAGGATAAAAGAGGAGAACACACTTGAAACATCTTATGACACCTTACTTAATTACTTACTTACATGTGAATATGTACAGAGTGAATTATACAAAAAAAGTTATGTTTAACTTTAAGTCATTAACATACTCATAAAAAGTATATTTGAACCAAGTGGAAATTATCCAGAAAAGAGTATGACAACACTATTAACTACTATTTAATTCACAGTGAAAGCTGTAAAATTTTTATTTTCTTGCTATAATTGCGAATTCTTTACAACAACAAAAGAAACTGGCGAAAATTATTATAGAAGCGAAATATGAAATGGAAATATGAATGTAAGAAATGTAGCGTTTTCAAAGGGTATTGTTCTTTCATACACTTTGCTTACGCTTACTAAACAGCATTTTATTGAGACATTTAAACTCATTTTTCTACACAAAATGAGCTACAACTGATTCAATGATATCAGATTTTTACAAATTCAATTGTGAAACATTAAGTTGACTTTGCAAATAGGTGAAAAACACGCCCAACAACTGTCTGTTATTTGTCACACCTACTTAACTATCTGATTATGTTCAAGTAGTTGAAGTAGTAGCTTATGCCTAAGACAAAACTATTGTAAGCAAAGAAACAAATAAATAAATAATTCACTACTTGTATAGATTTACGGCTGACTGGATGCGTCTTATTTAATGCATAACAAAATCTGAGATACTTGAGTCATAATTGTTAACTGTTGTTGTTTTTTTAGACCTCATCATAAATAATTATCAGTTGTCTGTAGTCTTCAGACTCATTCATTTTCTTGTACTTCCAGGTAGTTTGTCAAGTAACCCATGAAAATAATTTTAACTTATACTAACTATATCAGGTGAAATAAAGTCAATCCAACTTTCTTTCTACATCTTGAAAATATCTCGCCGTATTGATTATAGAAAACCCGAATGAAACCTAATTAAGTCTGAAGCATACTTATCATACATATAGGTTGCATTACATAATAGTTATAAAATTCAATGATACCCTCACTTATTATTTTTCCGAGATAACAGGTGGCATTTGAGCTGTTACTGAATGATATTACGTGGAGGGGTTGGGATTTGTATATTTAATCCTCTTAGCGCATATATATAGGGTGTCTTTGGAGACACGAAAAAGTCTGAGTAGTGTTCTTCGCGATAATCTTGCGAGCAATTCACACTTAATAATTACTTTCTTGAGTTTTAATGCACTTAACACAGAGGATTTTCTTGCTAAAAAGGTGGCATAACTACCATACATTGTAAATGTTATGTAAATAGCCTGACTATAGTCGGGTGATATACTACTCAAAGATTTTAAAATAGTTTGAAGTAGTATCATAGTTCAGTAGTAATCTGTTTAATTGTAGGCGTTTCTCATCTTTGAGGAGCAACAACTAGGAAATTGTTGAAAAGTTTGATTATAAAATGAAAGTTACTCAATGCTTCGTGATTTAATAGTAGTATTTATTTATGCAGTGAGTTGCCTTTGAATGACTTGTATACGTATGCTCAAACGTAAGAGGAAAATATAAACATGACTTTTTCCGAAGTAGACATATAATTTGTAATATTGTTTACACTTTTTTCAACAAGAAACGACCTCATGAATATTGATTGATCAGAACAAAAAATAACAACAAAATGGTGATAGTTACTCATTTCCACATATAATTAATCAGTCCACTAGTTAGTACAAATATCTAATCCAGTCATAGTTTATCAGATTATTTGTATTTCAGAGCCTTTTGCGATTATATTTCTTCCCTACTGTAGTTTCTCATCATTCATTCTTAGCATTATCAATAAAAAGGCATACACACAAATCAGTACAGGACTGTCATTATTATTAATAGAAAAGATATCTATCAATTGTCAATAATAATTATTCCCAGTCAGGAAAAGGATTCTCCTGTTTACCATTCTACATTTCTGATGAATACCTAAACAGGCTATAATTACTAGTCCATAACTTGACGACTGATTATTATCATCAATGTTCTTGTTATTAACGAATTTGGAATGTCATTTCTGCAAAGAGGAATATACCTGCTTATTAGTTTACATATTAACGTTCGTACAGGTCTGGGTTTCTTCACAATCACATCACTGTGTTGTATTTTTTTTGTTCAGTGTTTTGTTTTTACTTGTTATTTAAAAGCTAATTTCACTACTACATACTTATGAATTATTGAGCAATAGTCAGAAGAGTACTTACTGTGAAATCTAATCAGCAAATAAGATTTACACAAATATGAGTTGATTCCACTTTATTTGCAGTATGGAAGACTTGAATTAACAACATAGATGTTGGTGATACCAATGGTAGTATTGATGATAATAATAACAATAATAGTAACTAGTTAACGAGCTAAGTGATTGGTACATTCTCAACCAACGACAGTCTTTTTGCTTATATGACCTGATCTCTTGTTTAAGTGTCTTTTCTATTGTCTCTGACTTCTTATTAATTTTATTGTTGTGTAAATTATACTTAAGTAGGTAATCTTTAAAGAGGTATTAAATGGCTAGTAAACTTTTGAAAAGGCTTTCCTTTAAGTATTAAATGGAAAGGCGTGACGAATTAATCATTTAGCTTTAAATTATACAGAAAATGGACTAGGTGTTTTTACTTACTAATCACAATCTCATATTAACAAGTAAAAATCGAAAGTAGAGTCACGTAAATTTCTCATTTTAATAAACATATTTAATTCTGGTGGTAAGGAAATTGTTGTAAAGGTGTTATGGATCAACTTGCACTACAGTTCGACAGATGACTAAATTACATAAGAGTGTATTTATCATATCTCGAACTCCAGTATCATTTTCACTTATTGTATTTTCTAATGGAAAATATATGAAGATTACAAATAGAAATTCGATGTACATTCATATTTTTAGTTTATATTAAACACGTCTTTCACATAATAAAAAAAATACAGTTGCTTTGAAATACTGTCTGTCTATGTAATTAGAAGCGCATTTATCAAAGTCATCTTGTAAGTTGAAGTGCCAATAATTCAGTTTTCGATATCAAAGAAATGACTGATGATTGTACTTAGATTATTCAGATGTCTTTTGATACTGTAAAGATAGAAGACAAGAGACTTGGGTAATTGGTGTTTCTATATACCCAAATCATGTACACCTTATCTACAACGCACCATTTGTACAGATCTTCGTGTTGCGGTACTCCTGGCCTTCATATTTTGTTTATTTGTGCTCATTTCCCATCTCCCATTATCTCCACAACGATGTATCATTTGTTTTCTCTGAAATCAAATCTATCTCCCTGCTATTTGATATTTGTATACAGATGAATGTCTCCTTACATACTACTGATAAATATTTTCAGTAGCACATAACACAGTACTACTGTATCATAAATTGACTGAATTAAAATGCAAGACCGGAAATCTTAAAAATGAGTCTTCAAATTTATAACTTAAATATTTATTTACTTTTTATGCCAATTAACATGATTTCGAAGTGGACTAGACAACGTTTCGGTGTGAAAATAGGAGTCATGTCATTATATTATTTCATTGGCTCATATATTGCAAAGGATGTCTTCATGACATCTCTCAATCTGATTAAATATGGGCTGTATTTTTTACAGCTAAAAAAGTGATTTATTCATCATTTCAAGTTGTCTGTAAATCCACAGAAGCATTTTCTGAATTGTCATCTTGACAATAAGAGGTACCGTGCAATGATTTATAAAATTTCTATTGAAATTCTAAGTTAAATTCACAGTATTTGTCCTAGGATTTTTCAAAGTGTTTTTCCCCAATTTTCCCTTTCATTTAAGGTATCTTCACTCTGGAGAACTTACTCCTTGTAATTGCGTCTTGACGAGGTAGCTAGTACTTCAGCTGTAAAAAGTAAGTCATCTTTGCACATTTTAAAAATGTAAAAATTCTAGTACACTTTACAATCATTCACTGTTACACAAACATTGGTGGAAAGTTTAAAGACAGGTCTAATAAAGCAGCGGCTTCAATAAATAATTTGACGTCTGATGCTAAATTTTCCATTCACATTCTGGGTAACTTGCTGTTGGAAGCATTCCAGCAAATGTCCTACTGCAGGAATAATCTATTTTTGTCACACATTCACCAAGAAGTCAAATAATTAGTTCTCATTTTTTTTCACTTAGTTGACATATCAGAAAAGCTAGTCGGTCTGTTGTGTAGAAAGCTGCGTGAAGCGATTTTCTCATGAAATGTAAATAGCTACTCTATTGAAGCAAATTATAGATCCACTTTAAACTAATACAAGCTGTTTAGACACCATTCATGTAACTGGAAGTAAATACTAACACCACTAAAGGATAAGTTTAAGGACTGTTTAACTGGAGGTAAAATAGCTTCAAAAATGTCATTGTTAGGAAACGCATTTTAGTTTCTCATTACCTGTTAGACATACGTGTATTCGAAAGAAGCCAACAACAGCACATAAAAAGCATCATCAAATTAAGTACAAACAGGAATTTAACTACAGCCAGTCTCAAAAATAAAAGAATATTATTAAAGGGAATTTCTAAAAGACGGAAAATTTGCCGAATGTATAAGTGGAATAGTCATTAGCCTGTTTTCCGTAACATAACTATGAATAGTGAGAGGCATAATACTTTTATTTATCCAGAATTTTTAAAAGCACCATTCTATCTATTGTGATGTTTTAGAAGAAATGCAGGAAATGTAAATATATTTTATAGATTGGCTTTGCAAAGTATTGTCATTCTACGTCAATAAGAAATACATTTGCAGTTTAACTGCTCTGAATGCACTTTTTCGTTTTAAAAAATTCCTTCTGTAAAACATTTTGAAAGAATCTAAAGGTTAAGAAAAATCAAAAACAGAAACTACCAACATTTATTGATTATAAGCGATATGATTATGAACAATAAATTTTGTTCGAAACGTCATCCAGTTAATTATACTGTTTCTCTGTGTGATACATCTAATAAACTAATAAAACTAATATGGAATTACTCACTACCACAGTGCCCAAGTTTTACACATATATTAATTTATTGAGACATTCACCATTTATTTATTTATTCTAACCTGAAGCTAAGTGTGTATTTAGGTGTATTCTAATGTCAACGACAGCTTCTGTAAATGAAAATATATGATTATGATGGTGGAAACAGAGGTAACCAGCTGAAAAAGTCGAATTTAACAAGTTTCTACATAATGATACTTGTACTACACGGATCAGAGACTCGGCACGTCACAAAGGGCTCTTCGAACAAACTACAGACCTTCATCAACAGTAACCTTCGCTCAATACTCAATATCAGGTGGCCGGCCTGAAAATATCAGCTATAGGGATCTCTGGGAGCGAACGAACCAACCCAGCAGGAACCAATTGTTCAACAAATATGCAGGAAGAAATGAAGATGGATTGGCCATGTTCTGAGAAAACCATCAAGTGAAATCACACGCCAGGCCACAGCTCAAGTGGAACCCGAGTGAGAAGTGGCGAGTTGGTCGTCGGTGCGAGGATGACATCGAGGTCATGCGAAGAGAACATGAAAGCATGTGGGCAGACGTGGATCCAGGTGAAAACGTTGGCCGAGAACGGAACTCAATGGAGACGTGAGGCTGAAGCTCTATGTTCCTCTAGTGACTAAAGAAAACAGTAATAATAATAAATAGTGAAAGTAAATGAAAGAAGAGAAATTTAAACGCTTAAGACTGTAGACGACAATTCAGTGATAGTCATTTAATTTAAATCAGTGTTTTCAAGATGGAAGGTCACTTATTCCTTCCTATTTTATTAACCAATTTATTCATTGATTAAGAGATACGTTTAGTTCAAAAAATTCAGATAAATAAATATATATCAAGTATATGAGAAAGATTTTTATTTAGCTATTTGTTTATTTATTTCCTTAACATTTGTGTGTGGTCTATCACTTCAGATGCGTTAATTTATGTTTGACACGAAAATCTACTTAGGCAATTTTATTTATTGCCTTGTTGAAGAAAACACTGCAAAGTAATAAAGTGAAGCATGAAAGGCGATTTTATGAATAGGATATTCGATTATTCACCTGCTTACCAGTTTCAATCAATTGTCAGTATCTTGACGATGAGATTTAACACTGTCCCTTTTCAAAAGCATTCTGAAGAGAATTTTTTCCCATAATAAAATGAAATACTAATTTTAATGAACTGAAACACTATTAAATGACTGAAATTCGTAACAACTATACATCTGCACTATATACAAATAAAATCTGATTCAGTATACAGACCAGTGATTTACTGTATAAATATTAACTATCAATTTAAAGATATGGAATCAATTTTTACGAAAACAAAAAAAATCAACGGTTTAAAACTTATTAGGTATTTTAAGATCAGAAGTCATGTATTCACTATTTGGCGGCTATTACTTTTATCCATGCGAAACGTTATTTGAGGAAAAAAGTGTACTTTAAACTTATCAATATATAGTAGGGGTAATTAGTTGTAGTTTATAAGACGCTATCAGAAATGAGTTTATTGGTTAGTTATAGAGTATTGAGGAAGAGTCCCAAACGAGGACGAAACAGATGTTCACTACTCCCTGGTTTTCGAAAGTTTCTCTAACTGATATTAGCTCGTCATCGAACCTGTAACCAATGGAATCTCTACAAACGAACACTTGATAATTGGAAATTTATTGTTCTGAATTCCTTCATCAACTAGACAAGAAGTACATATTAGTAATTCATCAGTCTCCCACTCAATTTATTCCGATGTACCTCATTTACATGTCATTATGCGTATCATGTGTAATTTTGTATAGCGGTAATAAACTGTAACCTGTAAATTTATTGTGAGTTAAACGTCAGTTCATTAAAAACCCTCTAAACAACGAAAAATCAGTTCTCATGAGTGTAATTCGACGTAGCACACACTAATTCCCTCACTTTTTATTATTCCGATGTTTCCAAATATTTTTCAAACATTTGTTTAACTAAAAAGCAACTTCGTATTCCCACGCTTTATTTTGTACCCTGTCTTTCACCGGTTTTCTTATTATAATGAAAAGTGTTGACAGCGAAACCAGAGATAGCTGATGCTTTTCATGTGGAGAGTAAATGTATAGTAGTTGGAGAGTCTCAACAATACATTAGAGAAATTTCATAATGAATTGATGTCAGCTAGAGGACCACTGGAAAACCTGGGAGTAGCGGATAGCTGTTTCACCCTAGCTTGGGACTCCTCATCAGTACGTACCCACTGAGGTTCAAACCCAGGACCTTCGATTATAATGCGAGATCATTGACGAGTATTCGTCCTCATACCCGACCTGCTGTAACCCACTGCTCATGACTTCCCAGCACCTGTCTGAATACAGCCAGTCATTAGTGAGCATCAGATCGATATTCAAGTGTTGGTTTGCAGGGATTTAATTGAAATCAGGGTTTCGTCATGAACTGACATCGGTTGGAAGACAGATGGATCGCCTCCCAGTGGCTTAATGATCTACGAGCTCACCTTGTAACCTGGGTCCGAACCTTGGTAATGGGTGCGTAATGTGAAGAGTCCGAAACTGTGACGAAAGAGCTCTCTGGGACTCCTAGGTTTTCAAATGGTCTTCTAACTTATGTCAGCTAATGGTGAAATCCTTAAACCAGCCAAATCCCTGCAAACCAACACTTGAACATAAGAAGGAATTCAGAATCAGAATCTGAAATCCATTCATTTTTAAAGAGTTTACAAAGAGTAAAGTGGAACATTTTTCCCTGAAACAGCGAAATTCCAAGCGTACCTGTACAAGTAATATTGCATACGTATCTATCACTAGATGAAAAACGAAAAGAAGAATTTACGTGTAAACGTTCATGTAGAAAAAAGAACTGTCTGGTTCCTCCTTTAGACTTTAGAAGACAATCCGGAAAAAAGCCGTGCTTGACTTCAACTTTGCACCTTATGAAGTTTATCGATGTAACTGAAGAATTCATATCCACCAGAAGACTGGATATGATATCACTAATTACTCACATCTGAAAATAAAGTATAAGGTTTCTTAAAACAGTTTTATGGCTTTGATATATTTGAATGGAACTCTCAAAAAAACCAAAGATTCTAATATTTGTGAGCTGTGTTTTTTTAACATTCTATTCAAGAAATGAGATAATTTTCCGGTCATTAGTATTTTTGCATGATAGTTCTTCATTTTGGGATAAAAAACTAAGGTTTTATCGATCGAGGTGATTAAACTTTATTCAATCTGTAAACATTCATATTCTGCGATATTTTGAAGGTGAATTATCAAGTAGAAGCATGGAGCGCATTAATTCCACTAGTTGACTGATCGATCATAGAAGAACATTGAGCAAATTTCAGCACATATAGGTAAATACAGACTTAGAGAAAAAATTTGAATGAAATACAAAGAACAAAAATAACTGGGGGAAGGAAATAGTTAAGATGAAATCTGTGAAGGTTTTCAGAATCTGGAAGACTGAGAAAAGTAGACACATTCTCACCATCGTTAAATATTTCGAGTCTCATCAAAACAGACTCCAGTCATTGGTTCTTGTCATTCTGAGAAAAGTCTACACTTTTTTGAGTAGCTGAAACCAATAATCAAAGACGTTTTAGAATGGCAACATGTTTTTGTCTAACTCTTTCCCAATGTAATCCCACTTTAGTTAGCATAGCTTGTCGAGGAAGGTAGTGGTCCGTTATGAGTAACATACATCCTGACCAGCCTCACAACTCCGTCAATCAAATTTAGTTTCTGACCTGTGAATTCATGCCATCAGGTCTTGCCTTCTTTTAAGTCAGAGATGACCTTTTCAACCTCAGATATAATTGGAGAACCATTCCTTAAATTTTGTTCAGGTATTGCTTGAATAGCGTGTAACAATAGTGTAACTTCTAGTCAGTGTTTTATCCAAAGTCTCAGACATATCTCCCAAGGTGTCTCACTTACCGCAGATTTTTCAGAATCAATTTTTCTGCTGATGCCTTTACCATTTCTTTCTCTTTTGTCATCAACCACTGCTCTCCATCATTGTGAGGAACTGTGTTTAATTTGGGCTTCTTGTCATGGTGTCAGTTACCACGCGTCAACTGTTTTGGAAAAAAACCACAAAAATCCTCCGGCACTAACTAACGCTCACTACTGCTTGGACAGAAAATAGCATACATTGCCAGGTTTCCTTCAGATGAGTATTTATCTCATAATCAGATAATTAGTAGCCTCCTCCCTAAGTGCAGACTACTTGTACTCGGTGAGAAGCTACGCACATAATAGCTTTGTAACTACTTGTTTTGTACGTCTTTCCACTCGTTATCAAGCGCATGTGCAGTCTAGTGTATGATAATAGTTTACACAAGTGCTCCAGAAGGATCGGCAACCTTTCACCCACCCTCTTTGACAATAACTGATAACTTGATAGATTATTTATGCTCATCATTGACTTGATATCAGCGATGTCCAGGTAAGACAACTTCTCTGTATGTATGAAATCAGTGCTAACAGGACAGTTATCTGAAAAGAGTTGTAAAATGCGATAAGTGTTGTCGGTTCATGGGTATACTGTTGATTAGCTTGGGATGACAAACTCACAAAGATATCACTATGAAGAAATGACATATGTTTCTAAAATCAAACAAATACTGGTAGGTGTTCGCCTAACATGTATGAAATAAGATGTCATTCAGCAGATCTAAACTCATCAATTACACCATGATTCTTTTCATTCGAGTAAACTAGCCTTACTTTTACTTTAGATACCAGTTAATTATGATTGTTTTAATTTCAAGATATAAGAAACACCTTTAACCTACTAATTGTAGACGTCTGTGTTATTGGGGGGTTTACACAGAAAATTATGACAGCACAACATTCATGTGAATAATCTTAAATTTAATCTATGCAATAAAAATATAAATAGGCGAAAAATGTTAATGGTGATCTATTTTTAAATTACATAACATTTCCGAAATTGTTTTACTTTTACTTTTTTGTATCCTTGATTTGGTATTAGTTTTTTGTATATTTCATTAACTTCTAACAAATTTTTTCTTTTTTCTACCACAGTTAGATAAATATTTACTCAATTGTTTGCAATAAATAGATAGATAGATGGATGGATAGTTGAATGCATCATTTCTTTCCTCTCTTGCAACTTTTTATATTCACTCAAATAAAGGAAGCATTCCAACAATAGAAACAGAATAATTCTTAACTTTTGTCCTCGAGTATGTAGTTAGTGAGAAAATGGATGAGTAAACTAATAGGTGAGTAGAGTAGATAAGTGACTAAGTCAGTAATAGTAATCACATAGTATGAAAACAGAGGAGAAGGGAGAAGAAGAGTATAGTAACTGGTATAACTGTGTAGTGGCAGGGTAATGATTAATTTTTCTTTTCTGCAGAGTATACTAAAATGTTATTTTATGTTGTAAATTACTGCACCGGAAGTTAACTAGTTCTATGGTAAAATAACACTATTATGATTGAAATAATAGGTATATTACGTGATCTAAAAGGACTGGCAGCATATCTTCTATCTGTGTGATTGCATTTCTGAATGGATGTTAGATGAAATGTAGGATGTATGTTATCTGACATTTATTATTTAACAGTCATAAAGTTTTTACATAATCTATTACTCAGTAAATTAGCAATTCAGATTTAAGGATGTATTATTATGTAAGAGTTTATTATCCTCCAATAAGGTAATTTAGAAAACAAAATTCTACAAATAATCGAAATAGATATTCACAAACTGTTTAATTTGAATCAGTGATTAAGTGATATTTATAAGGTTCACGTGTACTTATTTATTCTTAACGGCTAAAATGTCAACACAATGAGATGTTATGCGTCTGATATCAACAAAAAAAAGGTTTGAAATTAATGACTTCCGTTTTCTTCTTAATGTCTTCTATCTGCTTATAATTCATTTCACTCCAGTACTCTGTAATATGTGCAAAATTAGTTGGAGTACTTTTTCTATTTAACAGGGTATTTTCTTATCCTGCAGCAATAGTCAGAAACTAACGCTATGTGAGTTTAGGACTGATATTGTTGAAGACCAATGTGAAAGACGAAAACTGTGAAAAGACGATCACTTATTAACTTTCAGGGTGTCCAATGAATTGTATTTTTCACTACACAAATGATTGGTTTCTTTATATTCATAAATTAGCTAACAAAAAGATGGTTTTGATAATCTCTATAGCTAGAATCATGTTAAAACGGTTTGAAAATAATGACTTAATATATATAACCTCTTATTTGAGATCTTTGATCCTCCAGTCGCCTGAATTACATTTGTATAGCTCATTCATTCAACCGTCAGTAGAAAAAAATAAGTCGACATTGTTTCATTCACCTCTCAGTAGTATTAATGACTGTCACAAAATTGTTGTAGTACAATAGATTGTAAGACAAGCACATATTTCTCTACGATACCTAACTGCTACATTTAAGCACGTACTGCCGGAATTATTTACAACATAATGCAGCAGTTTATAAATGTCATACACAATCGCACTGATTTTATGAAAGTGATAAAAACTGGTGTAAGCAAAAATATATTTAAAATAGCTTTTCAAACATAAAAAAAAATTATGAAAAAACAACATACAGTTCTATAGTGTGTGTATGCACATGACAATTATCACCGCGAAACAAAAACAGAGTGAATTATGCTTTGTCGGTTTTTAGAATTGCTAAACCACACTCATCCCCTTTCATGTCAGTTCGTTTTTAAAGCCAATGGTTTCATTGTGAACGATACACTTTTTGCTTCAGTTGTTTCGAGTATCAGCAACAAAATAATAATAATAGCAATTACCTGTTATGTTGGTGACTTTTTTTTATGTTAGAAATTCTCTGTGAACTTGATTTCTGATAAAATTATTATCGAATAATTTATTAAAATCAAGAAGAGATCACGTCGTTAGTAGTTAGTTAGGGCTTACAAACTGAAAAGTTTCCAGTGTCACAACTTGAAGAACAGCTCAGTATTCTACCTTTTTCACAGAATTAAGAGAAAGAGAAGAGACTGGGTAAAAAAAGAAATATTTCCAAGCTTTATTTTAATTTCAGACAAAATCATTTTACAATAAATTGTAGGTTAGTAACCACTTTGGATTACTTCCGGTCAAAAACATCGATTTGTATGTCCTAGTTAAGGGAAGCTAAACTGAATCAAGATTCCTTCAGTCGATTTTTGAAATTTTAACTACAGAAAGTTTACGATAATGCAAAAATGCCCAAAGACATGTACAATAACCAGATGTGTGAGTACTTATTCTTTGGTTAATTAGCAACCGGCTTAAATTTCAACGAAGAAATGTGGGCTTAGGACTATGAGTTTGTAATAACACTATACTGGGTTACTTTTAAATGCTTTTTACAAGCAACCAGGAAATCCTAGTGAATAACTGTTTAAACTGTAGAATTTAATTACCAGTTCTCAAGGGAAATTAATAGCGAAAATAACGACGGAGTCAAAAACAATGAATGCATCAGGTTGTATCGAAGGAGAACCGGTGTCATGAGTGTCATCCAGTGAGAAGAATTTCCACACACACACGTTGTCTTTCAAAGAGCTAAAATTTTTTAGAAAAAAATAGCTTATAACATTCTCTTCACTTGAGTGGTTTTCTAAATGAAGTTAATTTACAATGGAGAAAATATGAATCCCCTTCAAATTTCAGAAATGTTTTACCAGCCACTTGTAAATTCATTAAAATTGACTACATTATTCCCATATCAACCATTCGAAATTAAAATGCTAAATCAGACAGTATATCACAGTTGTATTCATGATTCTAAAAGACAGATGTAGTTCTGCTACACCGAGGAGGAAACTTTTACCACACCCATGTAATTAGATTTTAAAAACAAAAAAATTAGTGAATTATTGTGTGTCTCCTACAGAGTGAAACATCTACATCTTGAATACTACATAGTTATAGAATATAGGTTTATCCATTATCCATCCACTATTATCCATTTTGTAATATGTGATGTCATATAACAACAAAAAGTACACAAAATCGTCTTGTTATGCATCTTTTAACTGTGTTCTAAGCAGAAAGAACAATCAAAATTGATAATGGAAATAATATTTCACGCGAAGTATGATAACTGTGTAGGTAGGGCATGGTTAGGGAAAAAAAATACTTCATTTATATTTTTCATCTGTCAATCGAATATCTCTTCAATGCCTTACTAACTTACTTATTATAAGAGATTAAAAACATAATAAAAATAAATTGGCTTTAGTAACTAAAATTGTGATTATTATCAAATACAGGGATGTGAATATTGTTTCAGGAAGGCTTGATGATTTCCTTCTAGATAATCATCCTACTTAAAAAAGAATGAAAAGCAGAGAACATACAACTTCTGTATTGAAAAAAAGAAAATTCATTCTACTGTATTTAAATTGACTGACACATGTATGGGAATAGGCCTAAATAGGTAGAAAAGAGTTAAAATTCGTCACCTAAAACTCAGCAGGTGTTTTTTCTTCTTCTCTTTCGTTAAAGCCCATGAATGCACAGAAGTGTATATATGTACACACACACACACACGCACACATACACACAGACAAAGATGAATACATGGGTAAACAGCATGCGTACATGATATTTTCCAGATTAAATGACGCCAACTGTTGTGATAGCTTACCCTTCTATCATAATTATGAAGACTAGATTTGTTGGTGATGACAATATAAGTGTGTGTATCTATGCCCACCTTAATACATAATTCCATTTAAGTCTTCTTACCTTCACTATGGTAGTAGACAAATCTCATTCAAAACTAAAAAACGAAATGAACAAGGGATATATATATATATATATATATGGTCCTTATGGGACTCGGAGTTACGATAGTTTTAATCTGCGATAGATTCTATCTATCAGTATTTTACACAGGTCTATCATGCTTATTATCTGGTTCTACAATGAACGAATTCTTTTATAGACAGTTTTAAGGTGGTTAAGTATATTTTTCTCTTTTTTGTTATAAGGATGAAAACTTGAATTTCTCTTCTAGTTAGAACAATGACTAACCAATAAATACACTTTCTTCTTCTCCTTGTTCAGTGCTGATGTAGAGGTTAAACCACATATCACAGAAGTTATAACTGTATCTGCTGATAGTTGTATTGTTTATATATCGTTGGTTAAACTTGAGAATTTTATTAAGCAATTCTCTGATGTAATTCTTTTTTTATTATCAAACAAGTATCAATTTAGATTGACTGCTATTCAACTGCTTACTAGATTTTTCAAAGGTTCTCTTGAATTTCAAAGTAAACTTATTACTACGTTTATCATTCATTCTAAATTAAAATATTTTTATTTCTTCAATAATGACAGTTTTCCCAAAGTTTACAAAAAGTGACAAACCACTTATACCAGTTCTCGATAAAAAGTAAGCGATAAGTTCATGATATCTTTGAATGTATTTCCATTTATACACCTCTGATGGAAACATAAGATTATCTGTTTGTAGTGAACTGGCAGATTTAGATACAGAGAAAATAGGTATTCCTCCTTCTTCATTAAAGTATCTTCTTTCAATATGCACATTAAATGTATGCTTTCCTACTTAATAAAGAGATTTATGGGCAGTCAGATTGTGCTGCTGTGGGATTATCACTGGGACCACTCACAGAGGATTTTTTTCTTATCGAAACTACAGAAAGGGCTTCTGACGTAACAATTGATCTGGATTTCTATTGTCATTATGTGGATGATAAGTCTAAAATTTTAAAGGACGAAAGTATCACAAAGTGAATATTGGAATAATTTAATAAAGCTCATCCAGCTGTTATTTTTACTAAAGAAAAGCAGAATAGTTCTGTCCCTTTTCCGATTTTCTAATGATAAATGAAGTAGATAGGGCACGCACCAAAAACCTAAAACGGTTAGACAATACAGTCACTTTCTGAGTATCTCTCTACAATACAATTGAAATCTGGTTAGATGTTTGTTTGGACAAAACTGTGAAAGAAGAACTCAATAATATTCACGATATAGTAGGCAGAAATGGATATTCGATTAAACTTTTGTAAAATACATGGATTTGACAAATACAAAGTTCAGTGTACTCACAGTCCCGAAAACAATCGATATTCCTAAGGTTACTGGTAACGGCAGGCGTTGAAAATGGAATTGCATGTCAAAGTCTAAAGAGTGCCTTTAAAAGGACTTCTAATGAAGCTAGGTTATGCCACTTATTCACCAGTCGGTACAGAAATCAGCACAAACAAAGACAAAGACGACATATCGTCTAATTTAACCTTATGAAGTACGTCTGTACCTTTACCTGCTCTTGTGAAGCTGGTTACACTGGGAGTGCGACTAGTGGGATACATCCCCCATTTTGTTAGACAAGCCATGCAAAGCTCCATACTATCTCACCTGGTCGATATATATAATATCAAGTCAACACTAACAAAGCTATTAGAGTTACTTAGCATATTTCATTCAACATTTCTTATGCTCTACGAGTTAGATTTTTACATACAGCAGAGGTAGTCTGAATTCATCTGAACAAGCCGAATCTATGTGTTTAAAGGCAGTTTTTACAGTCACTTTGACAGAAGTTAGAATCAATGGGACAGCCATTGGATCGGGTTCCAGTGGCTTAGTGGTCTACAGGTTCGCCTTGTAACCAGATGGTCCTGGGTATGAACCCTGGCGGTGGGTGCGTACTGGTGAACGGTCCCGAAATAGAACGAAACAGTTAGCTATCCAGTACCCCCTGAAAGTTTTCCAATGGTTCTCCAACTGATATCAGCTCACGACGAAATCCTCCAACGAATTAAACAAAATCCCTACAAACTAACACTTGAAAAGTCCATTTCTTTGTCTTTGGCTGCTTCATAATCTGTTTAGAATCATACAAATGAACTTATTCTCTATCGTGGGACACTTTTGTTATCGTTATTTGATTATTATTATTATTACTTCAGCTACTTCATTTGACCGCTTCGTATTTTGGTTTTCTTACATGAATATTAAATAATTCATTTACTCAACTTTTTTTTATCTTCGTTATATTACGAATTATCGATTACATAATAGCCTATTTCTAACTTCTAAAAATTAACATTTCCATAATTACTTTCACGACTTCTGTGCCTCAAAATCGATATTTTTTTACCGACTAATACATCAATATATATATATATATATATATATATATATATGACTGATATACTTTTGATGTGTTACTTCATAACTACATGTTAGTGTAGAGAGATTTATGAGGAACTAACTGAAAAGCAATGTATATATATCATCGTTTAGTTTACTGTTCTTCCTAGCGTCTGAATCAGAAATGTTAAATTACTTAATCGTTTGGTTCACCCTATACGTACATCAATGAAGTAGATATCAACTTTTTAAATATTCCGTGAAGCTAACTCAAAGAGACTCTTATTTACGATATTAACGCCCTTTAGATCAGAGATAACGCGCATCTTTTGATTTTTGTTTTAAAATGATATATTGCGGTTTGTTATATGTTTCATTATCTTTGAAGAATGATTTTCCCAATAACTGTATGAGATATTATGTTGTTATTGCTTAGAATTCGGATACATGGTGAAGCAATACTATTTGTTCTATTATGATTAATTTATACGGGAATAACAGGGAGACAATCTGAAAAGATTACTACTTTCCAACTATTAATTTCCAGCAAAACTGTTTGCCTAGACCAGAACAGGAAGCTAGAACCATTGAGTTCATCAGTAGTCCCAATGAGAAATAAATCATTTTGAAAATCTTACTGTTTGCTTCGATTAAGATTGCAACACATAAGCGATATATATATTCCTTTGCGTTCCAGGTGGAACATAGGACTCCAGGCTTTAAGCCTTGAAGTTTAAGTAGCGACTGGCAGGCATTCTACTCCTGAACCACAGACACACCAAATATACGCATATATACTCGTCACTTACATTAATTTGTTAAATAGGCTTTTTTTTCCTTCACATTCCCAGTGGAACATAGGGCTTCAAGCTAGTGGCTTGAAGTTTCTGTAGCAGTGCTTAATTTTACAGGATGGGGTTGCTAACCTCATGCCTAACCTTTCCTCTTTACCAGCATTATTTCTGGCTTAGCGAGGTAAAGGAGTGCGTCGGTGGCCGGGGATCGAACCCCGGACCATGTGCATGGTCGGCGAGCGTCCTAACCGCTGCGCCACCGACGCACTGTTAAATAGGCTTGTGGTATGATTATGGACAATAAATTGTGATAGTAACACCATCAGTAAATAATGTTGTATCACTTCATGTTTTTATCAAATAAGATGATTCTATGCTGGAATTATATTCTACCATAGTGTCTAAACTCTATTCTAATATCAATAACCATTTGCTACATTATGAAATCCCATGCTCTATAGTAATCAGGTTAAAACACCACATAAAACTATAAAATCACCGGAGATAGTTCTGATGTAACATATTTTTACCAGTTGGTACAAATCGAATCTCTTCATCCAGACAACCACACTAAATATCTTGAATCAGCACTGTGTAATTCTTTTTTCATCTACATTCAGTTGTCAGATTTTCTGTTATGTGTCGTTTCACAGAATATGTTGCAGATGTAGACACCTTTTAGTTGGAGATTGATTCAAGAAAAAGAGTACAAAAATACCTTACTAATAGGTGATAATGAATGTGAGAACCACACGTTCACAACTTTTCATCCTTTATTTGTAAACACTTAATAGTGATTGAAGAAGAAAGTCTGTAAAGGTGGAGAAAAAACGTGGAAGTGATAATAAAGAAATTAGTCACTATTCTTAAATAACTGGTATGTGTGTAATTAATAATGTATGGTTAGTAACATACACTTGATTATCTTTAATCTATATACCCGAGGTATATATCAATACCATTTCGTCTATTTACCGCTGATCATATTCATCACGTCATTTGGAATAGATACCAGTTTACCAATAGTTATGGTAAGAATAACAAGCAAAACTTGACGACCAAAAGAAAAAGAAGTGACATGTTTTTGTCAAAAAACATTAACATACTACTGAAAATGGTGTACTTTTATTCTGACAGAATACTGACAAAAATTGATAAGGTGGAAAATGTCATAGTAATAGATTCTCATAGTTAATTACGCCTACTTAATTTGTATGTTTATCTCTCCCCTCATTCAAAAAAAGCCAGAAATATACCAACGATTTCAACAGACAAATGACAAGGAAACTATTCAACATTAAAATGCATATATTTGAAATGAAACGTAAACGACAAAAAGCTGTCAATTTTCAAGTATTGGTTTGTAGGGATTTTGTTTGATTGGTCGGAGGATTTCACCACGAGCTAACATCAGTTAGAGGAACACTGGAAAACCTGCAGGGAGTACTGAACAGCTAACTGTCTCCTTCTAGTTTGGGACTGTTCACCAGTACGCACCCACCACCAGGGTTCGAACTCAGGACCATCTGGTTACAAGACGAACCCGTAGACCGTTAAGCCAATGGGACCTGATCCAATGGCCAGACCATGAATCGCAACTTCTGCCAATTCATGGTATGGCGCGACCGCCAGCAAATGTCATCGGCGAGTATTTGTCATCACACCCGACCTGCTGTACCCTACTGGACACGGCTTACCACTAGAACCCTAGGTAATTGCCTGAATAGGACTGTCAAACAAATTGACGTACAACACAAATAGTAATAAGATATTGCCTTTTCTTTTCTGAAGTTGAACATATTGACACAAACGGTTTCGTAGTTGATGAATAATTTACTAATCAAGTGGAATCCAAATGGGGAGCGACGAGTAGGTCGTCCGAGGGTGACATGCAGGAGATAGTTTAAGGAGGAGATGAGAGATTATGGGCAATCGTGGACCTAGTTGAAGAGGACGGCAGAAAACAGAACGAAGCAGAAGGGTGTTATTGAAGCCCTATGTTCCACAGGGAACGTAATGGAATAATATACCTCAATGTTAATATGTCAACTGTTCCTAACAACCTAGCATCAAGTTGATTAGTACTAATAATCACTTTTCCAGCATTTTACCGAATCACTTTTGGTTAAGAGTAAAGGTAATACTAACTACTATTTAGTAATATAATCATCACATATGATATTTATTTAGAGTATAACTTATAACCCAGTGGAATTGCAGGAAATGTGAAGTGCAGTAGCTATGAATATTCCCCGGTACTGAATAATTAATATTTTTTTACACTATAACAATTTTCATTCACCTGAAATGAAAGTCTTAACATATTCCAGTTGCTCCGGCGAATATTCAATAACAAAAAAGAGATAGAGTTGCTTCTCTTTTCTTTTTATTCGCTGAAAAGTTCTCTGAAATTCATTCACACCACTTGTCTATTTTGATAACAGGAAATGAAATATTTATATTTATATAAATGTGAAGCTAACTTGAGGGCGTGAAAAATCTCAGTGTGTATTTTATTTTATCAGTAAGCAAAAGCTATTCGATAGACGAGTTTATAGACTTACTTATGATAGCATTAAAAATTCGTTTGATTTTAAATTATCCCAAATTTTTTTCATCTTTCAAAGTATCTTTCATCACTGATAAACCACAATAAAATCAACGTGAACAGAATAGCTATCTCTTACTTGTGTGAAACTTGAAGGAAGTTTGCCTGTGTCGTCAATGCAGCGAAATTAGACTAAAGACCGTTAGGCCTCTTTCAAAAATTCATGAGTAATAAATCTTAGAATCAGAATGCTCGGAAGAAAAATGCATAATACACTTGGCGTTTATTTCCAGTGGTTTAAAAGTTGATACCATTTCGCAACAGAAACTACCTTAAGAGAGGAATTAATTCCCTACAAAATTTTGTGAACTCTACTCAGTCAGTTAGAATTTTCCACCACCTATATATAATAATAATAGTTTGCTTTATTTCAAAACAGTACCTGTGATACAGAATGGAATTCTCAGCATTTTACTACAGTATTGCATCCAGTTACTACATTAACAATAAATAAAATTCTATATAGATTAAGGATAATCTCAGTTAGTTTTGACAACAACATATTGGCATGTCGGTAGCAAAGCCAAAACTTAAACGGAGTATTTGAAGGTGCTAGAAAAGTAGATGCTAGTATATTTGTTGGCGTAAGCGGCAACAAAAAGGTCGAGATATGCAAAGTGAAAAAGAACGAAGAAGAATGTTCTAAACAGAGTTTGTAGGGAAGAGAGAAACAAACCAGCACATAACAGAGAAAAAGGGAGAAAAAAGGAAGAAAAACGTTGTATTTATAAATGATATGAGTTGAAAAGACGAGATCCAGCTGTTCTACTGACTATTTAATAAGTTATAGGTATCACGCCTAATGCTTTCTTTATCGCACAGTTTTTGTACTTGCTAGTGCGAGCATATAGTATTCTATATTGGCTTCTGTTCTGCCTGATGAGATAGAAGGGTAGAGATGTGAATGAAGGGGGTGGTGTGGGTTAGATGAAATGGATTTAGCCCATTTTTCACATAAGTCCAAGTGCCTGTCGACCAGAATATTAACAAGCTGAATGAATGAACTACCCACTAATTATCAAGGTCTTCCTACAAAAATCATAAATCCACTCATAGAGCCAGTACTTGATATCTTGTAAATTAATATGGACTAAGTATTCTGTTTTTCGATATTTTAATTTTTAAGCTAGGAAAAAAGATTTAAACCGATTACGCCTACAATGTTTCGGGAGTAAAATCAATCACCTTATCCAAATATTTCCTAAGAAGCTCAATATATGCATATCAATAAACGCATAACTCACGACTAGACTTTTAACGATAAGTAGAAGAATTTCTAAAGGATCATCCTTAAACTCCTAATTTCACTGTCAACTTTCACTTTTTGATAATTTAAAATATCGTGCATTACATGATTATATTGCCTAGAAATCGTTTTCACATGACCTATATATGTAATTTAATTCCTGTAGAAACCTTTGAGGTCATCTATATCATCTACTTTATGGGAATACATTTGTTAGTAATTTTTATTAAAATGAAAAACTCAAATTTTCATTGGACAGAAAACGCGCTCATATTATTATTATTATTAATAGTAGAGTACATCCGCAAATTTTTTCTAATTATCCACAAAGTAAACAATAGTTCCTTCGTGTTTATAAAAGCTTGTATAAAAGTAAAACTGTATGTCATGCGTTAATCATCTGCAAATATTCATTTTTTTCCCGCTCACTTGACCTCTATTGTAAAAAAAATATCAACAATATTTTGTGCTGTTACCAGTATTTTTTATATTAGGCTGGCTGTTTTATGAGCTATTATTTCTTTTTACAAGACGTTTAAGTTTCTTGTTGTTAATTCTTTCTGGCCAGCTGGCCATTTGATCTTCAGTACGGAGCCAGCTATTGATAACAGTATGTAGACGACTGGAAATGCCTCTTCATGATGCGCCAAGTTTCTGACTTGAATAGAAGAACAGACTGACTTCAAAATTATTTTGAAAATCAGAATCTTCTTATGTTGAGTGCAGAAGATTTCCAAACCGATTTCAGATTAACGGAGGTGTGTCGTGCTTTTCCGATTCTTGCTGCTTTTGACATCTTCATCTGTGCCGTATGCCTGTGGTTCAAACGATGCTTCCTAGATAGGTGAAGAAAGTAACCTCTTTCAGATTATTCCTGTTGGTTGTTCTTACTGTTGATTGGTTATCTTCATCACCTCCGTCTTCCCTATGTATTCTGTTAATAAAATATATTACTTAAATGAATGCAAGTAGAAAGAAATTTTACGCAAAATGTTGTTTACCGAAAGTGATTGCAGAATGGAACATTTCTGTAGTTAAAAGTAGAATGGTAAACTGAAACACCGATGAATTTCGTTCGACTACCTGTGGAGGTATGTCTGTATATAAAATACCCTGAATGTTACAAGTGTTCAGAGACGGTGTACAAACTTCAACAGCTCGTAAGGTTTCGATATGATAGAGAAGATTTGTAGCTCAGGTGGATGATTTTGAAGTATGCGCTGAAGATGTCACCCGGTAGGGTGATGAATGCTTCGCAAATTAACCATCCAGCTCAGAGAACACAACCACATCAAAAACTTCAACAGCATATACGTTGTGAAGATAGAGTAAAAATTTGTAAGATAGGATGCTTTTTAGAATTACAAATATATATATATATATATATATATATATATATATAATTCTTATTTTTCAAACTTTAAATTGGTAGCATTAGCATAACCTTCTTTTTCTATTGTTTTCTGTTTTAGGTAACAATATAACTTCAAATGTAAATATACTTTATTAATAATTCTCACAAATCAAAATAGAAATGCGTTCAGTATTTACAAAAAAACCAAAAATGAAATTAAATTCGAAATCAAAAGTTGAGTTGAATGCAAAAGAAAATGAGTCAGTATTACCTTCCGAAGAGAAAACTTTGTTAGAGGAACAAAATGAAGAATTACGAGATAAATATTCATTTAAACGTAAAGATGAAAAAAAGAAACCACGCTCAGGTAGCATGACATCTTCATCTTCAGAAGTATATATACGCCGTGGATTAGGTGTATCAGTTACTTTTGAATCTACTCTACCCACACAAATATGGCAAGCGTCACCAAGTCCCTCACCACCGTTAAGTGAGAAGATGAAAAATGATACAAAAGGTGTGTACAAAAACTGTGCTTCTGGTTCTTCTAATCAAAAATGGAATTCAGAAGGATCAAATACAAGAATTCGGATGAGTAAACAAAGTTTTCATGGCAGCTTAAATAATATTGATGAATTGGATGATAGTAGTGATGAGACAAATCCATCTGGCTTAAGTTATCCATCCTTAAGTAGTTGTACAAGCAGTGATGAAACAACAACTAGTCAGGAAAGATTGAATCATCCCCTAGGTAGCAGTACATCTGATAGTAGCTCCAGTCTAGATTTACACGTAATACAGAATAACGGACCACATTCCAAACGGCGAAGTAGTGAAAGGCATCATAAAAATAAAAAAGATAAAGAAGATGAACGATATAAGAGTCGTAGAGCGGTCAATGAAAAACGCCGCCAATATACAACCCAAAGTTTGAGCAGTAGTAGCACAAGCAGTGAAGAAGATTTAGAAGCTTTCGGATGGGATGAGAAGACTATTTCTGCTCTCACAAACAGAAGTAAATGTAACAAACAATGTTCAATATTTCCCTCAAACGGGAAGTTTGATTTGCGTTCTAAGAATGTAAACGATTGTTTGGCGAGTCCGAAAAGGTTACCACAAGGTCAAAGAATGGATTTACGCTGGAAACCAGATGCAGGACTGGCGAAATTAAAACTCTCCTCCCCTGTTAGAATATGTAATCAATTTCATGTAGATACACCTGTTATTCATCCCCAAACCTGCATATTATCTCGAAGACTAAACCCTTTGATTCAATCTAGTTCGCCTAATGCAGCAAATATAAAATCACACCCCATAGTACCCAACAGTAGTTACGCACATAATTCTCTTAATAATAATGAACTGCTAGCAGTTGTTAATACTGATTTTCGTCCATCAGCAGAATGGAAAGAAAGGTACAAATTATTAAGTGTTCGTCAAGGAGAGTATGTTTGCGTTCTAAATCACAACCTACAAAGTTCAACAAACAACGGTGCTGTGGATGATAAAACCAAATATACGGGAATCCAACAGAAAGTAATGTTTCCTTTGACAGAAAATAACTTTTGGTTCTATGTACGTCGGTGGTGTGTTGACCACTTAGTGGCCACAGGAACACCAGGGTATATTCCTCGTCAAACCTGTAGGGTTTTGTCGAACTGCGAAATTAGTAGTCTGAGGTGTTCAAGTCAGAAGGCAAGAACGCCGTGGGATAGAGCCTCCAATGCCCACTTTGTATCAATGACTGATCCTCAAATTAGTGAGAGTTCCAGCTCAAAGAATGGAGTCATGCAAGCAAATAATGAATTTAGACCACCGCAACCAACAACAAATAAAGAGTTAACAAATAGAAACCCACATACCAACGCAACGTGTCCAAATCAAGTTGGTATGGTATTTAGCACACAAATAGACAGACGAAATCCTGTCTATTCATTGCAAAATTTCACACCAGACACATCAGCAAACTTCCTACCACCTCCGCCACCGGGTTTCGGTTCTGGTGCATCAATTGGTTCTGAAACAGAGGATAAAGACTCCGGAAGGGGCCCGAGTTCTGGCTCAGAATGGGGTAGTGGCCGTGGGGGTAGTTCAAATATTACATTAGACAGATCTGTAGTCGAACATACTTCAAGTGAAATAGGATTAGACTTCCAGGGATCACAGCAGAATAGGCGTTCGAGAAATGTTAAAAGTGCAGAAGAATCTCAACTCGGTTGGTATGCTCCAACAGGACTAGCATGGTCTGAGCGGGGTTTCCACGAAGGAGAAGAATCATTATCACGTGACTCAGCATTTCAAAGTCCTAACACAGACAACTTAACACCACCAGTACATATGAAAGATGTTAATCAAAATCTCCCCACACAGCAAACGTATCCACCATCCGCAATAACACTGACCACTATTACTGGAAACACTCCAGTTCTAGAGATGAGACACAATGGTACTCCAACATTATGTGCTCGAGGAGTCCCCTTGGCAATAAGTACAAACGGACCTGACAGTTTAGCTACAAGTACAACCACTTGTGCTACAGTAGTTGACATAAGAGAAATACAAGACGACAACTTAAATAATATGAAGACTGGTCCATCGACAAAATATCGAGTACCCACCCCAGATCCTTCATGTTGGGAACCTTATAAAACGGTGATTCATGTTAATGAAACTAGTCTTGAGAAATTTACCCTTGTGTAAATAAACAAAGCAAAACTTTTGCCTTACCAAACAAGAATTTTCAGAGTATAATTACCCCTCTCACGATTCCTAAGCAGTGAGGAATAACGAGTCTTATTTACCTTTTATCTTCTAATAGTTGATTGCAGCAACAGAATAACGACAACCAAACAAGTAAATCGGAAGCACTTTTATTGATTTCAAGTAAATCACTTTCATTATTACTTATCTATCTAATTTGTACTTGAAAACTTCTACTGATCTATAGATCATATGTAAATAAACTTCTCCTATCTTCTTTTTTCAATAATACAAATTTCCAGTTCGAGTGAATTATCAAGTGTAAAATTTGAAATTATATATAAAAGCTGCAAACCATTATTGTGTTGTTGTTCTTTGGGATATATGGTATAGTTTTTGGCGCGTTCCTTCCCAACCAAGCTTCTTTACGACGTTCTAAATTACCGTAAAGTGTAAACAAGGAAACGAACAACTTTCTATTAAAGTAAGCCGTAGGGTGATAAGCGCACAAATTGCCACAGAATTGTAACTAAAAGTAAGAAATCGCAATGCAGTGTAATAACTATGAAGTGGAAACAGACTGATTACCTGTTATAATCAACAATGCCAAAATGTTATCTTACCACGGATATGTGCCACAATCACAGTATACTACGTAATAATAATAATACACATCAAACTCTCTTGAATGCGGACATCACTTAATTTACTATTATTATTATTTAACTTATTATAAATTACCCAAAGACTTTCTCGAAAGAACAGGTAGTTTACGCCTAGAAATATACCAATATCTTAATTTGATATAATCCAAAACCATGTGCTTGGAGATTTCATTAAACAAACAGAAAGTCTGTCCACATGAAACCATTCGAATCAGTGTTTTGAAAGGAAGCTAAATGCAATTAGGCCACACTTTAACAGCATTCCATGGAGATCCTGATATGCAATCTGAACTATGTAGGTTGCCTCACTGATATCTCCCAGAAGCCAAGACATATATCGTCGGATAAACCCAGCGAAATCGCTCACAACTCAACATAATCCTAAGTGTTACATTGATTCCCCATGATTCTACTTATCCTATTCCGTTACTAGTTGTTGTAGTATTTCCGAACTTCCAATTTCTTGTGTTACTTTGATATGGTTAATTAGACTGACTCACTTTTATGAAGGGTTCCGTGTTATTCAGCTTATTACTCCTAAATACATTTATCAACTTACTTAATTATTGGTTGGATGCTTTCGGTTAAGTCATATTTTTCCTGATATTAAAGTCAAATACAATGCACCGAAAACTGCTACCTTGACGTGGTGGTCGGGCTTGAACACTGCAATGTCCTAACAAGCTATACTGGCTGAGACTTATGTCTCTTGAGGTCCTACCATGCCAGAAAGGTTGTTTGGATGGCGGTTAGACAAAAAGCAGCTATCCAATCCAATACTATGACACAGACAAAATATCATACCGGATCGGTTGGGGCCCAGATTAACAACGACCGCGCTTCCTGCTGCCGTGTCACAGGGCAGAAGTGATAAATATGCTACTGAGACACACCAAACAATAAAGAACGAACAAAAACAAACCGCGTGTGACCGGCCCCAAGCAGTTGTCCCCTGGGCTCTGCGGTCACGCAACCATCTTCCACGGTGTGGGCAGCCGGGAAGTAACAATCGCCCTCACAATCCGAAATGCACACGAAACCTCTCTAATCCTCACTCATCTTTGTCTTCATCTTCATCTCTATCATCTTGCCTTCCTTCCATTGATGCAACTCCTCTACTTGATGACTCCTCACTCCCTCTTCACTCTGTGTCCACTAAAAACGACGGAGGTCAAAAAGCCACCACCGATAGTCTCCTAAAGCCGTGCCACTAATTTCATATAGGAGCATTTAATGCTAGGACACTTTGCCAAACAGGACAACAAGCATCACTAGCCAAGACTCTGGCATCCCGAGCCATTGATGTATGCTGTGTTTCAGAAACACGCATACAAGACCCAAGTGTGTCTGTCACCAATCTGAAACTAGGCAAAGCAGCGGGACCTGATGGAATGACTCCAGAGGTATTTAAGTACGGTGGAGACAGCTTACTGTTCAGATTAAGTGAGGTACTAGGCAGCGTCTGGGAATCAGAAGAAGTCCCATCGGGTTGGTGTAAGTCACTGATTATCCCCATATACAAGAAGGGAGACAAGTCTTCCTGTGATAATCACAGAGGGATTAGCTTGACTAATATAGTATCTAAAGTCTTGGGCTCAATAATCATGCGTAGACTGAGAGGTGCTCGGGAAGCACAAACACGAGAGAGCCAGGCAGGCTTTAGACCAGGAAGAGGGTGTATTGATCATATCTTCACCCTCCGACAGATTCTAGAACATAGGCATTCCTACCGGCGTCCAACAGTCATTATATTTCTTGACCTAAAGGCAGCATTCGACTCTGTCGATCGGCAAGTTCTCTGGAGATGCTTGGCTGTAAAGGGAATTCCAAGAAAATATATTGCACTGATTAAGGCACTCTACTCGTACTCATACAGCCAGGTGAGGGCTTACGGTGAGCTGTCATCTGAACTGATGACGACCAGTGGTGTCCGTCAAGGATGTCCATTATCTCCTTTTCTATTCAACTTCATCATAGATGTGTTAATGGACTTAACCCTAGGTGACTTCAGTGACTCAGGGATTGACTTGCTACCGGGGAATAATCTCGTTGACTTAGAATATGCAGACGATATAGTCCTTCTAGGCGAAGACGCTGACAAAATGCAGAGTCTTCTAAACACCTTGAGCCGCAATCTACGAATGTTTGGCATGCGATTCGCTCCTACCAAATGCAAGATGATGTTACAGGACTGGACTACATCGATGCCTAGTTTAAAAATAGGAAGTGAATTGGTAGAGCACGTTGACCGCTTCACTTATTTAGGAAGTACCATCAGCCCCAACGGGCTGATCTCTGACGAAATCTCAGCACGAATACAGGGGGCTCGTTTCGCATTTGCCAGTTTACGCCGACTCTGGCGTAGACGAGATGTTCGACTATCGACCAAAGGGCGGGTGTACTGCTCATCAGTCCGCTCCGTCCTCCTTTATGGTTGTGAGACCTGGTCCTTGAGAGTGGAAGACATGAAAAGACTAGCTGTCTTTGATCATAGGTGCCTGAGTTCTACTTCCCGTGTAAAGTGGCATAATAAGGTGAGCAACATGGAGGTTAGGCGTCGAGTTCTAGGTAAACAGGGGAAATCAATCGACGAAATCGTGAAGCTACAAAGACTGAGATGGTTAGGACATGTGTTACGTATGCCAAGCCATCGCCGAGCAATGTTAGCGGATATAGGGTCAGGCTGGAAAAAAGCTAGCGGCGGTCAAACAAAAACTTGGCATCAGTCAATGAAATCCACAACAGTTGGTCTAAGCCACGTAGAAAGGTGTAGACTTCCAGGCTGGGGTCCTCGGGACGGTAAAAACCTATGGTTGGAAACAATTGGAGACATGGCTCAAAATCGTTCTCAGTGGCGCAGATGCATCCACTCCCTGTGACTTATGATCTTCAATGAAACTGTTTTATATTTCTTTATTACTCCTTTGTCTCACACCTCTGCTCACTGTTTCTATTATGCTTTTCTTGTACTTTCTTCTCTTGCTTTGCGTGCTACACGGAATGTGGCGACTTGAACTTCCGCACATTTGTGCAAAGTTCTATGTCGAAAACAGACAGACAGACAGTGTGGTTATTCACCTAATCCCACCTGGCCAATGGGATGAATCTGTAAAATTCACCTTGAGGGTGTCAGGAGATGCCACAGCTAGTTCACGAGGATTAGCTGGTGTAGGGATAGCTTTGAGTTCTAGGGCAGAAAAGACATTACTTGACTGGATCCCGGTAGATAGCCGAATGTGTGCTGTCCGTCTGAACGGATCAGTAAAAAGGAGAAAGGACTGCACTACTCGCCGATGCCTTTTCGTAATCTCCGCCTACGCCCCCACTGACTGCAGTTCGGATGAAACGAAGGATGAGTTCTACCAAAAGCTGTCTAGTTTGGTGAGAAAGGCTAAACGCTCAGATATAGTCGTTCTAGCTGGTGACTTCAACGCTCAAGTAGGGAAATTGTGTCAATCTGAGAAGGATGTCGGTGGCACCTATGGAGTTCCGTACCAGCGAACCGACAACGGTGACCGTCTCCTACAGTTCTGTTCAGATAATCATTTGTTTCTTGTAAGCACTAACTTTAAACACAAGGAGAGACACTGTTTAACCTGGCGACCCCCATCATCAAACCAACGCTGGACACAAATAGACCACATAGCAATAAGCTATCGTTGGCGTGGGTCGGTAGGAGATTGTCGCTCCTTCTGGAACACGTGTGTAGATACCGATCATGCACTGGTCCGGCTCGTGTGTGCTTACGACTGAACGGACGTAGGAAACAGCTGGCGGTAAAACCATCACGTCCCCAGCTCGATCAGGAAACTATTTGAGGAAGAACTAGCTAAACATATCTGAGTTCGACAGCTGTGCTCACCCTGAAGAAGCCTGGAAGAATATTCAGTCAGCCATAGATACAGCTGTAAAAGCTGTGAATAAGGTAAATCCAAAGGTGAGTAAAAACCACTGGATTTCGACTGCCTCATCCGAACTGATAGATGCTAGAAGACTTATTCCGGCGAGCTCCGAATTCAATGAGGAGCGAAAGCTGCACAAAAGGAAACTTACTAAAAGTCTCCGCAAGGACCGTGAACAGTGGTGGGTGACAAAGGCAAAAGAGATGGAAAAAGCATCGGCGATAGGCAACACTAGGCAACTCTTTAGACTCATCAGAAACGGGTGGGAGAAGGCAAATCATAAGTGAGACTATTTCTGAGAAAAATGGCTCCTTAATTAGCTCTCAGGATAGACGCCTTGAACGCTGGAAAGAACACTTGCCTACAGCCACACTGAACCTCCCGGACATCCACACACACCCGAATGGGATATAGACACTGGTCCGCCGTCTGTAATGAGGTCACAAAAGCTATCAGTAATTTGAAACGAGGCAAAGCGGCAGGACCCGACGGAATTATTCCGGAGGTGTTTAAATATGGGGGTGACATACTAGTTTGTAGATTAACTGAGGTACTAGGCAAAGTCTGGGAATCAGAGACAGTGCCATCAGACTGGGGTAAGTCACTTATTATACCGATATTCAAGAAGGGAAACAAGTCCTCGTGTGATAATCATAGGGGGATCAGCCTAACGAACATAGTCTCTAAAATCCTAGGCTCAGTAATCATGCATAGACTAAGCAGAACTCGGGAGGAACAGACAAGGGAAAATCAAGCAGGCTTTAGACCAGGTAGAGGGTGCATAGATCATATCTTCACTCTTCGACAGATTCTAGAACATAGACACACTTTTCGGCGTCCAACAATTGTCATATTTCTTGACTTGAAGGCGGCCTTCGACTCCGTGGATCGAAAGGTACTATGGCAATGTCTGACTGTGAAGGGAGTGCCAAGAAAGTACATTGCACTAATCAAGGCACTCTATTCAAACTCACGTAGTCGTGTAAGGGCTTATGGGGAATTGTCATCTGAATTGTAACAACCAGTGGTGTCCCTTTTCCCCATTTCTGTTTAACTTCATCATAGATATGCTAATGGAAGTATCCTTAACTGAACGTAACGACTTAGGAATCGACTTGTTACCAGGGAATAGTCTTATGGACTTAGAATATGCAGATGACATAGTCCTGTTAGGGGAGGATGCTGACAAAATGCAGAGTCTTCTGAACACCTTGAGCAGCAATCTTCGTATGTTTGGCATGCGATTCGCCCCTGCAAAATGTAAGATGCTGCTACAGGACTGGACCACGTCAACCCCTAACTTAGTGATAGGGAGTGAAGTGATAGAACATGTTGACCACTTCACCTACTTGGGAAGTTGTATTAGCACCAACGGACTGATTGGCGATGAAATCTCAGCACGGATCCGAAAAGCTCGAGCTGCTTTCGCTGACTTACACCATCTCTGGCGTAGGCGTGACATCCGGTTATCAACCAAGGGACGTGTGTACTGCTCATCAGTTCGCTCCGTCCTTCTCTATGGCTCTGAAACATGGCCAATACGCGTTGAAGACATGAAAAGGTTGACTGCTTTCGATCATAGATGTCTGCGATCTCTGTCTCACGTTAGGTGGTTTAATAAGGTAAGTAATGTTGACGTTAGGCGTAGAGTGTTGGGCAAAGAGGGAAAATCAATCGACGAGGCTATAAAGTTACATAGACTGAGATGGCTAGGTCACGTGCTGCGCATGCCTAACCATCGCCTCCCCCGACGGGCATTACTAGCTGATATAGGTGCAGGTTGGAAAAGAGCCAGTGGTGGCCAAACAAAAACATGGCCTCATCAATCCATGAAATCCTTGACAGTTAAACTGAGTCAGGTAGGGAGATGCAGACTTCCGGGTTGGGGCCCTCGGGACTCTAGGAATCAATGGCTGGAGACAATAGGTGACATGGCTCAAAATCGTTGTCAATGGCGCAGATGTATTCAGTCTCTGTAATCTTTCATATTCCTTTCTACCATTACCCATTCTGTTTCACTCTTATACTTGTCAAACTCTATTGATTCCCTTCACTCATCTTCTTGTCTACCTTTGTGTGCTATTTGGAACGTGGCAACTGGAACTGCTGCACTTCGGTGCCAAGTTTTATGTTGAATCCAGACAGACAAATACAATGAACTATCTGTAGTATAGTCCAACTCATTATATTGGAAACTAGCGTTTCCTGAGCTGGCTACTGACTGAAAAAAAGCTGCCTACATTACTCAAATGGGAGATTGAAACGATATCCCATTTTAGTTGCATCAGCTGGTCGACCTAATACAAGACGATCTTAACACACTGAGTGATGACAGACAAAAAACAAAAACTAATAGCAAATTTTTCGATAACCGATAATTTGCTATTCAGTAACCCAACCCTCCAAATATGCGAAGAGTTATGAAGAACTCACATTGGGAACGATTTGATAACAAATTTCAAAACAATATTTCTTTATCTCATGGAAAAGTCAGCAAGCGTCCACTTTATTTCAATTATTTATTGCAATTATCTTATAACTTAGTACATATATGAAAAGAAAATAGAAGTGATAAAAGTCCCAATAATAATACGAACAAGAATTCACTGGTCGGGATATTCTTATCACAAAATTGGTATAGGCTGAAAAATCTACTTTAGAGTAGAGCACACAAATCAATCTTGTGTATATGTGTAAATAGTACTGAAAGACTTGATGGTTAATTAATATACATTATGTACATGCAGTTTTATATGACCTATTAGAAATTAGGCTTAGGTCTCAAAATTAGCTTCCCAGAATTATCACAAGCCATATTATATTCTGCTAGGACAATCCGACTACGATGCGCTATGATACTTGGCAAGATGACCTTTTTATGTGCACCCATCAAGAATATAATCATCAGGAACAAGAGACTGAGTACAAATTCTGGATGTTTTTTCATGGACCCAAGAAAACCAACTTGATAGGTAACGGGATCGATAATCCAACAGTACGACGAACATAAAAACATTATGACACCAACAAATAAAACAATGCGCCATTTAAATGCTTTAGGACCTAAACCATTGATAATTTCTCGAAGTCGACGCTCAAACGCCTTGAGATCTTCAGTTGGTTCATTAGGATTATAGTTGATATTCTGCTAAAACAAAGAACGGTATACACAAATAAACAAATAATCACATGTCCTGAAATGTAATAAATATTCTTATTTTATTAACAGCATGAACTTACTAGAAAACGAACGTGAAGAAACATCGTACATCATCCTAAACGTTATAGAAATATCGATACTTCAATACCAAGGCAATACACAACAAAAGCGATAAATAACACGAAATCCTATCTAGGTATTCACGAAGCTACTGTAGACAGAGGACATGAAAGTGGAGCTTTTTGCTGTTCTTGTTTAATTGCTTGCATTTAGACGTATTGATACGTGATAAATAGAAGTGCTGATTAAATCAGTTGAGATTAGAATACTTGCACCGCCTGATGTATCCGGACTCAACCTATCTTAAAACATCATAGTAACTAGAACACAAAAACAGCCTCATATCTGATATACGAAAATAATTGGCGAAAAGCATACTTTCGAAAATAATTGCTTCAACAACGCACACATACACACGAATACTGATAAGCTATTTTTAAAGACTATGAAACTACATGAGATCTAATGGTGAGACTTAAAGTACAGTATGAGATGACTTACTGAGTTTCGAAGTAAAAATTTGTGCAAAAGTGGTGCAGGTCTTTTTCTCAAACACACGCACACAATAAACCACAAAGTTAGAGAAAAACAAAGAACATAAAAAGATATAATGTACAGAAATATACAGGAGAAAAACCAGTTACACGGAGAAAGGTGAGGAGTTAATATATGCATTTACACAACTAAGAACGATTATCAGCCATATCATCAATAGCCATAAGTCACTGGCTTTCGGTGTTTTGGAGATCCTAACCAGATAATCTACACATTTCTGCTTGGCTCAAACCAGCCAAAGACTTTATGAAACAATGCCATGTTTTGATTTGACCACCCTTACTCCTTTCCAAACCAACCTTACATCAGCTAAGATTACTCGACGAGGAAGGCGATCTCTAGACATGTCATACGTGTAACAGCCATCCCCACAGATGTAGCTTCACAACTTTGTTGCTTAACTTGTTTTCTTTACCTAACACTATGCCTAGGTAAAGAGAGCAAACGAAAATGTGGCATCAGTCAGTGAAATCCTTAACAGTTAGTTTAAGCCACGTAGAAAGGTGTAGACTTCCTACTTGGAGTCGTCGGGATGGTAAGAACCAATGGAGGCTGGAGACAATTGCTGATATGCCTCAAAATCGTTCTCAATGGCGCAGATGCATCCACTCTTTGTGATCTATAATATCCAATTAAACTTAATTGTCCTTCCATATTACTATTCCTTTTGCCTTAGATTTTTCTTTATTATCTCTCTTCTCTTGCTGTGTGCTACATCGAGTGTGGCAACTCGAACTGCTGCACATCGGTGCAAAGTTCCACGCAGAAAGCAGTCATTCAGTTAACATTATGCCTAACCTTAATATTGCTCACCATTTGTGCTACTTAACACGGGAGATAGAACACAAACATGTACTCTAGAACAGCCAGCCTTCTCAGGTTCTCACTACCATGGCCATGTCTCGCAACCATAGAGAAAGACAGAGCGAACTACTGGGCAGTACTTATGTCTTTTGATCAACCCTCGGATATCACATCTACACCGCAGATGACATAAGTTGACATACGTCACATTAGCCTTTCATGTGTGGCGAAATTTCGTCAGCGATCAGTCCATTAGGGTTAACGCAACTTCTCAAATAAGTGAATTGATTAGCACATTCAACTTCCTATGTTTAAACTAGTTTAGACTACTACTATTATTTCCTTTAATTCCTAGTGGAACATAGGGTTTCAGCTGCGCGTCTCCATTGCGTCCGGTTCTCTGCCAACGTTTTCACCCTGCTCCAAGTCTGCCCACACGCTTTCTTCTCCTCTTCACATGATCTCCTCCAAGTCACCCTTGCACTGACGACCAACTCGCCGCTTCCCTTTCGGGTTCCACTCGAACAATGGCTTGTCTAGTGATGTCACTTGATGGCTTGTTTCCTCAGAGTATGGTCGATCCATCTCCATTTCTTCCTGCCTATTTGTTTCACAATCGGTTCCTGATTCGTTCGCTCCCATTGATCACTGTTGCTGATCTTTTCTGGCCATCTGATCTTGAGTATTGAGCGAAGACAACTGTTAATGAAGGTCGGAAGTTTGTTTGAGATGCTCTTTATGACGCGCCAGCCAAGTCTCTGATCAGTATAGTAGCACTGACTTCACATTGGAGTTGAAAATCCGGATGTTCTTTTTGATTCTGAGTGCTGCTGACCTTCACACAGACTTGAGATTAATGAAAGCTTGTCTTGCTTTTCCGATTCTGGCTTTGATATTCTCGTCAGTTCCGTCTGTAGTTGAAACGATGCTTCCCAGGTAGGTAAAGGAGGTTGTTTCTTCCAGGTTCCTCCCATTTATGCTGATTGTTGTCTCTTGTTATTGCTGTTGGCCAGAAATCTTCATCACCTGTTTTCTCTGTGTTCACCTGAAGTCTTATCTTCTCTGGAAGCTTCTTCTGCCAGCTTGTTGCTTTTCACTTGAATATCTTCCAGTTTGTAGGAAATCAGACATATATCACCGGTGAAGTCCAGACCCAAGTTTTTTGTGTGAGTCCATTTAATGCCTGTCTCTTCATTGCCCGCTGTTTGTGGCATTATCCAATCTACTGCAATCAAGAAAAACATTGGCGAGAGTAGACACCCAGTCAGCTTGTCTTACTCCCGTCTTCACTTCGAAGGATTCCGTAAGTTTCCCGTTGTGGATTACTTGGCATGCAGCATTGTCGTACAACTGTTGGATGAGATGTATAATTGTCGGTGGCACCCCGTAGTAGCGAAGTAGTTGCCAAATCACCTTTCGATCGACGCTGTCGAAGGCCTTTACAAAGTCGATGAAGTTGAGATAGAGAGGTGACTGCCATTCCAAGCTTTGTTCAATGATGATCCGTAGTGTGGCGATTTGATCAATATATGACTTGTTTCTCCTGAATCCAGCCTGTTCTGGTCGAAGTTTTTCATCCAGGGTTTGTTTGATTCACTCCAGGATGATGCGGCTTAGTATTTTGCTTGGGATGGACAGGAGCATAATTCCACGCCAGTTTTTGCATTGACTTAAGTCTTCTTTCTTTGGTAGTTTGAATAAGTATCCTTTCTTCCAATCCTCGGGTACTTTGCCCTCTTCCCACATCTTTTCTAGTAATGGTGTCATCAAGTCCACTGTTGTCTCTGGGTCCATTTTCAATGCTTCTGCTGATATTCCATCTGGTCCTGCTGCTTTTCCAGCTTTTAGCATCTTGATTGCCTTCAGGACTTCTGATTTCGTCGGGGGGCAGTTTAGACTAGATAAAGGCAAACGATTCGGAGATGCGCTGAATCCTTATCAGTCGAGGTGAGGGGTTTGTACTTTACTCATATATTTCCAATATCTTTTCGTATGACCAATATTAACTGATATGGTTAGAAGCGATCAGAAGAAATATTACGGTATCAGTCCATGAAGTGTGACTGATGTAGACGGGCATAGGTTACCTAGCTGCGGCCCTTGGTATATCACGTAGCAAAAGTTGGAAATGCATGGCAGAAACCCAAAATCCCTTATAGCGAGTTATAGAGAAACTTGATTTAAAAGATATAGCAGTTAGAGGGACAGGTCAGTTTACGTATGTAGAAGGCGGTCGCGGCAGTAGGAAATTGAGCAATAATTCAACTAGCCTACTCTTTAGCCACCAACTCAACCGGACAGTGACGGGGAATCTCCTCTTTCAAAGGACTTGAAAAGTGAGTTTGGGCAATAGGGTGGGCAGTGATGTCTGCAATGCTAGTCGCAGAGACGCGTAAAACCTATGAACCAGAATTATAAACTAAGCCTACTGAGATTTTGCCTGAGGTAAGAAAATCAGACGTCATCTACTAACTAGTCACAGCCTTTTGGAAATCCTTTTGTAATGACCTATATAGTTTTCCGTCATCAAGGTGGTTCTAAAGGCGATAGTTCCATAATTATGTGACGCCGAACCGCAACTACGGAACAACGAACCTGGGGAAACCAGGCTGATTTTGGACGTAGCCGTTCTTGGAACAAGAAACAGGATTACAGGTACTTGAAAAACAATGAATTTGTCGACTATACTGATCGACTTTGTTCAATAAAAGTGATATCCATTAGGTTGAAGGTTCTATACTGGAGCTTCAGTAGTTGCGTCAGAGCCAATGGTTATCTCATCACGTCTACATCAAACGGTCTCTATTTCAAACCAAATTTAAAACAGATTTACACGTGGATATATACCCGTGCATCTGAATTCCACACAAAAGATACCCTAGATGACTTGGAGTATGTAGATATGGTCCTGTGAACAGCAAGTAACAAACTGACACCTTAGAGTTGGTCTGCATCGACACCCCATCTGTTAATATAATATAAACTGACTAAGAATGTCGATCATCTTGCTTGTGATTACCGAAATCCCAACAATCATACAAAATATTCTCGACTTCCAACAAATCTTGCTGTTTACGACTTAACCAAGCTGCTGAATTCTCTACCAATGTTTGAACGTACTGAGCAATAATATACTGTCCTACTATATCTGCGAAACGTGGTCGTTAAAAATAGACCTAACTACCTGACATCAGAACATTGTTTGCGTTTAGCGAAACTAATATCTGAGCACCATAAACGCTAATTGTGGTGCCCTAGGAGTGATAGGTAAGTTATTTAGTAAATTTAAGTCTTCATAACTCAGGAAACCGAAACAGTCTAGATGTGTTAACACACAACTTATCATAATATTTTGGCAGAAGCTGAATTCATTCAGGAGAAAGCGGTGGCCAGGACAACATATGGCACCAGCAGATGAGACCACTAACTGGAGGTTTGGTATATGCAAGTAACTTTAGATTGTCTGAGTGTGACCCCCTGACCAAGTGTCCACGGTTACGCTCTAAGTGGAATAGCTCTTGACAAACCTCAGTAAAGCATAACGAGTCATATGCTTCCTTTACCTTAATTGTTATACCTTGATTTCGCTAATTCCTAAAAATGTAGGAGTTTGGGCCAATAAAAGATATATATTTGAAGGTATGAGGCTAAACGTATCACTGCAAAATCACTAAAGGAGAGATCCAAAGGTATTAAACAGCTTTTGTGCTTAAAATACCCATTAATGACCAAATATCTAATCTAACTATGAAAAAAAACCTACTGCTACTTTAGTCTGGTAAAATTCCACGATTGAATATTCTACTCAAGTACCTTAGTTAACCTACACTTCCAATAGTTTCTTAAATCATCAGAAATCTATTACTTGGACTATTTGTTATCTTCACTAACTTTTTACAGTTGTCTACATTTTCTGTTTACAATTTCTTAGACTTAGCTCAGCAAATATCAATAGGATGCGCATATAAAATAGTCTTTGGAAAGCCAGTGTAAAGTTACAATCCATATCAAGCCACAAGGAAGTTAACGAAACGCAAGAAAACACTAGTAATAAAAAAACAACATAACCAATCAAAATATAGAATACCTTACGCATCTGATTGTGACAACTATCATTAAGAACTGAATTAATTGAAAAGTAACTGCTCCTCTTACATTTAGTCATTTTCATGATGAGAATTTACAGACTAAACTGCACAGTAATTCTTATTAACCGAAATCTAAACGTTGCAGGCTATAAATGTTATTTTCGAAGTGAACAAGACAGCTGTGATTCTTACTCATGTCCTATTGAAACTAACATAGTGCCCGAACTAATTAGCCACAGCTTTGCAATTTCTATAGGATACTTTCGAGCAAACTTCACTGTATTCGAATAATTTTTATGGAAAGTAATCATACTCGGTGGCACATCAATGTCTTTACTATGAAACAGTCGTAGAAAACAGAATGAGAGACAGGGCGCCAGACGTTCCATATTTTGTATTCCTTATCGCTTGAATGTGAGGGAAACACCAAAGGCGAATAGCTCCAAGTATGAATAAACGAGTCATTTGTGAGGTCCTATCTGCCCCAATGCATGGATTGAATTACGTTGAGAAAATAACTCAGTGACTACAAAATCAGTGTCTATTACACCAGTTATATAGGCTCATTAGAACTCAATGACAAGGATCATGTATTGGATTGTGACACAGACAGACATTTCTGTCGATGTATCGTATTCTTCAGATGGCAAGGGGGATTTACACTCTTGAGACATCAACTTTATGGCCAAAAAAGACTGGTCAGAAACTACTTTCGCAAACCATCTTAGAAACCCCAGTTTATCAGTCACGGGACTGTAAATTTTAGGAAGACGGAGATTTCTTCGGGGTATCGAATGAAAATTCCTGTAGGAATTCCTGAGTCAGAGCAAAGCTGTTCACTGACCTTATGTCTGGTTATCGTCTGGGATATCAATCCAAGCTTACAATCCTAAACTTATTCTAACCTGTTCTTCGATAATGCCTTTTTATGGTAAATGAAGACTATATCTACCCACCATGTTATGAAATAGTTCTGGTTGTGCTTAAAAGGAGAGCTGGGTGCTGAATTAAGTCTTTCCGTTTTGAAGTAGGCTGGTCCGTGCTTAATATGTCCTCTGAAGGCTGGAACAACGCTGATAAGCAAACCCAGAACCCAAAGGTTCTGACCTATTCCCGAAAACGCCTGGAAAGAGAACACGGTGCTGAATTAGTGCCAGTCATGCTGAAAAACAGCACAGAGTTCTAGTGTGTGCCATTAAAGAACACATTTCAGAATTTGCTCACTACAGAATTACTTCAGAACTAGTGAGATTTAATTCAGCATTATAGCACGCCGGGCAGTTTGGTTCTAAGGTGCATGGTTATCCAATATCCAATATCGTTTTTACGAGCTAGTATAGGTTAGGTGCATAAATGCGCTCCATAGTCTACCTGATATAACGTCGCATAAACTAGCTTACAAGCGATAATACTAAGTTGTCAATGGGACTTATTTCGGGATGATACATAAAAGTTTGTACCCTTTGAGACATGTTTTGAACGGTTATACCTACTTATAACTTCACGTATATATTTCGAGACCAGGAACTATTGTACTTATGAATTTTCGACAAATACGGTTTTCCTGAAGTGAGAAGTAGTGCCGCATTTCTGAGGTAACCAAAAAGCATCAGAAAACCCCCAAAACAGATGATGAAACTAACCCCTGCCCACATCTGTTTAGATGTGCGCTGGCGCACTGTCCTTGAGATACTTCAAGAATTAAGGTTCCAATATGCGATATCGATTCTGCGAGCTAGTGTAAACCCACTTGATTTCTTTGTACTCGCTTCTTAGTTTTGAGGTAAAGTTTCCCAGTTTTCGGTACACTTCTGCTTAGTTCGTCCCGCCAATCGACTATCGTAGTTTGGGTTGACTCCAAAAGGAGCGTTGGAGTGTTTGTTTGTAGTATTCTGTTTGTGAAGACGGTGTTGCTACTGTAAGTGGAGTTGATCCTTTCACCGGTTATTCATCTTGTGTCGTCAATAAAAGACGAAATAATAATAACAGGTATAGTTAGTGTAGGTTATGCAGACTAAAAGACAGAAAAAGAAATAAAGAAAACGTAAAAACAGACAGCTGATGAAATATGAAGTTGACATATATATGCATAATATTAACAATAATAACAGTAGTTTAAGGGACGTTATAGTTGAAGTAGTCAGGAGGGTAAGACTGGAGAGAATGTAAAGGAGTAAAACTATGAGTTCAGATGTCTACCCACTAATGGTGTATAGGATTTCGAGATGACTGGCCGTTTCGATGCAGTCCTTGTGTTGCTGCATGATTGTCCGGCCTTCGCCTAAAGCTGTTCACGGAAAGTACCTTAGCTACATCTGCCAGTAAGGAATTTCAGGGACGAAAACCTCGCAGTGAAAAGAAGCGGGGGCGCACTCGAGTCTTCGCTCTACGGTGAGCTATCCTACGGGGATTTCCACGATGCAGCATATACCCACTCAACGGCAGAACACCTTTGTTCGGGTGATTCTGATCATTTGTTATCTGGCAGGGAGTAATCAGTTCCCCCTATAAGCTGACGGTAGTTAACTTTAAAGAGCTCTAATTTCTTTAGACGTACATCATGTGGTTTATTTCGGAGACCCATCGCCCCTTTTGTCATCCGCCTTCGGACTCTTTCCAAAAAGTTCGCGTCTATTCTAGGCACTGGGGGAGCAGTTATATGTTACACTTCAAGGTGTGGTCTGAATTATGTTTTGTACGGTCTTAGAAAGAACTGAATTGGGAATGCACCTGTCTATGTGTGTGTGACCGCATATTCCCTCTCTACATCCCAGTGTAATTCATGCTTGTGTCCGTTTTTTCCGTTAGAACTAGAAGTAAGTCACTCTCCGACGTTGTGTAGCATAAGTTTTCGTTGCACAGGGTGTAACTCGTATTATGCAGCCTTCAGGTGAGTGATTTCTCTACTTTGCACCTTTTCAGTTTGAAATTTATACCACTGACCACCTTCCAGTCCTCCAGAAGTTTTACGTCTGCCTGTCGCCTATCTGACTCTTCCAAGCACCTTATTGCCCTCCAAATCTTTACTTTGCCACCATAATGAAGAGTTAGGCAGCTTAGACGGCGTGGTGGGTTATCGATATAGATCAAAAATATCAGTGGACTTAGGATAGAGTCCTTCAGTGATCCTGATGACGAACCGTTCCAGGGTGATCTGAATCAACTGACCCGAGTACAGAATTTCCTTTGACCTCGGCAGTCTTTCATCCATGACAGAATAAACAAACAAATAATTTTATTCTCATAGTACAGTACATGGAGGACGCCAGTTTACAGGCGTCATCAAATTGTTACAGAAATAGAACCATATAATTCGATCACAGTTTACAGGCGGTAGCAAGATATGCTTTACATGTTCGCTGGAGATTATACATACACTTGTTAAGTGTTAATCCCAGTAGTATAAAACAGTCTTTTCACTTATATACAATCATTTCTGTGGACAGTTGGAAAAATCCGCTTGATTGTCAGTGAGTGCAACACATCAAGAGATACAGAAGTATTGTCTTCGCATAAACAAAAAACAGGTCTTTGGTGGATGGATTATAAGTGCCTGGGAAAAAAATAAAGCTTGAAGTCAATTTTCATACATAACTTTGTTAAGTGCAGAATCCTTGAATTATAGTTCATCGATGTGTTATTTTGAAATCAGTGATATGTTTATCTCATTTGATCTGCAATGTCAGTTTGGAGTAAATACATAAGCTTTAGATGCATTAGTTAATGGATTTCTACTGCTCGTGGGTATTTTCTTAGCGTGAAGAAGGTTTATGAATTTCAGCCGTTCTGACAGTTGATAATATTAAGAGAATATATAAGAAGTGGCCCATCTATACCTGCCCGACTCATCTTGTGTAGGAGGTCATGGTGAACTGCTTCAAGTGCCTTCTTAAAGTCTAGGAACACCACAGGTACAGGAACATTCATATCCCAGCATGATGCCCAATCGTCCTAAGCTGATAGTAGGTTTGCTACACAGGATCTGCCTTTCCTGAAAGCTTGTTGGGCTCCATGGAGTCTATTAGTCCTCTCGAGGATCTCCCTGATGGGATTATCAATTACACCTTCCAGCACTTTCGATTTCGCCGTAAATGGCGCTACTGGTCAATAACTGGTGGGATTTTGCCTGTCTCCACCCTTGAGAATTGGGTAGAGGGTGACTCTTTCCCACTCTCCTGACAGTTTATCCGAATCCATCGAGTGTTAAAACAAGTCAGATAAGGGCCTACAGAGAGCTTCGGCGAACTGTATCAGAACAGATGGCCTGATGTCGTCACTTTCCGGACGTGAGTCTCCGTGGCTTTCCTGGTGTTATTGTCTGGTTTATTTGAGCGTAGCCCCTAGGTTTTCCTCTGGTGAAGTAGTAGTGCAGCCATTTTGGTCCATACCAGTAATATCCACATCAATGTTTACCTATTTGGCAATGGCTAAACTGAATGTTACAGCCATCTTCAGACTAGTGAAGTATTGACCATTCGGACCTACTAAGGCGCATGCCCCTGGTTGATTGGTATTACCTCCGACATAGATTGCTACAAGCTTTCGGGTTCGTCAGGAGTTTTCGGCAAGGTAAGCCCGAAATGACCTGATGTCACTCCTGACGCTTGTGAGGTTCCTGAGTCTCAGATGTGCATCGTGGTTGGTCTGACTCTTGGATATTCGCCGCGTGGACCAAGCCCTCTTCTTTACTTGCAGAATACGTCGCTTGCCTCTCTCCGGAGATATGAACTTTTACTTAGGCTGTGCTGTGGCTTGAAGGAGGGTATCTGTGATTCCTGGATGAATTATCTCTTTTACCACTACCTAGTGTTCGTCCACAGATAACTCATCTCATTCTACGAGCCATTCTGCTTCTGACAAAAGCTGTCACGTTTCGGCACAGTCAGTATTGCAACAGCACTAACGTGGTCGTTTAGTTTCCCACTCTAAGCGCTCACAGACGACAAGATCCAACCCTATGACCACATGGCCACTGCTTTCTAAGGGGGAGCATGATCTGGACACTTCTGACAAGTAGTTCATCACTAGCTGGAATTTTTTATTTTTGATTACAGCCTGATTTCACATTGTGTTTTTGGTACAAGTATGGAATTCTCAGCATGGATATCCGTAGCCCTAATTTTGCAGGCCGACCATGTGCGCGGGATATGGTGTCTTAGTGCATTTTTAAAGCTACTTTCAACCGCTATATTAACAGTTACCATAAATTATTCTGGTGTCATTTTCGCGGGCTAGCGCAAACCGGATTGATTTCTTCGGGACTCTTTTTGGTAATGAAAAAAGGATTCTGATATTCCCGTTCGCTTCCCCATAGTTCGTCCAGTTACTCGCGTGATGTTCCGTTGTGTATGGTCTTCGGGGAGTGGTACAGAAAGTTGACTATATTCGATTCGTGGTATGCGACATCCTTACAACTTGGCGCTGCTATGATAGGAGTTAGCAGTTCATCTCGGTCTAAATCGAGATAGTAGTAATGACACAAATAAGTACAAATATGTGAGTTCCGAGAGGAAAGCGAGCATATAAATAGATAGATATCTAAAATATAATGACTAGAAAATAAGTGCAGGAGTGAATGGTGCTGGAAGAAGAACGAGACAAGTAAAGACAGTGATGAGGTCTAGGATGGGTGTTATACGAGACGATTACATCCCAGTTAATTCTAGACGAGTGACAATTCGGAACAATTCCTATCATGCTGCATGTTCATCTGGGCTCATTCTGCCTCAATTCTAGTAACGGTGACGTATGCGAGCCTCAGTCGTTTACACTCTTTCTCCCCGGCGTGTCGGACCACAGCTAATAATTATCTCCGTGTGCATTTCATTCTCAGCAATAACCTAGCCTCCCAGGCGTATACGACCCATCTGCTGTCCTTAACATCAATCAATTCATTCACGGATGTAGAAGACAAGAAACAACTTCAGAAGTAATCACGACGAAAGTTTCAACAAAATTATGCAATAAAAACAAGATACGAAAACAACAAGTAAACACAATGAATCCAAAACACCACCAATTGATATGACACACCACACGTATATACAAACAGTACACACAAACTCGCAGATCGTGTCTCGATGGAATTCCTTTGAAGAATCGCAGGACTTACACCAGTACGCCTACAACCCTTCACAGGTTGACGATTGTAAGTTGTGGAATGTCCGGACACCAACAAGATTAACCAACAATTACGTCAATTGGAACTCAGACAATTATTTAACACAAACATATGTACAATCAACACATCAAATGTTGTGGATTCCAGCATGACAAACTACCCTTGAAGAACTGTAGGACTTACAGCAGTACGCCTACATTCCTTCTCAGGTTGATGATCCAAGTGGAAGTCGTCCGGACACAAACAGAATTACCAACAGATAGATGAAAGATGATATCAATTCAGTATATGCAATATGAACATATGTACAAAATCACACACCAAGCACATTGGGCTGCTCATTGATGCGCTACCCTTTGAAGAATTGTAGGACTTACAGCAGTACGCCTACAACCCTTCTCAGGTTGACGCCCTAGTTTGGTAAATCGTTGCAGAGTTCATTTGCTGACTTCATTCTATCAGCTATATCCTCAAATGTGAACGGTAACACGCTCATGTCATTGTATCGTAGAATATAGATGACGAACAAATATACGATGTATCTGGTCAACCAAGCGTAGAAACAGAGTAATTTACACCAAAGATAATAGCATTCAAATAGTAACTTGAAACTAGAAATGCCTTTATTCATGGAAGTCAATTTACCAATTACTCTCTCGTACACACTTGGCTTATCCTCACTAAACTGACCATTGATATTCGTCCTTTCAAACGAACTGATACTACCATAGTCATTGCACAAGATACTTGAGTTGATGGGTGTCTGTTTCATTGTGGATGACAGCACCAACGATGACTGAGTGACACAAGTTGATGAACTTAGCGGTGAATCAGAAGCTGTTGTTGCTCGGCTTTCAGAAATTTGTCTACCTGCAAGACCACCACCACTGCTGTCTTTTACTATCAGCTCAGGTTTAGCACTAGCATCTGATGATAGGTGGGCTACATGCTGATCACTTACACTGACGGTCTCACAAGTATGCATGCCTTCTGCAACTGCACCTGCATTTATTTCTACTTCACGTTCAAGTTGTATAGAAACTTTGTTCAACTTAGCAGTAGTAGGCATATCCCTCATCTCATCATGATCAACCAAAGACAACTGTGAATTATCATGATCATTATCACGAATATTCACTTTACCGTCAACTTCATCATTTTCAAACTCTTTATTAACAGAAGTAGACAATTTTGGTTCCTGCTCGCAAATCATAAAAGGTTTTATAACTTCACTCTGACTAGTAATACCTTGTAAACTTGTAGGGTTAGAACTGCACTCTGAAGCAGTAACTCTATGTTGTGACACTCTATTCAACAATGGCTTACCAGTTGCAACTACAGACTTCTTCACCGCACCGTTATCGTCACACAATTCGGAGTCAGGCCTGGAGTTTACATTTAGCTTATCACTGAACTTGCTCACTGATTCACAGTTCACTTCTGTATGCACCTCTTGAAAATGTGTAAAACACAACCGTGTCTGTCTTGCACCTTGTAACTTATCTGTTGAGGATGTACTACGAATCCTGTTACACTCACTAGGTCTATATGCATTACTATACATCATGGAGCCTTCTCGATATCCACCTCTCTGAGGCCCTTTCGTCATCAATGATTGCATTTTGCTCTCAGACTGCTCTATTCTAGGGGTGAGATGTAATAGACTGGCAAACTTGCTCATAGATTGATTGACACTATCTTTTACCAGTTTCAGGATATCATCAAACTTTGGCTCGATACCCTCATCCTCCATACGGGAGCTTATCTTCACCCACTTCCTTTGCAGTCGAGTAGGTAGGCGTCTTGCTATTACTTCTAGCATAAAACTCGAGTTGAGGTCACTCATGCGATTCATCGAAATCATTGCATTCTTGTAAATTAGCAAATTATCTAAAAACTCAGTGAGTGCCTGGGAGTCATCCTGTAATTGACCACCATTACCCTTAACAGCCTCGAATAATTTCCTTGCAATCATCGAAGGTCTTCAAAACCTTTGACGTAATATGCTCATAGCCTCGTAGTAGCCCTCTTTTGGCTTCATAAACTTACAGCACTGTATAGCTCTTGCAGCATCTCCAGTGCAATATCTCATCAATTACATCAATCTCAATTCACCACTTAATAGAAAACTACTCAGCATGATCTCAAACTCCTTTACAAATTGTAAATAATCAACCGGGTTTACATCGAAACATCGTGGTTCAAATTTAGGGAGTTTGATGTTCCTATTATCCCTGAACGGCGAAACAGTAACATCAACCATGTCATGCTTAACATCAGACACATCGTTACAATTAACAGACAAGTCACAATGACTTACTTTCCTGTTTGAATCCAAGACGCTCTGTCCATTCTTTGACCCAGGCATTGTTGAACTTGACCGAATTCCAAAATAGTTCGAGATATTGCTTGTTCAAAGAGGACTTGACCGGCACCAGGAAAGATGAACGGTGACTATCCAAACTTTCACCAACTGTTTGAATCCGCCAGAATCTGTTTCTACCGTCAGAAACTGTCAGCCACGTCTCGTAAACCGTTAATGTTCAGCTCTTGCTACGCTAGGGATTACGCTGTTCCTCTAAGCTTCTCAGAAACGCTTAGTAATAACGGACGAAAAAACCAAAACACCGATTGGCCACTCGAGAATTCTTTATTGTTACACCAACATATAAAAAATGTTATCATTAAGGTCTGTGAACAAATATTACAATAATAAATCACAATATTACTTCTGATGGTTTGCTGCTGACTTCTTTCTGAACAGCGACCGATGAGACGATGACTGTCGTATTGATGCCTCCGCGAAAATTGGGGAAGTTGGTTTTGAGCAAACAACCGTGAATTGATCGTTCAATCTTCAACTGCATTGACAGACTATTTAGAGAACTCTTCTTATCCAAGCTGCCACAGTCTGTACAGAGCGTACCCTAATAGATGACTTAGCTATTTCTGCAGGATTCTAGAAATAACCATCTGGTCAGCTCCCGAAATATGCTCGATGACTAAGCAGACTTCGAGTGAGGATACTGCAATGATAGAGTTATGCAACTCCATCCAGCAGATGTTTAGGTCAAACATGCTTTCTAACTCCTCCGACCGTCGTCCTAAATCTCCTCAACGCAGGAACTCACGTGGTCGATCTAAGTCCAAACCACGTTCACTGAAAAACCCTGACTGGTGCTGGTACCACAACACCTATGGCCAAGAAGCGAAGTGTTGCCGTAAGCCTTGTAACTTCGGAAATGTCTCAAAGTCTGTGGGAAACTATCCCGCCGGCACGCGTTAGCGGCAACCGTCGCCGGTGGCACTAGCCGCCTACTTTACATCCATGATGTGATAAGCCAGACTCGATATTTAGTCGACACAGGCGCCGAAGTCAGCGTCCTTCCTGCTACAGCAGCAGATCGACAGAAGGAACCTACCTTCAACTTACAGGCTGCAAATGGAAAACCAATCGCAACCTTTGGTAGGAAATACGTCTATCTGAACGTAGGTTTACGCAAACCTATTCGGTGGATTTTCCTTCTCGCTGACGTTACAATGCCCATCATTGGCACGGACCTACTTAATCATCATGATTTACTCGTAGACGTCCGCCGAAAACGACTGATTGACAATACTACTAGTCTGTCTATCAAAGGCATCAGCTACATAGGCCCTAGTTTGTCACCCGTTAAGATAAAGGCAATTCTTGATCCAACTTTTCAACCTATTGTTGACAAGTATCCGGAACTTAATTGCCCGTCGAACGACCTACCGTGCATAACCAGCAATGTTATGCACCACATCATTACCACAGGACAACCTGTGACATCTAAAGCACGACGATTAGCTCCTGACAAACTGAGAATCGCCAGGAATGAATTTGACCATATGCTTACCCTTGGCATCATTCGACCTTCGAATAGCCCATGGGCATCCCCACTTCATATGGTTCCGAAAAAGGATAGCAATGATTGGCGACCCACCGGTGATTACCGGCGAGTGAATGCCAAAACAACCCCTGATTGCTACCCGTTGCCTCATATACACGACTTGACGGCAACCTTATCTGGCGCGACTATATTCTCCAAAATCGACTTGGTTAAAGCGTATAACCAAATCCCGATGGCAACAGAAGACATCCCGAAAACGGCTATCATTACGCCTTTCGGACTTTTTGAATTTCTACGTATGCCATTCGGTCTCCGGAATGCAGCCCAAACATTCCAACGCTTCATTGACGAAGTATTTCGCGGTCTCGACTTTGTATACGCATACTTAGACGACTGCCTCATTGCCAGTCCAGACAAGGAAACTCACCTTAGGCACTTGGACTTGGCATTTGAAAGGTTACGCCAACATGGTGTTACCATTAATATTCAAAAGTGTCAAATCGGTGTTGACTCACTCGACTTCCTGGGTCACACTATTGACTGCAAGGGCATTCGCCCACTGGCCGCTAAGGTCGAGGCTATACTGAACTTTCCAGAGCCACAGACGGTGAAAAGTCTCCGCACTTTTAACGGCTTAGTAAGTTATTATCGACGCTTTATTCCCAACTGTGCCTCTCTGATTCAGCCATTGACAGACCTCCTTCGAGGGAATAACAAGTCCATAGAACTTGACGCGTCTGCTCGAAATGCTTTTACCCAGATTAAAAAAGCTATTGCGAATGCCACACTTCTGATGTATCAGGATCCAACGGCACCGTTAAGTATCTCGGTTGATGCATCAAACACTGCAATCGGCGCAGTTCTACAACAGCTAGTTGACAAAGAGTGGCAACCACTCGCCTTTTTCTCGAGCGCCTTCAATTAGCTGAAACGAAGTACAGCACATTCGGCAGAGAACTTCTGGCTATGTACTGTGCTATACGACATTTTCGACATTCAGTAGAGGGTCGTGAATTCATAATTTTTACTGATCACAAACCTCTGACGTACTCTCTGAACTCACCTTCAGATAAGTATTCACCCAGGGAATCACGACAACTGGATTACGTTTCACAGTTTACATCAGATATTCGCCATGTATCCGGAGTAAACAACACTGTGGCAGATGCCTTGTCGCGCGTTTGTTCCCTCACCCAAATCGACGGCATAGACCTAGTAAAACTGGCTCGTCTTCAAAAAGAAGATACCGAGCTTCAACATGAGTTGTCGAAAACAACTCTACAATTAGCTGAGAAACCCTTAGGTATGGGAAGAGATACTATTCTATGTGACATTTCCACGAGTACTCCTCGCCCCATCGTGCCTAAAAGTTATCGCCGTAACGTCTTCAATACGTTGCATGGCTTATCTCACCCAGGTATTCGAACTACTGTCAAGCTCGTAACTAGTCGGTTTTGTTGGCCTGGCATTAATAAAGAAGTAAGGGAATGGGCACACACGTGCTTAGCTTGTCAAAAGTGCAAGGTGATAAGACACACCAAAAGCCCACTTGGCACCTGACGCTCGTTTTGAACACGTCCATATAGATTTGGTTGGACCCCTTCCTGAATCCCATGGATGTACCTATATTTTAACTTGCATTGATCGATCCACACGATGGCCGGAAGCAGTACCCATCAAGGACGTATCTGCTGAAACAGTCGCACGCGTCTTTGTAGAAAGATGGATCGCTAACTTTGGATGCCCATCTTCCATAACAACTGATCGCGGGCGGCAATTCGAAAGTGGCTTATTCTTCGCCCTGACTAAAATCATAGGTTGCATGCGTTTTCGAACAACAGCCTACCATCCTCAAGCTAATGGTATGGTAGAACGTCTACACAGACAGCTGAAAGCTGGTCTGTCAGCTGCAAACAACACCCATTGGACTGAATCCCTTCCGTTAGTTCTCCTAGGGATACGAAACGCCTTGAAAACCGATGCTGGTTGTACTAGCGCCGAGCTAGTATATGGCACGACACTATGACTGCCTGGTGAATTTGTTTCTCCCTCGAGCTTCCCACCAGTGGTAGATCACGCTTCATACGTCAGCAGGCTTACAAACGCAATGCGTTCAGTTAAACCTGCTCCCCTTCGTCCACAGTCCATTGATGTTTTCGTTCGTCCGTGTTTAAAAACTTCTTCACATGTATTTGTTCGTCGCGACTCTGTGCGCAGACCCCTGGAACCTCCATACGACGGACCTTATAAAGTAATTAAACGTTCGGATAAATTCTTTGTCTTGGACAAAACAGGCCGCGAGGACACCGTCAGCATTGACCGTCTGAAACCGGCTTACTTGGAGGGTAATCCTATTAGCATAGAGCTCAACGTACCCCATAATCCGCAAGTAACCGAAGATCGTTTAGACCTTGATGAAGTCACTAGCACAGCGACAGCTACGGAATCTTCTTTTGAGCCTCCTAAGAAAACCCGTTCTGGGCGCACCATAAGGTTCCCAGAATATCTGCACACCTATATGACATAACGAAGTCGTGTGATTCATAAAACTCATCCGTTTGTGGTACTATTTTCTTTAGACGTATCAATTTTTTTATTCAGTATCACTAAACACAACTAAATTTTTTCGACAGTACACGTAACAGGCACAAAAAAAAATTAATTAGATGTATTTTTTCTGCGATGTTCTGAACTTAGCATTATTTTACTGTATAGTAAATGCACATCATTTTTTTTAAAAAAAAAGCTGATTTGGTACATTTTCCTAGACGTGGTTCTTAGCGTTCTTGTTTTCTTTTCCAGGTGCGGCGGGCACTGGACAGGAAACAAGCGAAGCACGGGATCCAACGAACAACAACAAGGAAGCTATGTACAAGCACCCTATAAGCATAGGCAGACAAACCAGTGGGCATGCCACCAAGCCGCTCGGAAGATTTTTTCACCCGAAAGGGAACCATCGAGTTTTTTACTTCCGGCTGGTTCCGTCTTAGGGTCCTCACCACCCCACCAGGGGGGGAGTGAGCTGTAGCGGTAAATAATTCCACAAAATTATTGACCACAGCAATCACTCACCATTGGATGCTGACCACCACTGTTTAAGTCGACTTGTTTAGCTTAAGGCTCCCGGTCAAGCATCTCCGCAATTTGGTACCCCGTCGTCTCACCTGCGTGCACGATCACTAGCTAGCTAAGCGTTCGTCTGACGGCTTGTTTTGGTCCCGAAATATATCACGTAGTTTGGACGATCGAATATTGGCTTTTGCTTTGTTTTTGGTACGCGAGAATAAATTAGAAGTTGCTGTGTAAGATAATTCCGTCAACCTCTGAACCATGTTCTCCACCACTTCATTAGCTTGAGCCTATCAAGGTGAAATCATTGCTATATTACAAGGTGTTAAATCGGAAAGGTATGTTAATTTCTCATATGTGGTTCACAAGGTGCCAGAAGCCCGTGTTTTGAAAGAAGCTCCAGCTTAAGCCTACCTAACTTGGCATACATATCTTTTGGACTGAAATTATCCGTAACTTACAAGGTCCTTGGTGGAGTGAGACGCTCAAAGGTCATTCTCGTCCATGTTAGTCGGCCATGTTGGATTGCAGTTCCGTAGCTGTTCGTCTACGCGTTTGTTGTTCCGTTTATTCTGGAGTTATTCGCGACGTATATTTTTGCGTTCTGTTCACAAATGTTGCGTTTCACCTCATTTTTTGTTTCCGTTGCTGTTAAAATGAATTATTTCTGTGGTTTCGAAAGTTTTCACCGCCAGGTCAGTACATTCATTATGTTGTAATTGTTTCATACCTTGCATTCATGCGGCTTTCAGTTTTATAGTTGTTTTTCAGCTATTAATGAATTTGTACTGTGTAGAAGTTTTGGAAATTATGCACATGAAGATGTTTGGCTGGCAGAAGCTGTTGTTTCCAGTCCATTTTTTGGGTTGCAGGTTTTGGTGCTGGCTCATTTGGTTATTTGACATGTAGAAGTCTGGCAAATTAATGTCTTTCTCGTTCATGTTTGCAGCATGCAACAATCTACAGTAAATCTGGTGAGGAGAGCACGATCAAAGTTGATATTAGCAAGGTTTTCAAAGAACATAGTCTGGAGAATTAAGAACCTGGGTTGAAGTTGAAGAAGCTTTGAAGCATTTTGAGAGTGTGAATATACCATCAGTGTGTCTGCTATTATTTAGAAAGACATATATTGTGAGAGAATCTAAGTCAAATAAGGTTGAGCCGCATAAAACGTATGAATCTGTTGTGCCTGTGTGTATTTTGGGGAACTAAAAGAAACTAAACCCTTAAGGGTAAGTGTTACTTATGCATATTATTGCTTAATGTAGTAGATACAAATACATGAACTAGGACTGCCCGTAATAGAGCCAGTGTTAACATCCATTCGATTTGTTGCAAAGCGGATAAAATACGATGATCTGGTGAGTGTACGAACCATCCCAGTTAAAGGTAAGACATTAATTAGGAAGAATAACTTTTCGGGTTGTAATTTCCTATCGGTGGTTTCCTCGAAGTTGTGATTTTTCCATGACTGCAAACACTGATGTCCATGGTCTTTAAAAAAAAACAATTTTCCTTGAACCAGTAGTCTTCTTTTCTTTGGCGAAATATCCATTGATACGATTATACGATTAGGTATCGAAGTAGGATGTTCTGTGACTGAGAATCGTGGTTGTTGTGTTTCGGACTAATTTTGCGCATCCGACTGTTATAACCGCATCGATATAGCGTTTTCCACATGTTACATTATGATATCTAGAAATCATAAGCAAGCTGCCATCGGTAAATTTATTTTTACTTTTTAAATGACTGCAAATAGTGAATCGTTTGAGGCAATAGGATGGATACCTCTGGACGTTTTTGTGGAGACTAGGGTATATTAAATTTATTCGAGTGGGAGACGATTTTTTTACCAAGAAAGTTCTCAGAATATCCGTTCTTACTTCGTTATTCAAAGATAACGTTAAGTTGCCCACTAAGGTAGTATCTATAGGAGATTACCTTCAGCGGAAACTGTATTAAGGTAGCTTTAGGTAATGCATCATAGAAGTAAGCATCGTAGGTTAATTGTGTCTAAATGTATTAAACGTTGTATAACTGATCAAACCGTAGTTCTTACATACGAGTTAGTTTTATAAATAATGGATGTACTATACAAGCGTTTACCTTGATTTTCATACCAAGCTCTTAAACATTATGCCTGCATGTGGCATGCATTTAAGGCTAATACGCTGTGATGAATTAGTCCGAGATACTTAAGGTCAGATTTGATTTCTATATCACTATTATCAATTTTGCAACGGTCATTGGAATTAGCACCTTCATTTAACTCTCTTTTACAACGGAAACTGGAAATAACAGTCTGACATTTCGAAGGATTTAGTTTAAGAGCATTTTCTGACTCCTAATAGAGAGCTGTTCATCTTAGTACATTACAGTACATTTAACAATACAATACTCAGTTTGAGTTTCAGCAACCTTATCTAACAGAATATCTCTAGTTACTGGATCAAAAGCAGATGTGTAATCTAGGGAGCTGAAGCGAATTTAGCCCCATTGTCTATACTGGAGAAAATATTGTGATGCGAGACAGCAGCTGCATCTAAAGTACTTCTACTGTGTTTATAGCAGAATTGTTTGGGATCGTTAAAGGCTTTAAGTGAAGGGTGAAGATTAAGTAACAGTAACTTTTCCCTAGTTCGTATATGCGTCATTTGCATTGAAACCAAGGAAGCAACTATTATTAACACTTGTGACACCAGAAACCTTGGCATTTGTTGGACAATTTATGAAAGACTTGTTTAGTGTACATACATCAAATGAATAGGGAATACTGGAGGTAATTACATGTATAAAGGCGTAAGTTGTTTAATATCCATAAAGTAGATATGCAAATACCGTAGTTGTTGATCATAAAAATGATGGATATTAGATAACATCCTATGATTCAACGGCATATTAGAAATAAATAAAAATTGTTTATTAGCTCATTGTCAAGTGAACAGTATATCTGATGATGTCACTGCATATTAACAGATTAGTGAAGTAGCTATCAAGCCTAAGTTACTACATTTACTTGTACTACATACTTGGCGTTTAACAGTATACAGACTTGCAACTGGCTAAATAAGGAGACTTTAGCGTATTGAACAGTACAGAATTATTATTCAACTTGTTAAATCCCACTTAGCTTTTACAATGTGCCATTGTGTAGAAACAGACACGAAATCCTATTAATGACTAAAGTAACAGTCTGGTAATACTACAGCAAATCTCCATCCCACTAAGCTTAGCGTTTATTATTCCTAATTCGCTTAATACAAAAGAACATAGTATAGCAACCAATTGAAAAAATAGTCCAGAGGAATTACAAATCAAGAGTATATTAAACCTTTGATTAATTTACAAAATAAAATTCTGATGAAGGATATTAACGTTATTTCGACCGAATGATGTTTCCACTGATTTCATACTCGACAACCTCTGTATACCTGAAAAAATAAAGTACGTGTGAGATTTAGCACAACATGAAGTTACAAGAGATAATTCTACATATTAGCATACACTATGAATACAATAATTGTCAATGCTAAGTAATATCTCATGCAGATAGATGTATTTGTAGTCTACAGATGATATTTCTGTTGACGCCGTATACATAAATAGACATCATATGTTTTCCAGTATTTGAGGATTATACGCAAATTTCAAGACAATCTCCGAAACATCCATACTATTGAGGTGTCATTCTCTCATCAAGCTTACTTGCAGATCAACTTCACACTAAATACTTTTACATAAAATGAAGCATTGAAAATGTGTAACTTAGAAATTAATCCACAATCTCAGAAATGTCCAGTCCACAAGGTTTTGTGAATCCTACAGAAATCACATTCTCACATTTAGGAGACTATAGACATCAAATATAAGCTGAACATGCCTGAACTCCAAACAGCTATTCACAGTGTTAACAACATACAGAAACACTTCAACTATTGTAAAATACACAGACCTGTTGTGTTGATGAGGATAATAACGTCAAACAATGCAACCTAGAAAATTCAATCGTGATACCACATCTGTACTGCTCTGTGTAAATGGAAATCCCAGGAGAAATTCATCTCCACTGTTGGTGATCAAAAATATTGCAGCATTAAGTAAACACTGTCAGTGGAAATTGTAAAACTGACAATAGATCCATAATAATGATAATAAAGCTGAGTAAATTCAGTTCTCATAATCACCACGATTCATGCGTATAATCATACCGTGTAATGAATTAGTACATTAATTGGAAAACCAAGGAAATTTAAACGACCCAGATAGCATTTTTTTCGGGAGCATTGCATACTTTCTGGGGCAAAATCTTCGGGTAAATCTACTTACGTGGGACACTGTCCTGAAGTCTGCCCCAAGAAGTCTGCAGTGCGCCCTAAGTCTGCCCCCGAAAGTCTGCAATGCGCCCTAACTTAATATGACTAACTGCGATATGGGATAACGTGTCTACGGTTCCTCATTTAACTATTAGTCGACAATTAAATCACAGTTAAATCTATTACGCACACAGGTCGTCTCAAAAAACAACAAACTGGCAGTAGCTCAACGACTCACATTATCAAAAAGCAGTTGACTTTAATTGAAAATATATTTAATAATCTTGGCAAAAGAATTTACAATCTTTAGATAACTTTCTAAAGTAGAACATCCTATAAATCACCAAGAAAATTCATCCGTGTGCTTTCGGAGTCCGGTCAGTTTTCTTTGTTGACGTCGACGGTGATCTGAAAAATGAAATTTGAAAAAAATTAAGACCTACCAATGGGGAACGCCATCGCCTTTTAATCCTCGACTTCAGTCTGTCCCGACTGTTATGGAACCAACGTTGAATTGAAGCCGTGATAGCCTTCACTGTGGTACGTCGGTCAGCATTACCTAGTTTATGTAAACTGCTGCCAGCCTGTAGACGGCCGTAATCTTAAGTGACCGCGACTGAGATAAAGAAGCGATTTGCTCGCTTGTGATTGGCCACTCTGTCATTCGAGTTGAGGTAGTTTCAAACGTCATTTTGCTGCTTGGTTAAGTTCTGAATTTCCGTGAGCGTTTTATCAGATTAGAGAGATAACTGACAACACAAATAATTACAGCCCAGTCGGTTACTTTTTTTGTGGACCTGGGATATGTGGGTAAAAACGTGGGTAGTTTTCCGTTTAAATGTGGGCAAAGTGGGATAAGGTGGGCTGTTTTCGTTTGTAACATGGGCAAAGTGGGAATAAGCGGGCTGTTTTCTAAAATGACATGGGCAAACGGGGAAAAAGTGGGCATATTTTGAATTCCTGCACATGGGATAAATGGGTGAAAACGTGGGTTACGTGGGAAAAGTGGGAAATGTGGCCAAAGTGGGTAAAATCGGTTGCATTTACACCATCTTTTGCCCACGTGTTTGCCCGTCAAAATTACCCTTTTATCCCACGTTTGCCCACTTTTCCCATGTGAATTAACCGACTGGGAATCTTAAACTCAGTTGGAATAAGCTGGTTGAGCACATCAGTAGTGATAGAATACAGTGAAAGTAAGTAAACACATGCTTCTTAAGATTAAGTGATACATCTATTTGATATGATTGTATTATTATTAGTTGTCTATCTAAGTTAATGATGAATTCGTTGCGATAATAATACATATTATTGTTTTTATAGTCACTATGATCATTAACGTTATGAATGAATGGCGCACCGTAGTCTCTCGCAAAAAGCGAGATAAGGATAACACTTCGACCACACCGCCCAAGAAGGATAGAAACACACTTACGCCTCAGGGCGAGAAAGTCACGGAAAGCAAACCCGATCTCTCTGATAGGTCTCTCATTCTCCACAAAGTGGAGGAGTCACTGGCTCTCGACCCGAAGACCAGATTCGAGCATGACCTTAACTTGGTCAAGCCCCTTTTAGACAAGCTACTGCCACAAACAGTATCAGGCATTACTATACACAGCGTATACAGAATAGGTCAAAAGCCTGACCCTACAGTAAGTGAACCTGTACGTCTCCTCAAAGTCGTACTAAACTCTAAAGCAGAGAGGGACGCTATTATAAGCAACTCTCATATTCTCAAAGGATCATGGATATATGTCCGCGCTGACTTAAGCCTAGCAGACCGTGTTAAAAGACAGGCTGTGGCACTCGAATTAAGTGAGCGACGCCGGAACGGTGAGAAGAACCTTAAGATTAAGGGTTATCGGGTTGTCCGAGTTCGCAGCTTAATGATCCCGAAACCTCTGTGGGTGGGCCGGGGAAGCACCAATCTGAATTAACAGTCTGCTACACAAACGCCCGCAGCCTGTTAAATAAAAGGACTGAGCTGGCAAACATGATAGAAACCGGAAACCCGGATGTAATTATTATCACAGAGACATGGCTCACACCCGATGTCACTGACAACGAAGTTAACCTGCCAAACTTCGAAGTGCACAGGGTAGACCGACTAAACCGCAAAGGAGGGGGCGTAGTCATCTACCTCAAGAAAGGCTTAACCGTGCGTAGTATCGAAGCACTCGCCCACGAAAGTGAGTCGTGCGAACTTCTACGCTGCAGACTTAAATGCATAGGCCAAGACATTGACCTCATTGCTGTGTACCGCAGTCCTGACTGCAGTGCAGACGACTTCCTAATAGAGAAGCTAGGCTCCTGGACTTCAAAATGTCGAAGTCTCGTAGTCGGTGACTTCAACGCCCCAACAGTTGACTGGTCGAGCCTAACAACTCCATCTTCAGTCAACTCCTTCGATCATAAACTGCTAGAATCTAGTATATCGCTAGCCCTAGTCCAACATATCATTAAGCCCACGCGCTATGACTCACAGCACTCCTCGTCAACTCTGGACCTAGTGTTCTCACACGGTGAGGATGTGGATCTCATACAACATCTTCCTCCGTTAGGAAGAAGTGACCATGCTGTGCTCACTTTCAAGTTCACAGCAACGGCAGCAAGGGCCAAAACCCCAGCTCGACCAAACGTTTGGAAAGCTGACATAAATGCGATCGTCTCAGCAGCCAACTCAGTAAACTGGTACATCAATCCAGAGTCCCAAGTAGAAGCCGCATGGAACCAATTTAAGCAACTTTACGCCCAAGTAACTGTACCCTTCATCCCTTGGTCTGTTCCAAAGGGTCGGAAACATTCCCCCCCTTGGATAAACCGGGAGATTCGTAAGTTACTCAGACGTAAACGCAAATGTTGGAACCTGTTTGCAACACTTGAGACTTCTGAGACCAGGGAATTATATACTACTGCTAGAAATAAAGCTATCGCAGAAATCCGCCAATCAAGGATGAAGTTCGAGACACACCTGGCCCAAAATGCAAAGGCACAACCTAAGAAAATTTTCTCGTACTTGAATTTCAGGAATAAAACACCCAATGGTGTCCCAAACCTGATTATTGACAAAGATACAATCGAAGAAGATCAAGAAAAAGCAGAAGCAATGGCAAACTACTTCTCCCAAGTCTTCACTCAGGAGTCATCACTGCCTATAGGATCAGCTCTGGCTGCATCAGAAGAACATGGGATAGATTCCGTTGACATCGACCAAGGCATCGTGCTCAACTTCTTAATGAAACTAGGTGCAGGAAAATCAATGGGTCCTGACAGTCTTCATCCAAGGCTTCTCAAGGAGCTATCAGCCCACATAGCCGGCCCCTTGACCACGATCTTCAAGCTATCTCTCCTAAATGGAGTGTTGCCACGTGATTGGAAAGACGCCATAGTAACCCCCATACACAAAGGAGGATCAAGACAAAGCCCTTCAAATTACAGGCCTATCAGTCTCACCAGCACTTTAATCAAGACACTGGAAAGAATTATCAAGAAAAGCATCATGGCTTATCTGGAAAATAGCAGCTTGTTATCTGGAGCACAGCATGGCTTCCGGAGGAACCTCTAATGCCTGTCAAATCTCCTGACTGCAAGAGAAAGCTGGGTCAAATCAAAGGACAACAGAAGACCCGTTGACGTCGTCTTCATAGACTTCAGTAAAGCCTTTGATAAAGTACCTCACAAAAGACTACTCATGAAATTGAAAAGTCTTGGTATCAAAGGCAGACTACTAGACTGGCTCAGGGAATTCCTCATAGATAGGAGGCAGAGGGTTAGGATCAACTCAAAACTCTCCTCCTGGACAGCAGTAAGTAGCGGAGTGCCACAAGGCACGGTTCTCGATCCTCTCCTTTTTATTCTGTATATCAATGAGTTACCTCTGCTCACCGACTCCCCTATGGTCCTATACGCAGATGACTTAAAAATTTGGAGAGAGCTGAAGAGCAACAGTGATACGCTCACGTTGCAAGAGGACCTCAACAAATTGTCGGAGTGGTCTGTTGAATGGATGCTCCCGATCAATGTGGCAAAATGTGCAACCATGCGCACTGGACAAGCAAGCACGAGCTCCTACGAACTAGAGGGAATAACACTTCCATCAGTTCAGACTCACTTGGACTTAGGTTTCATAGTTAGCCACGACTTAAAAACTACAGCACACTGTCGCGCGGTGGCTGCACGTAGTTTCAGGTCCTTATGGGCAATTCGCAGAGCCTTTACAAGAATTACCAGAGATATGTTCACCTCCTTATACACATCTCTGGTTAGGTCAAGACTGGAAAACTGCATCCAGGCCGCCAGTCCGTGTCTAAAAGGGGATTCACACATTCTAGAAAGTGTTCAAAGGAAGGCAACACGTATGGTTCACGGCATAGCTAACTTATCATACGAGGAAAGACTAGATAGTTTAAATCTCTTCTCACTGTCATACCGTAGGCAGAGAGGAGATTTAATCACAATGTTTAAAATTTTAAATAATGACTACGGACCTGACCTATTCTCTCTTTTCCTTCCCATCAGGTCGGAACACCTTAGAGGACATAGCAGGAAAGTTCAAAAGCCAAGGAGAAATCATATTCCTGTTGAGTACTGGTTCTCTTTTTTTTTTTTTTTACATTGGAACCGACTCCCAGAAGAAGTGGTGTCTGCAACCTCAACTGATTCGTTCAAGAAGGGTTTGGACAACCACAGAAATCTACTAGAAAAGGATTAACATAGGCTGCAAGCCTTCTATCCTCAACCAATAAATCTGAATCTGAAATCTTATTATTATTGCTGTCAAGACCTATTATTTGTCATAAAGTGATTGTCATTTTTGCTAAAATATTTGTACAAACTTTGGAAACTACTGCATAACTTGTCGTTAAATGATTTTATCATTTCATGATGCTTCGATGGACCTACTAGATATCGATCAACGATAAATCGCGAAGTCCCTTAAGTTTATTGAAAACTATTTGGTTACTTATATATATTGTTTGTAAAATGATCACTTGTAAATGCATATCAGGAAATTTTTTTGTTCAGATCGTACATGTAATACCCAAGTTAATTATGCTTTTCTTATACCTTTTCAGACTTATGGAAAAACATATACGTGCCGTGTACGCAGATGGAACTTACTGACGGTAACAGAGGACTACTCATCTGAATTATCTGTACATTTGAAATCTGATTTTTGTTTAATAAACAATTTCTCAATGAATCTGTCTTCCTTCTGTTGTAATGCGATTGTGTTCCAGTAACATAAGTAGCACGTGCTAAGTTGGAAGTTGAGGGTAAACTGTTAGGAGTAAATACGACGTCTGGAAAACTTTTGTTTACGTGATTATATGAGCAGATAGCAACGTATCGTGTTCTTTGGCTGAGAACCCTAGGCATTCTGTTTTTAATTATTACGATAACCGTAGTTGCACTGAGTTATACATCTAACAGCATAGGTAAAGTCTCTCCTTATGGTACACTGCAGCATGCAGAAATCACAAGCAAGCAATCTCAGGTAGATTTACTCTCACTTTGTGACTATGAATCGCGAATCATTATATGTATTCTGCTAAGACGATAGATAACTCGAAACACTTTGTAATCGCAATATCTCCTCTACGATTTAGGCATATTTACTTTATTTGACTACAACATAATCTTTTACCAATAGGCTTCTCCGAATATCTGCTTCTACTTAGGATTTCAAAGATAGTCTCATAAACTCTATACCTCACAAATTACGCAAGGGCTAATATTCGGTCTTATCAAGTAGAATAAACAAACGAATAACAAGGAATACATTTATTAATGAATTAACATGTAATACAAAATCGACAACAGTGCAGGTATCTTTTCCTTTATCACCCAAATCCATGAAATCCCCGAAAGTAGATATTATCTGAAAAAGAACATAAGAATTATACACATGTAGACATTGTTACCAGTGTAAACACAATAATTAACCGTTATATGTTTAAAATGGCGAAATAATTAGTTGAATTATACATAATTACGTCAATCAAAATTTTCCAATAATACAAAATCGATATTGCATCTGCCTGCCATCAAATAAGGAAATACTATGCGTATATAATTTCTAAGTATTTCTGTAGATTTTTCCCTTAAGAAATACATGTTGAGGAGCCTTGTCAGCATTTAGGTAAAGTACACAACGAAGTAAATGAAATAATTACCAAAACGAGCCATCCCACTTCATCATGTCCATGTGTAATCCATTAAACTGCAAAGAAAAATCATAAAAAGTCGTTATAACATGTGTCTTCAAGTAATCCGACATTTTCTGAACGGAAAAGTACGTTTTTTAAACAAACTGCCTGTAAGCTACGCCCGGATAAGGACACCACCATTACCTATTTCTGCTAAATACCTGTATTTCATCAACTTTTAGCAGGAATATATGTAAAAAAGTCTGTAAAACAACGAAAAATGACCTAACTTCGACGTCTTTCCCAAAAATAACGCCAGTATCCATCAGCTGATCAAATGACCTACGGCCGTCTACAGGGTGCTTTATTCAGCGAGACTCCAATATCCAATATCCTGATTACGAGCTAGTATAAACCAGTGATTTCTTTGAGCTCGCTTCTTGATTGTGAGGTAGAGGTTCCAGATCTTCGGTGAGCTTCTGCGTAGTAAGTCCCGCCACTCGACTGCTTTAGCTCTGGTAGACTCCAGGAGGAGTGGTGCGGGGATTGGTCGAGATGTGGTTTGTAGTATGCAGTATGTTAGGACTGTATTGCTGCCGTGAATGGAGTTTGACCTAACTCCCGTTGGTCATTCGGTGTAGTCATAAAAGCAGAATAGTAATAATAATAATAGGTTGTAGTGTAGATAATATAGGTTGAGATAAGTGGAATAATAAAGGTGACCTAAGGAAAAGATAGAGTGAGAGAAGGCAGAATAGGTCGTGGGGATTTAGTTTGTACGCTTATTCATTGACAGTTTGGTTTCAAATTTTATGAGGATAAGCCATTGAGACACAAACCTTGCATTTCTGCATGATTGTCTAGCTTCCGCTTAAAAATCTCCACAGATGGCGCTGTAGTCACGGCCGCCGGTAAAGCGTTCCAGAGACGGCAAACACGAAGCGAAAAGAAATGTGATCGCACTCGAGTCTTTGGTCTCTGGTGTGCTATCCTTAGCGGGTTACCTCGTGGAAGCCTATAATCACTTAATGGCAGGATGCTTTTATTTGGGTGGGCCTGGTCATTTAGGATCTTGTAGACGGTGATGAGGTCTCCCCTGTGCCTACGGTAACTAAGTGTGAAAAGACCTAATTTCTTTAGTCTTTCCTCATATGATTTGTTGCGGAGGCCGATCACCCATTTTGTCGCTCGTCTCTGGACACTTTCTAGAATGTTAGCATCCCTTTTGAGTAGCGGAGGTGCAATGATATTATGCACCTCAAGGTGTGGCCTCACATATGCCTTATATAACCTTAAGAACAGTTCGGGAGTGAGAGCTCCCAGCTGCCTGTGCATAAAGTGTAATGTTGCGTAGGCTTTGGCGACGTCCCTCGAGTAATTTCCACTGGTGTCTAGCTTTTCTGTTAGAATAAGACCTAGATCACGCTCTGATGGAACACAACTCAAGTTCTGGCCACCAAGGGTGTAATTTACACTCTGTGACCTGCCGGAATGAAGTTGCACTACTTTGCACTTCTTTAGGTTGAAAGGCATTCCGTTAGCCAGAGCCCAGTTTCCCAGAGTTTGCAGGTCAGCCTGCAATCTATCTGAGTCTTCCGATGAGTTTATTGCTCTCCAAATCTTTACGTCGTCAGCGTAAAGAAGCGCAGAGCAGTTTAGTTGGGAGGGCAGGTCGTTGATAAAAATCAAAAACATCAACGGCCCTAGGATAGAACCCTGAGGAACCCCTGATGCCGAGGTGTGCCAGGATGATCGGATGCGGTTGACTTTGGTGCAGAATTCTCTCTCGCCTAAGTAATCTGTCAGCCATGCGAGAAGTGCTCCAGAAACACCCGCCTTGCTTATTTTGTGAAGGAGCAGACCATGGTGAACTGTGTCGAATGCTTTCGCAAAGTCGAGAAAGATCACGTGGGCTGGTACCTTTTTGTCCCAGGATAGTGTCCAATCGTTCCAAGCTAGTAGAAGATTCGTCACGCAGGATCTTCCCCTCCTGAAACCGTGCTGTGCTTCGTGAAGAAGGTTAGTCCCATCGAAGTATTTTCTCATGTGGTCGTCAATGAGACTTTCCAATATCTTCGATACCACTGGAAGTAGAGCAACTGGTCTGTAACTGGTCACATTCTGCCGGTCACCACCCTTGAAGATAGGGGATAGGATTGCACGTTTCCATTCACATGGAAGTTTCCCTACATCAAGGGAGTGTTGGAACAGATCACTTAGGGGTTGGCAGAGACTTTCTGAACACTGCTTCAGGACAGATGGTCTGATGCCATCACAACCTGAAGACTTTCCCGAAGCCAACCTTCCCAATTTTGCAAGTACCATAGCCGGGGTAATTTGAAATGTACCCAGCAGGTTTTCGCGTGTTGGTTTTGCGATGTAATCTGGATGTTCTGTGGGGGTAATATCCTCGTTACTATTTAGTTGCCTGTGAAAGGCTAGGCTGAATGTCTCTGCCATTTCAAGACTAGTAAGAGATTTCCCATCAGAACCCACTAGATTGCATGCTCCCTGGTTGGTCGGTTTTCTTTCGGACATAAACCTGTATAGGCTTTTGGGGTTCACGAGAAGCTTATTGGCGAGGTCTCCCTGAAATGTCCTTCTATCGCTCCGGACTCGTATGTTACATCGATTCCTGAGTTCAAGGTACACTTCATGTTCGGGTTGACTCTTCGATCGTCGCCACGCAAACCACGCCTGCAGAAGGCGTTGTGTCCCCTTTTTAGCCATGATCGTTGCTTCCTAGCTTTTGGTGTGACTAAAGGAACAGTGTCTGAGACCGCCTGGTGAATGATCTCCTTTACCACTCTCCAGTGTTCTTCTACTGTTAGCTCTGTCCATTTTTTAGGCCAATTTGCTTCAGACAGAAGTCTTCGCATTTTGGTGTAGTTGGCTTTGTTATAACACAGATAGGGCTGTGTATTGTCCCACTGTAAGCGCTCGCGGAGGACTATGTCGAATACTATGACCGCGTGGTCACTACTACCTATGGGAGTCGTGATCTGAACGTTTTCCACTAGTAGCTGGTCACTAGTGAGCACGTAATCCAGTCTAGAAGACTTCCCATCAGGGCCCCATCTAGTATCCATCTTGACATTTTCAGTGAATCCAGCCTTCCTGATGGTATGCAGCAGATTTCGATCAAATCTATCATGGGCTTTTCCCGACACCAAGTTAAGAGATGGGGCATTGAAGTCACCAGCTATGACAATTTGATCATAACCCATGTCTTGAGTTGCTGAGATTGTATTTAGCAGTACCTGGTTGTGGTCTGCTCCACATGAAGGTGATCGATAAATGCTGCCCACTAGATATTTGCAGTACCCAACGGTGAAGTGGCACCATATGGAGTCAGGGAGCTCTGTGAGGGGAGGGTCCATCGCGTGAACACATCTGAGCTGTTTGTCGACGTATATGGCGACTCCACCTCCTTCTTTCAGGTCCCTATCTCGCCTGACTAGGACCATATCATTTATACTGACTTCGCTGTCTGCCACCGTAGGGGTTAGCCAGGTTTCCGTCAGTATTATGATTTTGGAGTTCAGTTGTGATTGTAGGTGTCTAAGTTCAGCTATTTTGCCTCTTAGCCCTCTCACATTACTGTACAGGCAACTGGTAGTCAGTCTCACCACTTCCCCGTATTGGGGGGTAGTTGACTTGATATTGGCTATCGGTTGAGGAGTTATCCTACGAACTAGTTGGCCGATTCCCCAGGAACCGGCCTGTTGGCGTTTTTTTCTTCTAGTTCAGTTGGAGCACTCGGATGACACTGGCTATCATCGTCCGTGCTGCACCGCTGTAGTGTGACTAGGGGTTGAGGATTTTTTTAACTACGCTTTGTTCTCTCCTTTGAGTGCGAGGCCGGCTCTCGCAGCAGCGAATGTGTTTGCTGACCTTGTCCTTGGTCTCGTACCATCTATGGAGAGCGGTAGTCAACTGGTCTTGGGAGCTGAACTTGACAGCTAACAGACGTGGCGAGTTAATTGACATAAGATGAGTGGGTCGAGGCAGTCTATAAATAGAGACAGCCCCTGAACTCCCCAGGGCCATCTGGGATGCTAACCATCTCCATTGTTGTACATCATGACAATGCTTTTCGCAGGCGTTCCCAGTTACCAGTTCGGGAATGCCATGCACAACCATGGAGGCAGAAGGAATGAGCTCTGGCGACTCCCTCGCCATTTGTCTTTCCTTCCACGGCCTGTCTGGCTTAACACGTATGTTACAGGCCCTCCCTATAGAAAGGACTTGAGAAGCCAGTAACACTTTTTCAACATCCTCGGTAGAGCCCAATGTTACCCTCAGTGGGGATGGTTTGCCTTCAGGTGCAGCAGTGCCCCTATACAATCTGCATAGATTTACTGGTTGGATGTCCAAACCCAGTGTACTGCACAAGATGGACCACTGTTCCTGATCAAATAGGGCCCTATCTTTCAGCAGACTACTGCTACAGTCTGGTACATTAAAGAGGATTACACAATTTGATCTGCTAACCGTGGGCTTGGGCTCGGTCCTCGCACGTTTGTGATCACCTTTAAGACCGTTTTGGTTTGACTGGTGCGACTGGGTATTTTTTGTGTCTCAGTGCTATGGCCAATATTACTGACAGACGAGAGGGGTCTTTTTCCAACGACGGAAACCCGTGGTTCTCCAGCCTCTGTGTCTGGAGCGGTTATGGCAAGAGTTACAAGTTTAACCGGTGAGGATTTTGGTATCCCCGGTTTACGCGCATTTGTACTAACTTCCGGATTGGTGGGGGTCGAGCATTTCATATTTTTCCCGCTACTTCTGCACCATCTTTAGTTTTCAAAGGACTACGCGAGGCTACATCAGGACGGCAACTCGGGCATATGTACCAGAACCATTGGCATGGGTTTTTACGCATAAAGTCATAATATGCTTTTGGTACCCCACTGTCGCATCTGCAATGCACCCATCGCTTGCAAAAGTTACATTCGAAAGCAGAGTCTGCTTGTTCGACAACAGAAGCGCAGACCTTGCAGTCGTCTGCCTTCTTGGGGAGCGTTCTTGTCGTCTTGCGACGTCGTGAACGTTTCTTTTTGGCCTTCCTATTTGTTTCATGGTCTACCATGGGGATGGGTGTTATGAAGTTCTCACTTAGTGCAATTTTCCCACTCGGATCTGTTAACCTAGTCGTGTTAACAGGGGTGGAGCCACATCCACTTGGCTGACTTTGCACAGCTTCACTGTAGGACTGTGGCGACATGGGTAATCTGTACGAGCTGGGAATATCAGCCCTGGTCTTCAAGACCGGTATGCGTGAGTCCATCACCTTCACCTGTTTGCCTAGTTTGGCTGAAGCCCTGGTAACTACAGAGTATGATGTCCCATTACTTATTTTAGGGTGAGAATCTATTGTCATTTTACTCCTAAATTAATACTGGTGATTAAATAATAAGAGACTGTTATTTTGTCCAATAGACTTACAGCAAAAGACAATAGAGAGCACAGAAAAGAAGGATAAAGTATGTAAGTAAAAGCTTTTGACTTTACCTGTAACTTTCGGGTTATTCGGTTTCACAGCAATCACGTAACAGACCCACAAGTCCTGTATATTTGAAAGAGTGAGGAGGATGTTGCTACAGAAGTAGCACCTGAAGCTTTGGCAGTAGTTCGAGACAGCGGGAAGTACCACACACAGGCTCGGTGAGGAAGAAATGGTTGAATAAAATTCGCCGGGTAGGAAGATCAGGTTTCCCAAACGAATAATTCACAAGAGTGGATATTTCCGATTAGAAAGGAAAAAGCACGTCGTATTCAAGGAGCGCGCGGATTTCTCTAAATCACTTGAGGGCGTGGGGCGATGTTAAACCATCAACACCACTAACAACCAATCAGCAAACGACCTTGAGCGGACCAATCACAATAAATAGGCATATATGATGAATGGAAACGGGTATTTATAGAAAAAAGCACAATAATGGAAAAACGGTTACAGGGGGCATCTTTCTCGAACATGTGAGAGAAACATCTCCCAGTTTGGCATGGGACTATC